>JARHVA010004960.1:647500-1374632 GCA_037957365.1 Torreya grandis | reverse complement strand
TGATGTATGTGAGATAGAAGATGAGGAAGATTAATTCATTGTGAGTAATGAGCTATGGATTGATGATGCCCTTAATAGGGACACATGCATAGGGAACATAGATGATTAGGTCATGGTTGTCACCACATCCCAAGAGGTAATCAATTGTAACATGATGATGATAAGATTAAAAAGGCCATATGATTTATATGTATCCCAAGCAAGGATGCATGCAAGGGAGAGCTATAGGCTAGGATGAGATGATGATTTAATAATTATGGGTGTAGCTCAAAGCTAAAGTTGAATGATATGATGACAGAGAAGAATATATATGATCAATTGAATAAAATATTAGGGGATGAAGATAAATGAGATAGATAGTGGTCAAGCTATCCTTGGGCATAAAAACATGGCCAAAGTACTACCTACATAGTTTGAGAAGACCTCAGGCTGATGTAGTTTTGAGTTGAAAATAAATGATAAATGATAGAGGAGATGATAATGATGATGATGTTAGTGATTGGAGGATATGAATCAGATGATGAGATGAGGATTAAAGATTGGATGTTAGTTGAATGGGGTGTGAAGATTGGATTAGTGATGAGAATAAGGATCCTAAGTGGTATCAGAGCCTCACTATTTGGGAATATCTACTCCATCAAAGATTTTGTAAGAAATTCTTATTCTCATTAAATTAATTTTTTAAGCTTCCTTACTTTGAAAATTTATCTAGGTTATTTGTTTTTCATCAATTCATCGACCGTTTCAAATTAACATAGGCCTCTTCTATCTCTGCAAGTTTATATACCCTATACAAAAATTTCTCACTTTCCAGAACTTAATCTCTTACCATGGAATTTGGAAAATCCTAGGATTCTTCCACAGTAGAAATTCTAAATGAATCAACATTTGAACGATATATGAATTACCTCCTTTTGTTCTAGAACAACTCTTTGAGTGCCCTGACATTGAAGTTACAGAAGAAACCCTTGAAAAGGAAAATAGCTTGTATAAACCTCTGACCTTAAAGTTTTCTCAAGTATATAAGAAATCTAAACTTCTAAAGTCTAAGTTTGTTTATAATAACACCTACATGTCATTTTTAAAACCCCGTATTAAGTATGTAGAACTTACACTAAGTTATAAGCCCAAAATATCTTTCCAAACAAATTTACTATTTTTATTACCAGAACCAAAAATTAATTATATCCATTCACATGAAGATGTTAAGTTTGTCAATTTTGGCCTTATCCAAGTTCATATAACTACTTTGTTCCCATGTAATACAAAACCAATTTTATATCTAGCTTTGTGTGATAGACACCAAGTTAGTTTTTAAACATGCTTGTCAGTTATCAAGTTTAGGATGGATACCTGATCAAGTTATTTATTTTGAATTTTGCCCCAATCTTTCAGTTGCAGTTTGAGATAAGGGATGTAAAGAAGTCAAACATGGCTCTTTAGATTGTTGGGGATTGTTCACATCATTTTTTGGTCTAGAGATGTTTGGAGAATTTAAATATGCCTCCATAAATATAACTATGATGTATAGTATGACCAATACAAACCACCCCAAAATTTAAAAAAATATTCCCTATGCTCGTAGATTAAGTGGAACTGCCCAGTTACAAAAGGGACATATAGAATCTATTAAAATCCCCTCTGATTGGAAGCATGATTGGCTAAAGAAAGTCTCACCTAAAATGAAAGGTCAAGCTACTATCCACAATACTAATGGAAGAATAGTAAATATTATACCTAGGTCTCTGTCCCTTAAAAGTTATTCTAGCAAATTGTCTCCTAATATAACTTCATCTTCATCCTCAACACATACTGTTAGATCTAGCCATATTACTATAGAAGATGAAGACATAAATCAAGGACCTGATCCTTGAGATCAGCTACCATCTACAATGATAAGTCTTCCTAAAGAAGAAAATCTAGAATTTTATACAAAAAAATAGGTCAGTCTATATAAAGGTGGAAGATGGCCACCCCATAAAGGTGTCTACAAACAACAAGAAGGTGCTATTAGGTACTTCTCTGTAGCTTACCAAGGAAAAATTATGTATCAAGATTCAATGCACACCTTGCCAAATTTTTTGATGACCTATGTAAAGATGTCTTGTATATTAGACACAGGATAAATAAATTAACAAATCAATTGTATTTCATAGACACTAAGCTTGCAATCCTAGAAGACAATCTTGACTGGTTAGGCAAGCAAGATCTAAATACTTCAAATGAAGCATAAATTCTTGTATTATCTTACAAAGTTAAGTTTGGATCTAACTTCAAACCTCATAAATGGAGCATGAATCATTGTACCTCTCTGATGCAAAGAACATAGACACCCTTACAACCATGGTATCTTAATATTGATGATACTCTTACCCTTTGAATGAAATCTCTACTTGATGTAATTTAATGAGGGTCATTACTGTAGCAGCTCATTTAGATCCCCCTACTACTACTATTTTTGCTTCAAAATTCTTCTAGGGAATTATTACCCAGTGGTGGGATTCTATGATAGAGCAGGAATAGAATGCAAGGATTCATCACCAACCAGATCGTTTAGCTACATTATATCATAAATTAATTGATGAATTTACACCTCCAGTCAGAAATCATGAATTGGAATCCAAAAAATGGTTGCTCAAAATGGAGCTATGTGATTTAAAATAATTTGATGCATTTGCTAAGTAGTTTTGAGACTGGCTTACGAAAGCAAAAGTTTTGGTTTCATAGAAATTAAATTGACGTTTCTGCATGCACTTCCTTATAATCTTATTGATAAGGTCATTGCATATATTGATCTCAAAAGTCTAACTTTGTATGACTTATCTCTTACTGATGTCAATGATTTTTCCAACAATAGGCCATGTAGTTAGTCTCAAAACCAAAACCATCCAAAAGCTCACTAAGCATCAAGCCTCACAAATCGCTCCTATTTTTCTAGAAATTGTGCCATTTGGCTATCGGGAATTTATCTAGCCCCATAAACACCAAAAGTAATAATGTCACCACTGTCTTTCCTTCCAGCATCACTCTTTCCCATGAAATCATTCTTATGCTCTTCCTCACTACTTTCTAAAAAAGTGAAGAACTCCTCATCCTCTATCCAAAACTCCTATTTGCTATATCTATCGCAAACCTGGTCATATTACTCTATAATGCCATTGTAAAAATCCTACTGTTAAAGCCATCTTTTCCTCCAATATAGCCACATGGTGGAATGTTATTGACTTAGAATAAGATCTCTTCCAACAAGATGACATCTATGAACCCATTCTAGATGAACTCTCTGAAGAATATTTTGATGACACTGATGCTCTTGAATCATTAGCTAATGTTTGGATCAACTGCTCACAAAACATGCAAAGACCAAGATATCATGATTATTCTAGTCTCCCATTTGAAGCATATGGTAGATGGTCTCATCACCATGATGAAGTACCATAATGAGATTCTAGACCAAGAAATAGAGGATCTAACAGAGGAAGAAGTACCTCTAGAGGAAAGTAGCCATTCATGCCTAGAATGCCGCTAATAATGCAAAGGCCTTTTAACCCCCCTATGCAATTTTTGAGTTCCTTCAAGCCTAATGACTCTTGGGTATGAAACAAGTTCAGAAGTACTGACCCCCTCAAGAGAGATCCATTCTCCAAAGATTGAGCCTCAATGGGATATACTATTACCCATAGAAGACAATGAAGAAGAGATAGTGGCAGAAGATTCTTTATTTTTTGAACCTTCAAGAAGAAGAAGATGAAGCATAACAAGAAGAAGAATTCTACCAACCTCTACTCTAATATCTAATAAGGCACAAACTAGTATGTACAATTATTCCTTCGCTAGAAATACCACATCCAGTTTATCTTATACAACTAATCAATGGAAAATTTGCTTAGTTTATTACTGTTGAGATTAATAGAAGGCTGGTAGATGGACAAGTTGATACAGGTTCTTCACTATCTTTTGCCAAATCATAGATCATCAAAGACTAGAAGAAATTGGATGGTTCTTTTGCTTATAAGAGCATAGACATATAGGGGAATAGTTTTTTTTGTAATATGTATAAACACCAACAACCCCTTAGAATCTAAAGTAAAATCTTCCATTATGATTTTTTTGTCTTAATCAAAATTCCTATAGATATTCTTCTAGTTGGAGCCTTTATTGATAGATATTCTCCATACGTTTCGACTACTAAAAGTGTCTTGTTCACTATTGACAATGAAAGGCTAAGGATTCCTCGCTTAGTCTATACTACTGAGCAATTTCCAAGTTCTATGAACCAAACTCTTGAAGATATAATCCCTACAAAAATCTAGGAAATAGGAAAGAAGATTAAAGCCACTATCTATTTTGACAACCCTCAATAGTTCTGGTCAAAGAGTATGCCTAAAATGGAAATCAAGATCATAGAAGGCAAATAGATGAAAATTGGAAAGAAAATTCCAATTCTTGCACAAGAGTATAATGATATGGAAGCCCAAATAAAAGAATTAGAGGCTAATCATTTTATAGAGAAATCAACCTCTCCTTTTTGCTGTTATGCCTTCATGGTAAACAAGCATTTTGAACAAAAGAGAGGCAAAAAGAGAATGGTCATCTATTATCAAACATTGAATGCCATTACATAACCTTATCCATATCTGATACAAGATAAAAGCTACTTACTAGAGAAAGTTTCTAAATGTGAGTATTTCTCATAATTTGATTGTAAATCTGGCTTTTATCAAATCAGGGTCAAAGAAGCTAATAAAGAGAAAACAACATTCAGCTATCCTTTCAACCATTTTCAATGGGACTGTCATGCCATTTGATTTTACAAATGCTCCAGAATTTCTACCAAGCCCACATGGACCAAATCTTTAAAGACACTTCAGATTTCCTCTGTGTATACATAAATGATATTCTAATTTTTAGTAATTCTTTTTCTAATCATTACTCCCATCTTTTAAAATTCTCAATGCTGGAAGAAAATGCAGGAATAGTCCTATCTAATACAAAGATTCAAATTTTAAAATAGAATGTAATTTTCTTAAGATGATTGTCCAAAATTCAAAATTACAGGTCTAGCTGCATTTCAAAGAAAAGGTCATCAATTTTTCTGAAAAGCTAGACAAGCCAAAGCTTCAAGCATTTTTGGGATTGTTAAATTATCTGAATAGATTTTATCCTAACTCTAGTGAAGATAGGTTCATACTTCAAGAGATTTCCTAGTAGAAAAACAAAACATTCCAATGGAAGGAAGAACATACAATTTCTATCTAGAAAATCAAGGACTAAAGTCTCTCTGCTTCCAGAACTCCACATCCCAAAATCTGACCAATTCTTGGTTTATACTGATGCCTCCGATATAGCATGGGGATGAATGCTTGTTTGTAAATATGAAAATAAAGAGTTTGTATGTGAGTTTTTATAGTAGTGTAGATATTTTAAAATGGATCTCTTCTGATAAATAGATTTATGCTGTTGAAGAAATGCTTAGAGAAATTTATGCTAAAAATCCTCCATCTAACACATTTTATTGTAAAAACTGATTATACTAGATTTCTGACCTTTAGAGAAAAGATCATGGTCAAAAACATGGTCATGTTAAATATGTTAGATGGTAGGCATTTTTAATTAGTTTAATTTTTTTTGTAGAGCACATAAAAGGCATTGAGAATGTAACAACAAATTGGCTTAACAAGAATCCACTAGTAACTTTAATGCACCAACTTTATCCTAGTTTTAACCTAACCAGAATATATAATCAAGGATTTGCTTCCTTAAACATTCTTCTTCAAGAATATATTTTAAGAGAAGGGTTGAATCCCCATTACACAAGGATTTCTTATGCCTCTAGTGTAGAACTACAAATGTCTTTTGCAGCCTCTATCCAGGTAGATCACTGCAACCAAATAAGCACCATTACTAGAGAGAGACTAAACAGTGAATTGTTATTCACAAAAATATTAAAATGACCTCTATGGACATAGCATATCAAGATAAGATTAGTTGATAATCAACATCTTTATAGAAGGATTGCACGGTATGGACCTCATCAAATTTATGAAGAAGAAATTCATGATTAAGACATCATCGTACACACCATCATCTGACAATAGCTATAATTAGAATCTTATTTCCATATCAATCATCGCTATTATGCATGTGGAGTTAGACCCCAACATTTGCATCTTTCTAGTACATTCCAGCTAAGATGTCTCTTTTAGCCCATCAGGGAAGATGACTTATTAACTGAAGTAGAAGTAATGTTGGACCCATCAAGCCAGACATCTTCATCTCGCACTTTCAATAGTATCTCTCTATAGCTAACTTTTGTGCTATAAAGCATGATGGGATAGACACCACCTTGGCAAAAGATTCCAGGTAGGACCTCCTGATTACTATAAATAAGGCCTTTCTACTTAGTATAGACATTGAAGAAATCTTTTAGATTTTTAATAGTTTGCTATTGATTAAGCGTATGCTCTTCTCTTGCCCTTTTGGGACCCTGAGAATCAGAAACTTGATTCAAATATTGTAAAAAGAAGTGTGTAAGTTTGAGTATTGAGTAATATTGAAGCCATAGCCATTCAACCCCTGCTTCCTATCGTGGGTTTCCCATTATTCTATGGGTATCACTGGACTAAAGTATCACTAAGCACTCCTAAGTGGTATTAGTGGTATCAAAGCCTCATTATTTGGGAATATCTACTCCATTAAAGATTCTGTAAGAAATTATTATTCTCATTAAATTGATTTTTAATCTTCCTTGCTTTGAAAATTTATTTAGTTTATTTGTTTTGCATCGAGTCATTGTCTGTTTCAAATTATCATAGGCCTCTTCTATCTCTACAAGTTTATATACCCTATCCAAATTTTTTTCGCTTTCCAAAACTTAATCTCTTACCATGGAATTTGAAAAATCCCAGGAATCTTCCACAATAGAAATTCTTAATGAATCAACATTTGAAGGAATATATGAATTACCTCTTTTTGTTTTAGAACAACTCTCTGAGTGCCCTGACATTGAAGTCACAAAAGAAACCCTTGAAAAGGAAAATAGCTTTTATAAGCCTTCGACCTTAAAGTTTTCTCAAGTATATAAGAAATCTGAACTTCTAAAGTCTAAGTTTGTTTATAATTACACCTATATGTCATTTGTAAAACCCCATATTAAGTCTGTAGAACTTACACTAAGTTATAAGCCCAAAAGATCTTTCCAAACAAATTTGCTATCTTTATTACCAAAACCAAAAATTAATTATATCCATTCACATGAAGATGTCAAGTTTGTCCATTTTGGCCTTATCCAAGTTCATATAACTCCTTTGATCCCATGTAATATAAAACCAATTTTATATCTAGCTTTGTGTGATAGATGCCAAGTTAGTTTTAAACATGCTTGTCAATTATCAAGTCTAGGATGGATAAATGATCAAGTTATTTGTTTTGAATTTTGCCCCAATCTTTTAGTTATAGTTTGAGATAAGGGATTTAAAGAAGTCAAACATGGATCTTTAGATTGTTGGGGATTGCTCACATCATTATTTGGTCTAGAAATGTTTGGAGAATTTAAATATGCCTCGATAAATATAATTGTGATGTATAGTATGACCAATAAAAACCACCCTAAAATTTTAGAAAATATTCCCTATGCTCATAGATTAAGTGGAACTACCCAATTATAAAAGGGACATATAGAATCTATTGAAATCCCCTCTAATTGGAAGCTTGATTGGATAAAAAAAGTCTCACCTAAAATGAAAGGTCAAGCTAATGTGCACAAGACTGATGGAAAAATAGTAAATATTGTACCTAGGTTTCTATCCCTTAAAAATTCTTCTAGCAAATTATCTCCTCATAGAACTTCATCTTCATCCTCAAAACGTATTGTTAGATCTAGCCATATTACTATAGAAGATGAAGATATAAATCAAGGACCTGATCCTTGAGATTAGCTACCATCTACAATGATGAGTCTTCCTAGAGAAGAACTCTAGAATTTTATACAAAAAAATAGGTCAGTCTATATAAAGGAGGAAAATGGCGACCCCATAAAGGTATATACAAATAGTAATAAGGTGTTGTTTGATACTTCTCTCCAGCTTACCAAGGAGACGCTGAGCCTTCTAATGAATTTAAATAGAGGAATTATGTATCAATAATAATTACACACCTTTTCAAAAATTTTGATGACCTATGTAAAGATGTCTTGTATATTAGACATAGTATAGATAAATTTACAAACCAATTATCTTCCATAGACACTAAGCTTGCAGCCTTAGAAGATAGTCTTGACTAGTTAGTCAAGCAAGATCTGAATGCTTCAAATGAAGCACAAATTCCCTTATTATCTTATGAAGTTAAGTTTGGATCTAACTTCAAACCTCATTAATGGAGCATGAATCATAGTAACTCTCTGATGCAAAGAACACAGATACCCTTACATCCATGATATCTTAATATTGATGATACTCTTCACCCTTTGAATGAAATCTCTACTTGGTGTAATTAAATGAGGGTCATTACTGTAGTAGCTCATTTAGATCCCCCTACTACTACTATTTTTGCTTCAAAATTCTTTTAGGGAATTATTACCCAGTGGTGGGATTCTATGACAGAGCAGGAACAAAATGCATGGATTCATCACCAACCAAATCCTTTAGCTGCATTATATCATAAATTAATTGATGAGTTTGCATCTCTAGTTGGCAATCATGAACTGGAATCCAAAAAATGGTTGCTCAAAATGGAGCTATGTGATGTAAAATAATTTGATGTGTTTGCTAAGTAGTTCTAAGAACTGGCTTATGAAAGCAAAAGTTTTGGTTCCACAAAAATTAAATTGAAATTTCTGCATGCAATTCCTTATAATCTTATTGATAAGGTCATTACATATATTGATCTCAAAATTCTAACTTTGGATGACCTATCTCTTATTGATGTCAATGATTTTGCCAAGCAACATGCCATGCAGTTAGTCTCAGAAACCAAAACCATCTAGAAGCTCACTAAGCATCAAGCCTCACAAATCACTCCTATTTTTCTAGAAACTATGCCATTTTGTTGTCAATATTTTATCTAGCCCCGCAAACACAAAAATTAACAATGTCAGCATCATCTTTCCTTCCAATATCTCTCTTTCCCATGAAAGCATTCCTATGCTCCTCCTCACTAACTTCTAAAAAAGTGTAGAACTCCTCATCCTCCATCCAAAACTCCTATTTGCTATAGCTTGTACAAACTCAGTCATATTGCTCCACAATGCCATTGCAAAAATCATATTGTCAAAGCTATCTTTTCTTCTAATGTAGCTGTAGACACCGAAATCGTGTCTACCCCCTAGGTCATCCTCCCCCCTTGGCCCCCTTGGTCTATTTCCTAGCACTTGTCCTAGTCCCCTCCATTTTTAAATAAATAAATATTTTAATTTATTGGCCCCTTTCCACCTCACCCATGCCACCTTGGATCCCCTCCTTGGATGCCCCCACCTCTCTCCTAGCCTTTATTGCCCAAATCCTCTCTTAATCCTCCCTCCCGCGTCCATTTATTCCTTCCTTGACCGTTTTCCCATGGCCCTTTGACTCGGTAGCATGCAAGAATGGATAGAGGCTAATTTTAGCATCTGTCCCCATTCTTCTTCCACCGACATCGGTCATTATTTGGCTGATGTCAGTGGTTCTATCGGCGTCAATTGCCTTCAAAAATACATTTCTACAACTTCTCTTCCCCCCATGAACATGAACTCTTTTTGGGCACTTTGGCATTCTATTCTTCTCTCTCTCTCTCTCTCTCGCAGAGCAACACCAGTAGCTATAGGTACCTTGCAAAGACAGCTCTAGACTCTTGGCATTCGCAGGTCCTTCAAACAGATCCAACAATAGGTTTCCTCCATCCTTCCTTTAGGAAGCAGGAGGTAAGAACTTTTTGGTTTTTCATTTCATTTCTTATTTGGTTTTATCTGCTAATCCAACCCACTGTCCACAACCTTCCTTGTCCTTCCCTAAGAGGCTAAAAAGCCTTCTCAGATCCCTGTCTCCCGTTCATCCTCCTTTCTACCTCTGTCACCCATTCAGTCCATTCCCAGACAATATTCTCAATCCTTCAGACCCCAAAATAGTCCCTCAGACCCCCAAACAATCCCTCTGACCCTTAAACAGGTTCCCTGACCCTCAGACGAAACCATAGTCCACCTTGCAGACCAAAAACCCAAACCTGGACTTGTCCCTGGCCATTACCTCAACTGTCCTCGACCACTACCCCTACTAACGTTGGTAGTATAATCGATGTTGGTGACATCCCTTGACTGACGCTGGTAGAACCACCAATGTCAGTGACTATGCAAAGCAGACATATCAGGTACGCTTTTGCTTTCAATTTCTTTCTTTTTAGTCTCTTATCATCTCTCATTTTTGTTTTTGATTATATTCTATTTTTAACAGTGGACTATCATCATCTGAGAAGCCTTTGCGCTTCTAGGACCAAGCTTTGGCTTGGCAGTCCACCTTTTTATCATCTAAGGTTTTCGTGTTTTAGTCTCTTTCTCTTTCAGGGGTCATCCTCCACAACCAAAGATGAGTTCTCACAACATCTGATTCTGGTGCGCAAGTCTATAACCCGAGTACGTACAAACCCTCATCCTTTCTTCTTAGTTTCTCATTTTTCCTTTCTTGAATGTAAAAAGTGAATCTCGTATAGAAACATTCTGGCACGCTCGGTGGGACCTTAGGGTCTTCCTTGGGTTCTTTTCTTTCTGTTCATATAGGTGCATTAGGTTTCTCCCTTTTCACCTCTTTCTTCTCTTCTAAATGACACCATTAGCGGGATTAAAAAAAACTTTTCTTTTTTTTTCTTGCATTTCAAACTAGTCAAAAGTCATATTCTTCAACCCTTTCTCAACTTGTTTTCATTCGAACTCACATTTTGACTTGGGCTTAAAACACATTGCATTCCATTTTTACTTGCTTGCATTTCTTAATCCACACCTAGTAATTAATAACCGCATCATGAATTAATCATAGTCCACTTTATGTTACACAACCGAACCACTTGCACCAAATTAAACATCAAAACTCACCTGAGACAAGGCCCGATTGGGATTTCATCACCCAACGGATACCTTACCCATCCCGACAATCTTACTTGGATTTCATCACCAAGGGGAAAGCCCACTCTATTCTTTGGCAGAGTCTAATCTCTAGGGAAAGTATATTTTGGCTAAGTGAGACCAGCTTATCACTGGGCTCGTGAAGTGAGGGGAGCTTGCTCCTTAGCACCAAGCCATGTACAAAACTTAACCCAGACTCTTGAGCACCTAAACAAACCTAGAACCATCCATAGACTACTTCTTCTAGGACCCGTCTCAAAAGCGAATCTTCCTAAATACATTCTAAGGCATAAGCCAACATGATCCTAATAATTTATTCCTAGGGATTTAACGCTTAGGATCTGCTTGTGTTCTTCATCTTTTTTGTTCTTATCTGCTTGTTTGAGCTAGTGAGGATGTTCTTCTTCCTTTTTTCCAAAAACTCTCAAATCTTTTAGGTTTCTAGAAAACATAGTCACCGGCATTGGTTTTACAACTGACGTTGGCAACCTTTCCTAACCGACATCGGTTATCTGACCGACGTCGGCCATCTGTTCTCACTGACATTGATTTTTCAACCGACATCGATCACTATCACAGTCCCTTTTTTCAAAATAGTAGCCTTAAAACCTGCCCCTTTTTTTGCCAAAACCACATTTTGAGTTTCTGAAACTGAAAAAACATAGTTTCTAGAACCTGACCCTTCTTGCCTTGAATGGTTTTGATGCGCAGTCAAACTAAGGCTCTTCTTGACCATGCAAGACATCAACCGCTTCTGCCTTCCCCGTCCATAACCAGTCCCTTAATGGAGTTCCACTCGGAGACCAAAAGAACGCCAACTTGACCGACCCCAACTCAGTCTCCCATTGTCCCTAAAGGGGACCAAGACTTTGAAAAATTCTTGGACCTTAATGGCAGAGCCCTTCAACATTATCTCACATGAAGCCAAACGCGAGACTCTTTAGGCAACCCACTTTATGGGATGTCAACTTCCTTAGTCAAGACAATGATCACATCAACAACGTCCACAATTTAACTTATAGACAACCAAGCCAACACCTCGACTAATAACTCGATCGTGTCCTACCTTCAAAATTTAGCCTCTCCTTTTAGACCTACCTCCATGGGGGTTCTGGCACCCCCTCAACCTCAAACTACTCAACCAAATCCTACACCTTTATAAAACCTAGTGGTCTCTATCCCCCCTACTCTTGCACCTATCAACACAAGAGTAACTACCTACCCTTCAACAAGTGTGGCCACTCCTCAACCACCTTTGACGGCCCCTATCCAATTTGTGCCTACCAACCCCATAACATAAGTGCCCTTGGCTTCAACATCCACCCCGATGACTAGCTACCCATATGTTGTGTCTACACAAGCGCAACCAACCACATCATATGCCCCTCTCAATATCTTTCAAGCACCTTATAACTTAGGGGGCACTCCACCCACCAATCCATCAACAGACATCATCAAAATGCCGATGGACAAAATGTCCAGTCTCGAGACCTCTATTTCTGGTTCACATAATGCCCTCTCATATGAGAAAATTTGCAACAAACCCATCCATCCTTCCATCCCGATCAGGCCATATCCTAGTCAGTGGGAGCTTCCTAAATTTTCTTATTTCTAGAGTAAGGAAGACCCACAACAGCATCTATGGGCATTCAGACATGCCTGTTATCTCATTGCTCATGATGATGCATTACTTTTATGCACGTTCCCTATGTCACTCTTTGGTGTTGCTCTTGACTGGTATAGCTCTCTTGCCAACCATTCTCTCTTCACATTCACATAGCTAGCCCAACTCTTCCTTTATCACTTCTCTATCAACATCACCAAGAAGGTCTCAATCATAGACCTCTATTCTATCCGACAGTTCGAGGATGAATCCATAGCCGATTTTGTTGCTCGCTGGAGAGACCTCATCAATCAGCTCTCCTTTTCCTTGCCCCAACCTAAACTTATCAAACTTTTTTCTCAGGTTTGCGCCAAGCATATTTCTTCCACCTTACGGGTTCAGACCTTCTGCACCTTCAATGAAGCCTTCACGATGGCTTGCAAGCTTGAATTACGTGCCATCGAGGAGAATAAAGTCAAGTTGCAGAGTAAGAATCCCAACTCCAAGACCAATGACTCCTCTTCTTCTAAACTTTCTTCATCTAATCCTAAGTCTAAGGCATCAACAAATGCTATAGTCGTTAGACCTTCATCCTCTTTGCCTTCAACCAACCAGCCTGAGCCATCCACGTCCCAAAGCATCACCCGCCAATTCCAGCAGAGATACGTACAATGACAGTATACTCCACTCAGAGAGTCATATGCGTCTGTGCTAGAAAAAATTGTCAAACAAGGGGTTCTCAATCTCCCCCAAATCTGACTACCTCCATAATTTGATCCCTCACGTGCCATCCCTGCATGGTATATGAAAAACAACTTCTGCAACTACCACTGTGTTAAAGGCCATGACACGAGAAACTGCAAGACCCTTAAAAACATCATCCAAGACATGCTTGAAAAGGGTGACCTCATCCTCAAAAATCCCAATGCGCCAGCCAATCAAGGCATCAACATCTTCAAGCAACCATTTCCCAATCATCCCCTGACCCGAAACAATGTCTAGACCATGACTGACGACATTCACAAACATAATATATGAACAGTCAATACGGTCTCGCCCTTCATCTCTGACCAACCTCTCTCACAAACTCAAGAGGTTAGTCCATCCATTAGTCCATCACGTGTGGATGAACCTCCTTCTCTGATTAGTTCTCTGTCAACCTCTCTTATATTGGAGGACGCCTCGACCATACCGGCACCATCGGTCTCACCATCCTCCTTCTTGCTACCTATGGAGGACCCGACCCTTCCTACTCCTCAACTGCAAGTGGAGGGTGTAATCATTCCTACCCTTTACCCTCTTGAAGAGCCTCATTCTCTGGTTTCTTCTCCACCCAGGGAAGAACCTGTCTCTCTTCCATCTCCAACTAAAGATGAACCTGCCACGACTTCATCATGCCTAAGGTTTGAGACTGTTACGCCAATCTCATCTTCGGCCCCACAACTGTCCACATCCTCTCAAGGACCCAAGCCTCATCCAACATCTTCTCAACCATTTTCTCAATTAGTGGAGAAAATCAGACTTCTGCCTTCAAGGAAAGTAGAGCATCAGGTATTGTGGGAGCGTCTCAAAGCTCTTCAGCATGCCCATGCCCTCTCATCTCATGCTGCCAATCCTCCCATGGCAAAATCTCCCAAAACTTCTAACCAAAACCAGACTTCCACTTCTAGACCTTCTAAACCTCAACCAATCGCATCAGGACCAAAAACCACATCTACCCTATCAAAACCAATCAAGTCACTCAGCGTTCCCCCTGTCTCTAACCTCACTCATCTGCAAGTGAAGGTGGACTTAGACCAGACCTCGACCAATAGTAGTCTTCCAACCAAATCAAAGAAGACTTCTAAACCATAGAGGCGAACTCCTCCTCCCTCGTCACCATTGCCCTCCATTTTGGGCCCTCATCCTTCGACCATAACTAGAGTCCTCCCCGCTCCTACTTCTAATCAAAACTAGTTGCCTCCATTGCTTCCTCTGCCTATCTCTAGCCTACCCTCTCCCAAAAAGATGATACCTCTCACGAAGAAAGTGTCATCTTCCCCAGTTGCCGCACCATCAACTCAAAAGGTGGTACGAAAGCCTCTTTCAATGTCGCCCAAGCAAAAGTCACTAGCATCACACACATCAATGAGCATAGACCCTTTAGTGGGCTCATACTCTTTGATATTGCACTGACTTTTGCAGACCTCCAGCATAACCCTTCCACCCATCAGGCCCTTCCAACCTCTCGAGTCTAAGCCCTCCTGGTTCGACGATATGAAGATTTGCCTATACCATCATATGCCAGGACATGATACCGAGACTTGCTGTGCCCTCAAGGCCATCATTCATTGCTACATGGAGAAGGACACTCTTTTCCTTGAGGACACTATCGACCAACCTTTCACACCTTCTCATATCCCTCTGACCTCTTCAACCACATCAACATCTCGTCAGCAGGCCATGACCCCTTATTCACCCCCTATCTTTGAAATCAATGCCATCCACATAACCACTAGATCACAAAAGGACAAGGCAAAAGAAAAATCTGCCATTCCTTGGACCTATCCTTTTGTCAAGCCACCTCTACTGCCCAAGCCTAAAATTTCTATCCTTGGCGTATCTCAAACCTCTTCTTCTTCTTCCAGGGCAATCCATAACTCCATGTTAAAACAAATTCACCAGACGACCGTGAAGATGTCCCTTTATGACCTTATTCAAACCTTGCCCCAGCATCATCAAGCTCTCATCTGAGCCTTGCAGACAGTAGAGGTTCAACTCGAGGACCCCCAACCACTCACTGCCCTTGTCCACTCTTTATCCCCTATTGCCTCCATCACATTCAGTGATTCTAAAATTCCTACATCTAACACAAAAGATCAAGACACCGCCCTCTTCATCACTGCCTATGTTGATCAAACCCGCATCAAACATGTTATGATTGATGGAGGCACTAGCATCAACATCATCTCTACCCATGCCTTCGATCAATTGGCCCTCCCCAAGAATTGTGTATCCAAAATTGATGCAATCTTGTGATCCTTCAATGACAACACTGCCACAACCATTGGCACAGTCATCCTTCACATTTGCATTGGTCCATGCATAGTCCTAAAGCTCTTCTATATCATCGAAGGAGAGTTTCAATATAACATGTTGCTAGGCTGACCCTGAATCTGTGCCATGGCTTGTGTTCCCTCTACCCTGCACCGTTGTGTAAAATTTGATCACAATAGGCAAGTCCACACCATTCCCACCGACCCATCACCTTTTAAAACTTGTAACACAACCTACCATCTAAATGACATCCTCATTCCTATCAAGCCATCAACCCCGGCACCGCCTCCATCCGCAGAAGCTTTGACTAGTTTGCAACCAGTAGTTTCCCTCACACCTCCTCTTCAAGTGACAACCAAAGACGCCATGGAAGACATCTTCCAGTGACTTTCACTTGGGGAATATCACTTGCTGACCTTAGACATGTTCCAAACTGCACAAGAGTATGAACGCCTTCACCACAGCCCTAGTTACGACCATTAGATCGGGATGGTCGTGCCTTATGGTCCTCCTCACCTCCAAACCAATCTCATCTATGGGGGGCTCAATCAAGCTCCTACTGATGTCAATCCTCTCTCTTCACCGTAACCATTCACATTAAACTTCTCATTTCTTGGCAACCCCACCTTTGCACACACCTACCTTTACAAGTGTGCATGGAAGGGTTTCAACTTTGGGCGCTATGAGCAAGGCTCCCACTAGCCTATCGAACTGTTCAGTGATGAAAATGCCAAGAAATGATATGACCTGGGTTTCCAAGACCCTACTCAGGCTTCTACAGACCTTTGCCCCGAACCCACCATCGACCAATCACCTCCCAGCTCGCCTATTCTTCCCCCTTCACCTACGGAGTCGGTGGTTTCCATCCCTCCTAACTTTTTCAATGCATAAACACCATTCGCTTGGAAACCTTGACCTATCAACTAGGTGGGGTACCCAGGTCTCTCCTGCTCATCTTCTCTCCATCTCATTCATCGAACCCATTAATCATCCACACTGGGTGTTAGACATTCTTCCTACCATAAAATGACTAGGGGGAGTTTGACTTTATACTGCCTATCATGACCTTGACCAAACATTGGCCAAACATTGACCAGACATCAGCCAATCAAGCACCTATCACGACCCTAACCAGACATCGACCAATCACTGACCCAACCTCGACCAACCATCGACCAGGCATCAATCACACATCGACCATGACCTCAATCAATCATCAAACCATACATCGACCAGACATTGACCAAGTCTCGACCAAGTATTAATTGACCAAGCCTCGACCAAATATTGACCAAGCAATGACCAAAGCATCAATCAGCCAAACAATCAACCAAAAATTTAACCAAACCTTGACCAATCATCAACCAACCTTTTAATCATGACCAAACACCAATCTTGACCTGACCCTCGACCAGTCTCGGCCAATCAGCGACCATATCAACCAACCATGCATCAGATCAACACATAACCAATATGGAGCGAAGTAAATGAGGCAAATTCACCCCTAATTGGCTCTGACCTTTCATCATCACACACAAGCATGGACCAGGGACTTATCAGGACCTGAGCCCTTTCATGCCTTGCATCTGCGACCATTCTACTGTTAGTCGATTACTCATCCACTTGACATTTAACTTGAGCTCATCCCTTGAGCAACCCCTATCCTCTTAATCTTCATTCCTTTCAACCCTATTCCCCTTTTCAAAATCCTCTATAACCCTTTTATAACATATGGATGCTTTGTCCTAATAAAAGGGAGCCCTTGAACTTCTATAGTCTTGTCCATGACTCAAATTTATGTCAAAAAAATATAAATCAAGATGTCAAAATATCCAAAGTCACCAAATCAAATCAAAAAGTAGACTACTCCCTCGAAGGATAGCTATACTATCATTGCTGTAGCTAATAGACTGCTCCCTCGAAGGATAGCTATTCCAATATATATAAAGCAAAAATATAGACCACTCCCTCAAAGGATGGCTATGACTAAATCTTGCTACACACAACACTTTCTTAGAAGCTTCCCGCATTGATCAGCTTCACAAATGACCACCAAACAAAATGACATCTCTATGTAGACTTCCCGCATTGATCAGTCTGTGCAAAAAAAAAAAAAAAAAAAAAAAAAGGGTCATGGACTTGGCTTATACTTGTCTCAGGGTCTCCTATAAAAAGGGGCAAAGTTATCTCTGCTCTAAAAGGGTTACCCTATCCTCCCTTATCATAACACCTGCTCAAGGGACTTCGAGCTCACTTTAATGTCAAAGTGATTCGATTACCGCTTTAACACAACCATGGTCAACGACGTAACGCATGAATGGGGCTCTTTGTTCTAACAACCCCTATCTATGCTATCATTCTGGTCCTTGTCAATGAAAGGGTGATTATGCCTTTCACTTCTTTTTACACTTGGTCACATTCAACCACATCAGTTGTCAAATCAAAATCAACCTGCCTCTTTTCAGACCACTCACATAGCCTACTCACATTAGTTTCTATGGACACCAATACACATGGAAACTATCGACCAGACACAATTTATGTTAAGCATAAACCAATACTTGCTAAAGCATAAATAGACCTCAATTCATTTTTAGCATACATCCATCATGACTATGGAAAATTGCTAGGGATGAAAAACCTTGACCAATGTTGTAGAATACGCCATTTGGAAAAACCTGTGACACCACCTTATCCTCATCATTCTGACACATGACCAAACCAACCTATCGACCCCTTTGACCCCTCTGTCTAAACTACATTGGTATGAGGCCCTAAGAACGGGGCTATGTAGGCAGCACTCAGATGACATGACATCCTCTGGGGTTAGCTCGACCACCCTCATTTGTTCGTCTCCTTGATGGACAAACCCTATCCTCCTTTTGACCATGACCTTGACCAAGACTAGACCAATCCATAACTTTGACCCTTTTCCTCCCTTTTAGGGAGAACTACATAGCCATGAGGCCCTAATGACAGGGGCTATGTAGGCAGCACTCAATTGACATGGGGTCTTCTGGGGTTAGCTCGGCCATTCCTTCATTGCATTTTTTTCCATCACCTACCAATCACATCACAAACAATCACCTATTTTCATAATCATTAACAAAATCAAAGCACCATCATCATAATCATGAAACATCATCACATTAATCATTACATATCATCATAAAACATCATCACATCATATCTCAGCATACATCATTAAAACATATGAGAAATGATACAAACATCTAACATCTAAAACCATAACCATAACACATCAATAGCCAAAAATCTCATCATATATATCTCAAAGTTTTATACAGTGGCACAATCTGTGCATCTCTCTCTCTCAAAAAATATAACATCTCTCATCATCGACTCACATGCCAGTATATACATCAAAAATAACATCACAATTTGGCCTCACGGCTGTGGCTGTGGTGGTGGTGGTGGCGGTCGAGAGGATGCTGTATCATCTCTGCCCTCTAATCTGCATCACCTACGGGACCTTGAAGCCATTGCTCATGACATAGACCGCTGTCAACTCAGATCTACCCTCATCTCAGAGTATCACTGTATCTGAGGGAACCCCTTGATGGCCCTCTCATAATACATGATCTCATCCAGCACATCATTGTATCTAACTATAGATATAGTCTGTGGTGGACCCATCTGACCTGCTGCCATGCCCTCCACTGAACCCTATGGCTGTGAAAACCCTGGCTGCACTGACACTGACTTGTGGGCTGCTGAATTCGCTACTAAGGTAGATGCTACATCACACCCTATCCTCCCAAAACTTGTCCTACCAATGCCTGTGCCTGGGTTACAGCCAACTGACTCTGTAAAATGGTCACCTATCCTCATGCTACATCCCTATCCTGGATGGCAGCGTCCCTCTCCTGTCTGGCGACATCCCTCTCTTGTCTCGCTATATCTCTCTCTCTGATCACTACCTGCAAATCAAGCTGTGGTCCTACCTGTATCCCTGCATACTACCCTACCCACCATGCCGAGCAGGCCTCTGTGCATCTTGGATCTACTATCCCAGGGCCTACTAGTAACTCCTCAAAATTTGGTCCCTCTATCTCCTCTGGCAATGGAAGTGGCACCTTTATGTCATCTCACCTGTACTGTGGGAAGGCAGGTGGCCCATCCTGAAGTAGCCCAAATTGGCACCGCACTCTCTCTACTGGCACCCTCTCGAGCTCACCGACTCGTCTGTCCCTGACCCATTGCATGCTCTGAATCCTAACCAACTGCTCTCCCTAATCTTTGAATGCTAGATACACCAAGTACGGTCTCTAGATGATATCTATAAGAATCAGGGCCTCTAACACCCCTCTGTAGTGGTCAATATCTCTGACCACCCCATCCACCCATGTCTATGCCATCACCTCACGCCATCACCTGAATCCAACCCTGAAGCTAGCCTAAATCACCACTGGGACACCGAGAGGTCAGGTAACCACAATATGCTCATACGCCCAATAGTGCAGGAGGTGGCCTACACACAGACTATACCTCCACCACCGACTGATGCCCCATAGCTCTTTGTATACCTGGGCCAAAAAGATAGGTGCCCAGGCAAACACTATCTACTACTCTATCATGTCTATCAACACTTCAGTCATAGCAATCAAAAACCTACCTCCCTCTACATTTGGCAGCACATAAACTGTGATGCCGATCATCATCAGAATTGCCAATTGATGTGCGTCCTCATCTGCCGTGTAGAGGGGCTCATAAGCAAAACTAGCTAAATGGTAGTTCATCTCAGTGATGTGCTCTCCAAATAGCATGACCATATGTATATCATGCACCTCTCTCGAGCATGCATATATGTTTGCTCTGTGTATTGGCAGTTATAAAATTTGGTACACGTCCTCGACCGTGACTGTCATCTCTCCTATCGGTAAGTGGAAGGTGTTGGTGGTGTGATCCCATCACTTGATCAGAGCCACCATCAAGCTCACGTCCCTCACCACCTGACAGTATCATCGTAGCCTGCCTAGTCCCACTGCACTCATCTGTGCCCACTCCTCCCTGATAATGTCCCAATGCATTTGCATTAATAATGGCGATAACTGATCCCACAACATTAGTGTCTGCCTCACCTACATCCAATAATCAAACTTATGTCAATGCAACTACCAATCCCCATGACTCTTTTTCTCTTTGGGAGACCTAGCTTGCCCATTTTCCCTTTTATCTATCTACTTGACCATCTACCTGACTGTCTATGGCTACCCTGACACCTAGGAAGCTCTTGACATAGCTTTAACCCTCTGACTTGACACTTTTCTACCCCTCTTAGACCAGGCATCCACTGACATTAGTTCACGTGCTGATAATGGCACTTTCCTAACCGACGTCAATCACATAGTGACTGACGCTGGCAGACATGTGATCGACACTAGCTGATGGTCGGTCGACACCGATGAATCTACTGACACCAGTGACTGGTTCAACCCTAGAGCTGAATGGGGTGAGCCCTAAAAATTAGGGCTTCCCCTTTGACCACCCTTTACCCCCCAATCCCTCCTAAATGCCTCCTAACCTATCCTAGACCCCCCACCCACCTTCTTAGCTACCCTCCCCCCTTAATTTCTACCTAAAACAACTAAAACTTCAAAAACCAAATCAAAACTAAAATCACCCAATTGAGCTCATTAGGGTCTCCTACCTCGTCTCGGCATCGTCGATGTGGTGGCACGATGGGTGCCACTGGTGGTGGACCTCTCGTGGGTCTTCTACTCCCCTCTGCCATCTCTGCTGTGTCTCTCTACCCTCACACTTTACCTAGCCCACAAATGCCTCTGCAGCCTCCAATCACTCTCTAACTCGCTCCCTCTCTCCACCAATGCCTATTTGCCACCTCAGCCTGCTCACTCGATTAACTCTAGGTCACTTTCACTCAATCAAATTCAGAGCTCTTTTTTCTCTCAGTCAACAAGTAGCAAATGACTTTTGGTGGGCTACCAATCTGATTTTGTTGGATTTGGTAGGCCACCAATGTCGGCATCTTCATGCCGTAGTCCGCTGACGTCGACTGATTTCTATCGACATCATTCTTTTTAGTCCACCAACATCGGTTATGTCACTGACGTCGGCATCCTTCAAACCTCATCATTGCCTAAAATCATGCCCCTAATCAGTCAGCTCTCCAGTACAAGTCATCTTGGCCCCTTGGGGCACCCTTGAGATCACTTTTGCCTCTGCCCACCTCAACCACCAGACCTTGGAGATCATGACCATCTCCTCTAACTGTGACCACTTCTAAGACAACTTTGCCTTGGTTGTTTTTGCATGTATGCTACCTCACGAATGGTTAGCAAAATTGTACACAGACTATTTATGACCTTCACAAGTATAGGATCACAAGCCGGTTGATCCCCACTACTTGTGACATTTTCGTGTTTCTAGGAGCACTTCTTGAGCTTGAGATACCTGGACCACGATGACCATTGGAGCTTTAGCTTAGATTGAATAACCTAATCAGCTATGACCAAATGCTGGGGCTCAGTTATTTCAATTTTGGCACTCTTCGACCCTTGACCTGTGATAATTTGACCTGACCATCCTGTGGTGTGGTACACATGCAATCTCACCCTTTGCAGCATTCACACTCGATCTTCACCCTCTTTATCCATCTCTCTGTCAAATTGACACTCGATCTCAGGTTCCCTTCCCTCGACTCTCGCTTTGAGGGGGGAACACCTCATCCCATACCTGGGGCAACCAACTCCTATTTTTGTCTTGCAGTTCGTCAAGAACAACCAATAAGACAAAAAGGGGAAAATGTAGACACCGAAATTGTGTCTACCCCCTAGGTTGTCCTCCCCCCTTGGCCCCCTTGGTCTATTTCCTAGCACTTGTCCTAGTCCCCTCCATTTTTAAATAAATAAATATTTTAATTTATTGGCCCCTTTCCACCTCACCTATGCCACCTTAGATCCCCTCCTTGGATGCCCCCACCTCTCTCCTAGCCTTTATTACCCAAATCCTCTCTTAATCCTCCCTCCCACATTCATTTATGCCTTCCTTGACCATTTTCCCATGGCCCTTTGACCTGGTAGCATGCAAGAACGGATAGAGGCTAATTTTAGCCTCTGTCCCCATTCTTCTTCTATTGACGTCGGTCATTATTCGGCTGATGTCAGCGGTTTTGCCAGTGTTGGTTGCCTTCAAAAATACATTTCTACAACTACTCTTCCCCCCACAAATGTGAACTCTTTTTGGGTGCTTTGGCATTTTATTCTTCTCTCTCTCTCGTACAGCAACACCAGTAGCTACAGGTACCTTGCAAAGATAGCTCCAAGCTCTTGGCATTCGCAGGTCCTTCAAACAGCTCCAACAACAGGTTTCCTCCATCCTTCCTTCAGCAAGTAGGAGGTAAGCATTTTTTAGTTTTTCATTTCATTTCTTATTTGGTTTTATCTACTAATCCAACCCACTGTCCACAACCTTCCTTGTCCTTCCCTGAGAGGCTGAAAAGCCTTCTCAGATCCCTATCTCCCATTCATCCTCCTTTCTACCTCTGTCACCCATTCAGTCCATTCCCAGACAATATTCTCAGTCCTTCAGACCCCAAAATAGTCCCTCAGACCCCCAAACAATCCCTCTGACCCTTAAACAGGTTCCCCGACCCTCAAACGAAACCACAGTCCACCCTGCAGACCAAAAACCCAGACCTGGACTTGTCCCTGGCCATTACCTCGACCGTCCTCAACCATTTCCCCTATTGACGTCAGTAGTATAACGACCGTCGGTGACATCCCTTGACCGATGCCAGTAGAACCACTGATGTCGGTAACTGTGCAAAGCAGACATATCAGGTACACTTTTGCTTTCAGTTTCTTTCTTTTTAGTCTCTTATCATCTCTCATTTCTGTTTTTGATTATATTCTATTTTTAACAGTGGACTGTCATCCTTCGAGAAGCCTTTGCACTTCTAGGACCAAGCTTTGGCTTGGCAGTCCACCTTCTTATCATCTAACATTTTCGTGTTTTAGTCTCTTTCTCTTTCAGGTGTCATCCTCCACAACCAAAGAGGAGTTCTCACAACGTCTGATTTTGGTGCGCAAGTTTATAACCTGGGTACGTACAAACCCTCATCCTTTCTTCTTAGTTTCTCATTTTTCCTTTCTTGAATGTGAAAAGTGAATCTCGTATAGAAATAGTAGCTACATGGTGGGATGTTATTGATACAAAATAAGATCTCTTCCAACAAGATGACATCTATGAACCCATTCTAGATGAACTCTCTAAAGAGGATTTTGATGATGCTAATGCTCTCAACTCATTAGCCAATGATTTGGAACAACCACTCACAAACATGCAAAGACCAAGATCTCATGACTATTCTAGTCTCCCATTTGAAGCATATGGCAGATGGTCTCATCACCATGATGAAGTACTAGAATGAGATTCTAGACTAAGAAATAGAGGACCTAACAGAGGAACAAGTACCTCCAGAGGAAGGCAACCATTCATGCTCAGAATGCCACCAATAATGCAAAGGCCTTTTAACCCCCTTTGCAATTTTTGAGTTTCTTCAAGCCTAATGACTCTTGGGTATGAAACAAGTTCATAAGTATTGACCCCCCAAGAGAGATCCATTCTCCAAAGATTGAGCCTCAATGGGGTATACTATTACCCATAAAAGACAATAAAGAAGACACAATGGCAGGAGATTCTTTATTTTCTGAACTAGAATACTACCCTGAACAAGGAGAATGTAGAACCTTCAAGAAGAAGAAGAAGATGAGGCATAGCAAGAAGAAGAATTCTACCAAACTCTACTCCAAGATCTAATAAGGCATGAACTAGTATGTATAATTGTTCCTTCACTAGAAATACCAAAATTGGTTTATCTTATACAATAGATCAATGGAAAATTTACTCAGTTTATTATTGTTGAGATTAATAGAAGGTTGGTAGATGCACAAGTTGATATAAGTGCTTCACTATCCTTTTCCAGATCATAGATCATCCAAGATTGGGAGAAATTAGATGGTTCTTTTGCTTATAAGAGCATAGACATACATGGGAATAGTTTTCTTTTCAATATGTATAAACACCAGAAGCCCCTTAGAATCTAAAGTAAAATCTTCCATTATGATTTTTTTGCCTTAGATAAAATGCCTACAAATATTCATCTAGGTGGAGTCTATGCTTGAAATGGAAATCAAGATCATAGAAGGCAAACAGATGAAAATTGGAAAAAAAATTCCAATTTATGCACAAGATTATAATGATATGGAAGCCCAAATAAAAGAATTAGAGGCTAATGGTTTTATAGAGAAATCAACCTCTCCTTTTTGCTGTTATGCGTTCATGGTAAACAAGCATTCTGAATAAAAAGAGAGGTAAAAAGAGTATGGTAATCAATTATTGAATATTGATTGCCATTACCCAACCTTATCCATATTTGATACCATATAAAAGCTACTTACTAGAGAAAGTTGCCAAATGTAAGTATTTCTCACAATTTGATTGTAAATCTGGCTTTTATCAAATCATGGTCAAAGACGCGATAAAAAGAAAATAGCATTCAGCTATCCTTTCAACCATTTTTAGTGGACTATCATGCCATTTGGTGTAACAAATGCTCCAGCATTCTACCAAGCCCACATGGACCAAATCTTTAAAGGCACTTTAGATTTCCTTTGTGTATACATTGATGATATTCTAATTTTTAGTAATTCTTTTTTTGATCATTACTCCCATCTTTTAAAATTCTCAATGCTGGCTAGAAAATATAGGAATAGTCCTATCTAATACAAAGATTCAAATTTGTAAAATAGAATGTAATTTTCTTGGGATGATTGTCCAAAATTCAAAATTATAGCTCCAATCGCATATCAAAGAAAAGGTCATCAGTTTTCTTGAAAATCTAGACAAGCCAAAGCTTTAAGCATTTTTGGGATTGTTAAATTATCTAAATAGATTTTATCCTAACTCTGGTGAAGATAGGTTCATACTTCAAGAGATTTTGTAGGAAAAAAACAAAACATTCCAATGGAAGGAAGAACATACAGTTGCTATCAAAAAAATTAAGACTAAAGTCTCTTTACTTTTAGAACTCCACATCCCAAAATTTGACCAGTTCTTGGTTTATACTGATGCCTCTGATATAGCATGGAGAGGAATGCTTATTTGTAAATATGAAAATAAAGAGTTTGTATGTGAGTTTTCTAGAGATGTATTTAGTGCAGATATTTTAAAATGGATCTTGTCTGATAAAGAGATTCATGCTGTGAAGAAATGCTTAGAGAAATTTATGTTGAAAATTCTCCATCTGCCACATTTTATTGTAAAAATTGATTGTACTAGATTTTTGACCTTTAGAGAAAAAGATCATGGTCAAAAAGATGGTCATGGTAAATATGTTAGATGGCAGGCCTTTTTCAATCAATTTAATTTTTTTATAAAGCATATAAAAGGCACTGAGAATGTAAGAACAGATTGGCTTAACAAGAATCCACCAATAAATTTAATGCACCAACCCTATCCTAGTTTTAACCTAACTAGAATATATAATCAAGGATTTGCTTCCTTGAACATTCTTGTTCAAGAACAGATTTTAAGAGATGGGTTAAATCCCCACTACAAAAGGATTTCTTATACCTCTGGTGCAGAATTGCAAATGTCTTTTGTAGTCTCTATCCAGGCAGATGGCCACAACCAAATAGGTACCATCACTATAAAGAGAGTAAATAGTGAATTGTTATTTTGGCAATTTACTGAATTATTAAAATGACCTCTATGGACTTGGCATATCAAGATAAGATCAGCTCACAATCAACATCTTTATAGATGGATTGCATGGTATGGACCTCATTGAATTCATGAAGAAGAAAATCATGATCAAGACACCATCGTACACACCATCATCTGATGATAGCTAGAATTAGAATCTTATTTCCATATCAATCCTCACTATTATGCATTTGAAGTTAGACCCCAATATTGGCATCTTTCGAGTACATTCCAGTTAAGATGTCTCTTTTAGTCCATTAGTGAAGATGACTTATTAACTAAAGTGAAAGCAATGTTGGACCCACCAAGCTAGACGTCTTCATCTAGCGCTTCCAATAGTATCTCTCTATAGCTAACTTTTGTGCTCTAAAGCATGATGGGACAAAAACCACCTTGGAAAAAGATTCTAGGCAGGACCTCCCGATTGCTATAAATAAGGCCTTTCTACTTAGTATAGACATCGAAGAAAGATCTTAGATTTCTAATAGTTTGCTATTGATCAAGCACATGCTCTTCTCTTGCCCTTTTGGGACCCTAAGATTCAAAAGCTTGATTCAAATATTGTAAAAAGAAGTGTGTAAGTTTGAGTATAGAGTAATATTGAAGCCGTAGCCATTCGACCCCTACCTCTTGTCATGGGTTTGCCATTATTCTATGGGTATCACTAGACTAAAGTATCATTAAGTGCTCCTAAGTGGTATAAGGTAGCCATTCATGCCCAAAATGCCACCAATAATGCAAAGGCCTTTTAACCCCCCTTTGCAATTTTTGAGTTCCTTCAAGCCTAGTGACTCTTGAGTATGAAATAAGTTCAAAATTATTGACCCCCCAAGAGAGATCCATTCTCCAAAGATTGGACCTCAATGGGATATACTATTACCCATAAAGATAATGAAGAAGACATAGAGGTAGAAGATTCTTTCTTTTTTGAACTAGAATCCTACCTTGAATAAGGAGAATGTAGCAATCTTCAAGAAGAAGAAGATGAAGCACAACAAGAAGATGAATTCTACCAAACTCCACTCCAAGATCTAACAAGGCACAAATTGCTATGTACAACTGTTCCTTCATTGGAAATACCACAACTGGTTTATCTTACACAACTAATCAATGGAAAATTTGCTCAGTTTATTACTGTTGAGATTAATGGAAGGCTGGTAGATGCATAAGTTGATACAGGTGCTTCATTATCCTTTGCCAAATCATAGATCATCTAAGATTGGGAGAAATTAGATAGTTCTTTTGCTTATAAGAGCATAGATGTACAGGGGAATAGTTTTGTCTACAATATGTATAAACACCTGTGGCCCCTTAGAATCTAAATTAAAATCTTTCATTATAATTTTTTCACCTTAGAGAAAATTCTTGTAGATATTCTTCTAGGTAGAGCCTTTATTGATAGATATTCTCCATACAATTTGACTACTAAAAGTATCATGTTCACTATTGATAATGAAAGGCTAAGGATTCTTCCCTTAGTATATGCTATTGAGCAATTTCCAAGTTCAATGACCCAAAATCTTGAAGATATAATCCCTATAGAAATCCAAGAAATAGAAAAGAAGATTAAAGCCACTATCTGTTATGACAACCCTCAATAGTTCTAGTTAAAGTCTATGCCTGAAATGGAAATCAAGATCATAGAAGGCAAATAGATGAAAATTGGAAATAAAATTCCAATTTTTGCATAGGATTATAATGATATGGAATCCCAAATAAAAGAATTAGAGGCTAATGGTTTTATAGAGAAATAAACCTCTCCTTTTTGTTGTTATGCCTTCATGGTAAACAAGTATTCTGAACAAAAGATAGGCAAAAAGAGATTGGTCATCAATTATCAACCATTGAATGCCATTACCCAACCTTATCCATATCTAATACTAGATAAAAGATACTTACTAGAGGAAGTTGCCAAATGTAAGTATTTCTCACAATTTGATTGTAAATTTGGCTTTTATCAAATCAAGGTCAAAGAAGCTGATAAAGAGAAAACAACATTCAACTATTCTTTCAACCATTTTCAGTGGACTATCATGCCATTTGGTCTAACAAATGCTCCAACATTCTACCAATCCCACATGGACCAAATTTGTAAAGTCACTTTAGATTTCCTTTGTGTATACATAGATGATATTCTAATTTTTAGTAATTCTTTTTCTGATCATTACTCCCATCTTTTAAAATTCTCAATGCTGGCAAAAAATGTAGGAATAGTCCTGTTTGATACAAATATTCAACTTTTTAAAATAAAATGTGATTTTCTTGGGATGATTATCCAAAATTCAAAATTATAGGTCCAGCTGCATATCAAAGAAAAGGTCATCAATTTTCTTGAAAAGCTAGACAAGCCAAAGCTTTAAGCATTTTTAGGATTGTTAAATTGTCTGAATAGCTTTTATCCTAACTCTAGTGAAGATAGGTTCATACTTTAAGAGATTCTTCAGTAGAAAAACAAAACATTCCAATGGAAGGAAGAACATACAATTACTATCTATAAAATCAAGACTAAAGTCTCTTTGCTTCCAGAACTCCACATCCCAGAATTTGACCACTTCTTGGTTTATACTGATGCCTTCGATATAGCATGGGAGGAATGCTTGTTTGTAAATATGAAAATAAAGAGTTGTATGTGAGTTTTATAGCAGTGTATTTAGTGTAGATATTTTAAAATAAATCTCTTCTAATAAAAAGATATATGTTGTGAAGAAATGCTTAGAGAAATTTATGCTAAAAATCCTCCATCTGCCACATTTTATTGTAAAAATTGATTGTACTAGATTTCTGACCTTTAGAGAAAAAGATCATGGTCAGAAAGATGGTCGTGGTAAATATGTTAGATGTCAAGCCTTTTTTAATTCATTTAATTTTTCTATAGAGCACATAAAAGGCACTGAGAATTTAACAACAGATTAACTTAGTAAGAATCCACCAATAACTTTAATACACCAACCCTATCCAGGTTTTAACCTAACTAGAATATATAATCAAGGATTTACTTCCTTGAAAATTCTTATTCAAGAACAGATTTTAAGAGAAGGGTTGAATCCCTACTACACAAAGATTTCTTATGCCTCTAGTGCAGAACTACAAATGTATTTTGCAACCTCTATCCAGGTAGATTACCACAACCAAATAGGTACCATTACTATAGATAGACTAAATAGTGAATTATTATTTTGGTAATTCACTAAATTATTAAAATGACCTTTATGGACTTGGCATATCAAGATAAGATCATTGCATAATCAACATATTTACAGATGGATTGCATGGTATGGACCTCATCAAATTCATGAAGAATAAAATCATGATCAAGACACTGTCATACACACCATCATCCAACGACAGCTGGAATGAAAATCTTATTTCCATATCAATCCTCGCTATTATGCATGTGAAGCTGGACCCCACCTTTGGCATCTTTCAAGTGCATTCTAGTTAAGATGTCTCTTTTAGCCCATCAGTGAAGATGATTTATTAACTGAAGTGGAAGTAATGTTGGACCCGCCAAGCTAGACATTTTCATCTAATGCTTCAAACAGTATCTCTTTATAGCTAACTTTTATGCTATAAAGCATGATGTGATAGACACCACCTTGGCAAAAGATTCTAAGCAGGACCTCCTGATTGCTATAAATAAGGCCTTTCTGCTTAGTATAGACATCGAAGAAAGCTCTTAGATTTCTAATAGTTTGCTATTAATCAAGCGTATACTCTTCTCTTTCCCTTTTGGGACCCTGAGAATCAAAAACTTGATTCAAATATTGTACAAATAAGTGTGTAAATTTGAGTATTGAGTAATATTGAAGCCATAGCCATTCAACCCCTACCTCTTGTTGTGGGTTTCCCATTATTTTGTGGGTATCACTGGACTAAAGTATCACTAAGCACTCCTAAGTGGTATCAAAGCCTTGTTATTTGGGAATATCTACTCCATTAAAGATTCTTTAAGAAATTCTTATTCTCATTAAATTAATTTTTAAGCTTCCTTGCTTTGAAAATTTCTCTAGATTATTTGTTTTGCATTGAGTCATCGACCATTTCAAATCATCATAGGCCTCTTCTATCTCTGCAAGTTTATATACCCTATCCAAAAATTTCTTGCTTTTAAGAACTTAATTTTTTACCATGGAATTTGGAAAATCCCAAGAATCTTCCATAGTAGAAATTCTCAATGAATTAACATTTGAAGGAATATATGAATTCCCTCCTTTTGTTCCAAAACAACTCTCTGAGTGCCCTAACATTGAAGTCATAGAAGAAACCCTTGAAAAGGAAAATAACTTGTATAAACCTCTGACCTTAAAGTTTTCTCAAGTATATAATAAATCCAAACTTCTAAAGTGTAAGTTTGTTTATAATAGCACCTACATGTCATTTTTAAAACCCCATATTAGGTCTGTAGAACTTACACTGAGTTATAATCCCAAAATATCTTTCCAAACAAATTTGCTATCTTTATTACCAAAATTAGAAATTAATTATATCTATTCACATGAAGATGTCAAGTTTGTCCATTTTGGCCTTATCTAAGTTCATATAACTCCTTTGATCCCATGTAATATAAAACCAATTTTATATCAAGCTTTGTGTGATAGATGCCAAATTAGTTTTAAACATGCTTGTCAATTATCAAGTCTAGGATGGATAAATGATCAAGTTATTTATTTTGAATTTTTCCCTAATATTTCAATTGCAATTTGAGATAAGGGATGTAAAGAAGTCAAGCATGGCTCTTTATATTATTGGGGATTGTTCACATCATTGTTTGGTCTAGAGATGTTTAGAGAATTTAAATATACCTCCATAAATATAACTGTGATGTATAGTATGACCAATACAACCACCCCAAAATTTTAGAAAATCTTCCCATTGCTCATAGATTAAGTGGAACTATCCAGTTACAAAAGGGACATATAGAATCTATTGACATCCCCTCTAATTGGAAGCTTGATTAGCTAAAGAAAGTCTCACTTAAAATGAAAGATCAAGCTACTATCCAGAAGATTGATAGAAGAACAATAAATATTGTACCTAGGTCTCTATTCCTTAAAAGTTCTTCTAGCAGATTATCTCCTCATAGACTTTCATCTTCATCCTCAACACGTACTTTTAGATCTCTCCATATTACTATAGAAGATGAAGATATAAATCAAGGACTTAATCCTTGAGATCAACTATCATCTGCAATAATGAGTCTTCCTAGAGAAAAAACTCTAGAATTTTATATAGAAAAATAGGTTAGTCTATATAAAGGTGGAAGATGGCCACCCCATAAAGGTGTATACAAACAACAAGAAGGTGCTCTTAGCTACTTCTCTATAGCTTACCAAGGAGACACTAAGCCTTCTAATGAATTTAAGCAAAAGAATTATGTATTAAGATTCAATGGACACCTTGCTAATTTTTTTGATGACCTATGTAAAGATGTCTTGTATATTAGACACAATATAGATAAATTTACAAACCAATTGTCTTCCATAGACACTAAGCTTCCAACCTTAGAAGACAGTCTTGACTGGTTAGTCAAGCAAGATTTGAATGCTTTAAATGAAGCATAAATGCCCATATTATCTTATGAAGTTAAGTTTGGATCTAACTTCAAACCTCATTAATGGAGCATGAATCATAATACCTCTATGATGTAAAGAACACAAATACCCTTACAAACATGGTATCTTAATATTGATTATACTCTTAACCCTTTGAATGAAATCTCTACTTGGTGTAATTCAATGAGGGTCGTTACTATAACATCTCATTTAGATCCCCCTGCTACTACTATTTTTGCTTCAAAATTATTCTAAGGAATTATTACCCAGTGGTGGGATCCTTTAGTTGCATTATAATTAATTGATGAGTTTGCACCTCTATTTGGCAATCATGAACTGGAATCCAAAAAATGGTTGGTCAAAATGGAGCTATGTAATTTAAAACAATTTGATGAATTTACTAAGTAGTTCTAGGAACTGGCTTATGAAAGCAAAAGTTTTGGTTCCACAAATATTAAATTTAAAATTTTGCATGCACTTCCTTATAATCTTATTGATAAGGTCATTGCATATTTTAATCTCCAAAGTCTAACTTTGGATGACCTATCTCTTATTGATGTCATTGATTTTGCCAAGCAATAGGATATGCAGTTAGTCTCACAAGCCAAAACCATTCAGAAGCTCACTAAGCATCAAGCCTCACAAATCACTCTTGTTCTTCTAGAAATTGTACCATTTAGCTGTCAGCAATTTTTCTAGCTGAACAAACACCAAAAACAACATCACCATCATCTTTCCTTCTAGCATCACTCTTTTCTATGAAACTATTCCTATGCTCCTCTTCCCACTTTTTGAAAAAGCAAAGAACTCCTCATCCTCCATCCCAAACTCCTATTTGCTATATCTACCACAAACCTGGTCATATTGCTTCGCAATGCCATTACAAAAATCTTGCTGTTAAAGCCATCTTTTCCTCCAACATAGCCATGTGGTGGGATGTTATTGACATAGAAGAAGATCTCTTCCAATAAGATGACATATATGAACCCATTCTAGATGAACTCTCTGAAGATGATTTTGATGATGCTAATGCTCTTGAATAATTAGCCGATGATTTGAAATAACCGCTCACAAACATACAAAGGCCAAGATCTCATGACTATTCTAGTCTCCCATTTGAAGCATATGATAGATGGTCTCATCACCATGATGAAGTACTAGAATGAGATTCTAGACCAAGAAATAGAGGACGTAATAGAGGAAGAAGTTATTCTAAAGGAAGGCATCCATTCATGCCTAGAATGCCACCAACAATGCAAAGGCCTTTTATGATTAGATGAATTAAATAAATGATGAGGTTTATGTGATTAAGCCATCAAAAATTCCATAAAGATCATCATAGTCTAAGCAATCTAATAAATATGGCACTTGGCAGTATGCCCCATGATATAAACATAACCAAGAGGACATGATGCCAAAGTGTGTGGACAAATAACAAACTCTACATCCTCGAGGGAACTTATAAACATTATTATAGATTTGGGTAACCTCATAACATCCCTGTTCATTGCCTAATAGATAAAAAGACATGATTCAAATAAAACATAATACAAACAAGATATATAAATGATAAAAGACATGCAAACAAGATTAATGGATTAACTAAGTAACACACATGAGTATCTACATGTAATATCCCAATGTCTTGTCTAATGATGGGAGGAGTGATTAGGAGATGGGTTGGATGATCATAATGTGATTGTGGACTTAGGATGGACTTAGATTTGGATAGGGTGATCAAGATTAGGATTAGGATTAGATGTTACCCCTAGTTAAGGATAGAATGATGGAGGATGGGAGAAGGTCTTTGAATATTGATTTGGTCTTGAAATCAAATTGAAAAGTGGCCAAGGAAGGTGATTTAGAAAAGTGATTACCAACGATTACCAATAGAAAAGACCTTAAAATATTCTAATCTAGCAAGGACACTAGGAGATGATGGGATCAAATACCTTTCATACTAGAAAAATAGTGATTGGATGGGTGTTAGGTATGAAAAGGCAATGATAAAGACAGTGATGGGATCAAATACCTTTCACACTAGCAAAAGAGTGATTGGATGAGTACTAGATGTGAAAAAGCACTGATAAGAAGTGATGGGTGCTAGATTAAATGCCTTAACAAGGTGATGCATGTTAATAACACTTAGTCAAAATGATGAGGAAGATATGGGGAGATGGGTGACCTCTCCAATTTGGTTACAAGATGGAATGTGGTATCCAAAGATTAAAAAATATGAGATGGATGGAGATGGATGTGACTAGGGGATTGGGTATAAGATAAGACACAATGGGATTATTTTTGGATTTTTTAGTGTAGTAGGATTTTAAGCACACTATGAATTAAATAAACTAATTCAACTCAAAACACAAACTACCTATTAAGAAGGATTCATGAAACAAATCATAATGATACATACCTTCCCAAATTCCTTGCTTCACATTACCTCCTTTTAGGATTTGTAAATGATCAAGTGAATGCATATAAACTTAGATTATTGACATGGATGCTTGGGAAAATATGATCGATGATGGATGCTTGATTGAGGATTTATTTTGGCATAATGGTGTTATAGAAATGCTAGTTTGATTTTGACATTACTTTGATATGAGCTTAGAGATTCATGGATTGTTTTGACATGGATTAGCTATGGAATTTGGAGATGATCTTCCATGGAGGAGGAGGTTACTTATATAAATTTGAGAGGGAAGATCAAGGGTTGTAATTCAAGGTTGGATGAAGAAATCCAATGGCTATAGATTATTCAAGGAATATTAAATTCCTTAGAAGTCTCTAGTTTAGAGATTTATAGAGACTTAGAGGAGCTTCCCAATTCTAGAGACTTCTCCATTAGTTTAGGGATAATGGAGGATTAGGTGGGGGTTTGATAGGGATTAGGTAGGTGATTAAGGACTAAGGATGTATAAAATGATAGGGTGTAGGTTAGTAGGTGGTTAGGTGGGGTTATGGGAATTTTAAATTCCCATATAATAGATAACTAAGATTAGTTTAGGATAATAGGGATTAATAAGAATTAATGAAGGAGGTGGGATGAATAAGGCTAGTGAATGTAGGAAAATATAAGGGAATATTAGATGAATGGATAGGAAGGGGGATATATTAGTGGGATGAATTAGAATAGATGGGATTAGTAGAATTAGCATTGATTAATAGGAATATTATCAATGGTAATGAGGGAAGAAATTTTAGGTGTATATATTTTGCCCCTCTTTGAAAGGGCATTGCGAGTGGATAAAGTGGAAGGAGTAATGGTATTTCAAATAAAAACCATGTGATGGATGAATGTTAGTAGATGATGATAGGGGATATGATGCCCCCTCAAGGGGACATGCAGAGAAGAATGAGATAGATGGCCACTCAAAAAGAATAAATGATGGGTGGGATGCCAAATGTAGGATAAATGATGAAGAATATAAAGTTGACTTAATAAATGAGATAAAAATTAATGATGCCCCTGATAAGGACACATGCTTATGGAATAAATATGATGGTTGTCATGGTTGTCAACACATCCCAAGGGGGAATCAACCATAATAGGATGATGATAGGATTAAAGGTCATAAGCTTTAGATGTATCCCAAAAAATGATGTATGCAAAAGAGAGATATAGGCCAAGATACGAATAATTTGATAAGATTAGATTAAGGATGGGTAGTATAAAGATAAAGTTGATTGATATGATAAAAATGAGGATAATGAATAATCGATATGATCAAGTGACCAAATAGTTTAATGGATATAGGACTGGGGATGACTATGGATGATAGAGATAGTGGTTGAGCTATCCTTGGGAATATAATATGGACCAAGTGACTCCTACATAGTCTACCAAGAACTCAAGTTGTTGTAGTTCTAACTAGAAGATGATGATGATTAGTGATTAGAAAGTGATGATGATTAGACTTGCTAGTGATTGAAGGATATGATTTAGATGATGAGATGAAAATAATAAGGATAAAATCTATGATGTTAGATGGGTTGTTATGAGGAGAAAGATGATGAGATAAATGATGAGATCAAGGCATCACAAATGTCATAATGTTCATCATGGTATAAGTAATCCAAAAATATAACACTTAACAAGATGCCCCATGATATAAGCATGACCAAGAGGACATTATGCCATAGTGCTCAGGCAAATAGTGAACTCTACATCCTTGAGGGAACTTTTAGTGTCCTCATAACATCCTCATTCATTTCTTAGGAGATAAAAATATACTTGATGCAAACATAACACAAGACAATCAAGATATATGCATGATAGTCAAACAAGACAAACAAATAACACATATAAATATTTACATGTAGTGTCACAATGTCTTGTCTAATGATGGGATGAGTGATTTTACTAAGTTGGTTATGATGATGATTAGGGACTTGGATTTGGATAGGATGATTAAGATGAGATGTTGCCCCTAGTTTAGGATGGAAGGCTAGATGACATGATGGGGTATGATAAGGTCTTTGAATATTAATTTAATCTTGAAATTGAATCAAAAAGTGGTTAAGGAAGGTGATTAGATAAGTGATGACCAAGGATTACCAACAAATAAGGCCCTACAAGGATTTGATCTAGTAAGGAGACTAGGAGATGATGGGATCAAATACCTTTCACACTAGCAATGAGTAATTGGATGGGTGTTAGATATGAAGAAGAAATGATAGGACAATGATGGGATCAAGTACCTTCCATATTGACAAAGGGTAATTAGTTGGGTTTTAGGTATGAAAAGTCCTTAATAGGAGGTGATGGGTGCCAAATTAAAGTCTTTGACAAGGTGGTTTATGTTGATAAGACTTGGCCAATAGGATGAGATGGAAGATATGAAGGGATGGGTGACCAATCTGATTTAGTCTCAAGGAAAAATGTGGTATCCAATGGATGGGACAATATGAGATGGATGGGACTAAGGGATTAGGTATAAGACAAGACATCATGGAATAATTTTGGTTTTTTTAGACTTTTATGATTTTTAGGGTTTTTGACATATTTCAATTTATAGGGATTTTTAGGATATGCATGTATACTATACAAAGGGGGTTACTAGCAAAGGGAATACCAAACCTAACAACTAGGATAAAGATGGATAGAAAGATGGGGACCAAGTATGAATGGACTAAGGATAGCTAATGACTACATCATAAAAGAACTAGATGGTTATTTTCCTGAGTATCCATTAGAGGATATGCCAAGAGGAGTTTGGGACAGTTATTAAGACACCTTCTGATTCATAAATAAGGTCAAGATAAGAAGGAAGAAGAGATAGGATGCATGATATGATGGTGGATGATGGATAGGTATAACAAATCAAGGGATAGGATGATGGGTGATATAGACAAGGTAGACAAGGGATGTGATAATTGGGATGGATGGATGAGGATATGAAATGGATGAATTTGCCCCCAAGTGTTGAGGAACAATGTGGATAATATATTATTCTACCATGATGATGATGTTAGGTTGTGGAGCTAAAAACTTCACTAATGCAGACATGGAGGAGGTTGTTGAGAGGTTGCTGAGTTGCAGAGCAATTGATGTTGGTTTGATCAATCGACATCAATCATATACAGTGAGAAGAGCAATTGACATCAGTCATATACAGTGAGAAGAGCAATCGACATCAGTCAGGATCGGCCGACGTCGGTCATCTCCAGTCAGATAGGGACCGATGTTGGTCACCTGTGCAGTTCTAGAACTATTAGTTCACAAACAATTTGTTAACAAACCAGTTGTTTACATGTTAAAGGCTAATTTTAGTCTTGGAGCTGTGGATCTAATTATTGTAGTTGGATGTCTAATTATTGTTTGCATGAGATCTATATAATAGACTCATGGGCTATATTGTAAAGTGTGAGGGATCAAAGCAAAGATTCCCTAGGTGCTAGTTGATAGAGCAAGGTTAGCTCTTTCAGAGTGAAGAGAGTAAGGGTAACTCCTCCTAGTTCCATAGGGGTGATGAGTGTGTATGATCAAGTAGATCTATGGGATAGCAAGATTTGGTAGAAGATCCATCAGGTACTGGTTTGGAGAATCATAAGGACTTGGTGAGGCAAGGACAAGGGTTCTTCAGGGTGTAGAGAGATCTACATGTGTAAGTAAGATCATTGATTTATAGGTGTGTGTGTGTGTGTGTGTGTGTGTGTGTGTGTGTGGTCTAGGTTTGTAGGTGTTGCAAAACCAAGTTGATCTACAGGTGGCAACAAGATTAGGGAGATCAGCAACATAATAGGTAGCAAGATCAAGGGAGATCTACTTAGAGTATGGTGTGTACTCGATTGTGGAGTACATGGAGTACTTGTGTACTGGCAGTAGTGATACTAACTAGTTAGAGGTGAACACCAACTCTGTATTTTAGTTGTGTGTTGGGATCGTAATTGAGAGAGTGAACTCTTGAAGGTGAATTACTGTACACTTGGTGTGGGAAGCCTGTAAGGTGTGGAAGAGTGTGGCATCTCTTCATTGTAATTTTTTTCTAGAAGAGTATTAATACAATTGGGTATTGTCTCTCATATTCTATGTCATTTTTGAATTCTAGTTACTTGTTACTTCTAGTTAAATTCTGCATTTAGTTGCTTGTACATGGTAATCAATTGTGCTTCTGAGTCTTAACAAAGTGGTATCAGAGCTTTATGTTCTAGATTCCTGACAAAGTGGTATCAGAGCTAAGGTTGTAGGGAGCAAGTTTGTGTTTGATTATAAGCCACTCTCAGGGGTTTCTGATTAAGTGGGAGTATAACAATGGTAGAAGAAAGTAAGCTAAGAATGGAGGAATTCAAAGGCACGAATGATCAATTACGGAGTTATGGAAAGAAAGAGCAGGAAAAGAAAGATTGTTGGTTGGTAGCGGATTAGCATAAAGGGAATGAAGAAGCGTGTGTTGTAGGTATTGTTGCATGGATTACTTTTATATATTCCTTGGATAAAGTAGAATCTTGGTTTATAGATTCTGTTTCCTCTTTCCATGCAGGCCCAAATATAGTATTTTTCCATGTTAAAGTCCATGGAGACTTTGGAAAGATTTATTTAGGGGTTGGTGAGCCTTGTCAAAGTATTGGCAAAGGGGAAGTGCAGCTAAAATTGCAGACGGCCAACACATGGGTGTTGAAGGAGGTCATGCAGGTCTCAGTCCTAAAGATGTGGCTAATTTTTATAAGAAAGTTGGGTGATGAGAGATGTACAAGAACTCTCACAGCGGATGCACATGAATTAGCATGTGGTAAGAAAGTAGGTACTCTTTATCTATCTACTTGTATTACTGATTCCACTTCTATTGCAAAGATGTGGCTTTGTAGGCTTGGTCACATGAGTGAGAAGGGAATGGATGTTCTTATGTCAAATGGTAAGAGTTCAGCTATGGAGAGCATAAACTGAGATTTCTGTGGGCAGTGGGATGCTACAAGAAAGGATTGGATTTATTGCAGGAAAAGAAAGTCTGATGTATTTGACAAACTTAAGAATTGGAAAGCCTTGGTGTTCATGGAGGAGATGATGGACAGAGATTAGTGGATGGGGCTGGATACTTCTAAGTAGGTCAATTTGGTTAGGGTTTTGATTCAAAGTAAGCTTGTGGGTAAAAAGTCATCACTCATAGGAAAACACAGGTACCGACATTGGTCAGGATGAATCGATGTCAAACAGTTAGGCACCAATGTCAATCATGTGTAGATAGGAAAAGTCAGTGGTGTCAGGCAGGTGGCAATTGACGTTGATCAAGGAACTTGCATCGGTAGTTAGGTCAGTCACATGGAACCAATGTCGGTCAGATGCAGACTGGGAGGTGACTTACATCGGTCACTGGAATGGATTTTGGGTGGACATCAAGCTGTCAAGGAGTCTCAAATGCCCATGTGGAGGATTGAAAGTGTAAGTAAGCCTCAAATTCATTATTCCCCTTTTTTACACTACTTGTTACTCACTGATGGTCAAGAACCAGGAAGTTTTAAAGAAGCAGAGTAGGTAGGATCTAGGAAACAGTGGGAGTGTGGCATGAATTCTTTAGAAGGGAACCAAATGGTAGATTTGGTAGAGTTTCTAGCTGGGTTAAAGAAGAGAGAGAATGGACACATGAGATGGAAAGCCAGGTTAAATGGTCTTGAGGAAGCTGCAGGATAGTGGTACATGTTTGACAGGTGTATGACAAAGCATGGCTTTAGTCAGTGTCATTATAACCATTGTGTTTACTTTACCAAGTTGGATGATGATTGCAACATTATCCTGTTACTGTATGTTGTGTGTATGCTTGTTGCAGGGTCACACATGTAGGGTTTTGTTGAGCTAAAGGTAAACTTAGTTCAGTGGTATGTCATGAAGAATTTGGAAGTAGCAAAATTCTTTGGCATGAGTATTTCTAGAGACAGGGAAGATCACAGGTTGATGTTGTCTCAGGATGATTATGTGAAGGTAGTGCAGGATGTAAAATGACAAGAACACCTATGGATGGATAGTTCATAGAACAAGGTCCCCAATCACATGATGAGGTTGAGTACATGTGTACTCCCTGATATTGCCCCAGTAGTGGGAGTTGTCAACAAGTTTGTGGCCAATCTGGGAAGGAAGCACTGAAAAGTAATTCAGTGGGTTCTCAAGTATCTAAGAGGGACTAGCAGCAGGTCAACATGCTATGCAGGGTCAGGCACTTCTTTACATGGGCTTGTAGATGTGGATATGACAGGTTACTTAGATGACAGAAGTTGCACCAAAAGATGTGTGGTGGTTGGTCTTCAAGATTAAGCTTGAAGAGGGATACAAGCCAGGAAACAAATTAGACAATGTACATGTACAGGTGCAGTGCAACTATTTATCTCCAACTGGGAGATTATTAGGTTATGGAGCTAAAAATCTCACTAATGCAGACATGGAGGAGGTTCTTGAGAGGTTACTAAGTTGTAGAGCAACTGACATTAGTCTGATCAACCGATGTCAGTCATATACAGTGAGAAGAGCAATCGACATCAGTCAAGATCAGCCGACGTCAGTCATCTCCAGCCAGACAGGGACTGAGGTCAGTCGCTTGTGTAGTTCCAAAACTATTAGTTCATGAGAAATTTGTCAATGAACTAGTTGCTTGCATGTTAAAGGCTAATTTTAGTCTTGGAACTATGGATCTAATTATTATAGTTGGATGTCTAATTATTGTTTGCATGAGATCTATATAATAGACTCATGGGCTATATTGTAAAGTGTGAGGGATCAAAGTAGGGATTCCCCAAGTGCTAGTTGAGAGAGCAAGATTAGCTCTTTTAGAGTGAAGAGAGCAAGGGTAGCTTCTCCTAGTTCCATAGGGGTGATAAGTGTGTATGATTAGGTAGATCTGCGAGATAACAAGATATGGTAGAAGATCCACTGGGGTACTAGTTTGGAGAATCATAAGGACTTGGTGAGGCAAGGACAAGGGTTCTTTAGGGTGTAGAGAGATCTACATGTGTAAGTAAGATCATTGATTTGTAGGTGTGTGTGTGTGTGCGTGGTCTAGGTTTGCAGGTGTTGTAAAACCAAGTTGATTTGTAGGTGGCAGCAAGATCAGGGAGATCAACAACATAACAGGTAGCAAGATCAAGGGAGATCTACTTGGAGTACGGTGTGTACTCAGTCATGGAGTATGTGGAGTACTTGTGTACTGGCAGTAGTGATACTGACTGGTGGTATTGGTAGTAGTGATACTAATTGGTTGGAGGTGAACACCAACTCTGTGTTTGAGTTGTGTGTTGGGACCGTAATTGAGAGAGTGAACTCTTGAAGGTGAATTACTGTACACTTGGTGTGGGAAGCCTGTAAGGTGTGGAAGAGTGTGGCATCTCTTCATTGTAATTTCTTTCTGGAAGAGTATTAATACAATTAGGTATTGTCTCTCATATTCTATGTTATTTTTGAATTCTAGTTACTTGTTACTTCTGGTTAAATTCCACATTTAGTTACTTGTACATGGTAATTAATTGTGCTTCTAGGTCCTAACAAAGTGGTATCAAAGCTTTATGTTCTAGATTCCTGATAGATGAGAACTAGTTTTCATCATGGTACTTTCCCAAGAAACCAAAAGACTAGTTTTTATTTATTCATTTATTTTAATGGCATCTCAATTTATTGGTGATAGGTGAGGTAAAAGATGTAGATAATAAATGGATCATTTATCCAACACCTATTCAAGGGATGGGTGATGTTAGGATCATGATGATTTTACTAGATGTATTGGTGTCTATGTGACCTAGTGTGTTCTTGTTTGTAATCCCTCTAGATATCTAGACCAGATATCTTTGTTACCCTAAAGAGAGATGATGCTTCCCAAGAATATGATGGGAGACATGGATTGGATTAGATTTATATTTTGATAGAGGATGGTAGGACTTAATAGGATGATAGGATCATGATAAGATGATATGATGGATGATGGATGATGGAGGACTAAGACCAGTAGTCATATACATCAAGGAGATGTGAGACATGCTTCATTTGATTGGTGTCAATTAACAAACTACTACTAGAGATCCATGCCACTTTGACTTTGTGGTTTATTTTTGATCTAATTATTTGATGGATGATCAATCATGATTTTAACATTATTTGAAGTTTGACTACTCCCTGGTGCCTAATTTTGGGCTTCACTAAGGGACAATGATTTTTGACTTGATATATAATGATTATCTTGACTTTGATAATCTCCTAGTGCTAGATATTGAGCTTCACTAGGAGAAGACATTTTTGGATAAGGCCAATGATTTGACTCTTCATGATTTTAACTGATGGGATCAAAGATTAATTGATTATGATTTATGACTTTTGGAATATTGTCTTGGACCTTCATATTGGTGGCACACATTATTTTGTTTAAGGGTCCAACCATGCATGTTCCTATTTGTCCTTATGAAGGGAGGTGATTAAATGGTCATTGATGGGAGAAAGGGGTCTATGATGGATTAAGGTGGTAGAGATGGCATGGTGAGGTTAATGAGTGGTGATGGGGTAATATATTCTTCATAGGGGTTCCTAGGAGACCCAATTTTGATATCAAAGGAAATCTCCTCAAGATCAGTAAAAAGATCACTAGGACTAGCTGTAGTAGACACATTCAAAGGAGGATCAGATTCACTCTAGAAATATTTAATAGATAAAGCTTGAAAGAACTTTGTTATGGCTTCATCATCCTGATTGGGATCCAAAGGTATGGCTAGTGATAGATTGGAGGTATCCAAACTAGAGGTGTCCTAAAAAAGACAAGCATTATTGGCATCAATGAGGGATGAGATTTTTGACAAGGAATCTAATTTAGATCTTGGCATTGAACTTAATCTTACTAAAGATGAGACTTATGATATTAACTCTGATATATAAGATGTAATGCTATTAATATGATATTCATTATCTATAATTGACCTTTTAACAAGGGGTATTTGAGGTGATGGGTGAAAGGGAGATGATGGATGAATGATGTATTCAATCAAGAGAGGGTCATGGAAGGATTCATGGGATATGAAGGGACTAGGATCATATTTTATGGAGGATTTGTCAATGATGGGGAGATTATTTAGGATGAGTGTGGAGTCTTGACCTCGACTTGGAAAGGGAAGGGCTTGATCATGAATGGAATCTTGACATTCATCTTTTTGTTCACCCATGGATGTGGACTCATCTGGTTCATCCTTGATTATTATGTCACCATGATTGATGAGGTCTTAGATATAGTCTTCTAAGGGTGAACATAAATTAATGGTATGCCCCCAAGTTTGGTGATGTGCATAATATTGATTATCTTTATACCAAGAGGGCTTAGGTTTAGTAGGATTGTTAGATAGGTGGATAGACCATTATGCTGGTAGTGACTAATTGTTTGAAAAGAGAGTCCAAAGACATAAGAAGGGGAGTATAAGAACCCACTTCACTTTATGATTTAGATGTGGAAGCATTGGAATTTAGATCAATTGGTTATTTATGTGACTAGGTGGATGGACTAGAGGTGGTCAAGATTGGATTCCCTTTGTTAGTATGGGAATGGTAAGTTGATGGTTTATGATTAACAAATGGAAGATTGGTATAGGACTCATATGAAGGGACTTGGATGGGAGGTGCAATGATTTGAAGGGGATAAATACCTTTGAGAAGTGGTACACCCATAATAAGGAACTTCAAGAGGATCTCATCCTTATGGGTAGCTATGCATTGGTCAATAAATATAGGTTCTAACTCCATGGTGGTGGTTGATAAGGAATATAGATGATGAAGGTGGGATAAGGATTAGGGATGGTGTTCTTGAACAAAAGTAGGGTCTAATAATTGAGCTAGGGTGATAGGTGATAATGTGAATGAGATAGAATAATAGATTAAAGATTATGATCAAATTTCAAACCAATATTACAATAGGTGCTAATAACCTAATATCAATGCCTAATGGTCAAGCTAGCAAAATGATTGGGGATGTGATGGGTGCATAAATTCAAAACTAACAAAAGGATGATATGATGGGTTCTAGTAATGAATAAGTCAAGATGATTGGATTAGATTAGATTGATGGGTTTTCTAGATTGAGACTGATAAGGTGACAAGATGCTAATAAGATATTGACTAGGTATGAGATTTGACCAAGTGGATTAGGATGATAAGATGGTGTGGATAGGGAAATATGACTAGCTCAAAACTTGGACTAATTTTCTCAAGATAGAATGGTAGGTGATTATGTGATGAAGGTGATTAGGATAAGACAATGATGATGGATGATGATAAAGGATGATGTAAATGCGATGTTGATGGTATAGACCTATATATGACTTAAGGAACCAATTAGGATAAGATAGGATGTGGTTATACTAGATGGGTGATGAAGACAAGGTCAAGACAAATGATGAAGGATTAATGGACCTAGGATAGGATATAGATGATGAGACAAGATATGATTAGGGTAGGTGATGGGGTATGTTTGGATAGGATATGACTTAGTAAGATATACAAGAGAATAAATTATGTATGAGGGTATGAAAATAGTATTTAAAATATGATGATTAATGAAGGGATGACTATTGATGAGTGGGCCTATGTACAAGAGAATAAATATATATGTAAGAGGGAAGGATAAGAGTATATAATATGTCAGTTAAGATGTATGAGTGATGAGATGAGGATGACTAGATGAGGTGGGATAGGATAAAGATAATATATATAAATGGATGATGACAAGGATATACAAGCTAAGATGGAGATATGACTTAGGATGAGTGGGTATGACTAGATTAGGATGGGATGAAGGCATGATGGGGAATGGGAGATGGATGTGCAAGATAAAATGTATGAGATGGGATATGACTAGGATATGATGTGACAAAAAGTATGTTAAAGAGAATAAAGATATGTGAAAGAGGGTAGGACAAGAATATACAAGATGATGTTTGGGTGATGGGATAATGACCAATGATAAGGTATACTAGGATAGGAAGTGACTAAAGGGATGTAGGATAAGGTATGTTCAAGAGAGTGATGAGATGTACAAGACAATGATATATGTGATGGGGATGTGGTTAATGATAAGTGTATGGGATTAAGACAAGAGGTGGGATGGGATGAAAAGGATACAAAAGGATGATGACAAGGATATATAGAATGAAGGAAAAATGACATGGGGATGATGGTGAAATAAAGGTGGATAAGATCAAGTTTGGAATTTGGGATTAAACAAGTAAAGGTGGGGTATGATTGATTATGGATAAGGTGGTATTAGGTCAATATGTGGTTTAGGATATGTATGTGATAAGGGTATAACCAATTATGGGTGGATTAAGATAATATGGTGATGGGGGATAGTATATAGAAGTATGTACAAGAGACAATATGGTAAGGATGTACAAGATAGAAGGTATAGGTTCATAGGGTGTGACCAATGATGAGTGGGTATGACTAGACAAGAAGGGAGATGGGATAGGACTTAGACAAGGATATACAAAGACAAAATGTATAATGGGATGATGACTAGGATGTTGATTAGGATATGCACAAAAGGTGATGTGATAGAGATGTACAAGGTGATATAATGATCAAGATAGAATATATAAGGTGATGGTTAAGATATACTAGTGATGGGGTGATGATCAATGATGGGTGAATATTGTTGGATTAGGATGAGACTAAGACAAGGTGGTGATGGGAGATGGGATAGGACAATGAAAGGATATACAAAAAACAATACGTCAAGGATGTATAAAGAGGATGATGATAAGTATGGATGATTAGGTTATATACAAAGGGAGGATGGGATAAAGATGTAAAAAGTGATAGAATGATGAGAATGGAATATACAAGTTGATATGTATAAAGGACCTAGATAGGTTTGGATAGGTAAAAGGCTGACTTGGCTCATAAATAGTATGGGTTTAGCACAACACACACCTAAGCAAATAAGCCATAACCTAGGATTAGTAAATCAATGAGTTTGTAACCCGATGCCTATACTATTAAATGGATTTAAAGGTGAGGTTGTAGGCCAGTGACCCATTATAGTATTGGCTAAACCCTCTCAACCTTTCTCACACCCAATGGCTACTTTAGAGTTGATACTGACTCTTATAGTGGTAAACCTGTTATGATTGAAATATCCTATAATAGGTATGTATAAGGATTATAAGGGAATCCATAATATACATGATATTACATTAGGGCTTAAATATATATAGGGTGTTGTCTAATGCATAGTTTAGAGAGTTAACTCTTCCCCTTCACAGATGACTTGTATGGGGTCAACCGTTAAGCCTAATGACAACTATCTCTGATTTTTATACTCTACCAAAATAGAAAGTTTGATCAATGCATGGTGATGAAATCCATGACACTAAACCCTATAAACTAAGCATGTGCGTGAGTGTCAATTCCATGTCATGTGCTATGCTAGAGGGGGGATTGACAAACAAGAAAGATAAATGATATGACTAATGAACTAATTTAATTACCTATGTGTGAATAGAATGATATGATAACTATTTACAAGTTAACACAAAAGAAATTGTATAAAATAAAATTATATATACAAGATAAAATAGATAATCAAAATCAATTTTTAAAGTGCCAAATGGATTCTTTGACAAGCAACCTATAAGCACATAGTTAGTAGTTTAGGTGGCACTCTAAAGAGGTAACAAAATGTTATACCCAAAATATGACTAGCAAAAATATGATGTTAGCCAATTGAAATTCACCCCTATAAGAAACAAGATCTTAGTCTAATATGCCTTAATAAAACACCCTAAATAAAATCATAATTTGGCTTTATAATTTCTTTAGGGTGAGTAAGACACAATACGGGGATATAGGGGTGGAGTCCCTCACCACCAAAGACAATTTGGGCATTGTGGGAGGCTCAAAATTCACAAAAAATGACTCAAAAAGGATAGAAAATCCACACACTACTAAGTGGAAAATCATAATTGGGAAGATAAAATCATTACTTACGAGTTGTGATATTGTTGTAGTTAGCTTAACCATGATGGTTAATGATAAAATTTTGGTTAGTTGGAAATATCATGACTGGGACCAATAATACCATGATTTGCTATATAACAAAAATTACAGTTTTGTGATAAACTATAAAACCACAATTGGGAACTTCAAAATTGCTACTAGAAATAAATTGAGAGTTACGACATTGTTAGGAAGGAAAAAATTCAAAATTTATATATTTGACAAGAGCAAAAGTGATTACACAGGTAACAAATTTATTCAAATAATTATCTACAGGTGACTATGACGAGCTATAAAGTGATGTTAATGATATTTTTAGAATCTTGACCAAAAGACATTAAGGCCAAAATCTAGGCAAAATCTAGAATTTCAAGGGAGTGATTTCAATTAAATTCAATCTTAAATCAATCCTACAAGATTTGAAATGATAACCAATAGTTATAATGAAAAAATTATGTTAAAACTACAAAATTGATACTACCTTGATAATATCACAATTTATGAGAACAATATTGTGATTTTGAAAATGTTGATACTTACAGTTTTATTATAGATGGGGAAAAGGGTTTGTGGGCTATGTCTAGTTTTCAAATGATGATCCTTTCCTTAGCCTCTCTCCATACTATAACCCTATAAAAGGATCACATGTCAACTACCCAAAGATAAGAAGATCTTGATACAAAACTAGGGTTAGCTAATATATATAAATTTAAAGCAAGAAGACCCTACAAATTTTAGATGGAAGATTGTATGATGTCAAAAATCCTCTACAAGAACTAAAAAATGGGCCCTATAGTAGTAAAACATTAATGGTTTTATGGAAGATTGTAATACCATAATTCACAAGCTCAATCCCATGATTATCAACACAAACTTGTGACTAGATAAGTCACGATATTGTCAAAAATGAACCTGTAACATACAACTGTTAATGGTTTGCCAAATCATGACTTGGATTGACAATATCATAAGCCTGACAATATCATGACTATCAAGTTATAGGATTGTCAAAAGACAAAAACCTGCATAATCAAGTAAAATGGTTAGCAGTTAAGTGGATGGTTAAAACAATATCATGACTTATGAAGTCAATATCATGACTGCATAAGACAAAATCATGACTACCAATACAATCTCATAACTACAGTCTGTACATGCAAAATTAAAAGTTTTATGGGATTTCCTTGATTCAATTGACCTTGTAGGTTAGTAAAAACATAACTAACAAGCAAAATTGATTAATTGGGAGCAAAATCAGTCCCCAATAGAGTCACCATAATGTAATAGGATTTTGAGCATATTATGAATTAAAAAAACTAATTCAACTCAAAATACACACTACTTATTAGGAAGGATTCATGAAACAAATTATAATGATACATACCTTACCAAATTCCTTGCTTCACATTACCTCCTTCAAGGATTTACAAATGATCAAGTGATAGCATATAGACTTATATTATTGACATAGATGCTTGATCAAAGATGATTGATGATGAATTCTTGATTGAGGATTGATTTTGGCATAACAGTGTTATAGAAATGCTAGTTTGATTTTGACATGGCTTTGATATGAGCTTGGAGATTCATGGATTATTTTGACATGGATTAGCTATGGAATTTGGAGATGATATTCCATGGATGAGGAGGTTTCTTATATAGATTTTGAAGGGAAGATCAAAGGTTGCAATTCAAAGTTGGTTGAAGAAATCTAATGGCCATGGATTATTCAAGGAATATTAAATTCCTTGTAAGTCTCTAGTTTAAAGACTTTTAGAGACTTTGAGGAGCTTTTCCAATTCTATAGACTTCTCCATTAGTTTAGGGATAATGGAGGATTAGGTGGGGGTTAGATAGGGATTAGGTAGGTGATTAGGGTGTTAGGAACTTGGGCTACCCCTTCTCTTTATTTAATTAGTGTAATAATTTATTTAGATGCATATGCTTTGTAAGTCATCCCATAAACATTTTTTCTATCTCACATTTAGGGGAAGTAGTAGTTGCTTATATTAGACTTAGTATATAAGTAATTGTTGAGACCAAGGAAGGCATCCATGAATTTAATATATTGAGCTTTCTCAAAGGAGGTTACCCCCTTAAGATCAATGCTCAATTATAATTAACTTCTTAGATGATCTTACAATGGCATAAAATTTCTTATTTATACTACTCTTCCATTCTATGCATGTGGGATTATTATTACTATACTATTATACTCCTCTAGGTATCTCTACTAGTGCTATGGATGCCTGGCTGGTAGCAAATCAATGCCTAAGCTTCCATTGATATAATGAGCCTTAACAAGTACTAGAACAAAACCTACAACGTTATCAAAGCCTTTTGAAAAACTCATCACAATAAAGGCTAAATAAATTACATGTTTAAAACACACAAATCCATGGAATTAGAAGGCAAGTATGTTATGAGAATTAACTTGGGGATCTCTTTCATATTTTTGATTTAAGTATTTTTCTATGACATACTTTAATATTTATCTAAAGTCATGAGACTGGAGTTATGGGTTCTTTAATACTCAAGACTATTCCCCCTTCAAGACACCATTTGTTGTACCCAACATACCCCTTTCCTTTAGAAAGAAATGGGGACCACTTTTTTTAAATTCTAATCTTAATATGGAGTACTTTTTATATGTTTATCTAGAAAATTTAAGCTATTTCACTTTTGGCAGAATGATATTTGGCATTTTGTTTTATGAGACTAACTTTTGTATTGCAGAGATGAATTCTTTGGGTTTATATTCTCTGGGCCAATTCTTTCAGCCCTTGTGCAAATTATCTTTTTGGATGTTATGTTTTGGGTATTCTTAGCCCTATTTTTATTTTAGGCTTACTATTTAGAAATCCTTATATTTTAAAGAATTTATTGTGGACATTTTTTTTGAAACAATTTTCTTAAAGGAATTCAGCTTGTGGACTCTTTGCCTTATGGAATTTTAAACCACATACATTTTACTTGAAATAAATTCCCTGACTGATTATCCATTTGACCCTACCTAACCTAACCTTCAAAATTTTTATAATTCCCCTTAGTTTTATAAAATTACCCTTTGTGAAGTTCAAAAGTGTCCTTCCTCTTTTACGAAGTAGACCCTTTGAGCAAAATTTTGCCCCAAAGTAGACCCTTCAAATTCTGTCCACATACCCTTCGAGAACTTTTTGAACTAGCCCTTATGCCTTTCCCAAATTGACCACTTAACCCCTTTTCCAACCACTTATTTTTGGGAACATACCCTTTAGGTTTTGTGTGATCCACCCTTAGGAAATTTTGTCATGAATCCTTTACCCTACGGGACTTATCCTATAATGTACCTAGAGGGGTATAATAGTATAATAATAACAATTCCACATTCATAGAATGGAAGAGTAGTATAAATAAGAAGGCTTATTCCATTGTAATATCATCCAAGAAGTTAATTATAATTGAGTATTGCTCTTAAGGAGGTATCCCCCTTGAAGTGGCAAGCGATTTAGAGTGATTCCTTCCACAAAAGGAATATTATATTAATATAATCGATATTTTATATATTTTGTATATGTAAGAAAAGAGGTTTTTATCATCTAGTATCAGAGTGATTTCCAGGGCTATTTCCATGTATTTTTTTCTTGTAGGAGATTGAGTGAATTTGAATTTTGTAATTTTGTTTACCGTATGCTCTCACCTTGCCTTCACGGGATCTTAGAGTTTAGAAAGTGGATAAAAATTGACTTGGAAAGATTTTTTTTTAGAAAGTTGTTTTTGGGAGTAGAATTTTGTGGAGAGGCATTATGGCAAGTAATTTTTACAGGCACATTTTAAAGTTTCATGGAGCAATTCTAAGAAGTACAAATTTTCATTTTTTGCCCTCAAAGAAATCGACTGTTCTTATTCAAACTTATAATAAATGGTAATGAATTGAGCCAAAACATTTCTAGGTTTGGTTTCCCTCTATTTCAACATTCTAGCAAATTTTGAAATTTTAAATTTAATTAAGTATTGTAGAAGTTATCATAGTTTTAGTGACTATTACTATTTGTAATAATAATAATAATAATAATAATAATAATATTATAAGTCATGGAGCCTTATATTTTATCTAGAGAAATGCATTTATTAAACAATTTTCATGATATTTTGTATAAAATTGAGCTTCACTTCCATATAACCATACAATATAATGTGGAAATTAATGCATGGTTAGATTGAGAGCATAACTATAGTGAATGGTATGTGGATTCATTTCTTATTGCTAAAGAATATGAAGCAAAAATCACTACCTAGCTAGATTTAATTAATGTTTGCAGATTATGGCATGAAGATCTCTTTCACTTGGATGAGGGTGATTTATTTGGTCTTATATTTACCATGTCTTCCATATACATGATAGACACTTCTTTTTTTCTACCCTCTAATACTGTAGTGCATTATTTGGTGTGGTTAGCTACTCCAAACATAATGTGTGGAAAGAAAGATGTTAAGAAGGATGACATGTATCCTCTATTAGCTCACCAAGTAGACTATTTTGAGCATCCTTGCACTAGAGATGATGATCATGCAAATTCAACTTTCATTGCTTGGCTATAACCTACATATTTATATGTTTCCAATTGAGGTTATTCCATTCATCTATCTTTATGAACATCCACCTCATGCTCTAAAGATTCAGCTCCTCTTATTATTAGACATGCTCCTATCAAAATACAAGAAGAAGTGGAAGCTAAAATGGATACATGGACATATGCCTCTATCTGGTCTTCTACATATTTTTGATATGTATGGTCTATCATTCATTTCATCCTCCTATTATTTACCATGTTTTGAGGGTGGAAGATATTTAAGGGGGATGGAATGTACTGTACCTAGAGGGGTATAATAGTAGAGTAATAATAAACCCACATGCATAGAATGGAAGAGTAGTATAAATAAGAAGGCTTATGCCATTGTAAGATCATTCAAGAAGTTAATTATAATTGAGCATTTATCTTAAGGAGGTATCCCCCTCAAAGTGATAAGTGATTTGGAGTGATTCCTTCCACAAAAAGAATATTATATTAATATAATCAATATTTTATATATTTTGTGTATGTGAGATAAGAGGTTTTTATCATATCCTTTAAGATATTTCTTTCTAACCTCTTTCCCTCACAAAAAGAGCCCTTTGACCTTTGTGTTTTGGACCCTTTTTCCACAAACATATCCTTCAGTATTTTTGTCCTGAGCATTTTATCCTTTAGCCAATTCCTTTAGACATTTTGTCTAAGAAAATATATACCCTTAAGACCCAAGCTACATACCCTTCAGGTTTTGTGTAACCTACTCTTTGTAACTTTTGGAATGCCCCTTATTCATATGAAATTACCCTTCATGAAGTTTGAAAGTGTCATTACACTTTTATGAAGTAGACATTTTAGGACTTTTGTCATATATAAAATGCCCTACAAAGTGGACCCTTTAGATCAAATAGTACCCTTTGGAAAATTGAAAGTGCCTTCAGACCTTCAAAATAGCCCTTTAGGATAAGTGCTTCAGGACTGTTGCCTAGAAGAATTCTTCAAGGTCATTGTTGCAGAGATTTTATCCAAAATAAATCCCTCAAAAGAATTAGTCTATAGACATTCACCCAAAAGCATTTTTCAATAAACAATCTAAGCACTTTATTACTAGAATATACTAAATCTCATTATACTTAGCCAAAATAAAATCAAAAAATATTTCTTATTAATATTTTGAAGACCCCTACCAACTTGAGCTAATAAATTTGAAATATACGTGAAATAAAATCCAAGTGAATGTTGCACATTTATATCACTTGAACTGATATTAAATGTAGGATTCTATATAGGTGATACATCATGATTGAAATCCATCATTTGCATTTGAGCTAACTTAATTTTGAAGTCTCCTACTATCTTACAGTAATTAAGAGCCCTAGTTCCTACTTCAAAGAGTATTATGAGTGAAAACAATAACTGAGCTAGAGCTAAGTTATTTTGACCACCATACATGCATATATAGCACACAACACATAGCATGTAAGAGAAGCACAGAGCACACAACAATGGCATCTACATCCTAAACATTTTGAGGTACTAATCTACCATCCCCATACTTGATTAAAGATTTAATAAAATTCATCGATATAGTCTTCGATGCCATAGTATTTGAGGATAAATACATGAATTATTTAATGCTATGGGATGCCATTAATTTAGTAGACATATTTTCACTAGAAGATGATATGACCTTGGCAGACAAATTGTTTATGAATAAATTTTTAATGTTTAAATTTCAAAGACTACATTTTTATACAACAAAGCTAGAAGTGATGACATGCATTGACCTCCTTAAGGACCTATTCTTCTTAGGCAAGATATCACAAGATGCATTCTTGCATCACTTTAATAACAACATGGTGGTCACTTGTATTTCAGGGTTAGATTTTTAAAGCCATTTGTCATTGATCATCCATGATGTCTACTTCAAAAATCACACATTGGTGCAATTAAAGATAGAGACTTAAATAGAGAAGGTGCTATCTTCATTGCTCCTCCCCAACAAGACCATCACATGGAAAGGGAAGAAGCTAAAGGGGCCATCCCAATTGATAGATTCAAGATGGGTATCCACATCAACATGACACTCCTCAATAGATTATATGGTATGCTTAACATTCACTTCATCAATTTGGATTGGGTACCATTATTGTATATGATGCTCACACATGACACTACTTATGACCTTGATGAGATCACAAGCTTGTGGCTGAGGGAATAAATTATCTACAAAGGCATGCATCCTACACCCACTAAGTATTTCTTCATGATGTTGTATCTATTAGATGTAGTCATGGGTACGTGATAGAGACCTTGGCACATTATGGACTCTGACCATAGAATATGAAAATAATAGGATTTGTGATTACTGCTAGTTCATGCATGTTTATTACTATACCAAGAATATGGTGATAATATTTGAAAATGTTTATCCTTAGATTCGGTAGGTTATTCATGACTCTCCCATGCCTTAGATTGGGCATAATATTGTGAGGAAATTGGTTGGAAAAAGGGATTACTTCCTCTACCCAAATTTTACTGTCATCATGGTATGAGAAACAAGGTTGGACCCCTATGTTTTCCAAGGTTTGTACCAGACAAGTTATCTAAGAAATAGATTGCCTTATAATTATGGAAGAACATTGAGGAAGATTTATCTAGGCAAAATAAATCCTTATATTTTAGTCATCTAATCACCATTGATAAGATGACATACACAATGAGGAAGCATCTTAGGGATGCAGGTGGAAAATTTAGGAGCTATCCTTTCCTTGCACTACCACATAAAGACTAGGATCCACATGGTCTGATCCAAAAGTATATCCATGGATTAAACATCCCATATAGTCATGAGCCCTATGACTATGATTTAATTTTTTTGAATGATAAGTTAGATGATGAAGTGTTGGAATGAGCACAAATTGATAGGCTATAGGAGGACCATTTAAGGATGATCCAAGATGATCTTTCTATCTCCACCAGGGAGTTAAATAGAAAAAAAATACTCTTCAAAGGGTAAAAACATTTAAATTTTTGGAGAAGATAGTTCAAGGAGTAATTCAAGGGCCAAACCACCTCCTCCTCCTAAGGACTCCCTCTAAATTTAAAGTTGAAAGTAGTGACAAAAGATCTTGGGGTACCTGAGCCTAATATAATTAAGGGAGGACAATTAGGGGACCCTATCAGCCTTGAATCTGATGAGGAAGGTAAAACACAAGAGGTTCTTATTATAAGTTATATCTAAGTACCAAATGTTATTCCATAGATACACATTGTTACATCCATCAGGATAGCAACTCCAGTAGCAACAACATCATCACCACAAGACACCCCCACTCAAGTAAGGACCCCCTAGTTTGAAAAAGAAAGCTTAGGACTCCTACATGTAGTCCTATAGTAGAGTCATCATAGGGCTTGTATACTTAGACTCCATGTTTATAACCCCATCTAGGGGAAATGTGGTAATCATTAAGGACATTGAAGATGATTCAGATGAGGATGATGAGTTAGAGACAACCAAGGTTATGAGCCTCCAAGTAGAGTTGATGGATCTCTCTCTTCAAGGTACCCAATATTTTACTAGTTTTCCCTTATCTTTTGCATGCATCTTTGAGAAAGCTACTTCAATGGAAGATTACACATCCATTCCTTATACCTCTACTACTACTATTGCCCCTTCCATCTCCACTTCCATCCCATTCCCCACATCAATCCCTTATATTCATACTGACACCTCCATGGTTAGAGATCTCAAGAAAAAGGTATTTAGGAAGGTGTATACATATTTGTCCACCTTGTATCTCTATGTTAAATCCACTCAAATCACCCTTCCACTTCCAACTACCACTTACACAAAGGAAACCATAGTGACAAACACTGGTAGGGGGAGGAAGGCCAAGCTTCAAATAGTCATGGTCTATCCCCTTCCTCAATTTGAAAGAGTGGATTTGTCCAAAATCACATGGCCTTCCCTTCTAGATGTCCTCACCAAAGTCTCCAAGAGGCAACACAAAGCTTAAGAGGATGTAGAGGAAGAGGTTTTTGTTACAATCTTTGATGCATCCCAACTTGATATTCCTTCTTGGGTAGTAGATTTGAGGAGCAAGATTTATCAATTGCCAAACTTCAAGATCACTGAGCTCCCATCTATTTCCACCCTATGTGATCATCCAATCAAAAAAATTCAAAGGGTGAATAAAATAAAATTATAAGATGATAAGGTAACCTAGATCATCTTTGAGGAAAGGCAAGAAGTGTTTTCCCTTACTAAAAGGTAGAACAGATAGCCAGGGCAATCTTTATATGAAGAAAATCTAGCCAACTTGGCTTAGGCACATAAGGATGCCATAGTTTTAATCTATGAGGGAAAAAAACTAGATCGATAAGAGCTAGAGGTAAAGGTGAAAGCATTGGATAGGGAAGTGGAACAAATCAAAGAGAAGGTGAAGAAAGTGCACATTCCTTTTGGCATAGAAGTTGAAGTCCAAGAAGTAGCTTCAAGATGTGAAAAATCCTTGAAAGTAATGGAGCTTATGAGGGCTAAGATGGCCCCTCATATGAGAAAAGCCAATAAATTTTACAACTCTCTAAGAGATGACAATGCCAAATTGAAGATGCCAGTGGTCTATATAGGCAACTCACTCTATAGTCATCTTGACTTAATGACTATGCTAGAGGCATCTAATGCCTTGAACCTTGTAGTCATTAGGTAGGAGGAGGTGAAAGATTGATTACAAAACATTGGGGATTTAGTCCCTAAATATCAAACACATAAGGCTCAAATTATTCAAAATTTTCTAGATCTAAAGTTATCTAAGGTGAAAGACTCCACTGGTAAGCTAATTAGCAGGTTCAATGTTGACAAGCTTATCTAGGAAGTGACTGATGAATTTAAATAGAGATTACAAGGCTTATCAATTAAAGAGATCAAATTAGAATTAAGAAAGGGTTAAAATAAGGTCACTAAAGTTGAAATCTTCAAGAATAAATTCCAAATAACCAAGGAAGAACATGCGAAGATTCTTGGGTAGACAAAGAGAATTTATTGGCCTTCATTACTAAATTTAGATATCATATGAAAGCAACATGGAGTAGCACATAAATTATATGAATATAATGAGGTGAAGAAGCAAAATTCTAGTGGTGTAACTACATCTTTAATTTCCCTGTCCACTTCTACACTGACTAAAGTGTATGTAGTACTTCAAATGAGTAGGCCTTGACAAGCTGAATCTTATGCATGTACAATTTTGTAAACAACCTATGTACTTAGATTTTTATGAGTAGATAATTGTAAAGAATTGACTTTGTATTTTGTATACATGCATACATTACAATATTTTAAAAGTCAAAATTATTTATTTTTAACTTAGACAATTTTAGACCATAGTTAGAACTACATGTTTTAACACTTGTAACCACTTGCATGACCTTGGAGGATGAGGTGACCCATTTCCCATGTCTATATATACAATTATAACCCCACTTAGTTGGATGATTCAGAGGATTTTAGAATACATAGAAGTGAATAATTTTGATCATCAACAAAGTATCAAGAGTATTTTCTTTCCAATTCCATGTAATTAGTTATTATTTCTATGGTTGTATGATTCAATAACCTTTAGTGTGTTATAGTTGCAAGTAGATTATTGATTTATTGATTGATGTACTGATCTTAAGATGTGCAATAGCTATTGAAAGATAAGTAAATGTATTGATTACATTGGTTAATATAATTGAATTATATTTTTGAATGTGTATTTATGATTTCTTTGGTGTAGTTTTTTGTGTGTGTGCAAAAACTACCTTAGATAATTCACTTGCCCAAGACATAATCTCCTAATCAAAGGTGTGTAATAGTTTCCCTAAAAGGAGAAAAATTTGTTTGAGGTGTGTGAAATTTTTACATCTTTTTTCCTTAGACTTCTTAGCTATGTTTGACTGCATGTGTGCTTTTACTGCTAATAATAGGTACTAGTTCCTTAAAGCATAGGTCTATTCAAAAACCAACTAGGGGAGTGATTCCAAAGAACCATAAAGCCTTATTCTTTACCCTACCTTACCCTCTTTTTTGAGTTTTATTATTAATACCTACTAAATTTAAATTAGAAGTTATTCACCCATCTAACTCACACATAAATTCACTCTATTAGAAGGCCACAACTCTGTCTAAAAAACCTTGTCAACAAATTGCATGCCATGACCCTATTCCATCAATAGCTTAAAATACACTGCATACCTACAACTCATGCCCTAGAGTGGATTTTACCTCCATTGAGATCCTGAAACATTAGAGGCTACCTCATTTGGTTGTACTGTGCACAAAACCCACATAAACAAGAGCCTTTAAGGATTTTAATTTTTTGGTAAGATCATGACCCATCATATTCAAAATAGATTCTTGTCTTCTAGTGTATTTCTTAGCCAATGAAAAGAGCTTGAAGATAATTGGAACAAATAAAGGTTAGCTTGTTGATGAAGGATGAGTCCTAATTGGATCAAAGATGGTTCAAAATTCAATAAATGTGGTAACAACTCATTGATGGGTTAGGTACGCATGCTCCCCTTATTTTCTCTTCTCCCTTTCTCTATATTACCCATTATTTCCCATTTGTAAGCTCTCTATTGGGCTTTGGATTCACACAAGGACTCTTTGATTTTGAAGAGCAAGGGACTCTAAGATATCTTGGCAATATATGCTCATCTTGATAATTCTAAACCGTGTCAATAATTTGTAAGAACTACCTGTTGATGTAATAATAGACTTTATTTACCTATCTGTAGCCTTGGATCAATGTTTAGTGAGTTGTGCATGATGGCCTTATGAAGGATATTCTTCCATATCCATTATCCTCTTTCTCTGCCTCTGCTAAGGTGTTTTGAAACACTTATGCAATTAGCTAGTTTGTGAGGTTGTGTGAGCCAACATTGTCTTGTGCTGATCTAGTGTGGATTCAAGATTATGGGATTTTTCCATTTTTATTTCTTTAATCACTTGGTTAAATTTATTAGGAGCACCTTCCACCTTTATAATCCTTTTACCTATATTATATTTAGTTTACATGATCCATCAAGAGGAATCCAACCTTCTTTGAAGGTTTAACCCCACCATAGGATACTCATAACCTGGGGTTGTTCCCATATTATGACTAGGAGTGGAGGAGACTAAATAAATCTTACACAAGGGTGAAATATCATGTCATAATAGGTAAATCAAACAATAAATATAATTAAAAATATAAAAACAATGTTTATACCTCCCTTGAATATTTTCTTGAAAATTGGTCTAAAGAGGTTGAGCTAGTCTTGTAGATGCAAAAGTCTTTTTCAATGCTTTAATTATCAAGTGAGTAAAGTTTATCCTTATTTACACTTGATTATATATTTGTATTGGCTTTGGCATGAGAATTGGTTTAAATAATGTGAATCTATAATATGATTTATACATAGTCAGTTTACTTCAAGAGAGATTTTGAAATGAAAGGTGTAAGGCTTGTATTTACAAATTTATTGAATCATTATGGACCATTCATCTCATCTCAAGATGGAAGGTTGAGGATAAATCATTAAATACATTATTACACACATGGAGTGTGTAAGAGATGACATTTATGGCCTTTTTAGTATGAAAGGAACGTTGGAAAAAAGTTATAGGCATTAGTCCTCTTGGATTATATAAGAGGGGTGTAAGATGAAGAGTGTGTAAGAGAGGTGTAATAACTTGTCTTAGAGTGTATAAGTAATGTGTATGGCATGTCATAACCTTGTTTTTATTTTAAACTTTTCTTGATGATGTCATCCATTTATAAGGAAATATTCTAATTTGAATTTATGAAAATAGGATAATTCCAAATCCATAGATTTTATTATTAGAGGAATCATTAGGCTTGATTAAGTGGGATTAATAAATAATTATAAGAATGGTGGTTTCTGTAATGTTTCTATTTGTCAATTAAGTATTAACTTAATTTTCATGTGAATAAAATTTCAAATGGATGATTTAATTTAGGATGCATTTGTTAGGATTAATGATGCAGTATGATGTATTAATATCCCTAATTAGGGATGTATCATTACAATTTTGGGTTAAATTGATAGTTGTGAGTGTAAATTGGGTTAAATAATGAATTTTTATCAAATTTTCATGTGATTATGGAAATTCATTCTTGATTGTAGTTTATACATAAAAGTGGTTAAAATGAAGTGTCTACATTCTAATCCTATTTGAGAAGGCATTGCGAGATACTAGGCACAATAAAATCTTAAAAAAAAAGAAAAAGTCATTAAATAAAAACTTGATAGTGCTTGAATAATGATGTCTTCACTCTTCTCCTTTTCTCTTTAAATTTTATGAGTTGATAAACTTAGATTGATGCCCAAAAGGGTTCTTGATTAATGTTGGATGCCCTCTTGAGGAGGTGGTTAGGGAAGAAGTTGAAATAGATGGACCCTCAAAAAGTATAGGAAGAAACAAGATAGGATAAATCTATGGGATTGTAATTATAAGAAATATTAGATGATATATTTATCCCCATTTAGGGTGGTTGTATATGATCACAATGGTGTGCCTCAATAGGTGAAATTTGTCATTGATTCAAGGAGCTTCCCCAGTAGGGTGAATTTGATCATTGATTAAAGGAGCTTCCCTAGTAGGGAAAATTTGATTATTGATCGATCTAAATGGGTTTGCCCTAGTAGGGTGGTTTATTATGTTGATAAATGATGATTAGGCAATTTTATTAATTAGTTGAAGAATAGTAATCGAGAATATATTTTGTTACAACATTTTTTATTAGGCCTCTAGCACTTGATTCTTGATATAGCACTGAATAATATGCACTATGATATAAAACATCATGATGATTAAGCTACAATGTGAAGAAGGATTGACCCTTGATCCCAATAGACAATTAAAAAAAATGCACCATAATATAAAATTCATGATGAAAATGTTGACATGCTAATGGATATACTCAAGTATAAATACATAATAAGAAGTACCATGATGATGACCCCACTAATAAATATGACTGAGTTAAGGTGACAATAGAAAATATGAATCAAACAAGCATGCAAAGAAGTAAGAAAATATAAACTAAAAATTAAAATCAACATAAATAATCATGTTTTCAAAGAATAAAAGTAAATAAATGCACCAATAACAATAAAACATAATCATTATTGAAAAACTAACCAACACACCATAAAATTAGCAATTAGTGAATCATTTATGCATGTGAATGTAAGACATTACTCTTGGAAAGTTTTACCCTAAGATTTAGACGACAATTGATAGGGTAAGGCAGTAACTTGGATGAAAGGTATGAATAAAGATAAAAGTATAGGTGGTTGAGCTAACTCCAAATGCCCTATGAAAGTGGACATTGCCTACATAGCCCAATGGACTTCAGGTCAAATATAGTTCTCCCAGGGATATGGGAAAGAAGAAAAAATGATGATAATTAAGAGATTAGATTATATAATATGAATAGGAAAAGGCAAACTCATAAAATTATGAGAGTTGTTTGAGATAAATCATGAAATGGAATGGTAACAAGATTGGCTGAATTGACTTGAGATGCCCCATACATCTAAGTGATACCTATATACTCTATGTAAACCTTAGATAGATGTAGTTATGTCTTAAATGGTAGGTTAAATAAAGGAATGAAATTTGTAAATTGGAAATGATGGTGGTTGGATAAGGGGTTCCCACCTTTCAAGTGAAGTAAAATACACCATTGAGAATAGATCTAAAGGCCACTAGTGAATAGGATGACAAAGAAAGCATAAATTTTGTGGATTAATCTCTTGTGGATTTTTAAAGCCCTTTTTGGACATTTTTTGATATTTAGGTTATTTTTGAAATTTTCAATGTTTATAGGGTTTTTTCAAATTTTTTTGAATGTTTTTGGGTTTTGGCATCTAAACTTACTAGAGGATTACAAATTTTAGAATGGTTTAACTTGTAAAATAATGAGAGCATGGCTAAAGTTATTGGTAAAATGATAAGAGCATGTAAAAGGGGTGGACGATTTAGCCTTATAAATTGAGCACTACCTACATATTCCAAATGGACCTCAAGTCAATGTAGTTCAGCCTAAGATTAAGAATCCAAAAGAGGTTAGCCAATTGTTAGTGAACAAATCCAAAAAAAATTAGAGACATAACTTCTCAAGCCTAATCCTTAAGTTGAGCTATGTGATAATAAATAAATAAATAAATTCAATTTGGAAGATAAAAATAATGTTTATACTTCCTTTGAAGATTTTATTAAAAATTAGTCTAAAGAGGCCAAGCTCAACATGTAGATGTAGAAGTATTCCTTGATGCTTGATACCTTTCTTGGGAATCACCTTTCCTTTTCTACACTTGGTCTTGGCTTTGTCTTTGCATGAGAGAGTTTATGAAGATCCTTGTAATAATGCAATAGGGTAAGTTTACATTAAGAAGATTGATGAAATGAGAGGTATGAGGCTTGCATTTATATATTCACTGAATCATTATAGACTATTCATCTCATATCAATATGAAGGGTTGAGGACCAATCCTCATATCTATGATTACACACATGGAGTGTGTAAGAAATTCCATTTAAATAATTTTGGAGTATCAAAGTCATATTGAGATAAAAGTGTAGTCATTAGTACTCTTGGAGTGTGTAAGAGGGGTGTAAGAGGAAAGGCGTGTAAGAGAGGTGTAAGACATGTCATAACCTTTGATTTCTTGCACACTTTGCCTGATGATGTCATCCATTTATGAGGTAATATCCCGGTTTTAAATTTAGGAAAATAGGATAATTCCAAATCCATGGATTTTCCTATTAGAGGAATGATTATTCTTGATTAAGTGAAATTAATCAATAATTAGATGAATGGTGTCTTTTTGAAATGTTTCTATTTTTCAATCAACTATTAAATTAATTATCCTATGAAGAAAATTGTAAAGGGATGATTTAATTCAAGAATCACTTGGTAAGATTAATGATATAATATGATCCATTGCCCCAATCTAGAATGTATCATTATGATTTTGGGTTTAATTGGTAGCTATGTGGGTAAATCAGGTCTAGTGATAATTTTCCAGTTAAATTTGTGTGTAATTATAGAAAGTCATTCCAAACATAGTTTAAATACAAAAGTGACTAAAATGAAGTGTCTAAAAATTTCTCCTATTTGAGAAGGCATTGTGAGACACTAGGCACAATAACATCTTTTCAAAGAATGAAAAAGTTGGTTTAAAAATAAATTTGATAATGCTTGACTAATTATGTCTTCTCTCTTATCCTTTTCACTTTAAGGTTTGTGAGTCGATAAAGTCATATTGATTCCCCAGAAGGCACATGATTCGCCCTAGATGCCCCCTCAAGGGGATGGTTGGGGAAGAAAATAAAATAGATGGGTCCTTGAAAAAGAGAAGAAGAAGCAAGGATGGAATAAATTTGTAGGTTTGATGGTATAATAAAGATTAGATGATATATTTGGACCCAAAAAGGGTGGTCTTGGTTGATCATAATAATGTGCCCCAAGACGGCATTTTTGATCATTGATGTAATGAGCTACCCTAGTATGGAAATTTTTGTTATTTATGGGTCTAAATGGGCTACCCCAATAGGGAAGATTTTCATTTTGACAAATGATGATTAGATAATTAATTAGAGGATAGTAGACAAACATATGTTTTACTAAAACATTATCAATTAGACTTCTAGAACTTGATTTTTAATGTAACACTGAATGGTATAAATTATGATATGAAACACCATGATAACCAAGTTGTAATGTGCATAAGGACTGACCCCGTATCCAAATAGATAGATGAAAATAATGTATGAATGATAAAAAACCATGATGAGAATATTTTTAAATACCAATGGATGGAATCAAGTATAGCTATGTGATAGGAAGAACCATGATGATGACCCTATCAACACAGTGGACTTAGTCAAGGTGAAAATAGAAAAAGGAAACAAAAAATGAATCAAATAAGAAAGAAAACACAAATTGAAAATAAAATCAACATAAAACATCATGTTTTGAAAGATAAAAAACAAATAAACCCACCAAGAATAATCAAACATAATCATTATTGAAAAACACACCAACACATCATAAAATAAGCAATTAGTGAATTATTTGTGCATGTGTGAATGTAAGGAGTCACTTTTTGAAAATTTCCCCCTAAGCTTTATAGAACACTTGACATGTCAAGATAGTAATCTAGATGGAAGTGGGGAATACAATAAAAAGTAAGGGACATCTGAGATAACTCCAAATGCCCTATCTAAGTGGACACTACCTAGATAGTCTTATGGAATTCAAGCCAAATGTAGTTCTCCTATGGATGTGGAAAATAATAAAACTAATGACAAGTAATATATGTGAGTATAGAATAATAATAGGAAAATTAAACTCATAAAATGGTGAGAGAATGTAGATAACTTGTGGAAAATTAAATGGTAATGAGATTGGCTGAGCTAAATCAAGATGCTTCATGCATCCAAGTGCTTCCTACATAGTTTGTGTGGACCTCAGGTTGATGTAGTTCTCCTATAAATGGGAGTGAAAAATGAAAGAATGTAAATGGTAAAGGGGAAATTATGGTGGTTATAAGGGGTTCCCACCTAAAAAGTGTGGTAAACTATGCCATCCATAACAAAGCTAAAGGCTACTAGCAAACATGATGATAAAACAAGCATAAATTTTGTGGCTTAATATCTCTCATCTAGTTTTAAAGCCCTTTTCTATTTTTTTAAATTTTTGGGTTGTTTTTAGGATTATCATTATTTTTATGGTTTTTCAGATTGTTTTAAATGTTTTTTGGATTTGGCATCTCAACTTAAAGAAGGATTAAGACATGCAAAATGGTTTAACTCATAAAATGAAAAGATCATGGATTAAGTTTATCAAAAAATGGTGAGATTGTGGAAAAGGGCTGACCTAGCTAACCTCAAAAAATGATCACTACCTACATAGTCTAAATATATTGTAGGTTAATGTAGTTTCACCTAGTAGAATATACTATGAATCATTAGTAGGGTTGAAAATAAGAATGCCACATGAATAGAACAAATGGTACATGGTTTAATAATATCCAAAAGATGCATTTCAAAGACCATCATATAGGGAAATCATGCATAAGATTCTTTGAGATATTTCTTATCATGGATGTGCTAATGGTTACCAAATCTAAACAATCTAATTAAAATGTTATCTTATTTTTATCATTATAGAATTGTCTACTATATTGATTACCTAGAATCAAGATCCAGATCAGTAATAAGATGAGGGAATAAGATCAATATGGATTGAATAAAAAAGGAACAAAATTAAGGGAAGTTAAAAGGTTATGCTCATAAGAAGGGGTCCTCATAGATAATATTCAATAAAATCAAGTGTAAAAATACTTGATATGCATAATAATGATGGGCTTATACAACTCTTTTCCATCTGGTGTGGCTAACTTATATCCTCTATATCCATAATTTGCTATGATTATGAATGGACCCAACCAATTAGGCTAAAAAATTCCCTTATTTTCATAAATAACATCTAGATTCATGATTGACTCATTAGGAAAATTGAAAATATGTGGCTTGGTATCTGACAAGGGTTTTTCAACAAGCTAATCTTTAAGTTTTTTCCCCTTGATGGCCTTTTTATGTACATATTTAATTTAAAATTCAATTAATAACATGAGCCACTTAACCATATGACCAGTTAAAGTTCCCTTGTAAAGTAGATATTTAAGTGGATCCACTTTGACAACGATAATGGTATTGTTGTTGAGCATATAATGTGTAGACACCTAAATATAGCCACCAATAACCTCCAATCAGGCTCTTGGCTAATTTTCACCTAAAATGCACAATTTGGCCTAAAAACACTAAAACATGCTAAATGATATGAAATTGACATATTTAAGTGTTGATTTTAGCTAGAGTATCATTAAATGAGACAAGCAATTTATAGGCTAGCTAACTTTGATAAGATCATTTCAAGTCAAAATGCTAATTTTGCACCTAGGTGCTGTGGATTGATCTTCCCTATGAAATATCTTGCATAATACATGTGACTTCATTATTTTTTGTTTGTAACATCCTAAATGGGATAACAGATCCAACACATTTAACATTCCCTTCCAATTCTAATCTAGTCAAATTTTTGACCAATAACAAGGCATTATGATCAATTTGAGTAATTTGTGCATAAAATGCTTAAACATGCTTAAGATATAATTAATAAAAATAAAGACCTAATTAATAATTCCATGGAAAATTATTGAATAATTTGTTTTGAAAATGAATATTGAATATCTGCATCATCAGGTGACCTCATTTCTTGGGAAGACATTCCTAGGCCATAAATACCATAAATATCAAGATTCATACCCTCCATGTCTCTTAATTTACCCTTATTTCAATTTAATGATGACGATAATTATAAACTTAATTTCAAAACTTGAATTAATCTTCAACCACGCATCTCAATCTAAAGATGGATGGTACAGGTTGATTCTAGACATTCTCAAAAATCTATAAATAGAGAGGCCATGAACATCATTTCTAAGTCTTGATAACGCAAAGTTATAATGCACAAATGATTCTGAAATCCATTTAAATTAGTGTTACCATGCCAAATTAACTCCAAGACAAGCCAATCCAAAGCCACAAGGTGCTAAGGAGAAGAGGATTTAGCCAAGCCTCCTTTGATGAAGACTTCATGAGGACAAGCTGAGCAAACCACTACAACAAGCATTTTGAAGCATTCAAGGGAGGTAAAATAAGGTTTATTTTTAATTCTAGTTGTTTTTTTTTCCATTGTTTGTTAAATAAGCTCTCCTTAGTGTCTAGGCCTAGAGATGTTATGCTAGTTAGTGCGTTTCTTTCATTTTGTTTTCATTTTGAAACTAACACCATACTAACCATCCTCTCTTGAGTCAAATTTGTAGATCACATAATGTCATAATTTTTAGGATGTGAACACCATGGATAAGTAATAATTTTCAATTTAGCTATAATAATGTTCATAGGATACCAATTTGTGACTTAAAAGTATACAACTCATTCTTTCCTTGATCATTATGTTGTTCCAGGAGTGCCCCCAAGGTAAATTCATTTGATAAGATGTATAATAGAGTGAATTTCTAGGTTTAGGTAGAGTTAGAACTTGTGGATTTTCTATATATTCTTTTAATTTCTCAAAATCCTATTGAAAATCAATATTTCATGAGAAAGTGGTACCTTTTTTGTAATATGAGTGAAATGGTGAAATATATCTACCAACTAAGAAATAATCCTCCTAATTGATTGAATCTTGCCTTATAGGTTGTGGAGCTACTTTACATTAGAAGGTGGAGGCATTTTTTTAGTTTCCAACCTTAGCTAGATCGACTTCAATGTCATGATGGGAGATAATGAAACATAGAATACTTCTTGAAGCAACACTAAAGACACACTTTTTAGGGGTAAGCCTTAACTTTTATTCACAAATCCTTTCAAGGATTCTTCATAATATATTTAGATATCCTTATTTGGTCTTGTATTTTCACAAAATATTATTTATATAGTCTTCAACAATATCGTGCATCATGTCATGGTAAATGATAGTCATGGCATGTTGGTATGTGGCACTGATATTGTTGAGGCCAAATGGCATCACTTGGCAATAGAACATTCCCCATGGAGTGGTAAATAATGTCTTGTGTTGGTACTTAGGTGTAATTTTGATATGATTATATCCAAAGAATCCATACATAAGAGATAACATATCATACGCTATCATGGAATCCATAATCATTTCAATGTTGGGAAAAGGAAAGTCATCCTTTGGGCATGCTTTATTGATATCTATGAAGTTAGTACATAATAAAATTCCTTGTGGCCTTTTAATGACTAGAAATATGTTTGATATCCACTTTGAATAACCTATGGGATGAATACATCTTGCCTCTAATAATTTCTCTAATTATTTATTGACAAGTATAGCTATGTGAGGGTGCATTTTTCTCAACTTCTATTTAATAGGATTGGCATAAATGTGTAATATAAGGTTATTTAAAACTAAAGTAGAGTTTAAGCCAGGAATATCTAAATAATATAAGGCAAAAATGTCAATAAACTCCTGAAGGTGGGTAGTAAAAATATCATATTCCTCTTCAATGAGGGATGCTCCAAGTTTAATCCATTTAGCATCATCAAGTGTTCCAATGTTGACTTCAGTGGCATCCTCCATAAGTAGTGTAGAATTATATTATATAATAATTGGAATTTTGGTACATTGGTCTTCTTCTTCAGCTAGTGGTTTGACTAGATCATCTATTTCACCCATGTAGGAAGAATCTAAAATGCTAAGGTCTAGTAAAGAAACATGGGAAATCCTAAACTAATTGATCAAAGATTTTTTGATCATTTGAAATAATTCCTAGTTGGCATGATATTATGGGATTAGAAGAGGCCTTGGGTTCATTTGAAATATGGTGAACTTACTTATCCTATAACTCCTAAAATAGATTTTCACTGTGGGGCTCATCTTTTTCTTTACATTTACCCTGGTCCAAAAGCACCTCAAAGATGTTTTCACTTTGGGACCTCAATGTTTTATTTTTTTTAATTTTTGTTTGTGATTAAGTAAGTTTAGTTTCTCTCCAAAATAGGTAGCATGTTATAATTTAATATAAAATCCATATTTTTGATCACCAAGTGAAAAATGATCTCTAAGACCTAAGAAATCATAGATTGCCTCATCATTATAAAAATTATCTAATAGGCTATTGATATGGAACATAGGTAATGGTATATATGGTATTAGGGTGAAATAGGCTATTTTTAGCCAATTTATCATAAATTATATAATAAGAATTTATGTTACTATCAATATTGTCTGTATGCAATTATAAATGCATCAGATCCATAAATCAATCATAGCTCACAAAAGATAGATCCTACTTACACTTTCAATTGGGGATAAATTAGATAATCAAGAACATGACTAATACGGATCTAATAGACCTAATAATTAGATCTATTATCACAAATAATATCATTAGGGAGGATTCCAATTCCTCTAGTTAAGCAAAACTATGCAATAACCTTAACTAAGTCCTATGTTTTTGTATTCACTCTACTAATAACAAGTAAAGAAAAAATATAATCTAGTACTCACCAAACATTGTGGCACAAAGTGGGGGTTAGTAAAAAATGAAAGTAAACATGCATAAGAGAATCCTATTTAATCTATATATAGGTAAAACCTTAATACATGGAGAGAGAAATATTATTCATTTTCCATTACTTATGCTACTTCTATCTACTAAAGAGAGGATCAAAGTTATAGATACTTACCTAGAAGATGAACTCATCAAGACTCAATATCTCCCTTGAATGAAGGTGCTTCATAAGAAGTTGTTGTGGTTTGTAAGGATTACTAAGGAAGGCTAAAGAATCCAAGATTTCTCTACAAGACTAGATTCTTCTCCAAGTAAAAACCCTATGCTAAGACTCCTCAAGTAGAATGGTAGAAGAGTAGATTGTAAAGAAGTTAAAATGAATAATAATTTTTTTCTAATCTTTAAGAATGGAAAAATGGATGTGTTTATATAAGTATATCTAACTCTAAACCCTTGTGAAAGTTTCAGCCGATAGGGTTGACCCAATTGACCTAGCATCATTATTATAAAAACTCACTAGGTTAACCAAGATCCAACCTAGATCCTAGGTAAGTTTTATCAATAAGAGTACAAGGTTGACAAAATTGACATAATCATGCAAATTATCAAGAGGTTTTAGGTTAGGAAAAGGGATAATGAAGGTGGTAAATGATTAGAAGAGTGTGTAAAAGAGGAGTCAAAACTTAGGGAAATATTTTGAGGAGATGGTTGGACTGGTAATAAGTGGAAATAAGGGACAACAATCTTATGAAGTACCAATGGTCTACCCACCCCTTTCTTGATGCACCCCTTTAGGGCATGCACTCAGGGAGATTGAGACTCGATGGGTTCCTATAAGATAAAAAATATATTAGTAATTGATAAAGTTTGATATTATTATGTGTATACATATTACCCACATGAAGCTCATCATGTGTCACTCAGGTCTAATAGGGGATGATGCTTTGAGAAAGAACATAGTAACACATAATAGTGAAGCTAAAAAAAGTTACAATATTTTAAATAAAAAATAATTAAAAGTAAATGACTGGAAGGGAAATAACTAAAAAAGTAAATGTATGCATACCTTGACTTACCTTTATGGATGGATGGTTTTTTGACATGTTTGTAGTTTAGATTTTGGAAGGTGCAAAGACCACTTTTGACAAACCCAAGAATACAAAAATAAAGAGCAAAAATAAACAAACACAAGAAAAGCCAACATAATTGGTGCTATGTGGATGGGATGTACTTGGGAATTTAGAAAGCTAGGGTGACAAGTGTTCTGTTATACCAAATGACCAAGTCAAAATTTAGATTAAATCAGGTAACTAAAAATCCAAGGCTACTGAAGATCAAAAAATTTTGAAAAATAAACCTTAAGTAAGAAAGTAAAACTCACCATGTCAAACCAAGGATACATGTCAAACCAAGGATACATGTCAAAAAGTATGATATCAAAACATCAATGTGAAATCAGTACAAATCCTTAAACAAATATGGGCAAGTAAAATTGGTAAAAAAACATTGATGAATGAGTAGTAACAATCCTTACTCAATTATCAATGCAAAAAGGTGCATAAAAGGGAAAACAAAATTGGTGAGTGAGAAATAACAAGATAATCTCACTCAATAATGGAAAAAGTACATGAAAGTAGATATGGAATTAGGTGTCCACAAAAAACATGGTACAACATTGACAAATGGTAAAAGAAAGCAAAATATGTCTACAAATGTAGAGACATGATGTAAATAAAGTAATCCGTAGTTTCTCAAATATGTTATTTTGCTCTAAGGATAGATAAAAATGAAATAAAGTATTGCTAGCATGTTTTTAATATGTGAACAAGTAGGAAGTATAGAAAAGGGAAAAAAAAATTAGAATCACACATGCCTATCAAGGGAGGAAATGAAATGGGTGGAGGGAAGAATGGAGGAAAAACCAAGGTAGAAGAAACTCTTTATTGAAGTCAATACACTCAAATTAGGTTTGTCAAAACAAGAGGACTTTTGACCTTAAAGACTATAAAGAATTTATCCTAGCCACACAAGTCTGAGGTCAACAAATGAAGTATGTATATTATCCCATAAAGGCTATATGCATAAAATAAATAAAATTTACATAATTTCCCATGTGTTCCCCATTCCTCAGAACCCCTTATAGAGCCATCAATCTACTATGAATGTTGGGTACTTACATGATAAAGTAGATAGCACCATAGAGTTTGTTGCATTCTCCTATTCCATTTTAATGGACTACCACACCCCAATGGACCTTGACTCTAGTGTGAGTCCAATTGTGGAGTTTGAACTTTGATTTGAGATAGGAGATGTGTTTATAATCACGTCTTTTGGTGTGATTTTGACTTTTGAGATGTGTATGTTGAATTTTGTATATCATTGAATTTTGATTCAAATTATTTGGCTTTTAACTTTCTTGATGGCTTTTTCTATTCCTCCTCCATATAGATTTAGAAAACCAAACATGGGTACTAAAGATGACTTTCATTTGAATAATTTGGACTTGGTTACTAAGAGAGAAAAATCAAAGAGCTTTATGTCTAAGAGTCTCACAAAGTTAGGTGAAATAACAGTGTTATCTTGACTTTGACCTTGTTTTTTCCAATGTGGAGCTAAAGGAAAGGAAATCAATAGGTATGAAACATGAAATGATTTGAATTACTTCAAATTGTAAAAAGTGTGATAAAGGGATACAATGACACAAAAGTGTGATTCTTTATCATAAGAATGAGGGAAGTGTCTGAAAACATGTTAACATAAATTATTATGCAAATTTCATCTATCGAAAGAAGTAAAAGCTAAAGCTGAGAATAAAGATCAAGAACTTGTAACCACTACAAAACACATTCTAGACAAAAATGACAAGATGGCAATTTTATGAGGAAGGCCAAGTCCTATCCATGATCTTAAATTCAAACTCATAAAAGAGAAACCCATGGGGTGCCAAAAAGTGTCTATAAGCATAAATGTAATAGGAAAAAAATGGTATTTGTGAGGAAGGTCAGGTCTTATCCATGGTCTTACAGTGTAACTCACAAAATAAAAACATGAGGGGTGATAAAATGCATTTAGAAAGTGAGAAAATAAAGAGGATAAAAGTAAATAATGATTAATATTAGGTCCTATCCATGGTTTTACAATGTAACTCATGAGAAAAAGGGAAACCAAAAGACCAAAAGGAAGGACTAAGGTTTGCAAAATGAGAGACCTATTATAGATGGTAAAACCTATGCAAGTATCGTAAAAAAAGTGTTAGATAGATATCATTTAGAAATCATGAAAAGAAGGGAAGGATTAGGAAAAACCCTTCTTGAGGAATTGCACATTGGTAGGTTCTTTGAAAATATGACCTTCATTGGTTTGAAGGTGATAAGTACTTGGACCAAGAATATCTTTGATTAAATAGGGACCCCACCATTTTTGGGCATATTTACCTTCTTTTTCATGAGTGTAGTATAATTTAAGGATAATATCACCAACATTAAATGTGTGAACATTGACTTGTTTGTTATATTGATTGGCAATACGGGCCTTGTATTGGTGATTATGTTACAAACTAGAAAGATGGTGCTCATTAAGAAGATTAAGAGCATGAAGGTGAGCATCACATAATTCTTCATCGAGTATGATACCATGAAGAGATATACAAATAGAGTAAATATCAAATTCAAATATAATGATTTATTCATAACCATAGACTAGAGAGAATGACATTTCCCTAGCGGTAGTGCGTATGCTAGTGCAATAGGCCCAAAGAATATGGTAGAGATACAGGTGCCAATCAATGTATGTTTCATGAATTATCTTTTGGATAATTTTATTAAGAATTTTATTGGTGGCCTCAACTTGGCCATTAAATTTTAGATGATAGGGTGTGGATAATTTGTGTTTAATTTTAAATTAAGCACAAAGTTGTTTGAAATCTTTATTTTTTAAATTACCACCATTATTTGAAATGATGGTATAATGGACACCATAGCCATAAATGATTTGATTAAGGATGAATTTAGAGATGGTGGTACTGATGACATTAATGAGGGGCATATCTTCAACCCAGTTAGTGAAATATTTTATGGCTGTGATTATAAATACATGCCCATCTTGAGATCAAGGTAATTTACCTATGGGATCTAATCCCCACATAGAGAATGGCGAGGGAGATTCTATTGTTTTAAGCTTAGATAGAGGCGAATGAATTAAAACATCGTGAAGCTAGAAAGGAGTACATATTTTAGTAAATTTGATGGCATCCTTTTCAAGAGTGGGATAAAAGTATCCCATACATAATAATTTGAGGGTGGTAGCATGTATGCTATAGTGGCCACCACAAATTCCCCCATGTGCTTGGTTAAGAAGAGGAGGGAATTCATATTTCATAACATAGTGAAACAAGGTACCTTTAGTATTGTGATAATATAAGATGTTATATCAAAATACATACTTAAAATCTTTTTTGTGAATGCAAGTCTTTTTGTGGGAATCTAGGTTAGGAGGATAAGTTTGATGTTCCAATAATTGAATAATGTCTTTGTGCCAAAAGCTTTATAAAATGGTGACATCCTCAATGTGGAAGATTAGTGAATCTTGTGTTTGAATAGAGGATGGATATTTTATTTTTTGGATAATAAAATTGGGATTAGTAATAACATGGCGTAGATGAAAAAGAGATGCTGAAGAAGTAAGGGAATCAACAATATAATTTTGATATTCAGGGATAAGCTCAATGGTGAAAGAGATGAAATCATTGGTAAGATTAGTTATATTTTGACAATAAGAAATGATATTCTCACTTTTGCATTATAATCACTATGGAATTAGTGGAAAATGAGCTGGGCATCACCTAAAACATGTAGGTATTGGATATCTAAACGAAGAGCAACTTTCATGCCTAGGATTAAGGTTTCATACTCTACCATGTTGTTAGTAACGTCAAATGTTAAGTGAAAATATAAAGGGATGATTTTTACAAGAGGAATTGTAAGAATATAACTTGTCCTAGCTCTTTTAAGGTATTTAAAACCATCAAAGTGAAGGGGCCAAGTATCCTCATGTAAATTGACACAAATATTAGGAAGTTCTTCAATAGCTACTTTTGGTTTAGTAGTATCAGGGAGGAAAGAGGATTCATCTAGCTTACTTGATTCAAGATCAACAATGAAGTTAGGGAAGTAATATTTAATTGATATGGCTTGATTGAGACCTTTGATATAGAGAATATTATCATCAGAAAGACTATCTTGATGGTGGTTGGTAGTGGGCACAAGAGATATAACAAGCTGATCAGTTATGATTTGTCCTTTGATGGCTTTTTGAATAATAATTTGGATATGAAATTACACGAGAAGGACCATCCACTTTCCAATTATATCTGCATGAGGGAATACTTTAGATAATAAGTGATGAAGGGTGTCAAAATTTATGATAACATTAGTGGTCTGATAAAACATATAATGTCAATATTTTTTAACTATAAAATATATGGTAAGGTAGTCATGTTTGACTTTTGTGTAACATTTTTCATAATCATTGAGGCCTCAACTGATATAGTAGATGGCATACTCTCTTCTAGTATCATCTTTTTGGGCAAGAATTTACCCAATTGATATGGGTATAAAAAAGGTATATAGGATTAAAGGTCAAACATTTAAAGGAGGATGAAGAGTGGGTGGGTAAAATAATGATTCTTTCATATTATCAAATGCTTTTTGACATGGATCCATCCATTCTAGAGCATTACATTTATTAATAAGAGAATTTATGGAGTGGATACATTAAGCCATTTTGGGGACAAACCATTTAATTTCCCCAAGTTTATCAAGATAAGTGTGAATGTCTAGAATAGATCAGGGGATGGGCATGTTGATGATATCATTGATGTTGGCAGGGTCAACATCAATGCCATGAAGAGAGACTAAGAATATTAATAGTTTACTAGATGTGGCACCGAAGACACATTTATAAGTATTTAATCTAACTTTATATTTAAGAAGATGGTCTAAAGATGATGGAAAGATTTGAGAGATTAGTCTTGTGACATTTAGACTTAAGAATGAGGTCATCCACATAGGTTTCTATAATTATGTGGATAAGATCATGAAATATATGAGTCATTACTCATTGATTAGTGGTTCTATAATTTTTGAGACCAAAGGGCATTTGAACATAACAATAGGTGCCTCATTCTATGTTGAAATTGGTTTTATTCTAGTCTTTGAGGGCAATGTGAATTTAGCTATAACTTGAGAAGCCATCCATAAGAGATAACATTTCATAACCAGCAGTGGAATTGATAATGCCATCTATTAAAGGTAGGGGAAATTGTCTTTGGGATAATCAAGATTGAGATTACAAAAATCAATGCAAATATAAATGACCATGGTAACTTTTTTTTCAAATAGGGACTATGTCAGAAACCCATTCAGAGTAGTCCACTAGTTTGATAAAGTTAGCATCAAAAAATTTGATAATTTCTTTGTGACATAAGATGGAAACTTTGGGTGGAAATTTCCTTTGATTTTTATATATAGGTTTGGCATCTTGATAAGTGATGATATTATGTGCCATAATTATAGGGTCAATACTAGACACATCCTCATAGGACTAGGAAAATATTTCATGACATTTATAAAAAACCAAGCTAAAGTTATCATGTTTAGTAGGTGTGAGTTCATGAGAAATTGTAATAGGTTGAGGGAAGGATAGAGTAGCATATTAAATATGATTAGTTTATTTGATAAGCATAATATTACCATCTTGGAAGTGGTATGGTGCATTTGGTAAAGAAGAAATTAGATTAGCTTTAGGGTCGATGCTAGCAATGAAGTTTTTGAAATAAGGGGCTTTGTTTTTGAAATTCCTAAGTTTTTGATGTTGTTGAGGAAGTTGAGGTTCTTGGGCATGAATTAATTCAAGAATAGCTTCATTGCTAGGAAAAGTAGGAAAATGACCATAATAATCAACATATATTTTGAGATTGAGAATTTTATTACCATGGATATCATATTTAGAATGTATCTGATGGACATATTTGGACTTGGCATCTAATGTGATCTCAAGAGTAGGAGTAAATTGACCAGATGGGTTTGGTGTGTGGTTAGTTTTTTGGATAAGGGAAGAATCAAATGTGATGATGGGATCTTTAGGTGGTAGAGAAGATGCAAGAGTTTATAGTGGTTTGAAAGGTATGATTTGTTCTACCACCCAAGGAGTACCAAGAAGTGGAGAAATAATATGAGGTAGATGACCTTTGAGAGATAACTCAAAGCATGTATTTGAGTTAATTTTTTTCGATAATGTTGAACATCTAAGTCTTGAGATTGGGTTTAGGCCATGATGTATTTATTATCATAGGTTGGATAAATGGTACATGATTTAGGATTAGGGGGAGTTTTAGAAGGTGAAATTCTAATGTTATTGAACTTTTGTAGAGACATGATGAGGGGGTCTTGGAATAATTTGGCCACTCCATTGTTTTTATAGGTGAAGGCATATTCTAGGTAAAAAGGTTCTTGAGCATTACATGGAGGAGGAAAATCAATGATCTCATCAATGAGAAGAATAGTACGGTCATGAGTTAATAAAGAAGGAGGAATCCAATATGATATTTAAGGAGGTAGCTTAGTAGTGTTCAAATTCATTAGGTTCATCATCATTTGATTTAGTAAGAGTGACTTGTAAGTCTATATCGATGTTGATGAGCTCATGTAAGGGAGCATTATTGATGGTAGGAATGGTATGGATGTGATATTGAGATTTTGGATTAGGAATTTGAATACTCTAAGGGTTGGTATCAATCTCATGCATATATCATTTGATGCATTGGTTACAAGAAAATATGATGACCCTCATCTTATGAGTCCAAGGGCGACTGAGGAGTATGTTATAAGTTAAAAGAAAATCAAAGACCATAATTTTAGTTTGAATGGTCTTAGGTCCAATTGTGAGGGGAAGACAAATATAACCAAGTGGTTTTTGATTAGTTTCATGAAATCCATGATAGGAAAGGTGGATTTTCTTGAGATGATCCTTATTATATCCAAGTTGTTGGATGAGCTATAAATATGTCACATTAATAACATAGCCTTTGCCAACTAACACTTTATAGATAAGGGTAAAATTAATGGATATTTTAATTAATAGTGGTGGATCATCAGTGTGAAAAAGATTTTCATCATTAATCATGTCCTCTTCAAGAAATTCAATATAAGGTTTAGAAGAAAGGAAAATATTTTTAATGGTATGCACGTTAGTAGGTCAAGGCTCAATAGAGGGTGGTTCTTCATATATAAAATATGGATCTTCAATTTCTTGTAATTTTTCCATAAGGGACTTGTGATGATAAGGGGAAGTACAAACTAAATCCATAAGTGGAATCTTTTAAAGCATGGAGTTAAGTTCCTTGAGAAATTTCCAATGAGATTTAGAAGAAGAACTAATGTCATCTTTATAAGGTAGGGTAAATTTTGAAGGAATGAAAGTTATTGAGGGTTTAAAAGAAGGAGGTGGTTCCTTGAGGACTTCCCAAGATAAATGAGTGGTTGTAGTATCTTTTATAATTTATTCTTCTAAAGATGGTTTCTTAGGTTTTGTGACAAGATATTTGTGAGATGGTTTACAATGATAAGTAACCTTAGCAGTGTTAACATATTGATAATTGTTGTAAAATTGGTCATTGTTGGAATCAATAGCATAAACATCCTTGATATTTTGTTGATTATTAACTATGGAAAACAATTTTTGATTATTAGAAGAAGAAGCTTTAGAAGCTTGTCATTTTTGAGAAGCAGTGTTGTATTCATGACGATGAAGGTTTATCATGGCTTGGTGATTGAATGAATCATAAATCACATAGGAGACAAATTTTTTGGTAAGCCCTCAATAATTTTCATGGGAGTGACCATTTTTGGCATGGAACCAACCAAATTGATTAGGGTCATACCATTAGGAAGATTATTAGGATAAGTAAAGGATTTAGAGGGCAATAAGAATTATTTCATTTGTTGCATAATGAGTGGTATGTGATAAGATGGGGGAGTGTCAGCTTTGGTAACTCTTGGTTTTGTTTGAGCAGTATTGATGGTGATAGCATTAGTAAAAGTTTGAAAATATCCTTTAAGGAATATGGGGTTAGGTTCAAATTGCTTCATGAGGAAGTAATGAAGTTTATCTTGGTTAAGAGCTTCATTAAACACTTGAGGAGAAAAAGTGTAAACCTTATATCAAAGTGAAGGAGTTAAATAATTTATAAAGAGTTTAAACAAACTGTCATTAGTCATGTTATGGTCAGCTTTATGGGTCATATATTTCCATATTTTGATAAAATCATGAGCTGATTCGATGGGAGATTGCTTAGCATTAATGAAATGGCTAAGGCAATTTTTGGGAAGATTATTATGTTGAAACTCTTTGACTAGAGAATTGACTAAATATTAAAGTTGCCAAATGGAATGTTTGGGAAGTTGGTTGTACCATTCCAATACATCACCTATAAAGGTTTTTACTATAAATTTAGTTATAGTGAAATTATTAGTTTGGATATACTATTTATAAATATTGCCAAAGGCTTTGAGAAAAGATGCAAAGTCTTTATTCCCATCATAATTTATAGTTGGAGATATATAACCAATATCAATAGATATGATGAAAGGAGATAAAGTCTCATTTTGGATATTTTGAAGCATTTTGTTATTTAGAATAGGTTGAGGAATAAAATTTCCTAAGGCATCTCTAAGAGGTGGAGGAATAAAATTTGGATTGGTTCAACGATTAAGAGCTAGAGGTTGATTAGACATATTGATAAAATGCTATTGAAATTGCATCATTTGAGAGGTGCTAGAAGTTTTCATTATGTTCATTCTTTATATGACTGCAAGAAGTTGAGTCCTATCAATTATCAGGTTGGTGTTTGTAGGAGAACTCCCCAAATTGGTATTATGTGGAGGGTTATTGGAAGGTAAATTACAATTAGGATTGTTGGATAGACTTATGTCAATTGATCCAACATTATGTTGAAAATTATGAAGATGATAATTCTCTTGATAACTATAAAAAGGATCAGATCCACCCACTTCATCTTGAGGTGTGATTTGAACCATGTTACAATCCATAGATAAATAAGGGGAAGAGGTGCTCCAAGAGTGAGTGTTCTCTTGGAGGAAAAGAGAGGGAGAAGTTAATATCCCATATAGTGTCTAAATAGATTCAAGTTGTTCAAGAAGAGTTTAATAAGGGAATTCATGATGATTTGAGGAAATAAACATAATCCTAAGGAAAGAGAAATAGAGGACTAAGTCAGATAGACATGAGAGCTAAGCAAAATAAAGGTAAAAATAAGAGTATAGAGTCAACCAAGTTGACATAGTACTGTTGGATAGGGATTGATAATAGTACATAGTTGACAAAGTTGACTTAGTAGTATAAATAAGGGAAAACATAGTCTAATTAAGATACATATTCAACCAAGTCAAATTAGTATTACATGTAGGGAAAAAGACAATCTATAAAATACTGTGTCAAATAGAATGATAGTGTACTAAAAATACATAAACATTTTGTAATATAATTAAAATAAGATGTGAAAGAAAACACACAAATAATTGTATCAATGAAAATGATCCAATTAGGGCACACAGCACAAAACCTTACACCAATGCCGGTTAATGCAACTTTTCACAATACAACATACAATGACAAAAGGGCAATCAGTCAAATAAAAAGTAAATGATAGCTAAGTGGTCATCCTAAATGTTTTTATATCTATTATAAAGTGTTATTTTTAGTGTGATAGGGAAGTTGGATGAAAGTAGTGAACTAGAAAGTAATCTACGGATGGTTTCAGGGTATTTAAATTGAAAGGGATCTATGTTGGCAATGGTAATGGCTTGGTATTGGGGCGCCTACCCCCTTACTTCACAATCCTATAGAAATAATGATGTGAGGTGATTTACCAATATATACCATTAACCACATGTTTATACTTGGCTAGAAAACCAAGTTGGCTTCCCCCTTGGTGATGAAATCCAAGTAGGTAGGCCTTGGGTATACAAATGTTTAAATATGTTTTGAAATTATATTATTTGGTAGTGTGTGAAAGAAAGAGAAAAATAGTGAAACTAAATGGTATATTGAAAAACCACCTAATTAGACTATGTGATATACTCTAAGAATGCAAATAAATAAAAATGAAAGTGTGAATTAATTACTAGCATATAGTTGTTAATTCCTAAGTTAAGCATGGTATAGAGTCAGTTCCAATGACATTGTATGTAAAAATTATAGAATAGAGTCAACAAGGTCACTAATATACTATATAAGTAGGAATCCTAAATATCTAAGTTAACCAAGATGACCTAGTCTTTCAAATAGAAGATAGATTATAGAACTAGGTCAACCAAGTCAACCTAGTTTGCTATAGGGTTGCACTTTTGAAAGCTAAAAACTTTTCAAAACTAAACTATAAGGAAGAATTGAATTGAAAGAGAGAGAAAGAAAGGAACCTTGGTGGGTAAGAAGATGCTAATGATTGTGAAATTTCTATCAAAGTGTCTTGAATGCTACTTTAAAGTTCTGCCAACTATGTCAACTAGGTTGACCTAGTTTTATAATTCTCTATTTTCTAAATCCTATTAAGATGATTGAGTTGACCTAGTCAGCCTAATTTGTTATCTAGAAGTTGACTATGATACAAAGTTGATCTACATAACTTATTTTGCTATTCTAGAGCTGAATAAGAGACTAAGTTGACCTATTTGACATAATCTATTATCTAGAACTAAATAAGAGTATTGTGTCAACCTATTCAATCTAGTTACCTCTATCTAATGAAGAAATGCAAAAAAAGAACATAGTCATTTTGATGCAACTATGTATTAAACCTGTGCATAAAAGCTAAAAACTATAACATCCTTATCAACCTAGTATCAAAATATATAAAAATAATAAAATGAGAGAAATGAAAAATGTGAAAGAAAACCTATAAGGGTTAGATTCATGTTAGGTTCACCAAAATTTATGTAATTAGAAATACATCAGATCCACAAATCAATCCTAGTTCAAAGAAGATATATCCTACTTACACTTTTAATTAGGGATACATTATATAATCAGGAACATGACTAATAGGAACCTACTAAACCTAATGAGAGGATTTCTTATCACAAATAATATCACTAGGGAGGGTTCCAAAGCCTCTAGTCAAGCAAAACTATGTAAGAACCCTAACTATGTCCTATGTTTTCATATTCACTATACTAATAACATGTAAATAAAAACTTATAATCTAGTGCTCAACAAAGCTTGTGGAATAAAGTGGGGGTTATTAAACAATAAAAGTAAACATGCATAATAAAGATTATTTAAGCTATGCAAAATTAAAAACCTAATACATGGAGAGAGATATATTATTCAAAATCCATTACTTATGCTACTTCTATCTACTAAAGAGAGGAGCAAAGTTAGAGATACTTACCTGGAAGATGAACCCTTCGAGACTCAATCTCTCCCTTAGCCAAAGGTGCTTTTTAAGAGGTTGTTATGGTTTTTAAGGATCACTAAGAAAGGCTAAAGCATCCAAGTCTTATCCAAAAAACTAGATTCTTTTCCAAGTAGAAACCTTTAGCTAATAATCCTTAAGTAAAATGATCAAAGAGTAGATTGTAAAGAAGCACAAATGAATAATAATGCTTTCCTAATATTTAATAATGGTGAAATGGATGTGTTTATATAGGTGGATCTAACCTTAAACCCTTATGAAATTTTTGGTTGATAGGGTCGACCTGGATGACCTAGTATCATTATTGGCAAAAACTCATTAGGTCACAAACTAGGTTAGTCAGGAGATAACCTAGACCCTAAATAAGTTTTTTCAATATGAGTACAAGATTAACACAACCAACATAGTCATGCAAACTATTAAAATAGGTTTTATGTTAGGAAAAGGGCTAATAAAGGTGGTAAATGACTGGAGAAGTGTGGAAAAGAGGAGTCAAAGCTTAGGGTAATGTTTTTAAGATCTATTTGGATTATTAATAAGTGGAAATAAGGGATAAAAATATTATGAAGCACTAATGGTCTACCCACCCCTATCCCAGTGCACCCCTTTAGGGCACACACTTAGAGAGATTGAGACTCGATGGGTTCCTGCAAGATAGAAAGAATTAGTAATTGATAAAGTTTAAAAATATTATGTCTATACAATTACCATGTTAGATGATAAATTATAATCACTCTAAAGATATAATATATCATCCCTAGCTAGTTTGTATCCAATACCTTGAGTTCCTTTTTTTTTGGTAACTAATACTAGCTCAATAAGTCTTTATTTTTTTTTCCCCTAGGCCCTTTGCCCTTGTAGGGTTGATTATCCATTATTATATTTGGAATAGGATGGTTTCCATTTTGGTGGAATTTTAGATTTTATTTGTTCTTACTCCTAGGAAGTGGTTCTGATGAAAACCATGGGTCCTTTCTAATAAGATTCACCCTTATTACACCATTCCATTTTATGTGTTTTCCCTTTAGGTCTACCATATGATTTAGGTGTCTTAGGTAGCTTAGATATATGGAAGGTGATTCAAATTTTATATTCCCAAGGCCTTTATATTGAATAGTAAAATTAACTGATATTGTAATAGGAGTATAGATTATGTGGAGGCAAGAGAACTTAGATCCACATAATTAGACTCAGGTGGTTGATCAACTATCACCTTGTCCTTGTAGGGGATGGGCTCTATGCTAAAGTTATAGTTTTATCTTTCATACTCTAATTCCAAATGTTTACATAATTGGTATGACTATAAATCACTAGGAATAATAACTTATCATATATAATGTGTAAATTTTATACACTAATGAAGAGTATAAGGTATAACATGTACTTTATGAATCCATGGTCGCCCAAGGAGAAAATTATAATATAGTTATAAATTAATAACATGAAAAAGAGTATCATGGGTTAGAGGCATAATAATAATAGTAAAAAAATGGTACCTATTATAGCTTAAAATTTTACCCTAGAGAAGTTAACTAGACCTTCTAAATTTTAGGATAACATGGAACTATCTCTATTCATATACACTTCATTACAAGAGATAGATCTCTAGGTTTGAAAGGGGCATCTCCCTTAATTTGCATTTTAGGATCACAATACACTAGGATAATCACTATTAGGGGTAAAAAAAGAATAAGAAGACATAAAAGAAACATATGCTAATGAGGTGATACACCAAGATAACTCCATATGACACACTTGCATCTACACTTAAGAAAGAAGATTAATCAAACTGACTTCAACTCTATGTCCTTCTATCATAATTATTTATCATAGAGGTAGACTATTATTCCTATCTAGAGGATGGTGAAAAGGTCTAATACAAGACACTACTATTACCCCTCATACTTCAAGACACACTTAACAAACAATACATTTTATGAAACCTATTAGAAGAGATATCACTCACATAAACATGCAAGAGTGGAAATGGAAGCAAGGAGAGCATGTTCATCACTTGTAAACCACATAAACCACTTGAAACACTTAATTAAGATATTGTAGATAATGAATCAACTTAAGATATCTTTATTTAAAATAAAATGAGGTGTTAAAACTAGTAGGGATTTTCCATATCAAGTGTGGATCCATTACCAATTTGAAAAGGCTTGAATATATAGAATAAAGGAGAGGAGAGAGAAGTGAAGCTCAAAGGTCATAAGGCCAAGTGGAAACTATAAAAATTAGTTACAGTGCCATGGAATAAATTGGAAAAGAAGTCAATAAGTTGTCATGAACATCTGCAAATCTCAAACAAATCACCTTCCTCAAGTTGGAATAGAAATCTTCATTGTCTTGCTTTAAAACTACCTTCATGATGCTGAGGGTTCACTTGATTGTCTAAAATATCCATAAGAATCCTTGACATATGTGATATGACATGAGAAGGTGGAAATTAGGTCAATGTAAGTCATATATTCTTCCCTAACTAGTGAATTCATCCTTACCACTTGTCATTGATTGCCTGTAGTCATTCATCACTAGTCCTTTAGGTCTATCCACACACTTGTCATATTTTTCATCATGTAGACCTATATGAAACTCACAATAGATTTCTCACTTCCAACCTTTGATAGTCACTTTGATTTCATTATGCTATATTCTGACTGCCTACCATGAATGGTATAATAGAGATATTTTCATGCATCATAGAGGTTAGAAATGAGTCTTAGGAGTTGAGACAAGTCTCTACAGACCTCCCACATTGATCTTAACTTTTCCATTCTCCTTTTTACCTATAAAACATCCTAATTACTAAAAAACATAATTTTAGGTCTATATATATAGATGAAAGTATGGGCAAAGTGGATGATGAGGAGCTTGAGAGAGTTTTAGATAATTCTAAATTAGTTTCATGACCATTTTACCCTTTCTAAATGCATCTCCATTTGTTTCTTATCCATTGAGTCCAAGTAAGGAATTTAGGAGAATTTCACTATTAATGATTTTTCATAAAAAATTAACATCCAAAATTAGAACAAATTTCATATATCTGGGGTATAGGACCCCCTTCAACTCTCCCCAAGTGATTGAGGTCTCATGCACAAGGTCCATACAATTGTGAGAAAAAGAACACTGCCTCTCAAATTCTTAACTATGTTCTAGGTAAGCATGATAGGGAATTAGGCTTGAATGATCAATTTTGAATAGTTTTATGAAAACCAATGGTTCCAATCAAACCTTGAATCTACCCTTCAAGTTATCACATGAATTGGAAAGATCATACAGTCATATAAATCAAGTAAGGTATATAGAGGGTTTAGGCCTAACTATCTTTTCTATGTGTTTGACCCTCTTGAGGATTTATAGTGACTATAAGGACTTTTTTTTATCTCTTTTCACATTTAGTATAATTTTATACACCTTACACAATCATTCAAAACTCTCTCCTTCATCCATTTCACTCTTCAAATACCAAACCTACAAGTTGGGCTGTTTATGGAGCACCCTCTTTCTAAGACAAAATAGAGGGCATCTCCCCTATTCACCTGAGTAAATTAATACTATGGAGTGTTATATTTATTTATTTTTATGCTCTTCACAAAATTTAAAATTATTATCATGAATCTATAACTCTCAAACATGAAATTTCAAAGGACTATCTTTTTAGACTTATGACTATAGATAGGGTTTCAGACTGAATGAGGTTAGAACCTTGATTGTTCAAACTATGATCTATTTCATACCTATAAGGATATTATGAAATTGTGCTATAAAATTGTGAGAATGTATCCAACATGATTATTTATCTTATCCTTTTTGAACTTATAATCATTCATTGGTCTAGATTGGTCAGCCGCATGTACTGACTATATCACCTATAGGTGACTACTTAGAAGAGTTCAAAAGGAATATTGTAGATATTGATGTTGTCTAGGAGACACATGAAAAGTTCCATCAGCATTATGTAATTGATTATACATCTTCTTTAATTTCATTTGGTCCTTAGCTAAGTCTACTTTCTCTTATGAACTTAGGTTAGTGTGCATGACCTAGATTGTAGGTGTTATTATGAAGTTCATATAAGTGGTCATATGTCTAAGCATTACATTTTCATACCTCCATATTTTATTGAGGTCATTAAGGACCATTATAAAATTGTATGAAATCACTTATGCCTACAAGTAATGCTCTAATCTCTATTCCATTAATGCACTATGGTTTTACAAACTTAAGGTTCAATTTACTTGAAAGCATTGTGTTTTCACTAAGCATCTTTAGTAGAACCTATCTGAGTGAAACTCCAATTTAACATCACTTTATCTTGACTTATAAACCATCTTCTTATGTCAATACATTACCTTTAGGCCTAGGATACTAGTATGAAACCACTATACCTACTCATACTTAATGAATCTTCACCAATAGATGTAACACTATCAGGTAGGATCTCTTTCTTAGAGAAATTAAGGTAATCAATCCCATTTCAAACCTATGAACATGGATTTAGGTTTGGCTACGTGTAATGGAATCATTATTCATACAATGATCTCCTTTATATTATCAAACCTACCTGATAGTCTCAAATAGATTTTAAACATCTCCAAAATCATTTCATCAAACTTGATCTTCTCTTAAAATCTTCTATTATTCTGCCTCCATGATTACATAATTATAGTCTTGACCACTATCTTCTAGTATGTGAGTTCTACATTCAACCTCACTTGGTTCAAACCTTGAGAATTCTATTATTTAGGTTAATATTTATTAAACCATCACCATGGTCTAATAGGATATAAAATAAGTGCATGAAATTTTATATTGAAGCCATTGTGAGAGGAAAAACCACTACGCCTGAAAACAATTGTATGTAGACCATTGATAGTTATGCATCTCTATCACAATTAAGTGATCTTGCATATAGATACACATTCAATCATTCCAAAATATATGAAAAAAACATGGAAAGGAAAATAAAACTCTGAAATACACCTACAACACTTGGGAGCATCATACAACTACAAAAGTATAAGAAAAATGGAGGCCATGGGAATGTGTAGGAAGTTTAGAGTCATCAAAAATATTAGTGATTATTCATAGATAATTGTACACCAAACCAATAATTATTTTAATGAAAAGGAAGTGAATGATGGATAATAACTTCCACCAAAAATATTCAATCCAACGCCTTACCTCCTATCCATACTAATAGAAAATTGGTTGACCTCTTTGAATTGCTCAAGAGAGAGATGGGATCGAGAGATCAATTTTTGCCTAATTTAAACCTATTATAACTTCTTAATAATGGAGGTGGATTGTGGGAATTTGAAAAGAGACTCTTTATCCTTACCACATGTCAAGTGTACCTTTCAAGCCATACAACTACTTTTAGCTATGTGAAATTATTATTATCTTCTTAAATCCATGTTGAACCTACATTTATTTAGTTTCAAACTTAATTTTGACATATAAATGACACATAGTATGTTAGAGTACACCTTGAAATTTGAATTTTTGTGAAAATTATGTAAAACTTCTCTTAAAATGACCAAAAGGTGACATAAAGGAAAAATAAGACAAATGACACAAAAGACTAAGGTGAAGAATATTAAATGACCTTAGACATGACCATGTGACCATTTTGTGACCTATAAATACCCTATAGGAAGTTTGACTATATATGAGGTTGACCTAATTTGATTTAGGGTCAAATTTGGTCAGTATTTTAGAAATTTCCTAGGGATAACAAACCTGTTAAGCTAAAGACCAGTTGCCTTCTCCTATCTTTGGGTAATGGAGTCACCTATACATTTTTGTTGACACTAAAAATTATTTGAAAGCAAACTAAACACACCAAACATAGCAAGGAAACAAACACAAGACAAGAAATAAACTCACACTTGTGTTCTCATGAACACCTAGGGAAAACACAAACTAACATAAGCAAAAACACACACCTATCCTAGTATGTACAATACCTCAAGACACTTGAGGTAAAGAACCTTATTCATTTCTTCAATAAAGGTTAAAGACAATTCTCCTTGAATCACTATTGCTCTAATAAAATTATCCTTCATGTGATGCACACTTGTTAATGAATATTAGTTTGTGAAGATAGTCTAGTGACTTACCCATTTTGGGAATTTTAGTGGTTGCAAGTGTACTATTTGGAGCTCTCATGATCACTCCACCCAGCTCTCCAAGAATTGTTTTGTCCTTGTAGATGACTTGAATTCTATCATGTTTACTTTATAGTCTTCAACTTGATCATTGGGGATCAATACATCATTCTCAACTTTAGGTACATTTGAAACATAATATATTTGTTATTGTAAGTCATCAAGACTATCCTTAGATCTTCCAAACACTTCTTGGTTCACCATAGTTGTTTCTTGTTCATCTTAAGTATCAAACTCTTCTCTATGCTCATCAAACACATCTTGGACTACCAAGATTACTTCTTGCTTGATAACAATCTCAAGCTCCTCTTTATCCTCATTAGAAACATGATTGACCTTATCAGGTCTATACTCATTTTGAACAACTGAAGGCCTTATCAACTCCTCAAATTCCTACACAATGTCATTGAATTGATGCCACATATCATTTTATTTTTCATGATGCTCATGTTCATGAATGCTAATTTCTTTTTTAGGCAGAATGGGTTGCTCACTATGACTGTTATGTTTTAACATAGTTGGGATACTCACATCACCATCCACATGTACAAGATAGTTTCCCCATGAAACTTGATTTATAATGTTTTTATAATCTACCTCAAGGACTCCATCAAAATCTTCATGAAGTAAGTTCATTCCAAGACCAATTTCTTTAGAACCACCTTACTCAGCTCCCCACTTATCAAGATACAAATCAAATATGCAATCAAGGAGAGTTAAAGGTTCTTGATCAATAGGGTGTCATCTTTTACAATCACATTACAATTCATGTTAGATGTGTAAGGCACATAGGGTTCAACATGAAACTATAAAGAGGTTCAAACTTGATTGTCACTTTTTCACCATTTTAGTCTTAAAACCCATGTAAGACCACTCTAAAGTTAGATAACCTCCAATTTTAGCAGTGAACTCTTTTTAAAAAAAAGTGAAAAATGAAGAGGCACATATACCACTTAAATATCCTGAAAAATGGTGAAGGTAGTGTTGCTTAATTTCTAGAACTATAAATTGGCTAACCCTATAGCTTAAGGGCTCATGGCCTATGTTTAATTTTTTTTTTATTGGTCATGTTGAAGGTACTCAAAACATGTTTAGTTAGTTTCTTGTATAGTCATATTTTAATCTTATCTTAGCAACCTTTAATGAAGGATTACATAAAAACTAAGTATTTTATGCTATGTCTTTAATCTAAAAATTTGGCGACTTAGCACATTTTTTATCTTAAGATAAAAGATTTGAAAAATTATTTAGTAGTGTCGGAAATTCCTAGGGATGTCAAAATTGAGCTCCAAAAAATAGCCATTTAGATTCAAGAAATCCTTAATAAACTCCTAGTGAATGCACTACCACCAGGTATTGACATATCACTTGATCAGATTATAAATCAGTGACATGTAGATATAAAATTGAGTTAGTGAGACCATCAATATCTAATGAAGTGTGTTTTATTTTTAAATCAAGATCAATGACATGCTTGGAGGTCAATAATTCAAATTTTCTAAGTGGTAAGATCTCAGGTGCCATACAAAGATCTAACAGTGTATAGTGAACTGATAAAGCTAGTGTGTCCAACTAAGATCAATGGTGTGTAATACATCATACCAAAGTGGATCAATGGTGAGCAAAGGTTAAAGAGTCAAATTATTTCAAGGATGAATGAGTTCCTACCAAGTGTCACAACCATGGTGAGTTATATGATCAATGGTGTGTGTTTGATCTTACATACTAAGATCAATGATATGCGTTTAAATAAATAGAAGAAATAAATGGTGTAAATATCAAGGAGCTTAGATTGAATGTGAGGCAACCAAATGAATCAATATCACTAACCAAATTAAGCTTATAGTGATTCCATAGAAACTACATGGTGGTGACAAGTGTCTCAATCTGTGAAGCCAAGGTCAAGGATCAATGGCTAGTGTTGAAAGAAAACTATTGGGAGCAAATGAGATGATCAAATGTGTCCAAAATATATGGTATGTTCAATATTTTGATAAATATTGTGTTCTATAATATATCCTAATTATTTAATATCTTTTAAAAGAGAATCAATTTAGGGAGAAGTGAGAGAAGGAATCTTGTGACTATTACAACTATTTTTTGAGGTGGCCCTGATCAATTAAGAGTTTTTAAGGAGCATAAATACAAGGTGGTTGTAACTATTATTTTGAGTAGAATTAATCTCATTAATGACCCCTTCAATGGAAAAATTTCTCTCCCTATATTTTCATTCTTCCTATAAATGTAGGCATTGAATTCTTATTTTTTATCCCTCGACTGGGTATAGACAACCTCTGCTAAAATCACTTTGTAAATTATTTTGAGGCAATATAAGATAATTTTAAATTCTAGTTGAATGATGAGTGAAATTCATTGGATTTTAATCTATACAGTGTATGTTACTTGTTCATTACTTGTGTCCTTCATGTACCTTGCTTCAAAACTATTATTTTCTTGTAATTTGTGTGAAGTGTTAGCTAGTGAGGTTTCTCTTGAAGTGTTAAAAGTCCATAGTGTCTTGCATAGACTTATCTCTTTTTGTCCTTAAAGTTGTAGGTTTGTTTTTATCATTCATACAAAATACTCATGTTTGGAAACTTGTTATTTAATTTGATCAATTCCTGTCTCCATTGGATTGATTAGTAGTCATGAAAGTGTCTAAGCTGAGAGTGAATAATTGAACATTCAATGCATCACCACTTAGAGTAGGTTTTCATTCATGTATTTTATCCCATTTTTCATCTTAATAGATTAATTTTTAGGAAAAGAGTTTCATATTATCATATTTGAGGAGATAGCCTCAATAAAAACCCTAGATGTCTAACACAAAAATAGGTAACCCACAACCTAGGGTCATTCCCATGTTGGACTAGGTTTGAGAGTTAGACTCGAACACTTATACTTTCAATTAGGGTGTAATCTAAGTCTATAATATTTTTAGAACACCTGGTGGGACTTCAATCAAGTCATCTAGACATCAACTTGGGATAGATTGGCAATGTGGGAAAACACTTGAAAGTCTTCGAGCAGTCATCAATAGATTGAAGGGAAAATTCATGAATGAAGTCTTTACTAGGTCTACCTTAAAAGGTAATTAAGTTCACTTCATTGAATTACCTTTGGATATTGTAAGGAAGAAAAGGCTACCAGTTTTAAACCCTAACCTAACACCCCCTCATTTTTTGAGATCTCCAAAATCTATAAATTTTTCCCATATCTAATCCATTAAAAATACACCATAGAAAATGCATATGGCAAGGCCTAGTTTACAAGCTTTTTTACCCTTCAATGATGGTATCCCTATTAACCTTTAGAAACATGATGATATCCCATTACCTTTTTGAATATTCTAGCATACTTTATAGGAGAAAACTCTACCACTCTTGTTGAGCAAATATATGACATTTCAAACCTTTGCTTAGTGCATAACACTACATAGGAAAATATAGCCATGAGACTAATTGTCACATCCTTGAAAGATAAAGTATTACAATGGTTTAGGCATCTAGATCATGCCTCAATCAATACTTGGGATGTGTTTGGTGAATGACTATTTAAGCATTTTGAGGATAGAAGTGATCATGTATCACTTGTTGAATAAATCACCTCTATCAAGAGGGCATCCTAATAATATATGGTTGATTTCAACTATAGATTCCAAAAAACTTGGGATATAATCCCTATCATCATTAAACTCACACCCAGTTATTCTTCTTTTATTATTTAAGAGAATTGAAATCATAAATTATAATCATGATCCAATCTATGGGTGGGATAACTCTACCTGAGGCTTATGAGATATCTATAAGGGAATAAAATTATTTGAAACAAGTAGGGAAACTCATGCCAAGACATTTCATGCCACTTTTTCTTGAGCTTCAACCAACCCCACCTACCATTGCTCCATCACCCACTCCAAACAATCAAGCTCAACCTGATGATAGTCAAGTGGATAAATTTGAAAATATTGAGAGCTTGTTAAAGGCACAAAACAACAAGCTAGTGGATATATAAAGACAACAACAAACCCAAGGCCAACTTACTCAAGGTAGATCTCATAATAGCTATAATACTAAAGTTAGAAGTAGGTCAAAAGCCTTGGTCCCCACAAAACACAACCTTGCACAAGAGGGTCAATGGCAATAAAGGGGGAAATCCAATGAGATGGTAATGGATATAAGTGGATAAATGTATCATGATCCTAGTTGGAAACATGATCCTTCATTCTAAGGCCATGACACAATGCCTCCACCATAAGGACCTCTAATGAATCTAGATAACATGCTTAGCATGGCATCATTATAAGTTCAAATTCAATAACAAGGGAGATTGAATAAGGCATTACCTAACACCATGTGCATAAACTTTCAAGAAGGGGAGCATATGTTTGAGCATGTAGCATTAAACATGGGCCAGACTACACAAAGGGAAGACAAACCAATTACAACCAATACAAGGGCTAAAAGGAGGATGTTGGATGATAATTTGGGGTAGCCTAAGGATTATTCAACACCTCCACAAGTCAGTCAATATACTACCACTTCAAATATAGCTGCTAAATCTTTTACAACTCAACAAATACCTCAACATAATGGAGAACAGTAGAAGTCTCCTTTTGTTCCTCATGTCACTGAAGTGCCAAGTGATACTTCTACTTCTAAGGTATAATTCAAAGGTACTAGTATTCCTTTCAATATTGTGGATCATATGAAAAAGGCTAAAGCCACTATGTCTATGTATGATTCTCTATCTATTCCTAGAGAAAAAGAGATCCCTTAGAAATAGCTCTTCAAGCTTTCTCATGTGAACAAGATAGATGATAAGTTGAACACTATTTTTACAAATAGTAGTCAGCCTAGTCAAATTCAATTTCTTAGTCAAGCTCCTAGTCAAGGTCAAGTTCATAATGTTGTTCATCCCGTTAAGGTTTTCAAACCCCCCTGCATTTTATTTTTTAGTCATCATAGGGGATTGTTTATTACATAATTATATGATAGATTTAGGTGCTTCAACCTCAGTTATGCTCAAAACCATATTAGATAAACTTGAGCTTAATTATGTAACTAATGAAAAGGGTGTTCAGTAGTTGGATGGTTCCCCCACTAAAATAATGGGTATCTTGAAAGATCTTAAGATCAAATTGGTATCTTGCCCAAATTATGTCATCACTCAGGATATAATGGTTATAGACCTACCCCCATATTTTTACTTATGCCTATCTAGGGAATTTAATACAAAAATTGGGGGTTATTTGTCCTTTAATTTTACATACATGGTTTTGAAAACCAAATATGGGACTAGGGTCACTATTAGGTCAAAACCTATATCTAGGTTCCATCTAGATCTCTATATGCCTAACCTTGCAAATGTCAACTATACCATATTTGATGAGGATGAAAATTCTAGTGAGCAAGAGCCTCATGACCATCTTGAATGCATTTTAGACCTATACTCAAATGTGTGGGAAACTAAAAATCATGGATTTGAACCCTATAATAATATTGAAGAAGAAGATTTAGGGGTGTATTGTATCCATAATGAGGGTGCTGCTGTACCTTGCTTAACTAACACCACTCAAGAGGAAGATGGTCTATGGACTTTATTCTTTGATGGCTCAAGGTCAAAGAATGGTAGTGGAGTTGGAGTAATGTTAGTTTAACCCTAGATAAGAAGTAATATTCAATTATAAGATTTTAATTTAGTTATACTTTAAACACAACTAAATAATAAGCCCTTCTACATAGTTTGCAAGAGGGAAGAATAAGAGGTGTCAAACTTCTTAAATTCAAGGGTGATAGTGATACAATTATGCAAAAATTGAGAGGCATAAGTTTAAGCATAAGTGAGGTCATATTTTGGCCAAATTTACTTGAAAATGAGGTGAGTCAGAAGGTATTTGACAATGATGATCAAATTTTATGTTTTCTAATACAAGAGGCAAAATTCTACCACAAAAATCAGAACAAAGTCCAACATCAGTATGATGATCAAATAGTGTAGTTGAGATATAACAAGATGCCTAAGGGGATTGTGATAGTATAAATCATCTTCAATGAAGATGACCAAGTGAAAAGAGGCACGACATGTATCTCAACCAAGGAGGAATACTATGAGAGGATAAAGATCTTGATAGGTAAATTGTTGAAGTTAGGAGAGATCAACACAATAGAAGAGAGATACATTTGTTACTTTATGTCAAGAATTATTTGATTTATTTGAATGGGAATAAAAATATCAAAAGGGATTTAAGCCCAAACTTTCCCAACATACCATTGAACTAGAGAGCAATACAAAGCCAATAAACTAGAAATAAAGGCCTGTAAATCTAAAAGTGGAGGAGTTGATTAGAAAGGAGTTATTTAATTTGATTGAATCAAGGATAATATTACCCATCAAACATTCCTCATGGGTGGAAAACCTTGTGCTAGTGAGGAATAAGAAAGAGGAAATACATTTGTGTGTTGATTTTAGGTACCTCAATAAGGTATCCCTTAAACATCATTACCAACTGACCTTAATAGATAAAATTCTTCAAAAGGTGGTAGGTTCTTATAATTTATAATTACTTGATGGATGCTCTAGTTATAATCAGATTATGGTCAAGGAAGAAGATATTCATAAGACTACCTTCACCACAAAGTGGGGCACTTACGCATACATGAAAATGCCCTTTGGACTATCCAATATTGGGGCAACTTTACAAAGGGCAATAGATGTTGCCTTTGAAGATTTGATCAATGAAATGGTGCTCATCTACCTAGATGATGTCACTATTTTGTCAAAGGTCCCTTTTGATCACATTTCTCACTTGAGGTTAGTAGTTGAAAGATGTTGAGAGTTTGGCATATCATTAAATCCTAAGAAATGTATATTTAGTGTTTATGATGGTAGGTTATTGGGTCATGTAGTATCTAAGGATGGTCTTTCTATAGACCCTAAAAGAGTTGTGTCAATCTTATCCTTACCCTTTCCCAAGAACAAGAAGGGTTTATAGAGTTTTTTAGGAAAGCTTAATTTTATAAGAAGGTTTACCCCAAGCTTTGTAGAGTTAGTCAGGCCTCTTATTCACATGTTAAGATAATGCAAGGAGTTTGTATGGAACAAAGAAAGTAAGAGGAGTTTTGAGGCCATCAAGGAAGTCATATCTCATGCCCCTACACTTATTTATCCTAATTTTAACAAAGAATTATATTTGTATGCCTTCTCTACATTGGATACATTGTCTTCCATGTTGATGCAACAAAATGAGCAAGGTTTGAAACAACCTATTGCTTTCTTTAGTCAAGCCTTAGAGGGGTATAAGGAGATGTATACATTTGTATAAAAACATGTAATTTAATTAGTGATAGGTTGTGAATAAGTTTAGTCACATGTTATCCAATAGTAAGATCATACTCATGGTGGTACACCCAAGTATTAAAGAGTTTATACTCAACAAAGACCTCAATGAGAAAAGAGTTAGATGGGTGACAAAATACATGGAGTATGATATTAAAGTTAGAGTCACAAATATTTTAAGGGTTAGAGGGTTATGTGATCACCTTAAAATAGAGTTAAAAAAGGTAAAGACCAAGTGTTGGTAGTCCATGACAACCAACAGGTAGTTGCAAACAACACACCTTTCATTTGGACACATGACATAATTAGATTTCTTGAGTCAAGCCAATGTCCTATGGGGCTAGATAAATCTAAGAGAAGATAATCTAGGTTGAAATTTATACCTTATGTCTTGATAGATGGACTAATTTTCAAGAGAGATATAGGAGGCATGCTTTTAAGTTGTGTGAAATCATGCTAAATAGAAAAGATGCTTGAATAGTTCCATGATGGTCCAGTTGGTGGGCACTTTGCTACCAAAACTACAACCTCTAATATTATTAGAGATAGGTATTTTTGGTCCATAATGTATAGAGATGTACACTCTTGGGTATTAAAATTCCCAAAATGTACAATGTTCGTTGACAAGAAGAAACTAATTGCCTTTCCCTTGTAGTCCATACAAGTAAAACAACCCTTCAAGAAATGGGGCTTAGATTTCATAGGGATGATACACCCCCTTAAATTAAAGGAAATAAATGGATAATTATATCTATAGACTACTTTACAAGATGGTTTGAATCAACTTCCCTTAAGAAAGCTAATGAAGATTATGTTTTGGACTTTTATGATAGCCTTGTGACTAGATTTGGTGTGCCTTCTACAATCAAATTTGACAATGCATTAGAATTAAACAAAAAAATTGTATGTGAGTGGGATATTTTACATGGAATTTATCTCAAGTCATCCTCTAACTATTACCCATAGGGAAATGGACTATCAGAGTACACAAATAAAAACTTGTTGAGGATTGTCAAGAGAACTGTGGAGGATAGTCAGAGGGAGTGGCATACTAGATTAAGGACTGTCATATGGGTAGATAGAATGAAACCTAAGAAATATACTAGACACTCTCCATACCTTATTATTTATGGGAAAGAAGCCAAAATCTTAGTTTCTCTTGAACTACTTGCATCAGAGCTTGCACACCAACTTGAGCTCCTAGAGGATGATGTTATGCAGATAAGGTTAAATAAACTAAGACAACTAGAGGAGATAAGGGACACTACTATTCACATCACGTGGTCCAATCAGTACCAAGTGAAGAGGTCATTTTACAATATATCCTCCTCAAATACATTCTAATAAGGTGATATAGTCCTCGAATGGGATGAGGACCATGTAAAACTAGGAAAGTAATCCAAGTTTGATAGTCTTTAGAGTGGGCCTTATGTTATCATAGGTTGCAAAGATAAAAATGCCTTTTCTTGATAATTTGAATGGAGAGAGCCTTCCCATATTTGTCAATAGGAGGTATCTTAAATTCTACTACTAATTTATCTCATGATCTTGGTACATAGGTAGATAAGTCTATCTTTACCTCCAAGTGCTCTTGTATATTGCTCTGTTTGTTGATTTTTTTTGCTATTTAGGTAGTTATTTGATTTTTTTTGTTTCTTTCTTATTTTTTGTTTGTGTCTTATTATTTCAAAATGTTTCTAGGAGTTAGGAGTTTTTTTTTTGTAAGTAATACTTCATTTATCTAGTCATCACGAACAAGCTTGATCAAATTCTAGGTTCCATAACCAATAGGTTAGTCAAGCCAACTGAGTCACCAAAAATGTTGGTCAATTTATAGAACTAGAAATTGGCCAACCCTATAGCTTAAGGGGTCATGGCCTATGTTAAATTTTTTCTTGTTAGTCATGTTGAAGGCACTCAAGACATGTTTAGTTAGTTTATTGTATAGTCATATTTCAATCTTATCTTAGTAGCCTTCAAAGAAGGATTACATGAAAAAGGATGTATTTCATGCTATGTATTTACTCTACAAATTTGGTGCCTTGGATCATTTCATGTCTTAAGATAAAATATTTGAAAAATTATTTAGTAGTGTAGGATGTGCCCTAGGATGTCAAAATTGAGCTCCAAAAAATATCCATTTGGATTCAAAAAATCCTTAATGAAATCCTAGTGAATGCACTACCACTATGTGCCGACATCTCACTTGATCAAATCATAGATCAACAACACATAAATAGAATATTGAGTTGGTGGGACCATCAAGATATAATGGAGTGAATTTTATATTACAATAAATATCAATGGTGACCTCAGAGGTCAATAATTCAAATGTTTCAAGTGGAAAAATCTTAAGTGCCCATACAAAGATATAATAGTGCGTGATGAATTGACAAAGATAGTGGGTCTAACTAAGATCAATGGTGTATGATCCATCTTAAAAAAGTATATCTATGGTGAGAAAGTTTCAAAGATTCAAAATATCCCAAGGATGAATGAGTTCACTCCAAACATCATAACTATGGTGAGTTATAATATTAATGATGTACGTTTGATCTTATAGACTAAGATCAATGTCACACATTTAATTGATGAGAAGAAATCAATGGTACATAGGTCAAGGAGATTAGATTGAATGTGAGGCCACCACATGGATAAAGAGCACTAAAAAAATGAAGCTAACATTAAATCCAAAGAAAGTACATGGTGGTGACAAGTATCTCAATCTATGAAGCCTAGGTCAAGGATCAATGGCCAATGTTGAAAGCAAACTTTTGGGAGAAAATGAGATGACAACATGTGTCCAAAATATATGGTACATGAAATATTATATAAAAGAGTGTGTTTTGTAAAGGATCTTAATCATTTAAGAGCTTTTAAAAGAACATCAATGTAGGGAGAAGTGGGAGAAAGAATGGTGCAACTATTGCAACTATTTTTGAGGTGGCCCTGATCAATTAAGAGTTTTTAAAGAGCATAAATGTAGGATGGTTAAATTTTTTTTTTGATTGGAATTGAACTCATTAATGACCCCTTCAATTCCAAAATTTCTCCTCGGCTTTTTCTTCTTCTCATAAATATAGGCATTGAGCTCTTGATTTTCATCCCTCAGCTAGGTATAGTAAACCTCTACTAAAATCACTTTGTAAACTCTTTTGAAGCAATATAAGATAATTTTAGATTTTATTTGAATGATAAGTGTACTTTATTATAGTTTTATTTATTGAATGTATGTTTCTTATTCATCACATGTGTGTCCTTCATGTACCTTGCTTCAAGACTATTAGTTTCTTGTAGGTTGTGTGAAGTGTTATCTAGTGAGGTTTCTCTTGTAGTGTCATAAGTCCATAGTGTCTTACACAAGCCTATCTCTTTATGTCCTTAAATTTTTAGGTCTCTTTTAAACCTTGTTATTGAATCTAATCAATTCTTGTCTCTATTGGATTCATTAGTAGTCATGAAAGTGTCTAAGCTGAGAGTGAAGCATTGAACATTCGGTGCATCATGACTTAGATTAGGTTTTCATTCATGTATTTTATCCCCATTTTCATCCCAATAGATTAAGTTTTAGGAAAAGAGATTAAAATTGTCACATCTAAGGATCTATCCTAATTAAAAACCCTAGAGGTTTGATCCAAAATTAGGTAACCCATAACATAGGTTCATTCCCATGTTGGACTAGGTTTGAGAGTAGGACTTGAACACTTATAATTTTATCTAGGGTAAAACCTAAGTCTCCAATAGGTAGGAAAATCATGGAGGATTAATTTCAAACCTCTAATTATGTTAATGGTCTTAGTAGTTGATCCATCTAATTGTAGCACTCCTTTGGCATGAGGTTCGTTCTTCAAGTTCAATTTGTCATGTACTTACTTTGACATGAAATAAGTACTAGCTCCATTATCAATAAGACAATTATGTACCAAAGAATGTACAATAATGATTGATAGATAGAAAGGAGATGGTTTATCTACCTTTTCAACTTTGATTGACTGTCCTTCACTTGGATTCATGGTGTGTTTGTTAAGGCTATCTCTGTTTAGCTAGGTTATTTGGTTGTCAAACTGAGCTTGGATAACTCATCTTGAAGTATGTTTACTTGTCTATGCATTTACAATATATCCCACATGAATACATTCACATGAGACCTATCCATTTATTCCACAATTTTAGTTAAATGACCAATAACTTTTGCTTGTCCACTAGTATGAATCATTCTGCCTACACCTTGAGAATTTTGATGTATGAAAGCACTTCTAACATTTTGATCTCTTTGACTTGTGTATTTGGAATGACATTATACATACCTAGTATTTTAATTGTTTGAACATTCATTGGAGAACTATTATCATCCCTTTAAACTTATTTAATTTCCTTCCTCTTACTCCTTATGTTTGTAGTTATATAACTTGTATCCATACTTGACTTCCCTTGATGATTGACTACACATGCATCATCTTGCTACTTGTATGTACCTAAAATCAATTGCTTAATTATTGTTGACTAATATTTCTATTAGATGAAACTAATTATGCTTAACTTATTTTATTCCACTAATTTATCCTAATACTAACCATTTATCTAATATCCCCTTCCATTATCCTACATTTACTAACCTTATTCATCCAATTCCTTCATTAATTCTATCCTAATCCCTATTATCCTAATCTAATCCTAGTTATCCATTATATGAGAATTTTAAATTCATATAACCTCAAGTGACTACTTATTGACCTACTCCCTAGGTATTCTTACATCCCTAGGAATCATAATCCTCATTAAATCCCCTCTAATCCCCATTATCCCTAAACTAATTGAGAAGCCTCTAGAACTAGAGAAGCTCCTCTAAGACTCTTGAAGTCTCTAAAATAGAGACTTCCAAATAATTTTTAATTCCTCTAAAAATACCTCTATTTGCCTATTTAAACAAGTTCTCCCTTCACCCTCAAACCAAATTGAATCCTCATAGCAAATCCATGCCCATTTATCTAATTTGAATCTTCAAGCTCATATCAAAGCCATGTCAAAATCAAACTAGAATTTCCATAGCACCATTATGCCAAAATCAATCCTCAATCAAGCATCCATCATCTTTAATCAATCATCCATGTAAATCTAAGTCTATATACAATCACTTGATCATTTTTAAATCATTGAAGGAGGTAATATGAAATAAGGAATTTGGTAAGATTTCATATCATTCTGATTTAATTTATAAATCCTTTCTATTATGTAGTTAGATATTTGAGTTGGTTGAATTATATAATTTTAATCTATTGAACTCAAATTTCATGTTACACGACTAATTTACTAATGTATAACCCACTTGAGAACCCTTCCCATCATTTAATCCTCCATTTATTACTTCATCCTGGGTCATAGCTGGCATAGTTCTCAAATTTACCATGAAGGCTTGATTAAAAGACTCATTGACATAAGGAGCTGGATCATAAGGTTGATCCAATGAAGGTTGATAGTTATTATCTTTGGCAAGATTACTTTGACTAAGTATTAGTGTCTTTGAGGTGTAAAGAGAATTGGGATTGTAACCACCATATGGTTTAGATTCCGACAACTATCTTTGACCTTGGGAATAACCTTGGAAAGGAGATCTATTGCCTTAATAGTTGGGGTAGGATTGATTGGGTTGGTATTATATTTGGAAGGCTTCACTTGATGCTATTGAGTTATTATATTTATACATAGGATCTCTTGATCCATATATCTCATCCTTTTTGCCTCATTAGGTTTACTTGGTTGGCTAGGGGCAATAGACTTATGTTTAGGTGCAAGAATATGAGCAAAAAAAAGTGGAGGAGTTTATGAATTATAAAAAATAGGCATTGGAGCTCTTGGGGCAATCTTCCTAGCATAAATCAAATAATTCTATGCATTAATGGCCATCTCATAGGCATTAGGCAAAATCTTACCTCCTATAGATTATATCATCATTACAATATCACTATTAAATGATTTAAGGTAGTAAAGGAAAGCATGGTGAGATGTTGGCCTTACCAAGATTGGGATTCTATCCCTTATATTTTGAAATATTGTGTTAAATTATTTAATAACTTCTTGAGGTGTTATCCTAATGGTGGTCAGTTGATCCATTAGTGACAAGTTGTCACTCTTGGCCTCAAATCTTCTTCTCGATGTATCTCCCAACTCATCCCAAGTTATGATTGATTCAGGTGCCAATGTTCCATACCAGTCATGGTTTTGTTTGATAGTCATGGTCTTGTAGTTAACTATCATAGTTAGCTAAATTTTTTAATATCATAACTCATGAATCATGGTTTTATCCTACAAGTCATGGTTTTGCACTATGTAGTTACAAATTTTTAGCCATTTTTATCTTCAAAATTGTCCTTTTTGAGTGCATTTTATGAGTCATTTTTCATAGATTTTGATTCACTCTGAACCCTGTAAGGGGTGTTATGCCTTGACCCCACAAGGGGTGTTCCCCTTAACCCTAGTGGGGGATATTACCCCCAAACCCTTGGGTCATGTCTTGCTCAGCCAAAAGAAATTATAAAGCTAAACCATAAATTTTTTAGGGTGTTTTATTAAGGAAAATTTGACTAACATCTTGTTTCTTATATGGGTGAATTTTTATTAGATAACATCATCTATTTATAGGTCATATTTTGGGTCTAACATTTTATTACCTCTTTTGAGTGCCACCTAAACTAACAATGTGCTTGTAAGCTAGCTGTTAAAGAACTCATTTGGAATTTTAAAAATCAAATTTTGATTATCTATTTTGTCTTGTATATATCATCTTGTTTTAAAAAATCATTCTTTGTATATACTTGTGAGTGTGTGTGTGTGTTACTTTATAAATAATCATTGTATCATGTCCATCACACATAGATAATTAAGTCAATTAATTAATTATATCATGTGTTTTGCCAGTTTGTTAACCTCTCCCCTATAAGATAACACATGACATGGAATTGACACCCATGCACAGGCTTAATATATAGGGGTTAGTGTCATAAATTTCATCATCATGTGCTGACCAGACTTTGTGTTTTAGTAGAGTATAAAAATTAGGGACAACTATCATTAGGCTAAGTGATTGATCCCATATAGGTCATCTATGAAAGGGAAGAGTTAATTCTCTAAACTAGGCATTAGACAACACCCTATATGAACTTGGGCACTAATGTACCATAGCGTATATCAGGGATGATCTTAGAGAGCTCATTTAACCTAGCATATGACCTTTTGACCATAATAGGTGTACTACTATAGGATTCAATATTAGATTCGAAGTAACAATCAAGTGTAAGTAGGGTTGAGAGGGTTTAGTTGATACTTTAATGGGTCACTGACCTAAAACCTCACCTGTGATGCTGTTAGATTGTGCAGACATCAGGTTACACACCCTTGAGTTCACTAATCATATGTTGTGGATTTTTTTCTTGGATATGTGTTGTGCTAAACCCATGATGTTTGTGTTCCAAGTCAAACTTCACCCAAATACCTTTCTAAGCATATCTAGGTCTTTTATACATATAATCTTGTATATCCTTGCCACATCATTCTATCCTATCATCTTTTATATATATCCTAGTCATCCTATCATTTTATAAATTGTCTTTATCCTATCCCATCTCCCATATTGTCTAATACACTCATTATTTGTCATACCCCCATCACATATCTTACACATCCTTACCATTATCTCTTTTAACTTTGTCTTCATCCCATTTTGGTCTAATAATATCCACTAACCATCACTCCATCATTCATAGAACCTAGTAATTATCTTTTGTATTCTTGTCTTACCATCTTTGACATACCCTTAGTCTTGTGTACATCCTTACCCCATCATAAATATTGTATCTCCTATCATCCTACATCATCACCCTTTTGTACATACCTTTAGTCTTATGTACATCCTTATGCCATCATCAATCTTGTATATCATGTCATCCTACATCATCACCCTTTTGTATACCCTCTTGTACATACCCTTAGTCTTATGTACATCCTTACCCCATCTTGTATATCCTTTCATCTTGCATCATCACCATTTTGTATATCCTCTTATACATCCTTTAGTCATCATATCTCTACCTATCTTCATCACACCTTGTCATCCACATCTTATCCTAAGTCCATTTCATCCATAAATCCTAATCATCATCTTGTCTTATTATCCCATCATTTACATTTCATCTTTAATATCCTTATTCCATTATATTTTTTCACATATCACTTTGGAACCATATTGTATATCCTTATCACATCTTCCTTTTGTACATATCCTTGTCATCTTACTATAGTGTACATGTTTGTCTCATTATCCCATAATACAAACTAATCATTTACACATATTTTTTTCCAAATAATCTTTCTAGAACCACTCATGCCCCCCCTTCACCAACATCTCATCTTATACATATTTTCCTCTTGTACATAATTTTATATTATTCTTTTCTAAGTAGAACTATATACACCATGTCTTCCAAACTTGACCTTATCAATCTTTATTTCACCATCATCACCATATCATCTTATCTCAGTTTTTATTCATTCTATATATCCTTGTCATCATAATTTTGTATCCTTTTCATCCCATCCCACATCTTGTCTTAATCCCATCCACTCATCATTAAACACACCCCAAATATCATTGTCTTGTACATTATACATCTCATCATTCTCTTGAACATACCTTATTATACATCTTTCTATTCACTTCATATCCTAGTCTACCTTATCATTAGTCACTATCCCATCAACCAGCCATCATCTTGTATATCCTTGTCTCACCCCTTTATATATGTATTTATTCTTTTGTACATCCTTTTAGTCATATCCTATCCTAGCCATATCCCATCACTTACTTTTTATCTTACACATCCATCTCCCATTACCCATATTGTCTTCATCCCATCCTAATCTAGTCATATCCATCGATAGTTTAGTCATCATCCCATCACTCATATCATAATCATCATCTTGTATATCCTAATCCTACCCCCTTGTATATATACTGATTATTATAATAATAATAATAATAATAATAATAATAATAATAATAATAATAATAATAATAATAATAATAATAATAATTTTCTTATGCATCCTACTAGTCATATCATATCCTAGTCCCACTTATAATTAGTCATAAATTTACCATATCATAATCACATATTGACACATCATCCATATAATATCCTAAACACATCATCTCCTACACACATCTTGTCCTAAGTCCATACCTCATCATTTGTCTCAACCTTTCCTTCATCACCATCTAGTTTAACCTCATTCTATCTTATCCTAGTTGGCTTCTTAGGTCATATTTGGGTTTAAACCACCCACCTTTCATTACCCCTTTATCATTTCATCATCACCTATGTATATTTTCCCTTATCCCATTATCCAATTACATTTATCACATTATAATCCTATCCCATATTGAGCAAATTGATTTAAGTGCTTGGGATAGTTTTATCATCCACATCATCTTATCATCCCACTCCTCTATTATTCATCATTTGGTCATATCTCATACCTGGTCAATATCTTGTTGTCATCTTTTCACTTTGTTAGTATCAATCTAGCAAACCCATCAAACATTATCAATCATCAATCATATCTAAGCATATTTCCTTATTCATTACTAACACCCATCATATCATCATTTTACTAGTTTTGAATTTAAGCACCCATGCAAATACCTCAATCCTTTTGTTAGGTTGACAACTAGGAATTTTTGATAGGTTGTTATCACCTATTGCAATATTAGTTTTAAATTTGATCATAATATTTAATCCATTAGTCTATCTCATCATCATCATCACTTATCATACTAGCTCAATCATTGGACCCATTTTTTTTAAAGAACCATCCTTAATCCTTAGCCTACCTCCATCATCCATGACTCATCCACCATCACCATAGAGTTAGACCCTAATTTCATTAACCAATATATAAGTTCCCATAAGGATGCGATCATCTTAAAGTTATTTATGATGGGTGTACCACTCCCCAAAAGTGTTGACCCCCTCTAACTCATTTCACCTCTTTTCTAAGCCCCTTCATGTGAGTATTGTACCAATCCTCCATATGCTAGTCATAAAACATCATCTTCCCATTCTCATAATGGCAAATGGAATACAATCTTGGCCACCTTGATTACTACCAATCCATCCACTCAGTCACATCAAAAACCATCTAATCATAATACCAATACTTATACATCTAAATCACAAAGTCAAGGGGGTTCTTATACTCCCCTTCTTATATCCTTGGAATCCCTTTTCAAACAATTAGTCACCACTAACATGATGGTCTATCCACCTATCCAAATTTTTTATCTTACTAAACCCAAGCCCTCTTGGTATAAAGACAATCAATATTGTGCTTATCACAAAACTTGGGGTCATACTATTAATCATTGTTTACCTTTCTAAGGCTACATCTAAGACCTCATCCACTGTGGTGACATAATAATTAAGTATGAACTGGATGAGTCTAAATCATTGGGTGAACAAAAAGAGGAATTCCAAGATTCCATCACCAATCATGATTAATCCCTTCTCCTTCCAAGCTAAGGTCAAGACACCACACCCATATTCCATGATCCCTCCATCCTTGATAAATCCTCCATCAAATTTGAGTGTATTCCCCATATGCTTAGTCCTCTCATCTCTCTTGAATCCATCCATGACCCTCTCTTTATTGAATCCATCATTCATCCATCATCTCACTCTCACCCATCACATCAAATACCCCCTGATGAAAGGTTAATAATAGATAATGCATCTACAAATAACAACATTATAATTTGTGTAGACACCTAAAATTGGCCACCAATAACTTTTAATTAGGATTTTGACCAATTTCTACCAAAGTGCATAATTTGGATTAAAAACACTAAAATGCATTAAAAGAGTTGAAAATTTTATATTCAAGTACCGATTTTTTCTAGGGTATCATTAAATGGGGTAGTATAATTTATAAAGCAACTAACTTTGATCAGATCATTTCGAGTTAAAATGACATTTTTACACTTGGGTACTTTGGGTTGATCTTTTCTACTGAGTTTCTTACATGAGACATGTGCCTTTGTTATTTTGTGTTGGAAACATTCTAAATGGGAATACAGTTCTGACACATCTAACACCAACTTCCAATTCTAACTCCAATTCCAATCTAGTCAAATTTCAAGCCAATAATATGACATTTTGACCAATTTGTGCACAAATTACCAAGGTTTTGCATCAAAGTTGATTAATCATTTTAAGGCTAATTAAACAAAATCAAGAGCTTAAGTTAATTTTCCATGGAAATTTTTGAATATTTATTTTTAGAAATTGATATTGAATATCTGCATCATGAAATGACATCATTTCTTGGAAAGACATCCCTAGGCCATAAATGCATAAAATATCTCATCAAGCCTGTTTCTTGGGCTAATTCGCTTTCTACATTCGAAATGTTGAATAAAGAAACTAGAGAAAATGGACGAGGTTAGGAATACCTGGATGTCGACTGCGCACCGTGATCCAGACGCTTGTGAGCACTCCTCTTTGGCTGTGGAGGAATGACACCTGCAAAAGAAAGGAAAACTTGGACAAGGGGATGTTAGATAAATAGATGGTGGGTTGCCAAGCACAAGCTTGTTCCCGGAAGTGTAAAAACTTCCTCAAAGGGAGGTCAACCCACAGATGAAAAACAGATAAAAGACTGAGAAAGTATAAGATGCCAGAATACAGAAATGATGAATAGCTTAGAAATGAAAGAAAACACCAAATGGTTACCTGAAATAAGCAGTCGGGTTGATGACAGTCGCCGATGTCAAAAGTTCTGCCGACGTCGGTTATTCTGCTGACGTCGGTTTGGGAAGTGACCGGCGTCGGTTGGGGTAATGGCCTGTGGTCGGGTCTGAGACGTGTTCTGGACTGTGGACAGGTCTAGGATGCTGTTGATGTCGACACAGAGTCTGGGGACGGGTCAGAATGGACTATGGAATGGTCTTGCCCTATACAGGGTCTTTTGTGGACAAAGGGGGAATGGGGAGTTGTCTGGAACTGGGATGAAGAGTGGGACAATGGGAGAGGAGGATGGGCAGAGGACAGGGCCTGAGAAGGCTTTGCAGCCTCTCAGGGGAAGGGACAAAGGGAGAGACATAGAGGACAACAGAAAATAGAGGATTAAACCAAAGAAAATAAAATAAAACCAGAACTAACTTACCTTTAGCCTGCTGAAAGAAGAAGATGGAGATGTTGCTGGAGCCAGGGAAGATTCTGCAAGAAGAGAATTTTGATGAAGAGCCTTTGCACCTGCAGCTGTTGTTGCACGAGGTTCAAAACGAAGACCAAACGAATGCCAAACGCCAAGAGAGTTCTGTTTGCGAGCTCAGGAGTCCAGGGGTTGCAACGGATACAGGACGGGATAATGAAGGCTGCCGACGCTGGCAGTTTCACCGACGTCGGCCGAAGGGTCGCCGACGTCGGCAGTCGCAGGATGGGCACAGAGGCTAAAAATAGCCTCTGCCCATTCTTGCACGCCGCCGAGCGAGGGGTCATGGGCAGAACGGTCGCAAGGTTGCCAAAATGGACGAGGGGGGCTATAATGGTGAGATTTGGGCTAATAAATGCTAGGGGAAGGTGGAGGGATTCAAGGGAGGATCCAAGGAGGCAAGGGTAGGGTGGAAAAGGGGGCCTCAATTAATTAAAAGATGTTAATTTTTAATTAATAAGACCTAGGTGGGTTAGGGACCAAGGAGGACTAGGAGGGAGAAAGGACCAAGGGGGAGAACCAAGGTGCAGACACGTTTGCGGTGTCTACATTTGCCCCTTTTTGTCTTGTTGGTTGTTCTAGACGAACTGCAAGACAAAAATAGGAGTTGGTTGCCCCAGAAAAAGGATGAGGTGTTCCCCCCTCAAAGCGATAGTCGAGAGAAGGGAACCGAAGATCGAGTGTCGATTTGACAGAGAAATGGATAGAAGAGAGTGAGTGAAAACGCTGCAAAAGTCGTGATTGCGCGTATACCACGTCACGGGATGGTCAGGTCAAATTGTCGCATGGTCAAGGGTCAAGGAGTGCCAAAATTGAAGTAACCGGGCCCCAGCATTTAGTCGTCTGCTGATCGAGTCACTCAATCTAAGCGGAAGCTCCAAATGGTCATCGTGTCCCAGGTATCCAGGGCTCAGGAAGTGCTCCCAGAAACACGAAAAAGGCCACAAGTAGTAGGGATCAACTGGCTCGCGATCCTATACTTGTGAAGGGTCAAAAATAGTCTGCGAACAATTCTGCTAACCAGCCGTGGAATAGCATACACGCAAAAACAACCAAGGCAACATTGGCTTGGAAGTGGTCAAAGAAGAAAGAGATAGGGATGGTCGCCAATGGTCATTGGTCAAGAGGATGGAGAGACGAAAGGATGCGGCCGAGCTAACCCCAGAAGACATGTTATCTGAGTGCTGCCTACATAGCCCTGGTGATAGGGCCTCAGGCCGATGTAGTTCTCCCTTAAAGGGAGGGAGGGTCAGAGGGTTTGATTGGTCTTGGTCAAAGTCGAATGAGTGGTCGTGGACAAAGGTCTTGGTCGAAGGGTCTTGGTCGAAGGTGACGAAGTTGGGTGTGATAAGAGTCGAAGAAGAGAAGGTTTGTCCATCATAGAGATGAACAAACGAGGGTGGTCGAGCTAACCTCAGAAGATGTGGTATCTGAGTGCTGCCTACATAGCCCTTGTCCTAGGGCCTCAGACCAATGTAGTTCAGACGGTGGGTTAAAATGGTCAATGATGAGATTGGTCATGTGTCGAAATGATGAGGCTAAGATGCGGATAAAAGGATGCTACAGATGGTGTATTCTGTAGAAGTGGTCGAGAGTCTTTCATCTCTAGCAAGTTTCCATAGTCGCAATGGATGTATGCTAAAAATGAATAAAAGGTCTATTTATGCTTCAGCAAGTATTGGTTTATGCTTAACATAAATTGGGTTTAGTCGGTAGTTTCCATGTGTATTGGTGTCCATGGGAACTATGCGAAATGGACAAGGATGATGCCTGATGTCATGTTGAAAATGTCGATGATGGAGTGAAAAAGTGTTGAAGTTGGCTTGGTTTAAGGATGAGTCGACAAGAGACGTGGCCAAAGCGTGACCAAAGTGTAGAGAAAAGGTGAAAGGCAAATCGCTCTTTCATTGACAAGGACCAAAAAGGAAGCATAGATAGGGGTGATTAGAACAAAAAGCCCCGTTCATGCATTACGTCGTGGACCAGTGTTGAGTCAGAACGGTAATCGAATCACTTTGATATTAAAGTGAGCTCGAAGTCCCTTGAGCCGGTGATAGAAGGGGGATAGGGTAACCCAGTTTAAGAGCAGGAATAACCTTGCCCCTTTTGTAGGAGACCCTGAGACAACTACAAGCCAATGTCCGTGACCCATTTTTTTTTTTTTTTTTTTTTTTTTGCGCAGGCTGATCGATGCGGGAAGCCTACATAGAGATGTCTTTTGATTTAGTGGTCATGTTGCGAAGCTGATCGATGCGGGAAGCTTCTAAGATAGGTTGCTGTTGGTAGCAAGATTTAATTATAGCCATCCTTCGAGGGAGTGGTCTATATCTTTGCTTTATAATGTTTGAAAAGTTGGCCTAGCTGTCCTTCAAGGGATCAGTCTAGTAATACAGCAATGATAGTACAGCTGTCCTTCGAGGGATCAGTCTGTCTTTTTGAATTGACTTGACTTGATTTAGTGACCATGGATATGTTTGGACATCGTCTTTTTTTTTTTTTTTTGTTGAGTCATGGACAAGACTGTAGAAGTGCAAGGACTCCCTTTTTCTTAGGACAAAGCATCACTGCATCCTAAAAGGGTTGTAGAGGACTTGTTAAAGGGGAATAGGGTCGAAAGGAATAAGGAGCCAGAGGACGAGGATTGCTCAAGGGACGAGCTCAAGTTATGTGTCAAGTGGACAAGTACTCGACTAACAGAAGAATGGTCGAAGATGCAATGCATTAAGAGGCTCAGGTTCTGGCCGTCCGTCGAGGGAGGACAGACGATAAGTCCTTGATCCATACTTGTGCGTGATGATAAAGGGTCCCAGCCAATTGGGGGCGAATTTGCCTCGTTTACTTCGCTCCATATTGGTCACGTGTTGATTCTCTTTGAGGACGAGGTCTCCGATATTGAAATCTCGTTCTCGCAGATTTTTGTCGTAGGCCCGCTTTATGCGACTTTGGTAGACATGGAGATGATTGAGGGCAGCAAGGCGGCGCTCGTCAAGTAACTCAAGTTGAGCTAAGCGATCTTGACGAAAGTCGTCGTTTGAGAGAATGTCATGCAGAGAGATGCAGAGAGACGGGATCTGTACTTCGAGAGGTAAGACAGCCTCTGTTCCGTACACGAGAGAAAAAGGAGTAGCACCCATAGAGGTTCGGATGCTAGTGCGGTAGGCCCACAAAGCGAAGGGAATATGAATGTGCCAATCCCTTCCTGTATCGTCGACCACCTTCATGAGAATTTTGGTCAGAATTTTGTTGGAAGCCTCAGCCTGCCCATTTGCTTGTGGGTAGTAAGGTGAAGAAAAGCTGAGTTTGATGCCAAATGAGTCGCATAGTTTTTGGACAGTCTTGTTTTTGAAGGATTTGCCATTGTCGGTGATGATTTTGTGAGGGACACCGAAATGACAGATGATATGGCTGCTGATGAAATCGACAATTTTGTCGGCTTTTGTGGAGACTAGAGGAATAGCTTCCACCCACTTGGTGAAATACTCAGTGGCAGTGATGATGGACTGATGACGAAGAGACGAGTGAGGGTTGATCTCACCGATGAGATCCAAGCCCCACTGAGAGAAAGGCCAAAAATCCTGAGCGACTTGCAAAGCGTGGCTGGGGAGATGAAGCAGGTTAGAGTGTTGCTGACACTTGATGCAATGCCGGACATAGTCGCTACAGTCTTGATGAAGGGTGGGCCAATAATAACCCAGGCGAAGGATGCGCTTGGCAACCGAGTTTCCACTGAAGTGTCCGCCACAAATCCCGTCGTGGACTTGTTTTATGGCATGAGAGGCTTCAGCAGAGGTTAGACAGCAAAGGAGGAGGCCGTCGAAGCCTCGCTTATAGAGAAGACCCCCTAGCATGGTATAGCGAGCTGTGCGCTTGATGAAAGCTCACCGCGCATTGCTAGAGAGGTTGGGAGGAGTGATAGAAAGAGATAAGTAGTCCACAAGTTGCTTATACCAGTCATCTTGTGGGCTAGAATTGATAGTGTTGATATGGTCGATGTGAGGAGAGATGTATGAAGGCAAAGGTACGTGATGCACTGTGACGAAGAGTCGAGATGACGATGATGAGGACGGGATATGCGAAGCAAGAGAAGCCATGGTGTCGGCAAACTTGTTCGTAGAGCGTGGAACAGTCTGCAAGAGGTAATGGTCAAAAGATGCCAAAAGAGTGTCAGCACAATTTTTATACCTTTGTAAAATTTCATTTTTACAGAGGTATGAACCGTTGACTTGATTAACGACGAGCTGCGAGTCACCGAAGATGTTGATAGACTTGATGTGGAGGGAAAGGGCAGTTTGAAGTCCCAAAACTAAGGCTTCGTATTCGGCCATATTATTGGTACAATCAAAGTCAAGCTTAAAAGATAGAGGCATGGGTTCCCCTTCGAGTGGGATAAGGATGACCCCCGCACCCCCGCCGAGTTGACATTTGGAGCCGTCAAAGAACATGGTCATTTGATAGACGGTGTCATCGGTGGAAAGTGTGGCGATAGACTCGTCAGGGAACTCAAATTGTGAAGGTTGATTGTCGGGAAGAGGGGCATCTGCCAGTTGATCAGCAATGGTTTGCCCCTTGATAGATTTCTATTGGATGAAGTCGAGGTCAAACTCAGCAAGTAGCATAAGCCACCGAGCCATACGTTGATTTTGATATGGCTTGGAGTGCATGTATTTGAGCGGGTCGGTGTGAGTGATGACAAATGTCTTGTGGTTGAGAAGATAGTGACGGAGCTTGGTGGCGGAAAAGACTAATGCCAAACATAGTTTCTCAGTATGAGTATACCAAGTTTCATAGTCGACCAGTGTTCGGCTGATGTAGTAAACCGCCTGCTCACGATGATGCTCATCCCGGTGCGCGATCATGGCACCTAACGAATGGTTGGTGGCAGAGATATAAAGGTAGAAGGGTTGGTCGTCTTTAGGTGGAATGAGGACTGGTGGAGAGACCAGATAGCTTTTGAGGGCTTCAAAGGCCTCTTGACAGTCCTCATCCCACTTAAAGGAGACGTCCTTTCTAAGGAGATGATGAAAAGGTTAGCAGCGGTCTGAGAGCTGCGAGATGAAACGACGAATGGACTGGAGCTTCCCTTGGAGACTGCGAAGCTGCTTGAGATTGGTCGGGGGTGGCATTTCAAGGATAGCGCGAATTTTAGTGGGATCTATCTCGATACCACGAAAGGAAACGATGAAGCCGAGAAGCTTGCCTGAGAGGACCCCAAAGACACACTTCTTGGGGTTAAGGCGGACGTTGTATTGAAGAAGACGAGAGAAGATGATTGCGAGAATGGTCAAGTGGTCGCGGCGAAGCTTGGACTTGCCGAGAAGGTCATCCACATAGTCCTCCATGATTTTGTGGAGGAGATCGTGGAAAATGTAGGTCATGGCGCGCTGATATGTGGCACCAGCATTTTTCAAGCCGAAAGGCATGACCCAATAGCAGAAAGTCCCCCATGGGGTGATAAAGGTAGTCTTGTGCTGATCTTCCGGTGCGATCAGGATTTGATTGTATCCTGAAAATCCGTCCATGAGAGAGAGTATCTCATGGCCGGCCGTGAGATCAACAAGTTGGTCAATTTTAGGAAGAGGAAAATCATCTTTGGGACAGGCTAGGTTAAGGTCGCAATAGTCCGTGCAGATCCGAATCCCCCCAGTTGCTTTAGTAACTGGGACGATGTTAGAGACCCACTGCGGATAATCGATGGGTCGGATGAAGGAGGCAGAGAGAAGGCGCTGAAGCTCCTCTTTGACGAGGAGCGCAACGCGAGGATGCATCTTTCGAAGCTTTTGCCTAACAAGCTTAGCCTCTGGTTTGGTGACAATGTTGTGGGTAGCGATGGTGGGGTCGATGCCAGGCATGTCGCTGTAAGTCTAGGCGAAGGCCTTGCTATGGTCAGAAAGGAATTGGGCATAGTCAAGCTGCTCCTGAGCGTCTAGAGATTGGCCAATCTTTAAGACGTGAGGAACATCAGAAGAAGAAGGGAGGTTGATGTCAATGGTGGATTCATTTAACATAACCTGGGTCTCAGAAGGGAGGGAACGCTGGATGAAAGAGTCATCGGCACCCATATAGGAAAGGATGGCGTCATCGTCAACGCAGTGGACAGTGTGAATGGTTGCCGACTCATCTTCTACCATGCTAGGAAAAATGAGAGGGAGAGACCTGGGCACCCCATTGAGCTGATAGGTCAGGGGTTCCAGGCGGATGGTGTTTATGGAAAAAAAAAACTAGGAGGGATGGAGACCACCGACTCCGTAGGTGACGAAGGAGAAATGGACGAGTTTGGAGGAGATTGGTTCACGGTTGACTCGGGACAAAGGTCGAAAGGAGCCTGAGTGGGGTCATGATATCCCAGGCCATAGTGTTTCTTGGCATCGTGATCACTGAGCGGCTCGATAGGCTGATGGGAGCCTTGCTCATAACGTCTGAAACCAAAACCCTTCCATGCACACCTGTAAAGGTAAGTGTGTGCAAAGGCAGGGTTGCCAAGAAACGAGAAGTCTGAGGTGAAGGGTCGGGGTGATGAAAGGGAATTGCCGTTGGTAGGAGCTTGATTGAGCCCCCCATAGACAAAGTTGGTTTGGAAGTGAGGAGGACCATAAGGTACGACCATCCCGATCCGATGGTCGTAATTGGGACTAAGGTGAAGGCGTCCATACTCTTGCGGAGTTTGGAGCATGTCAAGGGTCAGCAAGCGATATTCCCCAAGTGATAATCGTTGGAAGACGTCTTCCATGGGGTCTTTGGTTGGCGCTTGAAGAGGAGAGGTGAGGGCGACCGCCGATTGCGAGCTGGTCGAAGCTTCTGCAGATGGAGGCGATGCCAGAGTCAAAGGTTTGATGGGAATGAGGACATCGTTGGGACGATAAGTCGTGTTGCAAGTCTTGAAAGGTGAGGGGTCAGCGGGAATGGTATGGACTTGCCCGTCATGTTCAAACTTCACACAACGATGCAGGGTGGAAGGAATACAGGCCATGGCACGGATCCATGGTCGGCCCAGCAGGATGTTGTATTGAAACTCTCCTTTGATGATGTAGAAGAGCTCCGGGACTATGCGTGGACCGACGCGAATGTGGAGGACGACTGTGCCAATGGTCGTGGCGGTGGTGTCATTGAAAGAACGTAAGATAGCGTCAGTTTTGGAGACGCAATTCTTGGGAAGAGATAGCTGATCAAAGGCATGGGTAGAAATGATGTTGATGCTGGCGCCGCCGTCGATCATAACGCGTTTGATGTGTGTTCGATCGACATAGGCAGTGATGAAGAGGGCGGCGTCCTGATCTTCCGTGTTGGATGTGGGAATCTCAGAATCGCTAAATGTGATGGAGTTGATAGGAGATAAAGAATGGACAAGGGCAGCAAGCGGCTGGGGGTCTTCGGGTTGGACCTCTGCTGCTTGCAAGGCTTGGATGAGGGCTTGACGGTGTTGAGGCGAGGTTTGGATAAGGTCATAGAGGGACATCTTCACCGGTGTCTGATGAAGCTGCTTCAGCATGGAGTCTTGAATCGGCCCAGAAGATGAAGATGAAGAAGGTTGGGACGTGCCAAGGATAGAGATTTTGGGCTTGGGCGCAAGAGGTGGTTTGACGAAGGGATAGGTCCAAGGAATGGCAGCTTTTTCTTTGGCCTTGTCCTGCTGCGACCTAGTGGTTATACGGATGGCATTGATTTCGAAAATGGGTGGTGAAGAAGGGGTCGTGTTTTGCTGATGAGATGTTGTGGCCGAAGGTGTAGGATGGGATGGAGTCGAGGTCTGGTCGAGAGTGTCCTCAAGGAGAAGAGTGTCCTTCTCCATATGGCAGCGGATGACGGCCTTGAGGGCACAGTAGGTCTCAGTATCATGTCCTGGTGCATGATGATATAAGCAAACTTTCGTATCGTCGAACCAGGAGGGCTTGGACCCGAGAGGTTGGAAAGGCTTGATGGGCGGAAGAGTTATGTCAGAAGTCTGGAGAAGTCGGCGTAATATCACCGAATATGAGCCCACTAAAGGGTCTGTGTTGGTTGATATGCGCGAGGTCGGTGACTTTTGCTTGGGTGAGGCTGGAAGAGGTTTCCGTACCACCTTATGGGTTGATGGTGTGGGGACAGATGGAGGTGACTCTGGTCTGCAGATTGAGAAAGGCTTTTTGAGAGAGGGACGGCTGGAGGTAGGTGGAGGAAGCAAAGGAGGTAACGAGTTTCGGTTGGAGGCCGGAGTGGGAAGAATGCTGGCCAAGGTCGAAGGATGGGGGCCCAGAATGGATGGCAATGGTGACGGGGAAGAAGGCGTTCGCTTTGGAGGTCTGGCAGTCTTCTTTGTCTTGGTTGGAAGACTGCTGCTGGTCGAGGTCCGGTCTAGATCCACTTTCACTTGTGGATGAGTGAGGGCGGAGATAGGATGAACGCCAAGTGATTTGATGGGCTTGGACGAGATGGATGCACATCTTGATTGGTTTGGTTGAGGTCTGCGTGTCTGGTCTTTGCCGAGAGTGTGAAGAGATTCTGCCCAGGGAGGATTGACAGCATGTGATGAGAGGGCGCGGGTATGTTGAAGGGCTTTGAGACGTTCCCACAGCACCTGAGGCGTCACTTTCCTTGAAGGGAGAAGCTGGATCTTCTCCACTAACCAGGAAAATGGCTGAGAAGATGATGTTGAGGGTTGCGGGGTTGAGGACGAGATGGGTGTAGTATTGAATGGCGAAGTTATGATGGATTTAGACGAAGACGGAGGGGAGACAGGATCTTCTCTGGGTGGAGAAGAATCCGAAAAGCGAGGCTCCTCTAGCGGGTAAAGGGCGGGGATGATGGTGCCCTCTACTTGCGGCTGAGGAGCAGGAAGGGTTTGGTCCTCCACAGGTAGTAGAAAGGAGGATGGCGAGACTGGTGGGACTGGTAGAGTCGAGGCGTCCTCCAAGATGAGAGAGGTCGGTGGAGAACTAGCCAGAGAAAGAGGTTCGTCCACATGTGATGGACTAGCCTCATGAGATGGATTGGGGACGAAAGGAGAGACTGCATTGACGGTTCGAATGTTGTGTTCATGGTTATCGTCAATTAAGGTCTGGACGTTGTTTTGGGTCAGCGGATGATTGGGAAAAGGTTGCTTGAAGATGTCAATAGCCTGATTAGGGGGCGCATTTGGATTGTCTAAGATAAGGTCCCCCTTTTCAAGCATATCTTGGATTATGTTTTTAAATGTCTTGCAGTTCTCCGTGTCATGGCCTTTAACACGGTGGAAGCTGCAGAAGTCTTGCTCCCTATACCACGCGGGGATGGCGTGTGAGGGATCGAATTGCGGAGAAGGACGAGCCTGAGGGAGATTGAGGGCCCCCTGCTTAACAAGCTTTTCCAGCACAGATGCGTATGATTCTCCGATAGGAGTATATCGTCGTTGCACGTATCTTTGCTGGAACTGGCGGGTGGCGCTCTGAGATGTTGATGGCTCAGGCTGATTAGATGAGGGCGAGGAAGATGAAGGCCTAACGACTACAGCGTTAGCTGAAGCCTTGGGCTTAGAATTGGATGACGATGGCTTGGCTGAAGAGGAGTCATTGGTTTTAGAGCTGGGATTCTTGCTCCACAACTTGAATTTATTCTCCTCGATGGCACGCAACTCAAGTTTGCGAGCCATCGTGAAGGCTTCGTCAAAAGTGTGGAAGGTTTGAACCCTCAGGGTGGAAGAGATATGTCTGGCGCAAGCTTGGGAGAAGAGTTCGATAAGCTCGGCCTAGGGTAAAGAGAAGGAGAGCTGGTTGATAAGGCCTCTCCATCGAGCTACAAAGTCGGCTATGGACTCGTCCTCGAATTTTCTGATAGAATAGAGGTCCGTGATGGAGACCTTCTTAGTGATGTTAATGGAAAAATGATCGAGGAAGATCTGGGCCAATTGCGTGAATGAGAAGACAGAATGGCTAGGAAGGGAGCTGTACCAGTCAAGTGCAGCGCCCAAGAGAGACATAGGGAACGTGCGTAAGAGTAACGCATCATCATGGCCGATGAGGTAGCAGGCATGTTTGAATGCCCGCAAGTGTTGCTGGGGATCTTCCTTGCTTTGGAAGCGAGAAAACTTCGGAAGCTCCCATTGGCTAGGGTATGGTCTGATTGGGATAGAAGGATGGATGGGCTCGTTGCAGATTTGCTCATAGGAGAGAGCGTTGCGCGAGCCGGAAACAGAAGTCTCAAGATGGGTCATCTTGTCCATCAACATTTTAATGATGTCTGCCGACGGATTGATGGGTGGCGCGCCCCCTAAGTTGTAGGGCGCTTGGAAGAGGTTAGGGGATGCATACGATGTAGTCGGTTGTCCTTGTGAAGGGGCAACATAGAGATAACTAGTCGTAGAGGAAGAGGCTAGAGGTGGTTGAGTGGAAGGCATAGGTAAGCCCGATGTTGCCACGAGAGGTGGGATAGTGGTAACAGGGGCCAAGGGGTAGGAAGCCACCCTGGTGTTGATAGGGGCCAGGGCAGGCGGAATAGAAACGACAAGGTTTTGAAAAGGAGAGGATAACGATTGAGGGGGTTGAGGTTGACAAGGGGCCGGAACCCCGATGGAAGTGGGCCCAATGATAGAAGGGGAGGCCACACCTGTAGGATTGGTCAAGGTCTGAGTCTGGTCGGTGGTCGAAGTGACGGGTCGAGTGTCTGAAGGTTGAACTACGGGTGTTGTCGATACAACCGTAGTCGCGGCAAGAGAGGTTGGCATTCCATAGATTGGATTGCCCAAGGAGTCTCGCGTTCGACTATGCGCGAGATAATGTTGCAAAGCCTTGACATTGAGGTCCAAGAATCGCTCGAAATCTTGGTCCCCTTCTTGGACAATAGGAGTCAAAGGCGGGGTTGGACGGGTAGGAGTTCTTTCGGTCTCCGAGTTGAACTCCATTGTAGGCTTGGTCACGGACGGGGTTGACGGAAGTGGTTGACGGCTAGCGTGGTTGACAAGAGCTTTGGCTTGGCTACGAGTCAAAACCATGCAAGGCAAGGAAGGTTCAGGTTTCAGAAACTGTGTTGTTTAGTTTCAGAAAACTGGGATGGTGTCTTGACAGAGAAAGGACAGGTTTCAGGCTGCTGGTTTTGAAAAAAAAAAAGGACAGTGACAGAGACCGACGTCGGTTTAAAAACTGATGTCGGTAGGAAATAAGGCCGATGTCGGTCAGATAACCGATGCCGGTAACAGATAAAGCCAACGTCGGTATCAGAACCGATGCCGGTGACAGGGGACGCCGACGTCGGTGGAAGAACCGATGTCGGTCACTGTGTTTTCCAGAGAGCCGAAAGGTTCTTGGAAAAACAAAGAAGAAAGCGTCCTCACACACTCAAACAAACAGATGAGAAGAGGAAAACAGAGAAAGACAGACAAGCCTGAGCGATAAATCCTAGGAATTAACCTTAGAAATTTGTGGCTTATGCCTTAGATGAATGTTTGGGGAGATTGGCTGAAAAATAGGTCCTAGAAGAAGAAGTCTAGAGCTGGTTTTGGGTTTTGTTTTTGGTGCTCAAGAAATCTGTGTTAGGGTCTGGTACGCGGCCTGGTGCTAAGGAGCAAGCTCCCCTCACTTCACGATTCCAGTGGTTAGCTGGTCTCGCTTAGCCAAGATATACCTCGCCTAGAGTTTATCCTCCGCTAGAGAACGGAGTGGGCTTCCCCCTTGGTGATGAAATCCAAGTAGGGTCACCGGGACGGGTAAGGTATCCGCTGGGGGATGAAATCCCAGTCGGGCCTTGTCTCAGGTAAGTTATATGTTTGTTTTGTGCATGTGAGTCGGTAGTGTAACATCAAGTGTCTAGATTTATTCAATATGCGTCTAAGTTACTAGATGTGGACTACGAAGATGCAAGCACAAGCAGAGATGAATGCAAAGTGTTTTAATGCCCAAAGTCGAAATGTGATATTGTTATGAAGACAATGTTTTGAGAAAGGGTCAAGAATATGACGTTTAGACTAGTCTAGCATGCACAAGGAAGAAAAAGAAGGATTCGTTTTAATTCTTGCTTATAGTGCCATTGAGAAGAAAAGAAGGAGGAGAAAAGGTAAGAACCTAATGCTCCTAAATGAATAGAAGAGAAAAGGAACCCAGGAGGAACCTAGGGTCCCACCGGGCGTGCCAGAATGTTTCTTGGGCTAATTCGCTTTCTACATTCGAAATGTTGAATAAAGAAACTAGAGAAAATGGACGAGGTTAGGAATACCTGGATGTCGACTGCGCACCGTGATCCAGACACTTGTGAGCACTCCTCTTTGGCTGTGGAGGAATGACACCTGCAAAAGAAAGGAAAACTTGGACAAGGGGATGTTAGATAAATAGACGGTGGGTTGCCAAGCACAAGCTTGTTCCCGGAAGTGTAAAAACTTCCTCAAAGGGAGGTCAACCCACAGATGAAAAACAGATAAAAGACTGAGAAAGTATAAGATGCCAGAATACAGAAATGATGAATAGCTTAGAAATGAAAGAAAACACCAAATGGTTACCTGAAATAAGCAGTCGGGTTGATGATAGTCGCCGATGTCGGAAGTTCTGCCGGCGTCGGTTAGGAGGTCTGCCGACGTCGGTTATTCTGCCGACGTCGGTTTAGGAAGTGACCGGCGTCGGTTGGGGTAATGGCCTGTGGTCGGGTCTGAGACGTGTTCTGGACTGTGGACAGGTCCGGGATGCTGAGGATGTCGACACAGAGTCTGGGGACGGGTCAGAATGGACTATGGAATGGTCTTGCCCTATACAGGGTCTTTTGTGGACAAAGGGGGAATGGGGAGTTGTCTGGAACTGGGATGAAGAGTGGGACAATGGGAGAGGAGGATGGGCAGAGGATAGGGCCTGAGAAGGCTTTGCAGCCTCTCAGGGGAAGGGACAAAGGGAGAGACACAGAGGACAACAGAAAACAGAGGATTAAACCAAAGAAAATAAAATAAAACCAGAACTAACTTACCTTTAGCCTGCTGAAAGAAGAAGATGGAGATGTTGCTGGAGCCAGGGAAGATTCTGCAAGAAGAGAATTCTGATGAAGAGCCTTTGCACCTGTAGCTGTTGTTGCATGAGGTTCAAAACGAAGACCAGATGAATGCCAAATGCCAAGAGAGTTCTGTTTGCGAGCTCAAGAGTCCAGGGGTTGCAATGGATACAGGACAGGATAATGAAGGCTGCCGACGCCGGCAGTTTCGCCGACGTCGGCCGAAGGGTCGCCGACGTCGGCGGTCGCAGGATGGGCACAGAGGCTAAAAATAGCCTCTGCCCATTCTTGCACGCTGCCGAGCGAGGGGTCATGGGCAGAACGGTCGCAAGGTTGCCAAAATGGACGAGGGGGGCTATAATGGTGAGATTTGGGCTAATAAATGCTAGGGGAAGGTGGAGGGATTCAAGGGAGGATCCAAGGAGGCAAGGGTAGGGTGGAAAAGGGGGCCTCAATTAATTAAAAGATGTTAATTTTTAATTAATAAGACCTAGGTGGGTTAGGGACCAAGGAGGACTAGGAGGGAGAAAGGACCAAGGGGGAGAACCAAGGTGCAGACACATTTGCGGTGTCTACAAAGCCACCCCATGCCTCATTAAGACCCTCCCATGCCTCATCAATTCCTCCTATGCCTCTTAAATTCCACTTCTCAAATATTTACGAGGGATATTTATGAATTTAATTACATGATTTGGATTAATTCATGGCCACACATCTCAATCTTGAGATGGATGGTTATGATTGATCCTAAACCATTTCAAAAATATATAAATAGAATATCTATGAATATGAATTTTAAGCTTGGATAATGTAAAGTTATAATGCAAAAATAATTCCAAAAGCCATTGCAATTAGTGTTATAATATCAAATTTTGGGCCAAGCCAAAGCTAAAACTATCATAAAGGTGCCAAGGAGAAGAGGAGATAGACAATTCTCCTTTGATGAAGACTCATTAAGCAAAAACCAAGCAAGCCACTTTAACAAGATATTTGGAGAATCCAAGAAAGGTGAAGTATTTATTTGTCTTTGAATTTTAGTTGTGTTTCTCATTTGGTTTTTTTAATATTTTCCCCATTGAGATAGGCTTAGGGTATTAACTTAGTGTGTTCTTTGTTTGGATTTGATTTCATTCACTAATACCATACTAATTGCCCCCTATTGCAATCATATATTCACAATTTTCACATTGGAGTAAAAATCTAAGGTCTTATATTCTATATGATCATGTTTAACCCCTATATATGAATCAAATTCCTCATCAACATTGTTATCCTTCATTGATCTAGATACCTCTGATCCCTTAACAAGCATATCTTTTGGTCCCATTCCAAATGATGACATCATAAATGAATTATTTCAAGCTTTATCTATTAAAGATATTTAGAGTGAATCCACTTCCTACTCAAATGCGTCTCTTCCAAATAGTCCTAATGATCCTTTTATTGATCCTGTGACAATTTTCTTTGATGTCAAAATTGGGTCTCCTGAGAACCCTTATGGAGACTATGCTACCCTATCACCACTTATTGACCTCATCACACCATCTCCCTCACCTTCATATATCATGAAACCTTTTCTCCTCATTGATGATCATATAACAACCCACCTCCATAAGGATGAATAGGAACAAGCATCATTAGACCCTTGAGAAATACAATATGTGCCACAAATCCAAAGGTCCAAGACCATATTTAAAAGGATAACCATAATAATCAAGTCATATTTGATATTATCTAGGGACATAATATATTAATGTATATGGGTTGATGGAGATGCCAACATGTGGCACACATCCCATTTAGTTAGTTATATGGGTCCAATATATTAAGATAATGGATTAACTTGTGGAATTAGTGTATTGGATAATGGTCAGCCTATATTGAGATTAATAGGTTACCCATCCATTTTTAGTTAGATAAAGGTCTATATAAAGGAGATGATTATCATTGTAAGGAATCAAGTAAACATTGAGTCTTCTATTGTAAGAGGATATTGGATATTTTCCAAACATTGAGTCTTCTATTGTAAGAGGATATTGGAGATTGTCCCCTCAAAGAGGCATTATAGAATTATCCTTCCTAAAGGAGTATTGTATGGTGTTGCCCTACCTTAGGGGTGATTATTATATTTCTACATATATTGAATATTTGGATATCTTGGTCCACCAATATCTAGTATGTTGTATTTATCTAGATTATATTATGTATTATTTCTAAATATTATAAGTGTGGATCATACCAAGTGGTATCAGAGCCTTGATTTGGGCAATTTGTGTGGAGTGCGACCCTAGTTTTTTAGAATCACCAATATATTTCAATCCGTTGTGAATTTTTGCACAATGTTTTTAATGGATATGAAAAATATTTTAAGTCTCAGTAAAAAAATAGAGCCTTTTTGATTAGTTTTGAGGGAGTTATTAATATTTTAGGGTTTGTATTATTTTCATCATATCTTTTTAAATATAAGGAAGTTTTTGGTAAAAGTTTTAATTATACTGTAGCATAATATAATAAAACTATGGCTAAATATTTCATATTGTTTTGATATGTTTGGAGTGAGTTATTACAATTTTAGGATTTCTAATATATTCACTCTATAGAACTAAATTTGTGGATTTTTTTCACAAAATGTTTACTGGTGATCCAATATCATAAGAAGAAGATGTAATTAAAATTTGGGACTATTTTGATCAGTTTTGAATGAATTATTGATATTTTAGGGTTTCATGAAATGCATTTTTTTTTGTGGATCATGAAGTTGCAAGTATTTGTAGGGGAGAATGATATTGATGCTAGAGAATGGTGGCTCCTTTTTAAGGAGAATAATACTCAAACAATTTTTTGGTAAACACAATTATCTCTTTCTTTGTCTGGGATTGGAAAATATTGGTTTAATCAATTGAGCTTTGCACAAAGGTATTCTTCATGGGAAAACAATAGAATAGGTCTTCGTAGATCAATGGGATATAAAAGAAAAAGATGAAGAAGAAGAAGAAGAAGAAGAAGAAGAAGAAGAAGAATTGAATGATATGGTTTCAAATAATTTGGCTCCAAAAAAATCTAAGTCAATTTTTTAATTTCATGGATGCATTCAAAAGAAGTTTTTTGTGTCCATAAACCCTAGTAGTAAATATAAATTCATCAACATTAATGTGGTCAAGCATCTACATGTTCAAAAAAATAATATCTAGGAGGTTCAAGTAGATGGTAAGAATATTTGAGTTTTTGAAGATTTGAAACTTATTATGAAAAAATATGTTTTGCATTCAGATTTTTATGCCTTGAATATGAATGATGTGGATATGGTTCTTTGATATACATGGTTAGAGACTTTGGGAACAATGAACATTAATATTCAAAATAAGTTCATGAAGTTTTGGTATAGGAGAAATAATGTCACTTTACATGATAGTAGTGGGAAAGACACCAATAAAAGTCAAGGTAGATCATGAGGATGAGGTTGAAATAGGTGATGAAGAACATGTGAAAGATTTATATGAATAGATAAATGAATAAAAAATATAACCAAAGCAAAACAATTCATCTACTCAAGAGACAAAGGAACTACTAAATAAAAAGGTGGAAGAGGTAGAAGAAAAGGTTGATAAGGTCAAAATATCATAAAAAGTTGAGGTATATAGACACCCACATAATAATGAGAGGAAAGAATCATGGATCCATATGAGGGAGCGCCATAATAACAAGCACTTTGGCTATATAATAAATCAGAGTTCTAATAACTATGGCTATGTATATAAGCTAAATAATATGTACTATGGTCATAGATGGAATCAAAGTAGTGTAAAAAAATATGGTACATGGAATCATAAGAGGAATAATTATGCATGGACATAAATTTAGTACAATTATGATCATGAATAAAATCATAAGAACACAATGGAATTTCAAAACAAGCTTGGAGAGCTATCGCCTACCACGATCACAAATGGATGGCTAGATGATCAAGTTTGGAGACAAGTATGGAATGATTTGAAGCACACTCATTATTTGGTTTCTTGCTATGTTTCAAGGATAAAACTTGTGAATGAGGGAAGCAGTAATAAGTATCTAGGGACATGATGTATTAATGTATATGGGTTGATGGATATGCTGACATGTGGAACACATCCCCCTTAGTTAGTTATATGGGTCCAATATATTAGGATAATGGAGTAACTTATGGAGTTAGTGTAATGGGTAATGGTCAGCCTATATTGGGATTAATAGGTTACTCATCCATTGTTAGTTAGATATATGTCTATCTAAAGGAGATGATAAGGAATCAAGTAAGCATTGAGTCTTTTATTTTAATAGGATATTGGAGGTTGTCCCCTTAAAGAGACTTTATGGAGTTGTTCCTTCCTAAAGGAGTATTGTATGGTGTTTCCCTACTTTAAGGGTTATTATTATATTTGAAATAATGTAGAATATAATGTAGATCAACACATCTGAATAGATATTGGTGGACCAAGATGTCTAAATATTCAATATATGCAAAAATAGAATAATCACACTTAGGTAGGGCAACACCATACAATACTCCTTTAGGAAGGAATACCTCCACAATGTATCTTCAAGGGGACAACCTCCAATATCCTCTTACAATAAAAGATTCAATGCTTAATTGATTCCTTACAATGATAATCATCTCCTTTATATAGACCTCTATCTAACTAACAATGGATGGGTAACCTATTAATCCCAATATAGGCTGACCATTATCTAATACACTAATTCTACAAGTTACTCCATTATCCTAATATATTGGACCCATATAATCAAGGGGGATGTGTGCCACATGTCAGTATCTCCATCAACCCATATACATTAATATATCATGTCCCTAGATACATAGTAATCAAAGTTAAGAAAAATCAAATCATAAGCCTAATTTGAAAGCATCTCTCCCTAGTGAAGCCCATAAACCAGCACCAAGGACCCATCAAAGTAAAAATAATCAATCAATCTCCCCTAGTGAAGGCCAAAATTAGGCACTAAGGTCTAGTCAAAATCAAATCCAGTCAAATACTCAAAATCATATGGCTGATCATTTGTCAGATAATCATATCAAAGATGAACCACATTGTCAAAGTGCCTTAGATCTCCTATAGTCTTTTATTATATGGCACCAATCAAATGAATAATGTCTAATTACTCCAACAATTCATGGGACTACTAGTCTTAATCCCCCATCACCCATGACACCATCCCATTAGAAACCCATCATCCCATCAATTCCTATCATCCATTCACATCTCATACATCCACATCAAGGCCTAATTGAATCCATACCACACATCACCTCCTTGAGCAAAATTATCTCTTATAGGGGTAAAAAAGATAGCTAGTCTAAATACCTGGAGGTGTTTCCATCAAGTGTCAACAAAAATCACACAGACCCTAATACATCGAGCAACATGATCCTAACATCACACATCCCTAGAACTAGTGTTGGATAAATTATCCATCAAGTGCCCATACCTTGCATCTAGCTTGTCAACTCTTAAAACGAGATGCCCAATCAAAAATAAAAAAAAATTCATTCATCCAATGGTGAAAACTAGTTTTCTATCACCTTGGGCAAGTACCATGATGAAAAATGGTTTTTGACATCATGGTAGAATAATCTATTATCTGCATTATTCCTCAAAACTTGGGGGAAAATCAATCCATTTCATATCCTCATCCATCCATCCCACTTATCACATCCCTTTTCCACCTTGTCTATATTGGCCATCATCTTATCCCTTGATCCATTATTCTTATCCATCATCCACCATCAGATCATGCATCCTATATCTTCTTCACTCCCATATTGAAATTCATAAGGAAGAAAAACGTGTCTTGATAAATGTACCAAAATAATATTGGCATATCTTCCAATGGACACTTAGGAAAATAACCATCTAGTTCCTTTATGATGTGGTCATTGGCTATCCCTAGTCCATTCATCTTTGGTGCCTGTCATCATCATCCCTTGTCATCCCAAGCTGACACAGTCTATTAGAGACTTAAAAGAATATTGTAGATCAAGGTAATTAGAGAATATTTATCACTATAGTTTGGATGTATAACAATAAAAAGGAGAGTATATAATATTATTAATACCTCCATCAAGTTTTGATCTAGTGATGAGGAGAGAAATTTAAGGAATAAACCTCTAGTTCAATAAACTTAGTTTGCATACAAACCCTTGAATAGTGAAGAACAAGGTTTCAGACCTTTTATAAGGCCATTGTTTATGGAGGATCACGTTGAATCATTTCAAGGATCTTTGAAAAATATTTAGATCCTCATTTGTTATTAAAGTGTGTTTTGAGGTCTTAAAAACCAAAATGACCTTTCTCGACCTTCATATAGAATCACCTATACCCAAGAAACTAACTTGCATAGAGTATAAATTCACCAAGGATATGAATGGTTGCTATATGTTTCTAAAAGTGTTAAAGTCAGTAACATACTTCAAACATACAATATTGGTTCATTCTTTGGGTCTTGCAACTGTATGAACAATCAACAAGAAGACTAAAAACCCTTTTTTGCATTTCAAAGAGCTTGAGAAAGTCAAGATTTTTATTATAAATTATTGCATTAGTTTAATGTTGATAAATGGAAATATGAGGTGTTATAAAGGTACCTTGGATACAACATCTTGGTATTTGTTCTTAGAATGGACCCCTGTCCTTTATGAACCATTACTAAGACCATAAACCTCTCTAAAACCTGCAACTAACCTAGTGGATAAAATACAATTACTTAATTCCTTAAAATGCCATGATATGAATTTTTAATTATCTTAATATCATCCAAAAATATCTTGAGCACCAATTCAATGTGTTGGCTCACATGTGCAAGTACAATACCATATGATATAGGGTAAAATATACAATTTAAGGCTTGTTTATGGAGGAATAAGTTATGGAGTGATATATAAAACATTTATAGATGAATATATGGGATTTATATATATTTAAAAATCATCCAATATCTTCTATAGGTCTCTAAAATTTTTATACCATCCTTCCAAGTTGGCCACTTGGTCAAAATGTGAGAAAAACTTAGTTTTGCAAGCCAAGAGTCAATGATGAAGGCCTTTGAGTGAAAGAAGAGACCTCTATCTCAAGTAATGAGTTTTATAAAGGTGTTTCAGGTATTAAAACATCATTTCCAACTACCAAAACCCTTAAGATTCATAAAAAACATCTCAAGCTACCTCTCAAGTATACATAAGCATTTAGGCTTGTTAGTGGCCATTTTATGGTTTGCCCATCTACACAAGGTCCCAAAACTTTAAATTTGACATGGAGCATGGTCTTAGGTTAGGAAAAGTAAATCAAACACTTTTGGAATGTTTCACATGTTTGGATGCATATTTGGGCCAAATCTCTATTTCTCAACCTAAGAGGCCTAATTAGGCTTAGGAGAGGGAAATGGTAGAAAAAGAAGACACTAATTCTCAAAATTGGATATTAAAACTTGGCATGGAACTGTAAGGGGATAAAGGTTCCTAAAAAAATTGTTTATTTTTTTAGTATAGTTTATACACTCTTATGCACAAGGAGGTTTACCTATTTTTAAGGCTTCAATAAATAGGCAAAAAAAAAAGGAAATTAAACAAAATTGCATATTTTGGATGGTTTGATGGATACAAGTGACTTGTTTTAGGTTTGAAATGATATTGAGAATCCATCTATGGTGGAATATTTCCTTCTTAAAATGAAGACTAGGTTTCATCTTTCCTAGGCCTCTTTACAAAGGAAGGAGTTCAGGTGTTGAAACAACCAAGAAAATACATAGAAGCTATTAAAAAGGATTTATTGATGTTTATCCTCATCTCCCATGCCTAGTCAAGTAAGAAAAAGTCATAGGTTTTTTGTAAGAAAGATTCAAAGGTTGAAAAGGTCCCTAACTATCCTAGAAGTACCTTCTTTCCCTCCAATTCCAAGTCAAAAGGCCAAAGTCAAAGTAATTTATAAAGTCTTCTAATAATATCATTAAGATGGGAGACATCATGAAAAAGTGGAGTAATTTGATGAAAGACTTGACTTAGCCTTGATAGCCTATTTTCAAAGAGGTGACTTCTTCACCAAGAATATAAGGATATGCAAGCATAGATATAGGAGATTATATGGGTCAAAGACCATAAATCAATGTTAGTGACTTATCCAAACCTTTAAGATAAGTCCTCTACCCCTATGCCATTTTGAAGAAGAAAATAAAGATAAAATTAAGTAACTACTAAGTAGGATTTGAGGAGGACTAAGTGGATGTCACATTTCCTAGTTTTGGGCTTTATTCTCTCTCTCTCTCTCATCCTCTCTATAAGTATGTCTCATTTTGGCATTTGTAATGATCTTTAACTTGAGTTGTGGCAGAGACCTACTCAAAAAACACTTGGAATTTCCTCTTTATAATGAATAAGATTGAATTCATGATTCCTCAATGCTTATGACTAGTGTATGTTCATGGTTTACAGATGAATGCCAGTGATGGTGATTTCTCCTCACATTTTCCCTCTCCTATTTTCCTATTTTGAGGTGTTAGTTCATCCGTATAGGTTTTATAATTTGCTTGAATAATATTTTATGTATGGAAAGTGTAATCTTTCCTTAGTGTATTTGAGATACCTATTGATCAATTATCTTAGATCATGTATCAAGCTACGCCTCTATGTGAAATATTAATATTTGGAAACCTTCATTTGAGAATTAAAATTAGGTCCAAGTTTCTATTCAAACTTCTTAGTGAATATTATATTTTGGTGCATCATCTCAATTAGATAAGTTTTGTTTTAGTTTATCTTCCTTCTTTATTCCTTGCAAGCTGGTAATGTAGTCTACATACATCAAGGAGATTCAATCCATCTACTAGGCCAACCACAACCTAGGAATTTTTTCATGTTATTCCAAAATTTGAAGGCCTGAAACTACCATCACAATGGTGCAATTTTGATAGATAATAGTTTTTGACATGCCTAGTGGGACACAAATCCAATGTAATGGAAGGATTTTTGGTTTTATTCTTTTACAGATCAGCCTTTATAATCATTCAAAACATCAATGATAACTCTAAGATTAACCATCTAGTTAGAGCATCCCATGTACTAGTTCAAATAAGTGGTGTTTTCAATTCATTGTATTCATAAATTTTGATAGATGGATATGGAGAAAACTTCTATGATATACTTCTTTATTAGTCATATAATGAACTAGTCTAGCCTTGTCATGATCTTTATCATCCTTACCATCAGTCTTGTCAAGAGTACGATGGTTTATATTAGATTTATAGTCATATTTATTAGCCTCACTATGACCCTAATTATATGCCTCAATAACCTTATCAATACTTGTAACACTCATACTCACCTCCTCCTACTCCGTTTCCATCTTAAAATCATTTTTCCCATACCATATACTTGTTATAATTTAAGATAAATATGTTAAAGTCTAAAGGAGTGATGAGCATATGGGATAGAGAGTTATATGTGATACATTTTCACCTCATAAATAAGATGAGAAAGATAATTCAAATATTGATGAATAGGTGGGTAGCAATTCGAGAGGAAAATTAGTATGTTATGACTTATGAGTTGCATGAAATGAGAACCATGATCCAATGGTGGGTAGACATGTTAGTGAGGTGGGAAAATCAAGAGATCCAACACAAACAACCTCAACCATCTCCTCCTACCCCTAGTCAAACTTTTTTTGTTCCAAGTTTCCTTCTCGTTACACCTGCCCTTCCTCAAGAAAATAATATCACTGTATCTTGGAAGCCTTCTTGGCCTATGATTCCTATTTATGCCATGCCAACTCTTATGGATGAATCTCCTGCCATACCTCATAAAGAACCATCTTGTATCTCATACCAACCTTATTTTACTTCTTGTCCTCATTATTTTATTAAACATCTTCAAATAGAGCCTCCAAGAGAGCCAATTCAATCTCTAAGATAACCTACTAATTTCAAAGTCTGATGTTGGAACCAAGTAGTTAAGTCTTGCAAGAAAAAAGAGGAGTGCTTAGATAAGAAAATTGAAGTTAAGGAAGAAAATCTTATGTATATAGTTGTTCCCTCATGGATGTTAATTTAAGAAAACATCAAAAAGAAGGAAGGATTAATTATTGAAGAGGATAAATCTCAAGCTACATCTGAGATTGATAAAGTGAATCATGAGGGTGAGGAATAAAATCAAGTATTCATAGCTAACTCAACTTAATTTCTCTCGAAGCATTCCTACAAGAGTCCACCATCCCCAAGAACTCAAGTTTTAAGAGTAATCCATTGGTTCCCAATAAAACTCATGAGCATATCCATTACCCTCCCACCATTGCCCTCCTTAGAGAGGAGCCTATTCTATGGAGAATAAATGAATAATTTGTAGTTAAAAGTGATTTTTAAGGAGAGTATGATGATTCAAGTTCTGCATGAAGAATAAATATTTAATAGTACACCCCTTGGTAAGAGTAAAGGGATTTTAACATTAAAACTTAAGGAAGAAATGACAACAAAAGATAAAGTAGATGTTGATTTTTTTAAATAGATTTTTTTGGTCTAATTGAGCATGAAGAACAATAAGGTAAAGTAATTAAATAATTTGTAGCAGGAAATTAGTCCATTGACCATGATAAGGTAGTTATAAATGAGTGAGAGGAGCTATTCCTATAACCTCTTGATGAGTTTGATGATCTTGTTGTGAACAAGGATTGTAATAGAGGGGAGGTTAGTCTTGTGTTAGTATCATAAAATAAATGAAATAAACACACTAAAATCCTAACACCACTATCCTAGACACTAGGGAGAGCTTAGGTAATAAAACAAAAGGAAAGCACAACAAAAATGTAAAAGAAACAAGATTTTTACCTTCCTTGGGAGATCCAAATGGCTTGTTGAATGTCTTACTCAGCTTGTGCATCAAGGATTCTTCTTCAATGGAGCTTTCTTAGATCCTTTTCTCCTTTCCACCTTGTCTTTGATGTTGCTTGGCTTAATATTTGAGCATGGAAACACTACTTTCAATTCATTTAGTCATTATAACAATATATCAAAAGATCTTGTTGAATATATGTGTTCATATTAACTTTGCACCAAAATAATTAAAAAACTAATATGCATGTCCTTGTATTTATATTAACTCTTACCCAAGGTGAGTCAAGGTTGAGTTTAGGCTTCGAATGGGTTCAAACTAACTCTAAGTGAGTTAATAATAACTCCAGTTCAGTTAATAGATGTCATGTAATTATGATTTTCAATTATTAAACATGAATCTCAAATTAGATATTTTAGAATATTCTTAAAGAGCTTGACAAATCATAAAGGCAATGATGAAAGGCTTGATATTTTGATTTTTGAAATTTTCAATTTTAGATATTCATTAATTATAAATAGATAATTCAACTAGGCATTTAATCTTATTTAATTATATGATTGATTTTGATGAGCCTTTTAGCTCTTTCAATATTTGATATTTGTTCAAGTGCACCATTTAATAGGCCCATAGGCCAAATTGACAATTATATGCCACAAGGTGATTATGAATGAATCTATGAGAGGTTACTATTATATATAGATTAGTATACCAAATAAGGATGCCTCAACATGATTCTGAGCATTGAATAATCATGCACAAGAAAATTTTGTATGTTTAGTGATTCTTAGGCTTAATTTACAATGGTTGGTAGGAATTAATCTAAATTTTGGTAAAAAACTAGTTGTGGCCAATTTTAGATGTCTATAGTTTTCCCTTATTTGGGAAGGCATTGCAAGTTATAGGCATAATAACATCTTCTCAAAGAATGAAAAGTTTTTATTTGCCTAATACTCTAATGGCAATGGATGAGATCTAAATGCCCCCTCGAGGGAGTGATTGGTAAAGAGGGTTGAGGATCAATCCATTAAAAGAAGGAAATGATAGGCCAAAAGGTAAAATGGGGTGGAAAAGACTAATTTTCTCATGAGTGATTATAACTGTGGCATAATGGGTTGCCTTAATTGGGTAGACAAATAGGATGATTTGCCGACAAGAAGTTATAATCATTGACATAGTAGGATAAAAAAGATAATGATTTTACTAAAGGTGGTTATAATCATTGAAAAAGGATAAGGGTAACAAGATAATGATTTGCACAAAGGTGGTTATAAACATCAAAAGGGAAAATAATGATTTGCCCATAGGTGGTTATAACTATTAGTAGGGTAAAAACATGCCCTAATTGGGTAAATAGGGATAATGGTTTTCCCAAAGGTGGTTGAAATCATTATCATAGTGAAAACATGCCCTAGGTGGGAAGAATAAAGATAATTATTTTCCCAAAGGTGGTTATAATCATTAACCTCCAAATAGATCAAAACATAATGATGTGCCCATAGGTAGGTATAATCATTAGCTCTGTGGGTGGGATGAGATACAATGATTTTCCCATAGGTGGTTATAATCATTGGTATAATGATGAGAGTCATAGGGAAAATTAGACTAGGGGTCTTACTGAATCCATACTCGTGGAGTAAGATTAAGCAGATACAATAGAGAAAGATGAATTTGGGCAACTTGCTAGTATGAAGATGCACATCTTAACTAGCAAGGTTTTAAATTATATTATGATTTAATTATTTTGTATAAGATATGATTTGAGTAGATTGGGAATTTTTAGGTGCCAAGGATAATTACCAAAACCACATTGCTTGTAAGATATCTCAAGATGATTTTTATTATAGCATGTGATGGTATGCATCATGATAGAACACCATAAGAACTTAGTTGAAATATGCATAAGGACTGACACATAATCTAATAAACATGTGAAAATAATGAAAAAATGATAAAAAATATGATGAAAATGTTGATGTATAAAAATGGATGGATTCAATAATAATGCATGAGGAATAATCTAATGAATGCACATAGACTAAATCAAGGCACAACAATAAAGAAACAAATAGGTAAACAAGAAAACAAAAACACAATAAGACACCAAGAATTGAAAAATAAAGATATAATAAAACTAAATAACAAGAAAAAAAAGAAACAAAGATAAAAATTGGTTAATCACAATGTTAGTGCAAACAACATCATGCAAATAAAATAGTAGACAATGCCCCTGTGCTATAGGAGATAATGACACAAACGAAATAGGGGAATAGAATAAAAAGAAAGGGGTAGCTAAGCTGAGACCAGATGCACTAGGCAAGTGGACACTACCTATATAGTTTTATATATTCAAGGTCCAACATAAACTTTAGGCCAAATGTATTTCTCCCAAGATATAGAATAAAGGAACATGATAATATAAAAAGACATGATTGATGTTATAAAGGAAAAATAGGAATGGTCTCATAAAATAGAGAGTGCATGGGACATTAATCTAGTAAAGATTGGGAAACTATATGATAAGTGGTTTATTGTGATTTAGCTAGGGGTCTCAAAATCCTCAAGTCAAAGAAGTGGTTGATGTGTTAATTGTTTTTAGATTTTCTATGTCTTTTACAAAGTCTTTTAGAATTTTCTAAGTATCTCAACTTGATAGAGAATGATGAGATACTAAATAGTGAGAACATAGTACAGGGTGACTAAGCTGACCTCAATGTGAATCAAGCACTACCTACATATTCCATAGATGGGACCTTAAGTCAATGTAGTTCTACCTTACAATAGAGGAATCTAACCAGGTAGCAGCAAGGTCTCAAATTATAGGCAAAGTAAGCAAATGGAATAATACGACATAGTAATGACAAGGTGGGATTTCAAGGCATGATAAATGAGTTATTACTAATTTTAACATAGGTGGTTATAATTAGGAAATAATGACATAGGTCAGTGATAATAATTTACCCATAAGTGGTTATAATTAGTGGCATGATGGTGGTAGTCTAATTTGCCTAAAGGTAGTTATAATCAACAACATTTGAAATGAAATGAAATAAGAAATAAAGGATGAAACTACCAAACCACTATCATACTAGACCAAAATATGGCCTTTGTCTATAATATTGAATGAACTAATGAAACATGATCTAAATCCTTTTGTTGAATGTGCCCAAAAAACTAATAGATGAGAACCAAGGTCAAAGGGTTTGTTAAGGGAGGGTAAAAATAAATCAAGTTGATAGGAAAGGCATGATAGAATGGTATATGGTAAAGAAGGTCATAATATGGTACAATGAAAATGGGCCACATAGAGAATACTTCAAGCCTCTTAATCAAAGTAATATTTGAGGTGTATAGTGTTCATTGGCTCACTAAGTTCATCTCTATCTAGTGTAGTGAGCTTGTATGATCCAAAACCCTAATTTGTGACAATGATATAGGGGCCTATGTAATTGGGTTTGAATTTTCCCTTGTGATTTTTATCATCTATGGTATGGTATTGGTTTTATTTGAGGACAAGGTCACTAAAATGAAATTATCTATGTTTAACCCATCTATTATAGTGGTCATAGAGTCTATTATGGTATGCTTGAAGTTTGTTGATAACAATCATGCATTTTTCATCCAGTAACTCTAGATCTTATAGGTGATCTACTTGATAATATTCATCATCAAAGACATGCTTCAATGAGATGTACATAGAAGGTAATTTAACATCAATGGGGAAAATGGCCTTAGTGCTATAAACTAGGGAGTATGGAGTGGATCCTATTGGGGTATAGTAATTAGTATGGTATGCTTAGAATGCATGTAATATTTGGAGGTGAAAATAAAAAATACTATCATTGACAATATTTTTAAGGATGTGGATAATGGCTTTGTTGGATTGTTCTAATTGGCCGTCATCTTGTGGGTAGTATACCATATAAAAATGTTGAGTAATGTTGTACTTGACACATAGTGATTTGACATCCTTGTTTTTGAAAAATATACCATTATCATATATAATGTTGGATGGGATACCATAGTGGAAAATGAGATGATTGAACATGAATTTGGAAATTGGTTTTCTAGTCATGTAAGTGAAGGGTATAACTTCAACCCACTTAGTGAAATATTCAATAATAGTAAGGATGTGTTTATGGACATCAAATGATATTGGATTAATATTCCTAATGAGATTACTCCATGTAAAATATGACCATGGTGTAAGCATTGGTTTTAATGTTTTGGCTAGGGCATAAATCAAATTAGCATACCTTTGAAATTTGTCACACCTTTTGTTGAACACAGTTACATCTACATCCATAGTTAGTCAATAATACCTAATATGTAGGAGATTTTTGGATATGATGTCCATAATTATGTGGGATACATATAATTCTTCATGAACTTCATATAACACTAAATTTTATTTTGTTGAAGTTAAAAAATGAAGCAGAGTTCCATCAAAGTTATGGTGATAAAGGGTTTGTCCAAGTATGGTATATCATGCGACATGATGGATGAATGCATTTTATTGTTTGCATGATAATTTAGGTGGCATAATATGGTCATGAAAGTAGGTAAAAGGGTCTAAATACCATATAGAGTTAGGATAAACAATATCACAGATCATTGTGATGGTTGAAGATTCATAAGCTAGTGCTAGAATTGTCAGGAATCTAGAACAACAAACATGCTCTGATCCCACTTGTCAGGATGCGAAACCGGAAACATACAATTGATTACCAAACTTCAAACAACTTAAATATGCGGAAATAACCAGAATCAACAACTAGAATTCAGAATAACACAACATATGAGAGACAATACACAACTTGTATTAACACTTTATACAGAAAAGAATACAATAAAGAAGATGCCACTTCTTCTCCACCACCTTACAGAGGTTTCCCACACCTCAAGTGAACAGTACTTCTTCTCCCCAAAGCTCTCCCTCTCACAGGTCCCAACACCCAACTCAAATACAGAGTTGGTGTTCACCTCCCGTGCTCCACGCATAGTACAAGTGCTCCACGCACTCCACAAGCACTCCACGTGCTCCACAAGTACTCAAAGTACTTCAAGTAGATCTCCCATGAATCTGTAACAACCTGCAATTCAACAGACCATACTTATGGAAGGAACTCCCTTGCCTTCCTCTTGCTCTATCTGAGTACACACCTGTACTCCAAGTAGATCCTGCCTGATACTGCTCCCTGTTGTGTTGCTGTCTATATGACCTTGAACACCTGCAAATCAAACAACGGTTCTGCTCACCTATGAACCTCAACCTTGCACACACATACACCTGCAGATCAATGATCTTACTTACCATGTAGATCTCCTATATAGGCCATGCAACTGTGACCAAGATCCTACACTCTTGAAGAACCCAGCTGGCTCTCCAATCCAGCACCAACACACCTGGTACTGAGGCACTAGGAGGAACGCACCATTGCTCTACCTCACACACAGAAGGAGCTTATAATTATGCTCTCTTACTCCCTAGCACACTTTTCCAATACAACCATGAGTCTATTATATAGATCTCATCCAAACAATAATTAGACATCTAATTACAATAATTAGATCCGCAGCTCTCAGTCTAAAAATAGATCTCTTCATGAAAACACTTGGTTCGTTAGCTAACTGCCCGTAAATAGCTAGCAGTCAAACCATACAGGCGACCGACGTCAGTCCCTGTCTACCTAGAGGTGACCGACGTCGGCCGATATATGACCGATGTCGGTTGCTTCCCTGTGCTATCCTGTCGACATCGACTGATCAGACCGACCCCAACTTCTCTACAACTTAGCAACCTTCAGCAACCTCCTCTCCTGTTTGCATCAGTGAAGCTTTTAGCTCCACAATCCTAACAATCTCCCACTTGGAGATAAACAGCTGCACTGTACCTGTACCTGTACTCTATCTTATCTATTTCCTGGTTTGTATCCCTCTTCAAGCTCCAACCTAAAGACAACTCACCACACATCCCATGGTGTACCACCTGTCATCTGAGTACCTTGCCACATCCGAACCTACAACACCATGTAGTGAAGTCCTGACCCTGCATAGCAACACCTGCTGCCGGTCCCTCTCAGAAAACCTGAGAACCCACTTCCCCGAATTGGCTCCTAACTCTGATAGCTCCCACTGCATGGGAATACTCAGGTCTATATCAGACCTCATGTGATTTTGGACACTGTACCTGTCCAGCCCTTAGTGTGATCTGGTTCTGCATCCCGAACCTCGTCAACACCTGATTCACATCAGCTCCCACTTGAGACAAAATCAACCTGTGATCTCCATGCCTCCCATGTCAAAGAATTCCGCTGCTACAAACTCCTCATGACATGCCACTGAACTAATCTTACCCTTAGCTCAGCAAAAACCTGTATGTACACCCCTGCTAACTAGCATACTATCCACATACAACAACAAAATGATGTTGCAATCATCATCCCCCTGGTAAGTCAAACCACAGTAGTTACCTGACACTGACTGAAGCCATGCTTCGTCTGCCACCTGTCAAACCTGGTACCACTATCCTGTAGCTCCTCAAGACCATATACCTGGTCTTCTATCTCACGTATCCATTCTCTCTATTCTTCTACTAAGGCATCCATTCGTCTCTGTGCTTTCTTCCTGCTGGCAAACCTACCAAAACTCCCGTTTGGTTCTGCATCATAATCCTGCCTAGCTCCCACCTGTTTCCTGGATCCTTCCTGCTATACAATCAACAACAAGTATGAAGAAGAGGAACAATGAATTTGAGGGCCTACTTACGCCTTCAGTCCTCCGTATGGGTGTTTGAGACTCCTTGACAGCGTGCTGTCCACCCAAAATTCGTTACAGTGACCGACCTCGGTCACCCCACAGTCTGCATCCGACCGACATCGGTTCCATGGGTCTGTACCTGACTACCAACCTGCCAGCACTGGTGTCCCTATTGCCGACATCGGTCCTCCTGACTGACATCGGTCTTACATACTGCCGACGTCGGTCCCATGACTGACGTCGGTCTTACCCTGCCCGACATCACCGGCTTCGGTCTGCACTTGACTGACATCGGCACCTGTCTGTTCGACACCAGTTCCTCTTGACCAATGCTGGTGTCTGTGTTCACCTGTGAGTGATGACTTTTTACCCATGAGCTCCTTTGGATCAATCTCCATGTCCAAACTGCCCTGCTCAGATGTATCCAGCCTCATCCACTGAACTCTGTCTGCCATCTCCTCCAAGAACACCAAGGCTTTCCAGTTCTTAAGCCTGTCAAATATATCTGTCTTCCGCTTAAGAACATGCATCTCCTTCCTGCTCATGTGACCAAGCCTACAAAGCCACGTCTCTGCAATAGAAGAAGAATTAGTAATATAAACAAGTAGATAAAGTATACCTATTTTCTTACCACCAGCTAATTCAAGTGCATCCATTGTGAGAGTTCTTGTGCATCTCTCATCACCCAATCTTTTTGAAGAAATTAGCCATATCTCCAAACCTGGGACCTGCATGATCTTCATCAACACCTGTGTGTTGGCCGCCTGCAATTTCAGCTTCACTTCCCCTTTGCCAATTCTTTGGCAAGGCTTACCAACTCCTCTACCTGGGGCTGCATGGAAAGAGGCAACCAAATCTTTTATCCAAGATTCAACTTTATCCAAGAAACTTGCAAACACATCCTGTGCAACAACACCTGCTACATCTGTATCTTCAGTTTCTTCATGCTGATCTGTTACCAACCAACAATATTCTTTTACCTGCACTTTCTTTCCATCGGACCGTGAGTAACCGTCTATGCTTTTCAACTCCTCCATTCTTAGCTTACTTTGATCTGCCGTTGCTCTACTCCCACTCAATCAGAAACCCCTAAGAGTGCCCTGTAACCAAACACAACCTGCTTCCTGCAACCTTAGCTCTGATACCACTTGTCAGGAATCTAGAACAACAAACATGCTCTGATCCCACTTGTCAGGATGCGAAACCGGAAACATACAATTGATTACCAAACTTCAAACAACTTAAATATGTGGAAATAACTAGAATCAACAAGTAACTAGAATTCAGAATAACACAGCATATGAGAGACAATACACAACTTGTATTAACACTTTATACAGAAAAGAATACAATAAAGAAGATGCCACTTCTTCTCCACCACCTTACAGAGGTTTCCCACACCTCAAGTGAACAGTACTTCTTCTCCCCAAAGCTCTCCCTCTCACAGGTCCCAACACCCAACTCAAATACAGAGTTGGTGTTCACCTCCCGTGCTCCACGCACAGTACAAGTGCTCCACGCACTCCACAAGCACTCCACGTGCTCCATAAGTACTCAAAGTACTTCAAGTAGATCTCCCATGAATCTGCAACAACCTGCAATTCAACAGACCATACTTATGGAAGGAACTCCCTTGCCTTCCTCTTGCTCTATCTGAGTACACACCTGTACTCCAAGTAGATCCTGCCTAATACTGCTCCCTGTTGTGTTGCTGTCTATATGACCTTGCACACCTGCAAATCAAACAACGGTTCTGATCACCTGTGAACCTCGACCTTGCACACACATACACCTGCAGATCAACGATCTTACTTACCATGTAGATCTCCTATATAGGCCATGCAACTGTGACCAAGATCCTACACTCTTGAAGAACCTAGCTGGCTCTCCAATCCAGCACCAACACACCTAGTATTGAGGCACTAGGAGGAACGCACCATTGCTCTACCTCACACACAGAAGGAGCTTATAATTATGCTCTCTTACTCCCTAGCACACTTTTCCAATACAACCATGAGTCTATTATATAGATCTCATCCAAACAATAATTAGACATCTAATTACAATAATTAGATCCGCAGCTCTCAATCTAAAAATAGATCTCTTCATGCAAACACTTGGTTCGTTAGCTAACTGCCCGTAAATAGCTTGCAGTCGAACCACATAGGTGATCGACGTCGGTCCCTGTCTGCCTGGAGGTGACTGACGTCGGCCGATATATGACCGACGTCGGTTGCTTCCCTGTGCTATCCTGCCGATGTCGGCTGATCAGACCGACCCCAACTTCTCTGCAACTCAACAACCTTCAGCAACCTCCTCTCCTGTTTGCATCAGTGAAGCTTTTAGCTCCACAATCCTAACAAGAATATTTTCAATGAGAAATTGATATTATTTTTCTTTATCTTTGTGATGAATCAAAGAGAAAATGGTGGCCATGGCATCTATTTTTACATTACTATCCCTTGACATGTGTTCAAAATATACATCAATAATCTATTATTTAAGAGTGTCAATCATGGCCTTGTATGACACCCACTTGTCATCTTTGGACTAAAAGTGGTCTATAACCTAATTAATGATAAATAAAAAATCACTATAAACCTTGAGATGATAAATATTCCATTGTAATTATTATTGAAGGACTACAACAAGTGATTCATATTAAACCATGATATTAGTATAAGGAAAACTAATATGAAATGATTTAGGGATAATATTCCCCTATGGTGTAATAAATAATAGGCCTATCCCCAATCCATGTGATGTGAATGATCCATCAAAATATAACTTCCAAGGCTTCTCCTTAAGAGGTGTCTCAATGATGGTCATAATTTACTCATCTAAGAATTCAAAATTCATTGGTTTAGTATTTGTTAGGGGACCTTGAACAAGCTAATCTACAAGTACTTGTAATTTGATGGCATCTTGGTTGATGCATTCTATCTCGTTCTCTCTTAGAAGCATTATCCATTTATCCATGCAACCTTGTAAAGTTATTTTAGACATTAGATACTTGAGTAGATATACTTTGGAAATAACTATGATCTTATTGTTTAGCATGTAATTCCATAGTTTTTGAGCCGTAAAGACCATAACTAAACAATATTTTTCAATAGGCATATAATTATGTTCATATGTGACCAGTGTATGGATGAGATAATACAAGGCATGTTCTATTCTGGTGTCATTATGATGAGCTAGAATTTACCCTAGGTATTTATTGATTGTGAATAGGTACAATAAGAATGGCTTTCTAGACATAGGCGACAACAAAATATATGTATTAGAAAGATAACTCTTTAGGTGCTATAAATGGATGGCATTTGTTAGATAATTAAGAAATAAAACATTTGATAGATTGTATTTTGACCTAAAACTATGTATCTACTTCAAATTGGAAGGTGGGGGCATTTATTTAATGGCCTATACTTTGGTAGGATAAAATTTAATGCCTTAGTGGGACATAAGGAAGCTTATAAATTTGCATGAAGTAAATCCAAAAATGCACTTCTTAGGATTGAGTCTGACCCTGTGTTCAAATCACCTATAAAATATCTTTATTAATGTAACTAGATGATCAACATGTGTCTTTGATTTACCCAATATGTTACCACCATAATCTTAAAAAATTTCATGCATCATATCATGAAATATGGTGGTCATATATCTTTGGTATGTGGCCTCGACATTCTTGACACCAAATGGTATAACTTTGTAACAAAACATTCCCCATATAGCAGTGAACATTATTTTATGTTTGTCTTCTAATATAATTTGGATCTAGATGTATCCTAAGAATCCATCTATTAGTGAAAACATTGCATACCCTAGTTATGGAGTCAACTATCATGTCAATGTTTGGTAGAAGAAAGTCATCCTTAGGGTAGGCCTTGTTTAAATCCCTAAAATTAGTGTATATTTTGATTCTTTTTGGATTTTTTTAACTAACATGACATTTGAGATGCACTATGAGTAGTCAATCGGTTAAATACATCTCACTTCTAAGAGTATTTATAAGTCTCTCTTTACTAATAGAGTAATATGAGGATGTATTTTGTGTAGTTTCTACTTCATAGGTTTAACATCGAATTGTATAATAATATGCTGTATAACCAAGGCAGGGTTCAAATTTAGTATGTTATAATAGCCCCAAGTAAATATATCAATAAATTCCTTCAAAAGGGATGTAAGATTTCATGCTCCTCCTCAATAAGGGACATGCCTAACTTGATCCATTTTAGGTTGTCTAGAGTCTTGAAGTTGAATTTAGTAGTGTATTCTACAAGGAAAGTCGATCTATATTCTAGAATGGTTAGCAATGGTTTGTATTGGCCTAAAATAATAAAGTACTCTATTTGGACTAGCTCTTCAAGTTATCTTAAACAAGATGAATCAAAATCTCCCAATGGTAGGGATGGCCATGTGATAAACATTGTTAGAAAGTATTAGATGATTTTGTCAAAGTCATGTTGTTTTTAAAAACTAAACTCAGATCCAAAATCAAGTTATCATTGGTTATCTCTTGAGCTATGTTTGAGTAAATATGAACACTCTTATTTAATGGTGCCTAAAATAGGTTTTCACCAAAATACTAGCCTTTATTTTTAATTTTACCCTGGTCGAAAAGTGCCTTAAAGAGGTTTTAACTTTGGGACCTTAATGTTTTATTTATTTATTTGTGGCTAAGGGTGTTCACTCATTCTCTAAAATAGGTTGTAGGATCTAGTTTTATTGAAAACCCTTGTTTGTGGTCTCCCAATGGAACATTGTCTCTTAGGCCTAAAAAATCACAAAAGGCCTCATCATTATCAAACTCATACATAGGTAATGTGGATTATTTTTGGTCCTAGGACATAAGTTGAGGGTGATATATAGGAAATGGATTGTGTTGTTTAATTGAGGTAAGAGTACAAATGGTATGGGTGTTAAATATATTAGTATTGACTAGGTCTTTGTAAAGGTTGTGATCAAAATCTACTTCATTATCGACATCTTTATCACTAGTCATTGGTGTTGGATCATGAATAAGATATGTGGGGTCACCCCCAAGTGGTTTAAATATGAGACCATATGTTCTTTTGTATCGAGTTATAGAAATTGGCTCAAGTGTTCCTTGATGATTTGCTCTAAGACCTCCTCCTTCATAGGCTTGATTCTCCATGATCATGTTAGGAATGGGGTACATGGAATTATAACCAAGTTTCATAATTTTCAAGTGGGTATTGTTCTTTTATAGTGGCTAGTGTGAAAATTATAGGAACTAGATAATGTGGTTTGCCTTTCCTTTTATGTTTCCTTTCCATGCAAGGTGGCTTGGATTTAGGTCTTCCATAGGACTTAGGGTTTTGTGGAATATTGGAAATGTGTGAAATGTATCAAGGTTCAATTAATCTCTTGGGCCATTGGATATGATGGTAAAATGATTAGAAATTTCAAGAGGGGATATATGTGAATATGAATCAAGGCTATTAGATCGATGCAATTAACCTCTAGTAAATCAACAAGTATATATTTCCCTTTATCCTTTTTTGGAATGAGATCTAAGAAAAAATGTTAGTTATAGATTTCATACTCAACCATCAAATGTTTTCAATGTTTATAAGGCTAAAAATATCTATTAATTGTGAACTACATACCTGAATGAGAGAACATGAGACACTGGTGCAATGTTGAAGGGATTGAATGAATTTTGTGTATCCAAGGTCTACCCAAAATTAAATTATTTAATAGGTCAGTTAGCTTCTTGAGTTGTATCTTCTTGAAGAGGACTATTGAAACCTTCTTCAAACTTGGACTAACATTATATTGACCTATAGGCTATGGGACACCTTTAATCTAGGTCAAACCTCTAGTTTTGATGGGGACATATCCATTGATTTGTCATTAAAAACCTCTCTATAAAGACCTAATTATATTATGATGAAAAGGGATGAAGATGAAACTTGAAAAGAAACCTACACTAATAGTGGTGATGCACCCATACTTTAAGATCCTCTCTTCGTTTATCCCTTAGACACTTATAAATATGATGAAATCACTAACTAATTAGACCTAGTGGGAGTAGAATAAGATGATAAGATTAATGAGCTACCATTTTCACTTTTTAACTATCTATTTAGGTGAGTAGATTCCATATTAAGGACAATTATGAATAATAAAGATAGTTTCAATGTCAAGTCAACATGCACATTGAAGAGGAGGCTACTCAATGCTTTTTGGGGGCCTATTCACACCAAATTTATGCTATGTAACTATTAATGGAGGGGTAATAGAATATTTTAAAGCATGTTCAAGCTATAAATGAAGGTAAATAGGGATTTTACAACCTTCACACCTCACCTCAACACCAAAAAAGGGTCAATAAAGGATATCAACACATGAAAGGAGTAACTATGACTACTATAACTACCATGTGACACCTTGGTTTCATTCATGGCTTATTTTATGACTAAATTATTCTTTTCTCTCTCTCAAACATTATATATAAGCAGGTATTGAGCTATTTTTTTATCATCCCTTGATTGGGTGTAGCAAAGCTCTTCCAAAATTATACCTTATACCTTTGAATCAATAGAATAACAATTGTAGACTTCATGTTTTAATGTTAGTGTTCCTTGTGAGAGTTTATTTGTAGAATGTATTAGTATCTTTGTCTTATGTAGGTCCTTTCATGCACCTAATTTCATGTTATCAATCTATGCAAGCTATGTCAAGTGTTTGTAGGTAGAGTTTTTCTTGAAGAGTTATAAACTAATAGTGTCTGGTGTAGATACAGGTTCTTATCCTTAAAGTTGAATAAATATAACTTAACCTTCACATGCAATATTAATGCTTCTAAATTTATTAAGAGGACCTTCTACTAGCTGATCAAATGGGTCTCATTTAAAAGTTCTAAATTTTCTACATATTCACTATTTAAATGACTTAGATATCTAGACTAGATTCTTTAAACATATAAAAAGACTTGAAATCTTATTTGATTAACCCTATGTATCAAAATTAGACCTTTATAAAATATCCTTCACCTATAACTCATTTTCCTTGCATGATTAGGCTACTTAAACTAACTTCACAAACTGGATGCTTAGGAGAAGCTAACATAGATACTTATAAGTAATTTCATGAATAATTATAGCCTTGTAAGAGTATAAAAAGTGCTAAACTAAAATTTCCCATAGTTTATAACTATTGATTATGTTGTGTAACCCATTTTATACTTAAAACTCTATAAATTTCCATTTTATGAAGATGCCTGTACAACTTTTGTATAATTAGATACCAAGGTCATGGGATCCTTTAATTTTGTAACATGATCCAAGTTTTGGTCAAGTAATTCATTAGTGTTTGGATGCATTTCTAACCAAATATTCCTAGTTTATTTCTTATTAGGGTTTAAGAGGGGTTTAAGAGTGTTTGGGAGTCTTAGTGATGGTTCATAGAGATCAAGGCCTTAATCTATAAACCAATTACACTATATGCATGTCAATAAACCCCTTTAAATATATTGAAGTGCTTGGCTCCTCATGAAAACCATTCATATAGTTATGAGCATTTTAAAATGCCCCATAGGTGAGAGACATGCTTTCTGAGCAGTGTTAGATTGTTTGCAAGATAGAATGCCTCATTATGAGAACTCCCTAGAATCCAAATTGACCAAAAGGATTATAAACACCATGATGACCTTAACCAAGAATTCTTGAAGCATCCTTTCTTTCCAAATTTCTCTATGCTCCACCTTTTAGTGACCCTTTCCTAGTGGAGGTGATATAATAGTTTGTCTATATGTATAAAGACTAAATTTTGACCATAACCTTGGGTTTTTGAGGCACTCTAACACTATTTTCAACCTAAATACCACCTTAAAGATCTTGGGGGGTAGTAGTATTGGCTTGATTAGGCCATTTAGTTTCCATTAAATGCACACAACCATCAACCTTAACATATTTATCTTTATACAAATAAAATTAATCATGAAATTTCCTATAAATGACTACTATAAGGCCATTTGAAAGCTTTAGGACCCATTTTCCCTCCTTAATCCCATGATACACACAAACACTTATCATTTCTCTATTATTAATCTCAGAATAACCTTCTTAATATTGTTTCATATAGTTTTACCCTTTCACGTGCCAACTAATGAGTTGTCATGGCACTCCGAAGACTTGAGGAGACCTTAAAGATTATTTTAGGGTCAAACAACCTCATCTAGGTGTGTTTTAGAGATAGAATTCACCATTGGGTCATTTATGGGGTTTAGGTAGGTTTTGAAACATCCACCATTTTAACTATGGTTCATAACATATGGATGTCGAAACTAGAACCAATTTCCATGAACCTATAATGCATTGACATCTTCATCTTCCATGAATAGCTTGGGGTCCCATATAGAGAGTCTGTGGAAAAAGGAGCATAGGAAGGTGGCACTTGGGTCGTCTACTAGCCAATTTTTATAGGTTATTTTATTAAGGACCATTCATAAAGGTTATAACCTGAATGCCAACCATTATTTCATGGATATTTATTCCATAAGGGGACTTAAACTTCCCCAAGAGCCTTAGGATTGAACATCTCTATGGTGAAGTGTGTGAACACTTGAAGTTGCCTCTCGAGTTGACTATGTATAGGGTTGAATGGATAAAATAGGGTTTTGAAGTTACTTTGGACTTTTTATTACTTTTTTTCACTTGAAAACTTATTATCAAGGTTTGACACATTCTTCCACATCCCTCATTACCAAAATCCTTGTAATAAGGACTTGGGGATTCTTCTAAGTGGTATTAGTGTTCAAAACTAGGCCTAGAGGTCTTTTTACATTGACCTATCTTCAAGGGAATCTGATGTAAGTCTAGATGTTAATTATTTTTTAAAGGGGGATGGAAAGAGGAAAAAGACTAGATAAGTGTGCAAGGGAGGAGTAATAGCTTAGGGAATGGTTTTAAGAGCTAGTTGGATTGGTAATAATGTGGAAATAAGGGACAAAAATCTTACAAAGCACCAAAGGTCTTCTCACCCCTTTTTTGATGTACCCTTTAAGGCATGTACTCAGAGAGATTAGTCTCGATGGGTTCTTGAAAGATTTAAAGCATCAATATTTGATAAAATGTTGAAAATATTGTGTATACATATGACCCAATCAAATCTCATCACATATCACTAAGGTATAATAGGGGATGGTGCTTGGAGAAAGAACAAAAGGATACATAATGTGGAGTCTAAAGATGTTGCAGTATTTTAAAGCATAAAATAAGTAAAAGTAAATGACTAAAAGGAAATAACTAAAAAAGTAAATGTAATACGTACCTTGAATTAGATTTATCATCAGATGGTTGTCTATTGTGTTGTTAGTTTTGATTGTATAGGGCACAAAGACTACTTTCAACAAACCCAAGAATACAAAAATAATAAGTAAAAATAAACAAATGCAAGAAAAGCCAAGATAGCTAGTGCTATCAGGATGGGATGTACTTGGGAATTTGGTAAGCTGGGGTGACAAGTGATATGTTAAACCAAATTACCAAGTAAAAAACAAGAGTAAATTAGGTAACTAAAAAGCCAAGGCTACTAAAGACTAAAAAAATTCAAAAAAGTAAGCCTCAAGTAAGAAAGGTAAAGTCACCAAGTCAAACCAAGGATATACGTCAAATAGGATGCTAATAAAATAAATCAATGGTAAAAGAAGAAAAAAATGGTAAAATAACATTTATGAGTGAGAAGTAACAATCCTTATCTCACTCAACAATGGAAAAAGGTTCATAAAAAAGGAAAATAACATTGATTAGTGAGAAGTAACAAGTAAACCTCACTCAACAATAAAAAAGAGGGGAATAAAAAGGGAAAACAACATTTTTGAGTGAGAAGTAACAATCCAACCTCACTCAACAATGGAAAAATGGGTATGAACTCAGGTGTCCATAATAGCAAGCTAGTACAACAATGATAAATGGTAAAAAGGAAAGTAAAACAAATGTAGAAATTCAAATCATGTCAGAAAGAACATAATCCATAGTTCTCAAACATGTTGTTTCGCTCTAAGGATAGATAAAAATGAAACAAAGTAATGCTAACATGTTTTTTAAGAGGTGAAGAAAAAAGAGTTTAAAGAAGGGGGAAAATAGATTTGGAATCACAATTTGTCTATCAAGGGGGGAAATGAAATGGGTGGAGTGGAGAATGAAGGAAAAATCAAGGTAGAGGACCTCTTTATCAAAGTCAAGACACTCAAATTGATTTTTCAAAATAAGAGGACTTTTGACCTTAAGGAATCTAAAAAACTTCTCTTAGCTACACAAGTATCAGGTTTAAAATTGCAATATATGGATCATCCCATGAAGGCTATATGCATGAAAATTAAAATGGACCTACCACCCCACAATGTATTCCCCATTCCTTAAGACCCCTTACAGAGTCATCGATATACTATGAAGATTGGGTACTTACGTGAGAAAGTAGGTGGTATAATAGATTTTGTTGAATTCCCATATTATAATATACTAGCTTATTACACCCCAAAGGACCTCAGCTCTATGTGAAGCCAACTATGGAGTTTGAGCTTTGATTACAAATAGGAGATGTGCTTGAAATCATGTTTTTTAGTATGATTTGACTTTTGAGATTTGTATGTTGCCTTTTATTTCAAATGATTTATATTTTAAATTTCTTGATGGATTTTTATAATCTTCCTCTATACAGATTTGGAAAACCAAACATGGGTACTAAAGATGAATTTCATTTGAATACTTGGGATAAGGTTTCTATGAAAGAGAACTTCAAAGAGTTTGGGGTCTAAGAATTTCATAAATCTAGGTGAAATAAAAGTGCTATCTTAACTTTGACCTTGTTTTATCCAATGTGGAGTGAAAAAAAGGGAAAAATAAGAGGAATGACACATGTAATAATTTGAATCACTTCAAATCACAAAAAATGTGATAAATGGAAAAAATAGATACAATGATAGTAAGGAGGTTATTATGGTTTGTAAGGATAACTAAGAAATGCCAAAGAAGTCAAGACTTATCCATAAAACTAGATTCTTCAAGTAGAAACCCTAAGCTAAGACTCCTTAAGTATAATGGTGAAAGAGCAGATTATAAAGAAGCATAAGTAAATAATAACCATTGATTGCATAGTGAAAAAATAATGAAATGAGCTTGTACTTATAGGTAGATCTCACTCTAATTCCTTTTAAATTTGTTGGCTATATAGGGTCAACCCACTCAACCCTATATGTTTTTAGGAGATAAATAGCTAGGTCTTGAGCTAGGTTGTTCAAAAGGATAACAAAGCTCTCAAGTGAAAATACCCAAAAAAAATATAGGGTTGACCCAATCAACCCTATATAATAATCAACCTAGTATAGTCAATTATTGAAAGGGGATCAAGGTGAGGAAAAGAGGGATGGAAAGAGGAAAAAGACTAGAGGAGTGTGCAAGGGAGGATTAATAGCTTAGGGAATGGTTTTAAGAGTTGGTTGGATTGGTAATAATGTGGCAATATGGGACAAAAAATCTTATAAAGCACCAAAGGTCTGCCCACCCTTTTTTTGATGTACCCTTTAAGGCATGTACTTAGAGAGATTAGTCTTGATGGGTTCTTGAAAGATTTAAAGCATCGGTATTTGATAAAATGTTTAAAATATTTTGTGTATACATATGACAGACTAAAATCTCATCACATCTCACTAAGTTACATAATGCTGAGGCTAAAAATGTTGCAGTATTTTAAAGCATAAAATAAATGAAAGTAAATGACTAAAAGGAAATAAATAAAAAAGTAAATGTAATGCATATCTTGAATTACCTTTAACACTATATGGTTGTCTGTTATGTTGTTAGTTTTGATTGTGTAGGGCATAAAGACTACTTTCAAAAAACCCAAAAATACAAAACTAAAAATTAAAAACAAACAAATGCAAGAAAAGCCAAGATAGATGGAGCTATAAGGATGGGATGTACTTGGGAATTTGGTAATCTGGGGTGATAGGTGCTATGTTAGACCAAATGACCAAGTAAAAAACAAGAGTAAATTATGTAATTGAAAATCCAAGGCTACTAAAGACTGAAAAAATTCAAACAAGTAAACCTCAAGTAAGAAAGGCAAAATCACCAAGTTAAACCAAGGATACAAGTTAAACATGATGCTAATAAAACAAATCAATGGTAAAATATGAAACAAAATGGTAAAACAACATTTATGAGTGAGCAGTAACAATCCTTATCTCACTCAATAATGGAAAAAGGTTCATAAAAAAGGAAAATAACATTGATGAGTGAGAAGTAACAAGCCAACCTCACTCAACAATTAAAAAAGGGGGAATAAAAAGGGAAAACAACATTTTTGAGTGAGAAGTAACAAGCCAACCTCACTCAACAATGGAAAAAGGGGTATGAACTCAAGTGTCCATAATAGCAAGATAATACAACAATGAGATGGTAAAAAGGAAAGTAAAACAAGTGTAGAAATTTATATCATGGCATAAATAACACAATCCATAGTTCTCAAACATGTTGTTTCTCTCTAAGGATAAATAAAAATGAAACAAAGTAATGCTAACATGTTTTTTAAGAGGTGAAGAAAAAATAATTTAAAGAAGAGGGAAAATAGATTTGGAATCACAATTTGTCTATCAAGGGGGGAAATGAAATGGGTGGAGGGGAAAATGAACAAAAAACCAAGGTAGAGGACCTCTTTATCAAAGTCAAGACAATCAAATTAGATTTTTTAAAATAAAAGGACTTTTGACCTTAAGGAATCTAAATAACTTCTCTTAGCCACCCAAGTCTGAGGTTAAAAAATGTAGTATATGGATCATCCCATGAAGGCTATATGCATGAAAATTAAAATGAACTTACCACCCCAAAACATGTTCCCCATTCCTCAAGACCCATAATAGATCCATCATTATACTATGAAGATTGGGTACTTATGTGAGAATGTAGGTAGCACCACAGAGTTTGTTAAATTCCCGTATTCCAATCTAGTAGCCTATTGCACCATAAAGGACCTCAGCTATATGTGAAGCCAACTATGGAGTTTGAGCTTTGATTACAAATAGGAGATGTTCTTGAAATCGTCTTTTGGTATGATTTGACTTTTAAGATTTGTATGTTGCCTTTTATATATCATTGCGTTTTATTTCAAATGATTTGGATTTTGAATTTCTTGATGGATTTTTATATTCCTCCTCCATACAGATTTGGAAAACCAAACATGGGTGCTAAAGGTGAATTTCATTTGAATATTTTGGATAAGGTTGCTAAATAAAGAGAACTTCAAAGAGCTTGGGGTCTAATATTCTCATAAATCTAGGTGGAATAAAAGTGCTATCTTAACTTTGACCTTATTTTATCCAATGTGGAGTGAAAGAAAGGGGAAATCAAGAGGAATGACACATGTAATAGTTTGAATTACTTCAAATTGAAATAAATGTGATAAATGGAAAAAAGAGATAAAATGATAGTAAAGTGTGAATCGTTATCATAAGACTGAGGGAAATAGAGTAAAAATATGCTAACATAGATTTTTGTACAAATTCCATCTAAAAAGAGAATCAAAAGCTAAATTTTGAGAATAAGGATGATATAAAGATGAAAATATGGTAATTTTATGATGAGGGTTGGGTCCTATCCACCATCTTACACTATAAATTCATAAAAGAGAAACCCACAAGGGTGACAACATTTAAATGAATAATAAAGTGAGGTAAGAAACAAGATGGTAATTTTTTGAGGAATGATGGGTCTTATCCATAGTTTTACAAAGCAACTCACAAAATAAAAACCTAATGGGTGTCAAAAAGAAAAAATACAAGATAAAGAAGACTATAGTACATACATAAACCAAAAGACCAAAAGGAAGGACTAAAGGTTTATGAAAGGAAGGAATTTACTACAGAGGGAAGGACCCATGTAAGTAACTTGAAAAAAGTGTTAGATAGATGTACACAGAAATCATGAAAAAAGGAAATGTTTAGGCAACGTAATTTTTGAGGAATTGTGCATTGGTGGGCTCTTTGAAAAAATGGCCTTCATTGGTTTGAAGATAGTAGGTTCTGGGGGTATAGACACAATATTTTAAAAATTTTATTGATTACTAACACTTTATATCTTGTAGTAACTTGTTGAGTCTCAATCTCTCTAAATGCATGCCTTAAGGGGTCCATTGAGAAAGGGGTGGGTAGACCATCAATGCTTCATAAGAGTATTGTCATTTTTTTTACTTTTCATATACACACTCATATCTTAAAAACATTAAATTTAAGATTATTATTCTCAGTTCTACCCATTCTAGTGATTTTCCTCTTTCCATCTTCCTTTTCTTGCCTTAATTCCCTTTTGGACTATAGGTTATACTAGGTCAACCATGGTTGACCTTGTATAGTTTAGGGGCATTTTTCACTTTTTGAGTTTGTTATCTTGTAGGCCTACCTAGCTCAGACCTAGTGAATTATCCCTAAAAACATATAGCGTTGACCATGGCTAACCCTATTTAATTGATGTTTTTGGGAGGATTTAGGTAAAGATCATATACAAGTTCATTTCTAACCATTTGTAATGAATATAAGTGAAGAAGAACAAGTGTGAATGAACATCTACTTATTGACCATTTTACATGAGGAATAAAACTTAGGCTTCCACACTTTATTTGGAGATACAAATATTATCTTATGGAGAAGTCTTTTGGATGTATAGATAGGTTGTGTAGCCTAGAGCTGATTTATCTTTTTTATCTTTACATACCACAACAATCTCTTGCAAAGCACCTTGGCCAAGGGAGAGATTTAGGCTCGACGGGTTCCTCTTCAAGGTAAGTATTCTTAACTTTATTTCTCCTTTGTAAAAATAGATAGATAACATAGTTGTGATTCTTTCTTCCATGCATTAGGATTCCATATACATTGATGTGAGTATATGTCTTCTATGCATGTTTAGTTTAGTTGTTTAATTTTTTTTCTAACCCCCACTTTGTGCCACAAGCTTTAGTGTGCACAAAATTATATTTACTTTCTTATTTATTAGACTTAAGTGAAATATCAAACCTTAGGAATCTTTTAGGGTTCTTGCATGATTGTGTTAGAATGTAGGATTTAGAACCCTACCTCACATGTTGTATTATGAAAATTGATCCCCTAATCGTGTCTAATGGATCCCCATATTGGTCATACTCCTACTTAACAAATGTTTCCCAATTGAAGGTGTAGGTATGGTCTATCTTCTCCAAGCCAAGATCAATTTATAGACATGATTCATTTTTGATTTCATACATTTTGGTGAACCTAATGTGAAACTAACCCTTGAATAATTTATTTTAATTTATTTCATTCTTCTTAGCATTATTTTTATCATATATCTATCATACTGGATTGAATCTATCGACCCAATTCTAATTTGTGTGTGTAAGTTTTCAAGAATAGGCAACTAGATTGACTTAGATATCCTGGTATAGGTTTCTAGACTCTTAGACTTCTATTTTAGAATACTAAGTCAACCTAATTGACCCTGTACACTTTCAAACATCCAAATTTCGTTACTAGGTAAATCCTAGTTGACCCTATACATTTTAGGCACTCAAAAATTTGATTATGTAAAGCTTGATCGACCTAGTTAACCCAATTAGTAGGTTTTGCAAGCATATTCCAAGGTTTTTGACTAGAAATCATTATTTTCAACATCTTTGATCCACCAAGGTTCTTTTCTATCTCTCTGTCCTTTTCTTTTTTGTCTTTCTTGTCATAATTTTTAGTCTTCAAAATTTCCCCTACATAGTCAATTAGATCAACCCTATCAACAAAGTTCTATGTTCTATGTTCTGTATGAATAATTAGGTCAACCCTAGCCGACCCTATTCATTTTTAGAACTTTCCTCCACAATACAGGTTCAATCTTATTTTATATTTTATGCATATAGTGTCAACACTATACCTTATTTCAAGTTGGAATTAATCTCTATATGCTAGTAATTAGTTCCCACCTTTTTTTCTTATTGCTTGCATGCTTATAATAGGTCACATAGTTTAATTATTCAATGTTTAATTGATCATTTAGTTTCACTATTTCTATTTTATTCACACATAGCCAAATCATAAAATCTAAACAAGCATTTTAACATTTGTTACCCAAAGCCAACCTACTTAGATTTCATCACCAAGGAAGAAGATAACTTGATAATATAGTCAAGTATAATTCATGGTTAATGGTATATTCTAGCTAAGCACCTAGCATCTTTATCACTATGGTGTGTGAAGCGAGGGTGTAGGCTCTAATACCAAACATGTATCATTACCACTACAGTCTCTTTTAGACCAAACTACTTAAAACCATCCTTAGATTTCTATCTAGTTCATTGATTTAAAACCAACTTCGCATCACATTTAAAATCATTTCTTAGTAATATAATAAAACATATTAGGTTGACGAATTAGCTATCTATTTATTTTACAAGTTGATTGCTTTCGTTTTACTCAATTATGTGTATAAAAACTTGTACTAACCAATGTTAGTGCAATGTTTTGTATTGTGTGCTTCAATTAGATTGACCAGTGTTGATCTATTTGACTATTTGTTTCCCTTCATTCCTTACTTTCCTAGATTAGCTACAAATATTATCTTGTTTTAGTTCATAACTTGTTATCAACTTTCTTTTCTTTCCTGTCTGGTGTACTAGGTCAACTCAGTTGACCCTGTACCTTTTTCTAGCCTCAGTGCACTATATAGGATCAACCTAGTCAACCATGTGTTGTCTACAACCCCTTTTACCTCTTTCTCCAATCTCTGTGCACTTTATTGGATCAACTTAATCAAATCTTTACAATTTTGTAGTCCATATTTTTGTGCTAGGTCAACCCAGTAGACCCTATAATATTTTAGTCACTTTCTAGTTGTTTGCTTTCTCATCTCTCTTCCTTTCCCTTCATCATGAAAGTTTTGCTTGATAGTGACACTAAGTTGAAGTCAACAAACATGATGAATCTTACCAATCATCATAGTGTCTCCCATAGACAAAGTAGGGCTCCTCTCTTAGATGCTAGTAATTTTCATATTTACACTAACACAACAAATTGTGGGACCCCTCCTAATACCTCTTCACAACATAATCCTCTTTTCTCTCTAGAAGATTAACCCGAGTTAGAATATACTCCATAAATTCTTGTCTTGATCTCTAAATTTACTCAACATTGAGGAAAGGATCCTTTTACCATTTACAATCTTATAATTAGTGGTCAAGTCGAAGAGCCTCATTCACCTACTCCTACATTCTCAATTAGATTTAGGGGTACTACTTGCTTTGATTCTTAGACTCTTCCTTCAATTATGACCCCTTCTCATACCATGAACTCTTTTTATCTAACTTATTCCACCTCCATGCCTAGTATATCCACTAACATGGTAGGTTCTACATCTAGTGGGCCACTCTTGAGATCCACTATCCTTAATCCATCTACTAGTGCTTCATTTTCTACTCAAGGCAATCATGATTCTAGTGCTTCTTCCTCTCAACCATTTACTAGTCCATCTTTTGCTACACAAGAAATTTTTTCCACTAGTGCATCATACTCTCATAATTATTCTCAAGCTCTTATCAACACCAATAGTGGTACCCAAACCACTAATACTAACACGAATGCCAACCCTAATGATTCTAATAATGCTAATCAAACACATCAATTTTTGTTGTAAACTCTTAATCAAATGGATACATTTTAAGCTCATAACACAAATAAAATGATGATAATGCAAAACCACCTTCTCCACCTTCAATCTCATCCTCAACTAATGGATTGGGACATAGATAACGATAATGTTCCCCATCCTCTTTAATATTCTCAAGGAAATCTTATTCCTCAACCTCCTTTTGTCAATAAAACCATCAAGCATCTACAAAATGATCCTCTTAATAATCAGATTACTAATATTGGTATAGGAGGTATCACACTCACAATTTCATATAATGGATCAACTGATCCCTCCCTTCATCTTAAAACATTCAAAAATATTTATAAGGATTGGGTCAAATTAAACACCTTTTCTACTACCAAGATCCTTGCCAAAACCCTCATAGGTGATGCCTTAGATTAATTAAATAAACCTAGACCTTATTCCATTACTAGTTTGGAGGATGTAGTGAATGCTTTAGTTTAATAATTCCAAACTAATGATCTTCCCATAAACACATTGTCCCATTTCATAAATTGCAAAAAAAATGAAAATGAAACCACTCAAGTCTTTGATAAAAGATGGAATACTTTGTCAAATAAATATGAACATAACATGGTTGATGATAATCTTTTCCATCTCTTTACCAATGCCCTTTTTCCTAAATTACAATATCGATTCTGCACTCTCTCTCCATTTACATTGGAGGAGGCTATTGACCAAACTAAATGTCAAGATTTTATTATGCATCAATTCAAGCCAACCCAAACTTATATGGGTCCTCATATATTACTTAATAAAAAAAACTATAATATTACCAATGATGGTGTTATGGATTCTTATGACACCATTCACAATGTTCAAGCTATCATTCCTAACCCTTCTTTAGAACCAACTCCCCCTTATAAAAAATATACCAAACCTCATTTATCTTCACTAAATAACATCAACATTCATATACGTATATCCTTAATTGATTTGATTAATCATCTACTTAAGCCTCTTCCATAAGAGCTTGACCCTACTCATCTTATGAAATATTGGTATGATCTTAATAAGTTTTTTTGGTTTCATGCTAGTTGGGGTCATTCTCATGAGACCTATATACAAATTCATAATTTACCTATGAATTTTCTTCTTCGACTTAATTATTATCATGATTCCAACATTCAAATGTGCCACAAATCTTATGAAATTACTTTTAATGACTATTAATCACATGATAAAACTCAAACTTTGAATCAAGAAAATGGTCATTTAGCTATCTATAAAGACCCTCTTCCTAATCAGTAATCAATTAAAGACACCTAAGACAATCCAAAACCTTCCACAAATAATGTAGAAATTATTGTTAACCCCATTTCTGAATAGAACATGGTTAACATAACTAATATGAGAAGGGTGGTTTCTTTTATTAATTCTCAACCTATCTATACTCCATCTTAAACATATCATGTTATTTAGGATTCTTCTCCAACTCATTTAAATGAGTTGGGGCAAGATGACCTTATTACTTTTGACAATACAATTTATGATTTTCCCTTGGATAATACTTCCCATTCTATTTTTAACATTCTTCCATCGTCCTTCAATACTAATGATAATCAAATTTATACTAACACTTCTTCTACCAATTCTCAAAATCAAATTAAATCAACTAATTCATCATCTAAACATTATTTACAAACTTTTGCTAAATCTTCTTCTTCTTATCAACAAAATTTTTAATGCACTTCAGCTCCTCCTTTTGAGGACCTCCTTAATCATTACACAACTATATCTAACAACCTTGTTATGGGTTATGATGAGTGGGATCCCATTGTGTAACTCACTAATATCCCATTCAAAATTATATTCCTTAAGCTTATGAGGAATTCTCCTAATCATAAAAACCATCTCATTTTACTATTTGAGATGAATGTCCCTCATCCTCCCCTAGCAGGATGGGAGGTAGCTTTATCTAGTTCTAGAGATAATATATTAAAAAAATGTGAAAACATGTATATCAATGTTGATGAAACTATAGACACTTCTCTTTCCTTAAAATTTCTCATAGCTTCTATGATTCTCGATGAAATTCTACTTCATGTGGATGATCATCCCTTATTTATTAGAATCCAAATAGGCAATATCTAAGTTAAGCATGCATTGATTGATGAGGGTTTTGGCATGTGTGTCACTTCTCTCCATTTCATTAAAACTCTTAGATATTCAAAATACAATCTTAGATCTACATGCATCACCTACTAAGGATATGATAGAAGGAAAATGCCTCCTCTAGGTTGCATGTGGCTTCCAATTATCCCACCTATCACCATTTGTGTTAAGGTGATGATCTTTAACTTTCCCCTTTCTTATAACATCTTTCTTGGTAGGCCATGGACTCACTATAAGATAGTTATTGCTTCTTTCACCTACCAATGCATTAAATTACCTCATAATATAGCCATTTATAGGATTCAAGGTGACACTAACCCTTGTAATTTCAAACAATTTCAAGATCATGGTGTCTTCAAGATTCCTATTCTTGAGCATTTGCCAAATATTCCATTTTATGAGTCTCAACATCTTAACTTTCCTAATAATTCAACTTGAGGTTATATTGGACATCCTGAGCTCATTGGTAACATTTTGCCTAACCTCTTAGATTTTGATGATGATGAGATCTCAGTGAGATTAAATTAAAGATCAAAAATTTCAATCCTCACCTCATCTCATATAAAATTTTCCTACTTCCTTATAGCCTCATTCTCACAAGCCTCCTTGTAATGACATTCCCTTAGTTTTGACTAAGACTAGACATTATATTTACCATACCTCATTGGATGATAAGGTCATCCCTACTTGTGTCATTGATCTTCACACACTAGATTATGATGATGGTTATTACTTAGATGATCCATTTTTAGGTATTCTTGTACAAGTCCATAATGTTGAGATTATTCATTATCATTCTTCTTTAGTTGAGTATTTTCATGTATCTAATCATTTTATCTCACTTATAGTTCCTGATTTTTGTATTTTCCCTTTTATCATAGGGTAAAGATGGTACTAACACCTTCAATTTCTAATGAGCCATGTAGGACTATGTTCATGGATCATGCTATGACCAATTCTTACCATTTTGCTAGGTATCCTGACCCTCATATCTGGTTTACCCTTGAGGTTAGTGTAACTCTCATTAGACCTTCTATATATCTTAATCCTCCCTTAGTAGAGCCTTTTATAATTGAGTCTCTTCCTACTCCTACTATAGTTGAGCTTGTTTCTACTTCTACTATTTTTGAGCCTACCCCTATTATAATTCCATTACTCCTTTCATTGAGCCTAGTTCCAATCCATCCTCATCATCACCCTCCCTTGGTGATGGTTTTATTTCAATACCTAAGATGGATCCTCTACCCACCAAATGGGCCAATGAGTATTCTTCATCTTCTTTCACTCTTGTTACATCTCCTTGAGTGAGTGCTTGTACTAAAGCCACTCATAAGCATATTTGTTGCTTCCATAGGATAAATAATCATTCTTCCACTAATTGTCATAAGTTGTGACAATATATTGTTACCTTGAATCCTCATTCCCCATCATCAAACAAAGCCATAACTCCCCAAAAGGTACTTCCTAAATATCTACCCAAGTATGGTGAGGTATATTATCAATGGAAGCTATGCAACACCCATCATATGGATCATTATTGTATCCTTCAACAACATATTAAGGATCACCTTATTGCCATTCCCAAAAATTTTACCTATCTTTCCACAAGTCATTCCCATAATAAGGCTCCTCTTTCTCCCATGGATCCACCTCTAGTGGGTCCATTGCCTCTTATAGTTCCTTCACCATGTTTAATGCCTCCACCCATGATTTCTTCTCTTGTGGACCTTCCCTTGTGGATCCTTCTCCATTAGTAATTATTGTATCTCACATAGAGATTACTCCCATGCATTATCTTGATATTTCCTTGCCTAATTTACCTCCTCAACATGATCCTTTGATCATTCCTACTATTTTATGTGGAGGAGATTATAAGAGAAGTATTTGCCTAGTATTTATTAAATATTGACAAGAAATTAGAAATAGTTCATCTCTAACTTCATAAAGATTTATTTGATGTCTTGGATAATGTGTGTGGATAGATTTATAAATTTTATGAGCACATAGTGATTTCACATTTTAATTTAGGTTGGACGTGTACTCCAATCTTATCTTTATATATCTATTATATCATTTGACACTATGTCAAATGTTTCCTTATAATTTATGGTTATTTCTTGCTTGTTGTACTATATATTTCTTAGCTTATCATTTATATATCACATATGATTGTGTTTATTTATCATTGATTTCTCACTCTTGCTTGATTTTTTCTCAAAACTCTTTTCTTCCTCTTCTGATTATTTGCTTTCTTATCTCTATTTTTCATAGTTAGTTATCATTGTGACTTGGTTATATAAACCCTATTCCCTTTGGTCATTATCTCCTTTTTACCATGTGATCAGTTAGCAAACAATCCTACTCATTACTATCTCCTTACATCAGTCCTATTTTTGGATCTCCTTTTTCCCTTCTTCCCTTTTCACAAATTAAACATATACATGGTTGAGACTTGAGATCACATACTAGTTCATTGTCAAGCCTAAGTGTCCTAGTCAGTATTTATCTTTGGTTACTTATCTTCCTTTAGCTTTAGCCTAAAACTCATTCATGTGTATCACTACATCTATCATGATTAGTCATTCCAAGTCCGTATGGAGGAGGAGTTTTTAAAATATATAAAAAGTTAAAATCTAAATCATTTAAACCAAAAATAATGATACAAAAGGAAAAAACATTTGTAAAAGTCCAATCACACTAAAAGATGTGATTCCAAGCACATCTTCTTCCATTTGAAGCTTAAACTCCATAGTTAGCCTCATGACAGAGCCAAGGTCCTTTGGGGTATGGTAGGCTAGTAGATTAGAAGAGGAGAATAAAAAAATCTTGTAGTGCTACCTAATTTCTCATATAAGCACCCAATCTTTTTAGTAGACTGATAACTGTGTAAGGGGTCATGAAGAATGGGGAACATGTCATGGGAAGGTAGGTCCATTTTATTTTTATTATACCAATCTACCTTCATGAGTTGATCTTAGTAGCATGCCTATTTTCCTAAAAAGCTTTATGTTTATAGAGAACATGTGTCTTTTGTACATAGATGACCACTAGTCACTTAGTATCTTCTCATGTCCTTAGTATGCCTCCTGTCTCCCAGGGTCTTCTCTTAGGATGCTTAAGACTTGTTTTTTACATTCCATTTTTCATTCCTGATATCCCTCATATTTCCTCTTGAAAAATATTATTTTCTCTACTGATCACTCCCCTTGGGATTTATTTTGTGAGTTACATTATAAAATCATGGATAGGACCCAACCATCCTCATAAAATACCATCTTTACCTTCCTAATACCCATATCCTTGATTACCTAATTTTTCCAATTTATTACACCCTAATGCTATTATCTTTATGAGTTGCCTTGTAATAATGTGGATAGGAACCAACATTCCTCACAAAATTTTCCAATACCCAAGTCACAATCTAAAATTACATGTGTCAAATATGAGATAAGATTCAATTGATTATGAAGTTTCACATCATTGACATGTTTCCTAGCTTGATTTAGTATTATTTATGCTTAATTAATTTCTCCTTCACTTTTTTATCTTCTTATTTTTTGAGTGCATGTAAAATATAACCATTTATTAGATGAGGTAGGCCCATATGTCCTAACACCCATGCCACCAGATGTGGATCACTCCCCCATGTGTAGTGTATAATAACCTCTATCTTCACGATCACTAGTGTAATTATGTGCCAACTGGACCATGTAATCACTATGTCTCCATATGGCCACCACATTATGTCTATACATCTCACTAACTATAACACTGACTCATGGGGCATTTCCTATGCTACCTAGTCCTATCTCCATCTCCACACTCAAGGCGACCTATTATCAAGCTCATGGGGAAACCCAACCAGTTGGAGTATAAGAAACCTCTCATATATCCAAGATTTTAGCAATATAATTAGTCCCATGGTCTTCTACCCTCAGAGAAACATCTTGTATAGATCATGTATGATCTAGACCCAAATAATAGATCATAGATTATATATATAACTTACTCCTATAAGATCATCCTACTCAAGGCTACCACAAATAGTGGTACCTTGCCATTTGACTTGTGACATAACACGTGTTATATCGTAATCCATATCACAAAATTTTGGATATCTAGAATCTATGATATATAAATCATCCATACTAACTCTATGTCCTCCCAAAATCATCTTTTAGCTTATAGCCTATATGGCTAAGGCTCTCCTATCTTCTATGTTATTTGGTATCCTTGTGGTCACTGGTACTCCTACTATGGGTAGCCTGAGGTTGGTATGGGAATATTATTGTGTGATGGAAACCTCTATCACATCCCCATCCACTACCCACCAAAATGTGTTAGTTAGTCATTCCTAACAATAGAGGAACATGACTAATTGATCTAAAATCATGGGGCTCATGCACATATTAGTTATACCTCTTAGACCTATAGATACTAGTATAGCCCTATCTATATATGACAATCACTCCAATAATGATAGTAACTTGGCCACATCCACCAATCTCTATAACCTCTATCATTTTTGTAACCAAGAAATAACAAAGGATGTATCATTTCCTTCATGGCATGTATAGTCACAATATATTCTTTTTACATTTTTAAATTAAAAATAAGCCTAATTACTTTTAAACTTATTAATTTTTATTCATTTAACCCTATTTATAGCCTAATTAGTCCTTCTTTCCCTCCTTCAGTCATTTTAAGCCATTTTATCCTTCTTTTGGCCCTATGCATGCTTTTCTATGCTTATACTAGTTCTTTGGTCAACCTAGTTTTACCAAAATTTTCCTACTTTTGCCTAGATGACTCCAAAATCTTAGTCAACCCTCTTATTTTCCCCTTCTTAGTGATGAATTATAATTTTGGACCTTTAAAATTAGTTATCAAACTATATTAGGTTGGTATCTTGTAGAATGTCCAAGGTCGACCCATACCTATTAGGTCGACACTATGGATTCTACCTAGTTTCAATGTACTAGGTCAACCTAGTTCATTTTGCCCATTGACCCCTTGCATTTCCCTAAACAAGTGCATTTTTTGCTTTCTTCCTAATTCCTATAAACCCATTTCCCATATTTGTATTTTATACCACTAAAACCTAATTTTGTCTCATTGTGACATCTAAATATGCTAAAAATTATATTTTTCTAAAAATATACTTAATTCACTACAAATTTCACAAACTAGTTTGAGATTCATAGCTACATACTTGTAGTGCACCCTCTACTACCTCTAGAGCCTCTCCTTGTCTAGCTTATCATCTCCTTGCCATCTTAGCTTCTTTGGTCTCCATGGCTCTTTTTTCTCTCTTCCACAAGTGAAAATAAAAAATGACTAGTCTTTTCCTCTATTTAAAAACATTTTTCTAAATTTAAATTCTTCAATTAATATCCTCTAGATTCCTTATTTTATCTATATCTTTGTTTTTACTCATTTGTTTTCAAACTTGTAAAATGCATTAGATTCATGATGACATAGAGATTATTTTCCACTCTATGCTTATTTTTTAAAAATCTTGATTTTTGACTTTTTTTGCAATAACTTCTATAGGTTCACCTAGTGTTCTTCACATTGGATGCATTCACTTTTTATTTTAGTCTACTTCTTTATCTAAAACACTAAGGTAAGTAAAGGTTTGTGTTTTTAAATTTTGTCCTTTCCTTTATCTTATTTTTTTCATACCACACTTTACTTAGCATCATCATTATGTGTCATCATATTCTATCTTGAAGCACCATATCTTATTACACTTACATGAAATATGATGAGATTCAAGTGGGCCATATGTATACACACAATATTTTTAAACTTTTATTGATTACTAACACTTTTTATCTTTTAGAAACTTATTGAGTGTCAATATCTCTAAGTGCATGCCTTAAGGGGTACATCAAAAAAGGGGTGGGCAAACCATCATTACTTCATAAGATTATTGTCCCTTTTTTCACTTGCCATATACACACTCATATCCTAAAAACCTTAACCCTAAGCTTATTCTTCTTAGTTTACCCATTCTAATCATTTTCTTTTTTACATTCTCATTTTCTTGGCTTAATTCTATTTTGGATTGTTAGCTGTACTAGGTCGACCATGGTTGACCCTATATAGTTTTAAGGGTATTTTTCACTTTTTGGGTTTGTTATTCTTTTGGCCAACCTAGCTAAGAGCTAGTGAATTATCCCCAAAAACATACAGGTTTGACCATGATCGACCCTATAAAGCAAATTTTTTTGAGAGGATTTAAGGAAAGATCTACCCATATATACAGGTTCATTTCCAACCATTTTTAAGGAATAAAAGTGAAGAAGAATAAGTGTGAATGAACATATATTTATTGACCATTCTACTTGAGGAATAAAGTTTAGAGTTCTATACTTTATTTGGAGATACACATCTTATCTTGTGGAAAAGTCTTTTGGATGTATAAATAGGTTGTGTAGCCTAAAGCTAATTTATCTTTGTTATCCTTACATACAACATCAATCTCTTGTGAATCACCTTGGCCAAGGGAGATATTGAGGTTCAGTGGGTTCATATTCAAGGTAAGTATTCCTAACTTTATTTCTCATTTGTAAGAGTAGATAGATAATGTAGTTATGATTCTTTCTTCTATGTATTAGGAAATTTATATACATTGACGTGAGTATATGTATTCTATGCATATTTATTTAGTTTTTTAATTTCTAACCCCCACTTTGTGTCACAAGATTTAGTGTGAACTAGATTAGATTTAGTTTTTTGTTTATTAGACTTAGTTGAAATATCAAACCATAAGACTCTTTTAGGGTTGTTACATGATTGTGTCAGGCTGTAGGCTTTGGAACCCTATGTCACATGGTGTATTATGACAAGTGATCCCCTAATCAGGTCTAGTGGATCTCCATATTGGTCATGATACTAGTTAACAAATGTATTACCAATCAAAACTCTAGCTATGCTCTATCTTCTCTAAGCCAAGATCGATTTATAGACATGATGCATTTTTGATTACATACACTTGAACTAGGAATGTCTTTGAATAAATATGGGCCCTACCATTTTTGGGCATATTTAAATTCTTTATCATGGGTATAGTCTAATTTATAGATAAGATCACCAACATTAAATTTGTGGACTTTAACACATTTTTTATGCTACTTGGTAATGTGAGCATTATTTTTACAGTTATGTTGTAAGGTGAAAAGAAGGCATTCATCAAGTAGATCAAGGGTATAAAGATGAGCTTCATGTAATTCTTCATAAATAATAATACCATGAATATATATATATATATGTAGAGAGGGAAGCTAAACTTTTGAAGGAAGAACTGACTCAAAACCATAGACTAACGAGAATGAAGTTATCTTAGTGGCAGTGTGTATGCTAATTTGATATGCCCAAGGTATAGGGTAGAGATGAAGATGTCAATCCATGTAGGTTTCATGGATTATATTTTGGATAATTTTTTTTTTGATAATTTTATTGGTGGCCTCAGCTTGGCCATTACATTTTAGATGATAAGGCATGGAAAATTTGTGATTAATCTTGAATTTATTGTAAAGTTGTTTACCATGTTTGTTTTTGAAATTACCACCATTGTTTGAAATGATGGTCTGGGAAACACCAAAGAAGACAATGATTTTATTAAGAATAAATTTTTAAATAGTAGTAGTGACATTAATAAAAGTCATGGCTTTTACCCATTTAGTAAAATATTTGATAGCAGTGATGATAAAAACATGCCCATTTTGGGAATGAGGTAGTTTGCTAATGAGATCGAATCCCTATGTGAAAAATGGCCAAGGAGATTTGATAGTTTGAATTTTATATTGAGGTGAATGGATTAGATCATCATGAAGCTAACAAGCATTAGAATTTTTAGCATATTCAATTGCATCCTTTTCAAGACTAGGACAAAAGTAACCCATACATAGACATTTATGGGCTGTAGCATATCTGCTACAATGGCCACCACAAATGCCCCCATGTGCTTATTAAAGAAGAGGAGGGACATCATATTTCATAACATAATGGATTAAGGTACCTTCAACATTGGAATAATAAAGGATATTATGTCAAAATATATACTTGAAATCTTTTTTATGAATACATGTATTTTCTTGAGAGTCTAAATTAGGAAGATAAGTTTGATGTTTCTAGAATTGAATATTGTCTTGGTACCATGGGATTTGTCAAATGGTAATAGCCTCTATATGATAAATAAATGAATCTGGTGGTTGAGTAGAAGATATATATTTTATTATATGTATAATAAAAGTAGGATTAGAAAGGACTTAGTGGGGATGAAAGAGAGATGCTAACGAGGAAAGAGAATCATTAATGGAATTTTGATCTCTAAGAATAGGCTTAATAGTGAAAGAGATGAAATCCTTAATGAGAGTGGTTGTAATTTGATGATATGTGATGAAGTTCTCACTTTTAAATTGATAATCACCATTGACTTGGTGGAAAAAACACAGAGAATCACCTAATGCATGAATGTATTGAATATCTAAGTCAAGAGCAACTCGTATTCCTAAAATGAGAGCTTTGTATTCAACCATATTATTTGTGACATCAAAGGTGAAGAAAAAATCTAAATGACTGATCTTTCTAAGAGGACTTGTGAGAATGCAACCTAACCTAGCTCCTTGAAGGAATTTAGCACCATCAAAGTGAAGGGTGTAGACACTAGAAAACTGTACTAGATGTCAAAATGCCTTGAGAGCTTTCTTGACCCTATCGGACCTTGAGTCTAGTTAACCACATAGTTAACTAAATTCACTAACTTACTAAATTGAATTTTTAACCCACCTCTTTTTAACCCACCTTGACCCCTTTTCCTTTGGACACTAGATCACTAATGGTTAGCTTAACCATCGATGGTTAGCTTGACAATCGATGGTCAGGGCCTCACCCTCCTAACACATCACCAATTATGTGTGAGATAATGAGGTATAATTAAATATATTTGCCTTATGTGGTGCTAACAAACTCCCAAGCATCAAAATCAACAACCTCATCCTCTAGGGAACCTTCTATCCTCCATCTCTCTTTACTTATAAAAGGATGGGAGTAGGAGGTCAAATGGATCCATCATCACAAGAATTATTGCACATAGGTATTCAGGCTTTCTAATATCTAGTCTTCCTTTAGAAAATCAAAAACAAAAGAATTGAACCTCTATCAAATTTTCCTTGGAGCCATCTAACAAGCTATAAGTATATTGTACTTATTCTTTGTTTCATTAGATTTTTATCCCCCTTGACTTGATCAAAATTGTCTGCACCTTATTTCTTAACTTTTAGATCCTTAATAGAACCATTATCAGACCATTCACCTATTTTGTTACTCTTTTCTAAGTACCTTAAAAAATTCATAGCCAACCACTAATGGTTAGCATAACCACCAATAATCACCCCAACTGTCGATGGTTACCCAACTACCGATGGTCAACTAAACTATCAATGATTCACCCAACCGTCGATGGTCACTATGGCAAAAAATAACAAGTTATTTTCAACCCATTAACCCCAACCAAACCTAAATTTATATGTTTATACCTATTTACAAATCCTTTTATAATTTTTTTAACCTGAATTCATCCACTTTAGCACAAGTATTAACTTGTTTTTACTATTTTTAGTCATTTTTCTAACAAACATTCTAATTTATTCTTGTATTGCATTTTATTTACTTTATGAAAGTACCTTACTTTTATCATTATCAACTTAATTGTTATCAAAAGTGGATTAACATCCTCCTAGAAAGCTTATGCTTCTTGGATCTATCTCACACTAGGTAGTCCACCCAACTATCTTGCTAATAACCCCTTTGTTAGTGATTTCTTATCTATAGGTTATTCCTTCCAAGCCAAAGAGGACTTCTCCATCTTCATCTAGATTATGCATGCATCACCAACTAGGTATTTCTACCATGCCCTAATTATTAGTTTCTTATCTTCTTCCAAAATTAATAAATGAGTATAAATTAAGAGAAACATTTTGGCATGCTTGGTGGGACCTAACATCATCTAGGTTCCTCTTTCTTTCTTTATTCTTTCTCATCTAATGAAATCTGAAATTTATTTTGGGCTTAAAATAAATACCTTACATACATTATTTGATTGCTCGATTTTAGTTCATCTAGTTAACTTAAAGGCAAAGGTAATCAATTGTAGTTTTCACTTTTTTTATCACACACTTTACCAAACCACATAATCAATCAACACATCAAAACAAAATTGAGACAAGGCCCGATTAGGATTTCATCACCTAGTAGTAAACCTTACCCTTTCTTGATAATCCTACTTGGAGGTCATTACTAAGGGGAGAACCAACTCAACTCTTTGGTTGAGTATAAACTCTAAAATTTAATATATCTTGGCTAAGCACATGACACCCTTATCACTGTGGTGTGTGAAGTGAGGGGGTAGGTCCCAATATCAAACCACATACTGAAGTTCAATATAGATTCTATTTTTTGAGAAAATAAACGTAACCTAAAACCAACCTTAGATTTCCTCTTTAGTACCTAATCTACAAGCCCGATTTATTCTTCACACTTTCTAAGGCATAAGCCAAATGTGTTCTAAAAAGAATCTTAAGTTTTAAATGCACTTTTAGTGAATTTTTGGATTGCCTTGAGATTCTTTTCCTTTTTCTTAATTTTCATTTTAGGTGTGAGTTTTCATCATTTAATTTCTATTCCTCTCATGGTATTTACTAGATAGCAATTGAGGAATCAAACGAACCAAGAACCACCATCTTATTCCTCCTCTTCTTCTATGGAGTATAGTTTAGATGTTGAGAGTTCTCATCTTTCTCCTCCTACCATGCCTCATATAGGTGTTGTGGGCGATGTGGATTTTTCTACCTTTCTTGATAACAACCCCATGGTCCTCCAACATTACCTCAACACCTTAGCTCACCACAACCCTATTGATTCAGTTCCTCCTATGGATCCACCTTATGGTATGCCTCCCCCTCATATGGTTGGTGTTACCTCTACTAAACCTTTGATCAACCAAGCATCTTCTTATACCAATATCCCATCCATTACCACCACTGAAACCTAATTCAACATTCTAACCAATAATTAAACACCTCGTATACCAACCAACACCTCCAATGTAGGGGAAACCTTACCTCTTGTTACCTATAACCCATCCACCATGAGGGTATCTTCTACAACTATTTCCACCATTCCTCTTATCACCAAAAACCAACCAATTTCTAACCCTCTTAAAAATTTGTTACTTTTCATACCCCTATCCTTCCACCTATTAGGACAAGAGTTATCACTCAACCCCAACCATCTACCAACCCATCCATACCTCTAAATCAACCCATATATATCCCAAAAAAAATACCCATGAAATTTTACCAATATGATCTTAATCCACAAGGATACATAACACCTTCTACCCAACCTTTTATACCCATCAACCCTTATGTGGCACCATCCCAACCTATAATGACCAGATGCAAATATGAGTTATCTTCTTGAACTTCTACTTCTTATCCATACATTGTTGCCACCCAACCTCAACCAAACTTACCATCCAACTATGGAGCTTCCAAACCTCAAAAAAATTTGGTTAAGATGTTGATAGATAAAATGTCTAATATTGAATCATGTATCTATAGGGATCATAACCTTCTATCTTACTATCAAATTTGTAATGAACCTATATATGCATCCATATCTATCTGATCCTATCCTCCTTAATGGGAACTACCCAAGTTTTCCAAGTTCCAAAGCAAGAAGGACCCCTAACAACACTTGAGAGTATTTTTCCATTTTTTCTATTTGATTGCATATGATAATGCTCTTCTTCTTTATACCTTTCCCATGTCTTTATCGGGACTAGCCTTGGATTGGTATAGTGCTCTCACCATGAACTCCATATTTTCCTTTTCTCAACTTGCCCAGGTATTTATGATCACTTTTCAATCAATATATCTAAAAAGGTCTCTATTAATGACCTCTACTCCATTAGGCAATTTGATGACAAATCAATTGCCAATTTCATAGTTAGATGGAGAAGTCTAATCAACCAACTTTATTTTTCCTTACCCCAACTCAAGTTGATTGAAATATTCAATCAGGGTTGTCCCAAATACATTTCCCCCACTCTTCAAGTTAAAAAATTTAGGACTTTTGATGAGGCTTTTACCATGGCACAAAGATTAGAAATTTGAGCCATTAATGAGGGAAAATTGAAACTACAAAACAAAAATTCTAGATTTAAATCTAATGAACCTCATTCTACCAAAACCAACAATCAACCTAACCATCCCAATACTAAATAAAAGGCATCCTCCAAGTTGGTTGTAATTAAAAATACTCCACCACCAACTGTCAACTAACCCAACCCAACCAATTCTTCTAACTCTTCCAATCAACCAAATTGAAAGCAAAACCAACTTACCCCAAAATAATATACTCCAATACGGGAGTATTATGCTTTAGTTTTGGATAAACTACTCAAAGCAAACATCATACAACTTCCTCCAATAAAACCTCCCTAATAATTTGATGCATCTCACCCTACACTTGGTTGGTACAATGATAATGATCTTTGTGCTTTCCACCACATCATTGGACATGATGTTAGTGGGTGTAACACCTTTAAGACCATTGTCCAAAACATGATCAACAAGGGAGAAATAATATTTGATTATCCTAATGCACCTACAAGTTAGTCCCTTGAAATTTCTCATAAACCTTTACAAAACCATGCCCGTTCCACCAACTATGATGACAATAAACAAAAATCATCTCATGCTCATGAGGTCTCTATGGTTAATGTCATTATTAATGAACATATCACTAAGGAGACCATAACCTCATTTACCAATTTCTCCATTCTACTCATTAAAGTGATGGATTCACCTTTTATTCCTTTGGATATTCAAATAGAGGAAATAATAACCCCTCTTTCTTTACTTGTAGAGACCATAGACTTATCCACATCTCCGTTGATATAAATAATGAAGGAGGAAACCATTGTTTCAACCACTCCTTCACCTACTCCACATATTCAAGTGGTTGATTTACCTACCATTCCTTTGGATGTCCAAATAAAGGAAACAACAATCTCCATCCCTTCACTTGAAGCCATCAAACCTTCCTCACCTATCCTAAAACCACCTATTCTCTCTTTAGGAACCATCCTAAAAGAAGATATCACTTTACCTATAACTTCTATGGAGGAAAGCATCTTCCCAAACCTTGAAATACTCCATCAAGAACATAGATGAAGAAACCATCCCCTCAACTCCACCCATGGGATTAACTTTTGAAACCAATAACCAAGGAATCAAATCTATTTACAAGCCTTTTTCTAGATTGGTCCAAAATCTAGAGTTTACTTCTCAACCGAACCTAGATAGAGCCACTTTTTGGCATCATCTTGGCCTCCCTTACCAAAATAATCAAGACCCCTTAACTTCACTTGTATCCACCATAAAACCTATCATTACCTCTACCCCATCCACAAACACTTATTTATCCAAAACCATAGGAAAACCATCCAACCCACCTCCACCTAAAATTTCCAATTCACCTTATGCTTGTCCATCCAAACCCATCAATAATGTAGGAATACTTCCTACACCTAGCCTAGCTCACCCATCTTTGAAGTTGGACTTAACCCCTTCTAGTCCACCAAAAAAACACCAACCAAACCAATTAAGAAGGTGGAACCACCTAAAATCCCACCTCAAGCTAGACCTATACTACCTTCTTCCCTCTTAACTTCTATCTTAGGACCCCATCAATCTACTATCCCTATTACCTATTCTCATCTATTAAACATTTTCTTTTTACTCTACTCACACCTACCTCCAAATCACTGAAATCACCATAATTATTAACTAACCTAACTACCTCTACCTTCCCACCTATCACCAAACCTTCAACCTCCACCTATAAATTAATCATAACCAAATAATCCCAATCAAAAACACCTACAAAAACCATTTTGTGACCTCCAATTTCCATAGTAAAGCCTACTCTTAAGTAGGCTCCCAGTCCTAAAACCAAAAACCTAACACCCTCAACATCTTTGATCAAGTATTATTCAACCATTCTACAAATATTATTTCAAACCTCCTCCTTAACCTTACCACCCATCAAACCTTCTGACCCTTCACATCTTAAACCATCATGGTTTAATGACAATTTGGTTTTCTCATACCATACAACTCCTGAACACGATACAAAGAATTTCAAAGCTCTCCAAACACTTGTCTATAGGTTATGGGATGAGGATGATCTATTATTGGATAAACCTCGCTTGAGCCCATTACCAACCCTACCACAAACTCAAACCATCCACCATTTACCTACTCCTCCACTCTCATTTGAAAGTGAGGAGGAACCAAAGCAACCATCTAGCCCAATACCTCCCTTAACCCACAATATCCATATGGTTACCTGATCAGGGGCCCAATAAAAGGATAAGAGAAAAGAAAAAGTGTCCATATCATGTACCTACCCTTATACCCCTCAACCTTCCAACCAAAAATAAGAACCCTCACCTTTACCTTCACCTTCTCCAAAACCCAAAATATCCCTTTTGGGTGCCTCTCCTTCCAATCCTTTTGAAACCATCTAGAAAGTGATTCTTAAACAACTTCACCAAACAACAGTGAAAATTAGCCTTTATGAACTAATTAACACCTCACCCCATCACTGCTAGGAATTGATAGAGGCCTTACAATCTATAGAGGTTCAACTAAAAGATCCTCAACCTCTTGCATCATTTGTTGGAGCCCTTCAACTTTCTACCTTCATCACTTTGAGGATTCAAAGGTACCTTTTGTCCATTCTAAAGATCCTAATCCCCCCCTCTTCATCATGACATACATAAATCAAACCCACATCAAAAGGGTGATGATTAATGAAGGAGATAGCATCAACATTATCTCCTCTAATGCCTATCACCAATTTTAATTGCCTAAGAATATCATGTCAAAAACTACAATGGTCATTCACTCTTTCAATGACACTATAGACACTACCTTGGGGATAGTTGTCCTCCACATCTACTTGGGACCTTGCACCATTCCTAAACTCTTTTACATTGTAGATTGTGAGTTACAATATAATGTCTTACTTAGATACCCTTGGATTTTTGCTATGAGTTGTGTCCCTTCTACCTTACACGAATGGATCAAATTTGAACATGAAGGTCAGGTTGTTACCATAATATCTGACCCTAGTCCTTTTGCCTCATGAAATATGACATGTCAACCCAACAACATTATTCTTCCTCCATCCACCTCACTAATAGCTGACAACAACAACACCTCATCAACCAAAACCACTAACACCTACACCTATACCTTTGATGAAGCTTTAACAATCTCATCTATTCATTATTCCTAGATCCGCATAGAGGACCCCTTGGAACCCATGTTATAATGTCTCTCACTTGGTGAGTATCATCTTATAGCCTTGGATGCTTTCCCTACTCCTTAAGAGTATGGGAATCTCACTCATAATCTTAGTTATGACCCTAACATCAGAACCATCATCCCTGTCAAGCCTTCCAACCATCAATCTAATTTAATCTATGGGGGACTTGATCATCCACTTCTTGCTTCCATTAATACCTCTACCATTCTACCATTTACCTCTAACTTATCATATCTTGACAAACTGACATTTTCCAAGATAAACCATCATAGATATACCTAGAAGGGATTTGGATTAGGTCATTATAAACATGAACCTCACGAGTTACCTTCCATCAAAACCCAAAAACCTTGTGAGTTATTTGGCCTTGGGTTCATACCACTAGAAGAACCCACCTCACCTAAACCCATCACCACCATTATTGAGGATATCCCATCCTTACCAATCCCATCTCCTTTGAAGTCTAAGAATTTTGATATCATTCCATATAACATTTTTTTTATCAATACTATTAGTTTGGGCCCTTTAGCTTATGAAAAGGATGGTCGAACTAAAACCCTTCCTCTCATCCATCCTAAAATGGTAGAAAATGATTGTTCTACCATAAACACCATTTAAATTAGGATGATGATTCCATTCTCACCTAATTTGGTGTACGGGATTATTATATGCATAAATCCCTTCCTCTCAAGAACCAAACCATGTTGAATGAATCCACTATTGATGTTAACTTGGGTACTCAGGATAACCCTCACATTATCAAGATTGGTTAATCCTTAGATTTTGTGGAGAAAAAAATTTACCCTTCTTTCCTTCATGACCACAACATGTAATTTTCTTGGTTTTATTAGGATATGTCTAGAATTGAACCTTCCATATCCATTCACAACATTGACACCCATCCTAATGCTAAGCCTATTTGGTAAAAGCTTCACAAGATTCATCCTTGGATCACCCTTATAGTCAAAGATTAACTTCAATGACTCTTTTTTTTAACTTCATCCAACCCATTGACTATCCTCAATGGGTTTCTAACATTGTTCTCATTACCAAACCCATAGGGGGGATTTTCCTTTATATCAAACTTCATGACCTTAATCTTACTTATCCAAAGGATGACTTCCCTTTGCCTAGCATTGACCAATTTGTTGATCTTAAAGCTAGCCATGAGATGTTATCTCTCATGAACAATTTCTTAAGATATAATAAAATCTTGATTTCCCCAAAGGATCAACATAAAACTTCTTTCATAAACTCATGGGGAATCTTTTGCTACAAGGTCATGCCATTTGGTCTAAATAACACTAGAACAACTTACCAGTGTGTAATGACCTACATACTCCATGATCTAATCCATAAAATCATAGAAGATTATGTAGATGATTTCATTGGGAAATCTAAACATCAAAAGGATCACTTGGCCATTCTCACAATCATATTCAAAAACTTTATCCATTTCCATGTCAGACTCAACCCAAAGAAATGTATTTTGGGGGTCCTTTATAAAAATCTTCTTGGCTTTATTATCTCTCTTCAAGGAATCAAAGTAGACCCCACCAAAGTCAAAGTTATTTTGGAGATACATCCTCCAACCTACCTTAAGCATCTCTGCATCCTATAGGGGAAGTTCCAATCCATTCATCACTTCATCTCTTAGTTATTAGGTAGATGCCAACCCTTTCACCATATTTTAAAGAAAGATACATATTTAAAGTGGACCACTGACTACTAAAAAGCCTTTGATTCACTCAAATAATACATTCTTTCTCCATCCATTCTTACCACACCTAAGGAGGACCAACCCTTCTACCTTTATATATCCACCATTGACCATTTGTTAGGGGAAATGCTTGCTCACCATGATAAACAACATAAAGAGTAAATTATCTACAACATAGGTTGAATCTTATAGAGTATGAGACTCAATACACCCATTCCAAGAAACTCTACCTTGCCTTAGTCTTTGTGGCTTCCAATTTTTTTTATTAACTTCTTAATCACAAGACCTACATCATTACTAACATTGACCCACTCAAGTATATGCACTCTAAACCATACAAAAACCAATGTATGGCTAAGTGGATCATGCTTTAGATGAGTTTGATCTTGAGTTCCTCTGGTAGAAGTAAATTAAAGGGTAAGTCATTTCTAATCAATTGGTTGAAGCTCCTTTACCAAATAACCAACTGCTTCCTCTTGATTTTCTTGATGAGCTCATCACAACTCTTTCTCAAGAGGACCCCACCTACCAAATGACCATGTTCTTTGATGGATCCAAATTCCAATGTACTGGGTATGCTAGAGTTATTATAATTCCATTATATGCTGAACCTCTTCATCTTTTATTTAAAATTGACTTTGAATGCACCAACAATGTGGTTGAGTATGAAGTCCTTATCATAGGTCTCCAAACTGCTTTAGCCTTAGGAATTAAAACCATTAGTGTCTTTGGTGATTCCCAACTTGTGGTCAACCAGGTTTATATATCCTACTAATGTAATAATGATATCTTGAAAAATTACAAATAACTTATAAATGTACTCTTAGAATCATTTTATCATTACCTTATCTAGTCTATTCCAAGATCTCCCAACAAGGTCACATATACAATAGCTTTTGTTGCTTCCCAAATCCCATCTCAACCTATCAAGTCTAAAATCTTTGTTACCATCCACCATTTTATTACACCTTATTATATCCATTTTGAACTTCCTACTACTTATAATCTAGATCAATCTCCATTGAACATATGGTATGAATAAACCTTCAACTACCTCAACCTTGGCATTGTTCCTCCCAATCTCTCTAGGAATGCCCATAGATATTTTGTTCAAACTACTTATTATACCATACTAGGGGGAATATTTTATGAGTAAAGCTTTGATGGCCTCCTTCTCTATTATCTACATAGTCATGAAGCTTCCCATCCTATCAAGGAAACACATGATGAAATATATGGGAGACACTTTAGTGGTTTAGTTGTCTCAAAGTGTATCTTTTGCCTTGGCTACTATTGGCCCACCCTTAACCAATACTACTATGATTACATTAAAAAGTGTGTTAAATGTCAATAGTATGCTAATTTACATCATGCACTTACCCATGGCCTATAAGTATCTAAAGTCTATTGGCCTTTCATAATGGGAACTTGATCTCATTGGGGAAATCAACCCTCATTCTTCACAATGACACCAATCCATCATTACCACCACCAAATATTTCACCAAGTGGGTGGAATCTATTACTCTCATTTTAACCAAAGCCAAAAAGATAGTTAAATTCATCAATCACCATATCATCTATAATTTTAGTGGTTCCCATAAGATTATGACCAATAATGGTAAATCATTCAAGAACAAGAAATTCCAAGGTCTTTTCAATGCATTTGGCATCAAGTTAAGATTCTCATTTCCCTATTGTCTACAAGTAAATGGATAGATGGAAGCGTATAATAAAATCCTTAACAAAATGTTGACCAAAGTAGTCAGTGCATTAGGTTAAGATTGGAACTTACACATCCCTTTCACTTTATGGGCCTATCGTATTAACATTTAAACATCTAGGGTGCTACCCCTTTCTCTCTAGTCTTCGGAGTAGAGGTAGTCTTACCTTTTAAAGTCTAGATTATCTCTCTACATATATACTTGTAAGACATCATTTTAGAAGGTGACTATCATCAAGAACATCTAGCATGACTGGAGCTACTTGATGAAAACCTCCTCTTAGTGCTTAACCATATTTGTTTCTACCAAGAATGAATTAAGCATGCCTGTAACAAACACCTAAAAGAATGAGAATTCAATATCAAAGACCTCCTCTTATAGGAAAACCAATATATAACCAATATCGATATAAACAAAAGAGGCAAGTTTAATTTTAATTGGCTTGGACCCTACATCATAACCTATAAGTATAGATATAGAGCTTACCGTTTATCCTCTCTTCAAGGCAAACTAGAACTTGAGCCTCTCAAAGCTTCACATATGTGTTCTTTCATTTGTTAAATAAGGATCCAACTCACCTTATGTTATACCTTAAGCTTATCCCTTGATTTATGAGATTTTCACCTTCACACTTCCATCTTACCCCTTTGAGGACAACCTATTACAACATATAACCATGTGAATAACCATCATAGTCATCACCTAATCCTAAATATAGGTACCATGGCTCTACCAATAGCATGGTTCTCATTGTTAATTTTTGTCTCTAATTAGATGGAATCCCATGATCTTTTGTCTCTCAAAACCACCCCTTTTACCTATCATTACCTTCTTGTGCTAAAAGTTTTTCCCTCATAAAGGCAAACCTCTAAGCCTAATTAGACTCATCCATGTGTAAAACCTTGCATCAAAATAATTAAGGTTCCAAAATATTATTCGGGTAACATATCTCTAGCATTGCAGACTGATCCCTTGAAAGAAAACTACCAAAAATTAAATTTCTTAAAATATAGACTACTCCCTTGAAGGATGACTACCAAAACAAACAAACCCAATCTTAGACTACTCCTTTGAAGGATGGATAAGCCATATGGGTAAAAATAAATAATTTGAAGCTTCTCAATTCAATTATCTTCACAAACCTATTAAAAAAAACAATAAAAGACCCTAAATCAAAATAGAACAAGCTATCCCAAGAAAGTTGTAATCAACTTTCATATATAGCATTAATAGACTTCCCACAATGATCAATCTATACCTAGAATCATGACATGGACTTGCCTAATTTAGTTCTTAGGTAACCTATAGAAGGGGAAAACTAACACACATAATTTTACCTTACCTATCAACCCATATACCTTTTTACCCATCACCTATCTCCGCTTTATACCATCTTTTTAATCAAGGGATTATGAGCTTATGGTTAACCAATTTTGAATTTAAGGTCAAAATAATGCACCCCTAGTTAAAAAAACTCCAATTTTAGGCATTTAAAGGGGTTTAATATGTTGTTATAAGGTGTTTCATAGGTCAATTAGTGTTAATTTATGTTGTAATAGCTTTGGTTAAGTGTTCTCTAGGTCTATTTATCATTTTAAGTCATTTTGAGGGGTCTAAATGGTGCATTTAATGCTTTGTATGGGTTTTTTGGGAATTTTTAAAGTGTCAAGGAGTTGTTCCATATGTCCTATGAGAATTTATCAATTGTCATTAACTAAAACTTTTAGGTTGTTCAAACAAAAGGAAGTTTTCTTGGCCAAAGAGAGAAATGGGCACTTGTATAGCTTCCTTGGGAAGTGTGACACTTGTAAAACATGGTTGTTTGAATATTAACCTTCCCATAGACTATTAACATGTTTTAATTGAATAAATTACAAAAAAAATGCATCTACAACTAATTTTTCTTCATTTTCCTCTTGGCATGCAAAGGAAGGTCAACGTCAAGTGCTCACTATGCACCATACAATTTTAGTTGGAGGAAATGCTCTTGGGGGTGGATAGTTCTCTGAGTCTAATTCAAATACATAATAAGAAGTTGATATTTTGTGTTTCTTCCTTTATTAATGATCTTTAACACTCCAGGTAGCTTTTTATGCCTATTCTACCATGAGGGGGTCTCTTTTTGAATCTATTTCAACTTATCTTGCTCTAGATTGATGGAATGGTTTGTTTCAAGTGATTATACATGTTTTTAAATAAATTATTATTCTTATTTTGGTGTTTATAACTTTAAACTCCTCTTTAAATGCCACTTAAAGAAGGATTTCAAAATGAGCTTGTTTTCAAAGTTTGTAGTTGTGGGTGAGAAATCTAAGTTTTTCCCAACATGGAGGAGGATATTGAAGGTGATTGATATGATTGGAGTATTTTTTGAAAATTTAATTTCATAAAATTATCTTGTGAGAATTCACCAACATACCCCTTCAAGGCAAATTACCTGTGGTCTCTTTGCTCACTACCTAGTTTCCAAAACATGCTTACAGTCAGCTTTCTAGGAGGTTTTTATGGAATAATGAATCATGGAATGTATGGTGGATTTCATATTTGAAGTCATATCACATCCACAATGGTATTATATTTAATACTATGAAGGTTTAGGAGGATACCAAGGTGAAGTTTCACTTCAAAGAATGAGTTGATCATTTTGGGCTCTCAGTCCCTAAATGTTGCAAACAAAGATCTTGAGTCTTCTTTTGGATTACATTTATCATGGAAAAGAGATGTTTAAATGCATTTTGTTTGTTTTAATTTGTATTCCCACCTAAAAAAAACACCTATGAAAATTTTTATCTTGCAAAGATAATGAGAAGATGGATTTTAAAGCCTTCAAAAGTTGCTAAAACTCACTGAATTGTGGTAGTGATGTCTACATGAGTTTTAAGGAGATTTTCAACTTTCACCATATGTGAAAGACCTATACCTTGTAAAAATAGAAGAAAAAATTCAAAGGGATTAAAAATCAGTCCTTAGCACTTAGGTGATGGAGAAGGACGATATTTCATGAAATGACTATTTTAGGCCATCCCCTATTCGTACACAGGGTAGGGTAGGTAGTGAATGCAATGCTTCAATGGAATCTATAAATGGTTTATTTTAAGGACTCATACAAAATAAATAATCATAATTTTAATGATATAAAACTAGATGAAATCTCAACAAGCCTAGACAAGGTGCAACATGATCCAAATGCTCTAAAGCAACCTATAAGCCTGAAAAACATGCACTTACAACCTAGTATTAAGGGTTGGTCTTAGTCAGGGGTAAAGTGAGGTATTTGGATCTAAAATTAAGAATTAAAATGAGTTTAAATTATGTAAATATGAGTTTAAGAGGATAAATAAAAGGGTTTTATACCTTTTGAATCTTGAACACCTTACTAAGATGCTTATAATAGGCATGGAATCTATAACACATAGTCTTGAGATATATTGGAAGTGAGGTGAAGTTTGGAGTTTGAACCTAACTTGGAATGCCCAAAGTGGATTAAAAGTATAAAAAGGACATATAACCTCAAATATATTATTTAAAACCTAAGTATATCATGAACAAGATCCAAATCTTGTCAATAAATAACCTACAAGGGCAGAACAATTACTGTTATAGTTAAGACAAAGGAGTACTAGTTGAGAACCCTGAGCATGGAAGTAATTATATATTGAATTTTAGATGTGTATTCAAATAATTAAGATAATATATGAAATAAGGATCATGGAAATGAGTTCTAAAACTCAATTAAAACTCAATCCTCCACACCTACAACCAAGACTTTAGGAGTGTCTCATTCTTCAACAGACAGGTGTCTCAGTCTTAAGAATGTGAGATGAATGGATGAAAGAATTTTAAATTATTAAATTTTGAGAATAAAAATAGGTTTTTATGGTGTCTTAAAATAATTAACCAAGCTTAGATAGCCTATAACTATGCCTAAAATAGGGTTCCCCTTCATTGCATTCATAGGCCTAGTTTAGGTTTCCAAATCATAAGAGGTGTTTAACGGGAAAGAAAACTATGAAATGGTTGGAATAAATAAGGTGAGGCATGAATGATACATAAAATTCCACAATAAATCTCAAATAAATCCTCAAAACCTTAAAACTCAGTCCACACTCATACGCCTATAGATAATGTGCACTCCAAAGGTTTACCTAAGAGTTTTATGAAGTTTGAAGGTCAAAAATTGGAATAAGATGCCAAAATATGGTAGATATTACCATTAAGACCTATATAAAATTATAAAATAATCTTATTTTATTATAAAATAGAAAAAAAAATCACTATTTTGTCTTAGAGTAGGGGCATTTTTAGCGTGTATTGAGGTGCCAATTTTGGGAAAAGTGATGGAATGTTTAACCAAAAGGATAGAAATGAAAATTTTATGATTTTATAATCTTAAGGGGATATAAATAAACCTAGGAAACCTTAATATAAGTTTTTTAAGCATACAAGTTGTTCCAACCTAGAAGGTTTACATGTATACCTAGTGGGAATCTTTAGGCCTAAAAGCCGAACCAAGGGTCATTTGCAATTTTGGAATTTTATATGCCTAAAAATTGGATATAATATGTTTTTATGGGTAAATAATATGTTTGATATACATAAAGAGTCAAATGAATCCATTGGAGTGTTAGGTTGAATCTCAAATGATAAGCAGGCCTATTGGTAAGGTCTATGCCTAGTGCCAAACAAGGATAAGTTTTCATTTTTTGATCTTTAGGAGATAATAAAATGATGGGAAAATGTTTTTGGGGTTAATATAAAGTATTTTGGGACATTTTTTTGTAAATAAATTCATCATGAAGCCAATTTTTGGCTTTAAGGCTGTGAAACCCTCATAAAAAGCCTAAAATGGCATGATTGGTCAACTTCAAGTGCTTAGAACTTCCACCAAGATTTGCATGGGACCTAGTGATAATTTGGGATGAAATAGGGGGTCCTTAAGAAGAAAAAATTTGAATTTTTAATGAATTAAAACATGCCATCTTTATGAACAAACACTAAGAAGGCTTGTCACTCTAAAACCCTCCAAAACCTTGTTTGAGACCTAGTTGTGAAAATCAAGCTAGAAGTGTATATAGATGGAGGAATTTGAACCTAAGTGATGAAGATAAGTTTTTAAAAACTCAAATAGGATCACATACATGGCCTTTTATTATATATAACTATATAGATCATGGGAATATAGGGATTATTTTGACCATTGTGATTGGTGTGCAGGCTACAGGAAGAGTTAGGAGATGAAAAAAAATTTAAGAGGAATATTTACACTTTATATAACTCAAAAAATTAATATAATATAATTAATAAACATATAAATTCAACAAAAAATCCCTCACTTTTAGCCAATCTAGTGAGGACTTAGAGAAAATGGAAAATCTTTGTTTGGAGAGCATTTTAAGGCCAATTTCTTGTAAATGATTGTATTAACACTCATTAAAAATTTAATTTCTCCTATTTTATGGATAATATTGTAGATATGAAGATTTTTTAGATGCCAAGTGTGAAGGGTGAAGGGAAAAGAGCTATTTTAAGATTGCCAAATGTGATCATGCATGGTGAAGATGATAGGAAGGGTAATGAACCTCCCCAATGAATGTGAGAGATTATTAGTAACCAATCCTACTCATATTAATCATAAAAATTGATTAAGTGTAGATTTTAGATAGTTTTGTAAGACCAATCATAAGGGGTAGTTTTCTATGCATAAAAAAGGAGTTTCTTAATTTTTTGCAGGTCCTAAATGATTCCAAATGATATTTGTAACTCCTAACATGATATGGCTTACCCCATAATTCTCTCTCATTAATTTGTAACTGATATTCACTTGGTGACACATGTCGTTGTGCCTCTTCAACTTCTCCTCTCTCTCTTAAGTTTTATAAATTGAGCCTTCTTGGCCAATTTTTTGTATCTCTTTGTTGGGTATTTTAAAACCCTACCAAAATTGTGCCTTGAATCAATAAAGACAAGTAATTTACTTAATTATAAGGATTAAATTAGTGCACATGATAGTGTTTGTTCTTGTGAAAGTGTGATGTCTATTTTTGCCTTCATATGTACTTTTACTAGTACCTAGTGTGTTCTGATCTTTTTCTTGTAGGACAAAAAGAAGTGTCAAGTGAGGTTATATGTATAGTGAATATCTCATATAATAGAGTGTATTTAAATGCCTATTTCCTAATTCTTCCTTACCTATGCTATCTCCTAGACCCCATGTTGAAGCATTGATGTGAGAGAGAGAGTTGATTGAGTGAAGTGTATATGTAACTTGTTCTTGGTTCCAAGTGCATATAAAAGGTATGAGTAGATTGAAAAATCTTTAGTGTATCACCCCCATAGAGTATGTTTACTTTCATTCATTCTCTATCCCTTTTCATCCCCAAGTTTAGTAATAGGATTTGAGCTCATTGATACATCAAGGGGAGTTAGCCCCTAATCTATAGATCCACCTCCTAATAGGGATACCCACAACCTTGAGGTGGTTCCATTGTTTCACTTGAATGAGGAGAATCTTTTCATATCTCCTCATTGGGTGAAAGTTCAAGTGACAACACTTACTTCACTTAACATGATCAAGACACCTTTTTTTCCCACTAAAGCATGTTAATGCAAAGATTTTGAAAGGATTATGTTCCTTAAGCCAGTCTAAATTTGGTTTTTTTAGGTCCTTACCAATAAAATGACATCATGATTTTTCTTGACCCTCTTATCATTGGGTCATTTAGACATACATATCATGATTCTCATTTCTTTTTCCTACATTTAATTTGTTAATCTAAATTGATGTGTTTTCATTACATCTTTAACCATAATCACATTACATCTCCATGATTATGAATAACAAACATAAAATAATGACCATATACATCAACCAAATCATATATCTATCTATGATCAAAACATCAAATATCATATAAACATAATATCATAAACCACATCAATAACCATAATGGAACCATTCATCATCATATCCATAAATAAAACAAAAACATCATCTATAAGTCATCACATGCCTAAAGTTACTGAGTACACATCTCATTATCATAAATCATCCAAACATCAAAACATGTAAACCATGATCACAACAATAAATCTATACATCATATCTATGAACACCAGCATCATAGAATATAGTCATCATATACATCAATAATATGTGTAATATTGCATAAATCACTCTCTCTCATGTACATCTAGCATCATCAACATGTAGGATGATATCAAAATCATGTACATACAACATATCAAAACATATAATATCATGCCCTTGGGGCACGACAACCACTAGCCCCTCTTGCTCCTTCTCTTGCACCTACACTACCATCTGGTACCAATCCCCCTAAAATGCTTATATGTCTACTCACTATAGAGGCCCACTAACCTAGATTCACCATAGCTAGTCCACCCACTAAACTGGCCATATACTCTCCCCATCTCAATTGCTCTGGACATTATGCCAACACTATGAATTTTAATATATCAACTTCTCTAATGTGGCTAAGTACTATGTCATAATAATCATACCTAGTGGCCCTCTTGTTGGTGTTACCACTACTCCTACCCTCTATCTTAGTGTATCCCTCTCTTGGGTCACCAAACCAAGGGAAGTCCTCACCTAATCTCTTTAGCTATAACAATGGTAACCTAACCCTATAAAGTGACAACTATCACTACAATATGGCCACCTATCCCTATAAGGCTATAATATGAGCCTATGTAGCTTCTAGTGTTGTCACTACCTATCCATCTTGACCACCACCCTACACCTATGCCCAAGTTAGATCTACATCCATGGCTTGTCAACCCCCATCATTCCACCCTAAATTAGCTACTATATATAGGGCTTGATACCATACCACATAGCCATCAATAAAACCAACATCATCTATCACTACTCTAGCTAAAAGATCCTCATGATCTAACATTACATCCTATGGCTAAGACTCTGGTAATAAAAACCGTGCATCCTCCCTCTTATACCTTAGAAAAGGAGCCAAAATCCCCTACATGAGGTTGAACTACCTCTAAACTCTATCAAATGGGATGAGTTTATTCTCACCATCTCACTTATTATAATCCCACCTCCAGCTCTATAAAGATAAAGTGTGATAATTATATTAGGCTCACCTAGGCCAATCCACATATGGCCTCTAAATCACATCACCCACAACCAAACCCTCCAACATATCTTAGATCTAGTTAATGTCCTTTACACCTCCACCTGATCTAGTCAATGCATAATCTCTCCTCCACTAGAGAAAGCCCACTGTGAAGTGTACCTGGGTGTATCCCTCTCATGGTATATTTGGTGGCCTCAACACCATAATATGTTTGTATGCCCAAAAATAGAGCATGAATCTAACACTGATCCCATATCATCAATGATTTTGGAATCCTCATATCTCCCTATAAATCTAGACTAAAAAAACAAGAGCCCACTTAAACACTATCCTATTTAACAACATCTATACCAACACTCCTAAGACCAAATAGGGAAACTATCCACTACTTGATTCTAACAATGCAAAACAAGAAACTACTATCATCATCATAGTAATGAAACATCAATCCTCTGGAGCCCTCTGGTATAATGGCCTATAGCTAAAATTTCTAGAATGCCACCTAACATGGACCTAATCCTCACCATTTAATAGCTCCATATGGTAATCCCTCTCCTCACTCTCGATATGGTAAATTAACTCCCCTTAAATGGGTATCCTATAATCCTATGCACATCCTCTGGTAGGATAGTAATCTATCCTATTGGTAACAAAAATGTGTTCATGATTAGGTCCCATCTCTTGATGAGGGCCATGATCATAGCCACATCCCATGGTAGGTGTTGATAGTGAACCATGGCTCCAATGCTAACCTCCTCCATGTGCATCCACTCATCCCCTATCATCACATCATGGATCTCTACAAAGATCCTTAGAACCCAATCCCTCATTTGGATCTAGTCTCATGCCTACAAAACAATCAGGTTAACATGCACACTTAATTTTCTATTACCATTAATTATTTCCATTCACTTAATTCTTGCTAACTAACTCAACCTCTCTATCAACCTAAACACACCTAAATCAAACTATTCCCATTTGACAAACATTTCAATATTTTAACCTAAAGATTCTATCACAAACATCTACCCTATCCCAATAAAATTTTAAAAACAAGTTTCTTAAACCTACCAAACTAATAACTACCTATAACCAAAAACAATTCTAACATCTCCATATTACTTGGACATTATCCTACCTCTACCTACACTTGACATTTTACCCATTCAATAGATTCTTAACCTTTAAAAACCTTTTTCTTAAACTTTTTATTCACCCACCTTCCCTGAACAAATTGACCATTGATGGTCCAGTTACCCTTTGTTCTTCAATGGTCAACCACCAATAATCAGGTCAAGCCATTGATGATCATTATGTATGACCACTAATGGCAAAACCCTTGACCTAACTCCTCAAACTTAACAAAAACAAAGCACATTCAACAACAAACTACTTAAATCTATCTTTTACACTACCTTTAACCCATATCCTCTTCCAATTTCAAATTTCACCAGTTAATTTTCCAAATTTTACCCAAAATATAAACCTATGTCAAACCCAGAAAACCATATCAAATCCACCACAAAGTAACCAATTTAAGAAAATAATAGATGTAATCAACTAATTATCAATTTTAAAACACCCCCTACCTCATTCCTCGATCATTAGTAAGGTTAGAGATTTCATCCTACTACTCAACCATGCCCTCACCTAACCTACATTGCTGGTACCTACTAATCACCTCAACACATGCCTCTCACCAATCAACAACCTCCATGAGCTAAGCACTAAGTCAAATCTCATAGCTAAACATTGAATAATAAATTGTTAGAATGCATGGAAGTACATAGGTCAAAATGTTAAAAGTAAAAATGAAATTTCATTTTCACTTTTTATATTCTATGCTTTTAGGGTTTCACCCTAACCATCAATGGTTATGATGACCAATTTCAACCCATATCCTCTTCAACAACAAACTACTTAAATCTATCTTTTACACTTCCTTCAACCCATATCCTCTTCTAATTTCAAATTTCACTAGTTAATTTTCCAAATTTTACCCAAAACATAAACCTATGTCAAACCCCCAAAACCATATCAAATCCACCACAAAATAACCAATTTAAGAAAATAATAGACTTATTCAACTAACTATCAATTTTAAAACACCCCCTACCTCATTCCTCGATCACTATCAAGGTCAGATATTACATCCTACTACTCAACCATGCCCTCATCGAACCTACATTGTTGGTACCTACTGATCACCTCAACACATGCCTCTCACCAATTAACAGCCTCCAATTAGCTAAACACTAAGTCAAGTGTCATAGCTAAACACTGAATAATAAATTATTAGAATGCATGGAAGCACATAGGTCAAAATGTCAAAAGTAAAAATGAAATTTCATTTTCACTTTTTATATTCTATGCTTTTAGGGTTTCACCCTGACCATCAATAGTTATGATGATCATCGATGGTTAGCATGATCATCAATGGTTAGGGTGACCATCGATGGTTGACCTTAAAAACCTTGATCGTTAATGGTTATGGTATTACTTTAAAAAAATTTAAGCACCCAACCTAGGTGATAAATTTTTGGAGATCATCTAATCACCCACAAACCAAAAATTGAAATTTTTAGGGATTACCCTTTATTTGAAATACCATTAGACTATGTCCACCTTAACATTGGCCTTTTTTTTTCTTGAACACTCACATGTTTCATAACAAACTTTGCATTGGTCTTTTTGCCTGCATCGACCAACCTTGCCATGTTGACCATTTGAATTTACACCACCTCATTCAAAACCAAACCATTTATGCTTTTCAAGGGAGAATTTCATACCTTAGATACCTACAAAAACACTAACCCTATCTATAAGAATTATATCATAACCCAATCAACTATGACTAACATTATGGGACTAGTTACCCTATCACTTTTCCTTCTAAAACCAACCTTATTTTTTTTACCAACATTGGTAATCTTAGTCTTTACATGATCTTGATTATCACACTTAGTCAAATTTCATGTGCATGTTTATGTTTCAAATTCCCAACCACATTTTTTTCACTAACCTCGTCACTCACCATATACCACTTATCAAACCTCAAATCAATTTTAGTTTCACCTCATCGACTCCTAATTTGAGGTAGAACACCTCCTCCTATAATCAAGGAAAATAAACCTTCAACCAGGCAATCCATTTTTGTTTTATAGCTTGTTAATTCAAAGCTTAATATAAAAAAGGTAAAATGTAGACACTAAAAAACCATACTAGATGTCAAAATGCCTTGGGACCCTTTTTGACCCTATCAGAGCTTGAGTCTAGTTGACCACATAGTTAACTAAATTCACTAACTTACTAACTTGAACCTTAACCCGACTCTTTTCAACCTACCTTGATCTCTTTTCCTTTGGATACTCAACCACTAATGATCAGATTAACCATTGATGGTTAGCCTAACTATCAACAGTCAAGTCTTTACCCTCTTAACACATCACTAGATGTGTGCAATTTAATGAGGCACAATTAAATATATTCACTTTATGTAGTGCTAATTAACTCCCAAGCATCGAAATCAGTAGCCTCATCAGCTAGGGAACCTTCTATCTTCTATATATCTTTTCCTATAAAAATAGAGTTATAGGAGGTGAAATGGATCCTTCATCACAAGCATTCTTGCACATAGGTATTCAAGCTTTTCAACATCTAGTATTCCCATAACAACTCAATAACAATAAAAGAGACCCTAACCTCTATCAAATTTTCTTTTGAGTCCAAAGTATTATTACTCTAGAAAAATTTCTCTAGCCATCTAGAAAGCTATAGGTATATTGTACTTATTTTTTTTCATTGGATTTCTAAGCCCCTTGACTTGATCATACCTATCTATACCTTATTTCTCAACTTCTAGATCCTTAATAAAACCATTATCAGATAGTTCACCTATTTTGTAACTCTTTTTTGAGTACCTTTATAAATCCACAAGTAATCATTAATGGTTAGCATAACCACTGATGATCACCTCAACCATTGATAGTTACCCAACTCTCGATGGTCAGCTAAACCATTGGCAATTTACCCAACTAATGACAATCACTGTGGAAAAAAATAACAAGTTATTTTCATCCCTTTAACCCCAACCAAAGCTAACTTTCTATGTTCCTACTTGTTCATAGACCTTTTTTTTGATTTTTTGAACTTCACCCACTTTATCATAAGTATTGACCCACTTTTACTATATTTAGTCATTTTTTTTAACAAGCATTCTACTTTCTTCTTGTATTACATTTAATTTACTTTATGTAAGTACCTTACTTTTATCATTTTCAGCTTAATTGTTATCAAAAGTAGATTGATAGCCTCCTAGCAAGATCATGCTTGTTAAATCTAGTTCACATTAGGCAGTCTACCCAACTATCTTGATAACAACCCCTTTGTTAGTTATTTCATATCTATAGGTTATTCATTCCAAGACAAAAAGGAGTTCTCCATCTTCATCTAGATTATGCACACATCACCAACTGGGTATTTCTACCACACCCTTATTACTAGTTTCTTATTTTCTTTCAAAATTAAGAAATGAGTAGAAATTAAGAGAAATAAAGGGTCCAAGTATCCTCATTTAAGTCAACATTGATTTTAGGAAGCTCCTCGATAACTAATTTTGGTTTAGTATTACTAGAGGGAGTGGTAGATTTATCAAGATTATTGGCTTCAAGATCGGTGGTAAAGCTATGAAAATAATTTTTGAGAGAAATATCTTGATTAAGACCTTAGATGTAAAGGATATTATCATCTAGAATATTATCTTGAAGAGAAGAAGTGATTGGTATGCCAGCTTCAATAAGTTGACCAACTATGATTTTACTTTTGATAACTTTTGGAGTGACGATGCAGAGATCAAATTCCATAAGGAGGACTATCTATTTACCAATTCTATCTCTAAGTAGAAATTCTTTGGAGAAGAAATGATGAAGGGGGTTGGAATGAATAATTACATAAGTATTATGGTAAAGTATATAGTGGTGAAGTTTTTTAGTAGTGAAATAGATGGTGAGGTAATCACTCTTAATTTTGGTATGTGTCTCATAATCTATGAGGCCTCGAATAATTTAGTAGATAGCATACTCTCTTTCTATATCATCTTGTTGGGCAAGCATTGCCCCAAGTAAAATAGGTGTGGAAGAAGTATATAGAATCAAAGGTTTATCATTAGAAGGAGGATAACGTGTATGTGGATAAAGCAATGACTCTATCATATTATTAAAGGATTTTTGACATGGATTTATTCATTCTAAAGTAGTATTTTTCTTGAGAAGTAAATTGATAGAGTGAATTTGATATGCCATTTCAAGGATGAATCATCTAATTTCCCCAAGTTTACTTAAGTGAGTATGGATGTCAGGAATAGAACAAGGAATGGGCATGTTGATTATAGCCCTAATTTTGGTAGGGTCAACATCAATGCCACAAAGAGAGACTAATAATCCCAACAATTTTCTAGATGTGACTCTAAAGACACATTTATAAGGATTAAGTCTAACTTTATATTTAAGGAGATAATCAAAGATGATAGCAAGATAAAAAAGATGATTCTTATGATTTTTGGATTTAGGAATGAGATCATCCACTTAGGTTTCAAAAATTTTGTGAATGAGATCGTGAAAGATGTGTGTCATTGCTCTTTGGTAAGTAGCTCTAGCATTTTTGAGGCCAAAAGGCATTTTAACATAGTAATAAGTGCCCCATTATATGGTGCAAGCTATCTTATGTTAGTCCTTGGGGGCAATATGAATATGATTATATCCCGAGAAGCCATCCATAAGGGATAACAATTCATAACCAGTTGTGGAATCAACAATGGCATATATTGAAGGTAAAGGGAAGATTTCCTTAGGATAAGTAAGATTAAGATTATGTAAATCAATATAAATGAAAATTACCATAGTGACCTTCTAAATAAGAAAAATGTTGGAGACCCATTCAAAATAATCTACTAATTTGATAAATTTAGCATCAAGTAATTTGATGATTTCCTTATGACATAAAGTGGAAACTTTAGGTATAAATTTTCTTTGTTTTTTATGCATAGGCTTGATATCAGGATAAGTGATGATGTTATGCACCATAATGCTAGGGTAAATTCTAGGCATGTCCTTGTAGGACCAAGAGAAAGCCTCATGATATGTTTTAAGGAATAAGCTAAAATTATCATGTTTAGTAGGTGAGAGTTCATGAGAGACAATAATTGGTTGAGGAAAATATGGAGTACCATATTCAATATGAGTGGTTTCTTCAATAAGCAAGGCATTACCATCTTGAAAGTGGTATGGTGCATTGGGTAAGGCATAAATTAGATTTGTCTTGGGATCAATGATAGTAAAGAAGTTATTGAAGCAAGGAATTTTAGTTTTTAAATTCCCAAGTTTATGATCCTACCAAGGAAGTTGAGGTTCTCAGGCATCGAGAACTCAAGGATAGATTTGTCACTAGGCAAGGTAGGAAGAGGCCATAATACTCGACATCTACTTTAAGATATAAAATTTGATTGCCATGGTGATCATACTCAAAATGTATCTAATGAACATCAATTGCCTTGGAATCTAGTGTAATTTTAGGAGAAGAAGAAATAGATGGATCAGAAGGGGTTAGAATATCAATGGGTTTAGTGATAGGAGAAGGATTAGATGAAATGATTAGATTGATAGGTGGTAAAGGAGATGTAGAAATTTCTAGAGGTTTGTAAGGTATAATTTGTTCTACCACCTAAGGAGTATCAATAAGAGAAGAATTGGTAGGATGCACATGACCCTTATAATATAAGGTATGATCCATAGAAATGGTATGAACATCCTAGTTAAAATCATGAATTTGGGCTAATATTTTATGATAATGCTAGACATCCAAGTCTCTATATTGAGTTTGGGATATTATATAGTTATCATCATATGCTAGATAAATTATACATGCTTGAAAATTAGGGGGATTTTCAGAGGGTGAAATCCTAATAATACTAAATGTATGAGGAGACATGATGAGAGGATCTTGAAATAATTTGGCCACTCAAAAATAATTTTAAGTGAAGCCATCTTCAAGTAAATAAGGTTCTTGAGCATTACATGGAGGGGAAAAATCAGTAATCTCATTAATAAGTCGAATAGTATGATCCTTGGGTAATAGAGAAGGAGGAAGCCATTGTAAAATGTAGGAAGGTAACTTGGTAGTATTACATGTATGTTGTAACTCATTAGGTTATCATCATCAGAATCCATAAGAGTAACTTGTAAATTAGGATTCATGTTGACAAACTTAGGTAAAGGAGCACTACTAATCTTAAGAGTCATAAGAATTTTATATTATGATTTATGAGTAGGAATTTGAATGCTCCATGGATTAGGATCAACTTCATGCTTATATTGTTTTCCATTATGTAAGAATCTAATACATTGGCTACTGAAAGAAGCAATGGCCCTCATTCAATGAGTCCATAGATGACCAAGGAGTATGTTGTAAGATAGGGGTAAGTCAAGGACCATAATATTAGTTAGAATAGTCTTAGGTCTAATGTTTAATGGAATCCAAATATAACCAGATGAATTTTGATTATTCTTATCAAAACCATGTTAGATGAGGTGAGTTTGCTTGAGATGATCCTTGTTATAACCAAGTTGTTGTATAAGCCATAAAGATGTCACATTAAAACCAAAATCTTCATTAATTAGAAATTTATGGCTAAGAGTGGTATTAATGGATACTTTGATGAAAAGTGGTGGATCATCAACATGAAATAAAATTTCATCATTGATCATGTCCTCTTCAAGGAATTCAATAGAGGGCTTGGGAGGACACATAGTTTCAATGGCATATACATTGGTAGGTTGAGAATAAATATAAGTTGGTTCTTCATCTAAGGAGGATGGATCATTACTTTATTAAGTGGAATTTTACAAGGCATAGAGTTGAGTTAGAACTTTATGGATAAGAGTGGTATTAATGGATACTTTGATGAAAAGTGGTGGATCATCAGCATGAAAGAGAATTACATCATTGATCATGTCCTCTTTAAGGAATTTAATAGAGGGCTTGGGAGAAGGACACATAGTTTCAATGGTATATACATTGGTAGGTTGAGAATCAATATAACGTGGTTCTTCATCTAAGGAGGATGGATCATTGATTTCTTAAGTGGAATCTTATGAGGTGTAGAGTTGAGTTCTTATAATTTCTCTATTTCTCTAACATTTACAATTTCTTGGAGAAGTATGAACCAACTCCATAAGTGGAATCTTACAAGGATAGAGTTGAGTTCTTCAAGAAAGTTCCAATGAGATATAGAAGAACCAACATGAGGTTTAGAAGGTAAATTAGATTTTGGAGGAATATATGTGGTTGGATGATTGGAAGGAGGATATGGTTCTTATTAGGATTCCAAAGTAAGATTAGTGGTGGTAGTATCTTTAAGAATTTATTATTCCAAAGATGGCTTCTTAGGCTTGGTAACAAGATCTTTATGAGCCAGTTTATGATGATAATTTATCTTAATATTATTGACACATTGATAATTTTTAAAATATTGTTCATAATTAGTGTCAATGTCACAAACATCCTTGGTATTTGATTGATTATTTGAAGAATATTTTTGATTATTAGAGGTAGATGTTTTTGAAGCTTATCATATTTGAGAAGTAATGGTGTATTCTTGACAACAAAGATTGATCTGCTATATACCTAGGGATATGATATATTAATGTATATGGGTTGATGGAGATGATGACATGTGGTACACATCCCCTTAGTTAGCTATATTGGTATAATATATTAGGATAATGAAGTAACTTGTGGAATTAGTGATTTGAGTAATGGTTAGACTACATTGGGATTAGGAGGTTACCCATCTATTGGTTAGATAGATGTCTATATAAAGGAGATGATTATCATGGTAAAGATATCAAGTAAGTATTGAGTCTTCTATTATAAGAGAATATTGGAGGTTGTCCCCTCAAAGAGACATTGTGGATTTATTACTTCGTAAAGGAGTATTATATGGGCTTGCCCTCCCTTAAGAGTATTTTTACATATATTGAATATCAAGATCATATCAAGTGGTATCAAAGCTTTGATTTTGGAAATTTGTGTGGAGAAAAACCCTAATTTTTTTTGAATCATCAATATATTTTGATTGGTTGTGAAATTTTCCACAATTTTTTTATTATACATGTAGAATATTTTAAATAAGTCACATTAAAAAATTAGATAATTTTTGATTAGTGTGGAGGAATTTATTTATATTTTAGGGTTTATACTAATTTAGATATATATTATGAAATATAGGGTAATGTTACTATAAATTTTTACTAAAGATGTAATAAGATATAAGAGAATCACAGTAAAAATTTAAGAATTTTTGGAGTTGTTTGGAGTGATTTGTTGTGATTTTATGGTTTTAGTATATTCAATCTACATGTCTAAATTTGTGACATTTTTTCACAAAATTTTGATTGAGGTTCAAATATCATAAGAGGAAGCTACAGTAAAAAATTGAGACTTTTTGGATCAGTTTTGTATGAGTTATTGACATTTTATTGTTTCATGAACCCTAATATTTTTTGTGGATCATGAAGTTGCAAAAATTTTCAGGGGAAGATGATGTTGATGCTAGATAATGGTGGCTTTTTTTTTAGGAGAATAATACTAAAATAATTTTATGGAAAATAGAATTATCTCTTTCTTTGTCTGGGCCTGCACAACATTGGTGGTTTAATCAATTGAGCTTTGCACAAAAGTATTCTTTATGGGAAGCAATGGAACAAATCTTCTTAGATCGATGGGATATAAAAGATAAAGAGAATGTAGAAGAGGTAGAAAATAATGATGATAAAGAAGAAGAAGAAGAATAAGAAGAAGAAGAAGAAGAAGAAGGGTTCAAATAATTTGGCTCCAAAGAAATATGAGTCAATTTTTCAATTTTATGGATGCATTCAAAAGAAGAAGGTGGTTATGTGCATAAAACTTACTAGTAGGTATAAATTCATTAAAATGAATGTGGCCAAGAATCTACATGTTTAAGCAAATAATATCAAGGAGGTTCAAGTAGATGGTAAAAATATTTCAATGTTTGAAGATTTAAGCTCATTATGGAAAAATATGTTTTGCATTCAGATTTTTATTCTTTGGATATGGATGATGTGGATATAGTTCTTAGATATCCATGTTTAGAGACTTTGGGAAAAATGAATATTAATGTTCATAAAAAGTTCATAAAGTTTTGGTATAGGAAAAAGAAGATCACTTGACAAGATATCATAGTGAAAAAGGCACCAATAACAATCCAGGTAGATCATGAGGATGAGATTTAAATGGGTGATGAAGAGCATGATGAAGATTCACAACACACACACACACACACACACACACACACACACACACACACACACACACACACACACACTAAAACTAGAAATGAACACTTCATATAATAAAGAGACAAAGAAGGAAAAGGTGGAAGAGGTAGAAGCAAAAGTGGATAAGGTCAAAGTATTGGAAAAAGTTGACGCATATAAACACCCACATCATCATGAGAGGAAACAATCATAGAACTAGGTGAGGAAGTTTCATAACAAAAATAATTTTATCTATATAGGAAATAAAATTTCCAATCATTATGGATATACATGGAATCCAAAGAAAAAATACTATGGCACATGGAATGAATGGGGAAATCACTATGACTATGCATCCTACTATGGTCATGGTTGGAATCAGAGTAGCACAGTGGAATATGGTACATAAAATAAAAAGAGGAATAATTATGTTTAGACACCAAAAAAGTATAATTATGATCATGAACAAAATTAAAGGATAAAAATGGAATTTGGAAACAATCTTGGAGAGATATCACTTGCCAAGATCACATATGGATGGCTAGATGATCAAGATTTGAGACAAGTATGTAATGATTTGAAGCACACTCATTATTTGGTTTCTTCCTATGTTTTGGGGATGAAACATGTCAAGGAGGGAAGTAATGCTATGTACCTAGAAGTATGATATATTAATGTATATGGGTTGATAAAAATGCTGACATGTGGCACACATCCCCTTAATTAGTTATATTGGTACAATATATTAGGATACTGAAGTAACTTGTGGAATTAGTGCTTTGGGTAATGGTCAGCCTACATTGGGATTATGAGGTTACCCATCTATTGGTTATATAGATGTCTATATAAAGGAGATGATTATCATGGTAAAGATATCAAGTAAGCATTGCATCTTCTATTGTAAGAGGATATTGGAGGTTGTCCCCTCGAAGAGACATTGTGGAGTTATTACTTCCTAAAGGAGTATTATATGGTGTTGCCTTATCTTAAGGGTATTTTTACATATATTGAATATCAATATCATATCATGATCATAGATTCATGATTAAATGAATTACCAATCATAAAGGAGACAAAAAATTTAGTGATCACTCTATAAGATTCATGAGAATGCCCAATGTCAACATGGAAACAACAAAATAGATTGGGGTTATACCACTTAGGAGGAGTATTGAGAAGATGAAGGCTTTAGAGGGTGGTAAAAATTATTTCATTTTTTGAACCAAAAGAGGTGTATGAGAAAGTAAAGGAATATCAATTTTGGTAACTCCTAGTTTAGTTTATGCAGTATTACTAGTGATAGAATTAGATGTTTAGAAATAGCCTTTAAGAAGTTTAAGATTAGGTTCAAATTGTTTCATGAGAAATTCTTGACATTTATCTTGGTCAATAGATTCATTAAGTGTTTGGAGAGTAAAGGATTGAGCCTTATATTGTAGATTTGGAGTCAAAGTAGTGATAAAGAGTTTGAATAAGTTATCATCAGTCATGTTATGGTTGGCTTTATGGGCCAATGATTTCCATCTTTTGATAAAGTTATGAGCTAATTCAATGGGAGATTTCTTAGCATTGATGATGTGACTAAGATAATTTTTGGAAAGATCATTGTGTTGAAACTCTTTAACTAAGGGATTAACCAAATCTTCAAGTTTCCAAATATAATGTTGGGGAAGTTGATTATACCATTGTAATACATCATCAGTGAAGGGTTTTACTAAGAGTTTAGTTGTGGTGAAGGTATTAGTTTGGATCCACTCTTTGTAAATGTTACCAAAGAATTTAAGAAATGAGGTAGGATGTAAGAGGATGGGGTAGAGTATGTGGTTGATGTAGGATTGGACAAGAATGATAACTATTCAAGATGATTTATACACAAATTGATGTTAAAGAAATGAATATGGACAAACTAGTTACCAAAGAAAAACGTGGGAGGGAGGATGATATTGATAATGTGTTGTGATATGGTAGATAGTAGAGAGATGATAATAAAAGATGTGAAGGGTATAGATACTATACAAAATATGATAGGATGGATATTAGCTATAAATACTGATTTGAAGATGGTGGAATGTTTTTTTATATATAATATAATATGATATGAGGTGGTATGATAGACAATATAAAATTGGTCAAAAGGACAAGATATACAAATGGATATGGGATAAGATAGTATATACAAGATATTTTTTAAAATAGAGACATGAAAGGGGTGATTACTTATAAGAAGATGTTATAGCATGGATAGTAGAAGAAAAATTATACAAGGTAAATATTAGATGATAAGATGAATATAGACACAAAATATAGTGGTCAAAGGTGATATGAAATGGATATAGGAGGGGCGAGATATATAATTAACATGGGTACTTTACGGATTTTAGGTGTGGAGTAGAAATGAATGACCAATATATAAGCAAATGATATAAGGATTAGGATATGATGATGAGATGATAAAATGATGAGAATTATCCTATAGATATCTAAGGTATCACAAAAATATAGGTATGGATAACTTAGCTCACAAACAATACATATTATTTCACAACACTCAAACAACATACACAAGTACAATTCCTAAATTAGTCAACTATTATGGGTGTATAACTCGATGCCTACACTATCAAACGGCTGCACAGGTGAGGTTGTAGGTTGGTGACCCATTACAATATTGACTGAACCTTCTCAACCCCACTTGCACTTGATGGATACTTTAGATCTAATACTGATTCTTATAGTGATATACCTATTATAACTAAAGAATCCTAATCTAGGTATACACAAAAGGTTCTAGGTACATACCTTATAGAAGTGAAGGTATGTTAGGGCTTGAGTTTTTATAGAATGTTGTCTAACCATCACATATCTTGGACCTTAATCACCCCTCACTCTATGAAAATATTTATGGAAATTTCCTCTTAGATGCATAATGATAGCTCTCCTAATTTTTAGACTTTACCAAAACATAGAGTTTGGTTAGTGTGTGGTGATGAAATCCAAGTCATAAATCCCTATAGACTAAGCCCATGCATGGGGATGAATTTCATATCATGTGTTATCCTAAAAGGCGTATAATAAATAAGCAAACATTATATAGTTAATTCACCTGATTTAATTACTTAAGTGTGAAGGGCACAAATATGATGATTATTTACAATGCAATACACACACACAAATAAGTATGTATACGAAATGATTTTTCACAATGAAGTTGTAAACTAAGATGATATGATAAAACTAGATCAATATACTAGATGTACCCCTTATTACAAGCACAAGGGTTAAAAATCCAAGTGGGGTGCATAGGTCTTGAAGGGTCCTACACCAAAAAGGGTTAGTAGTCTAAATTTTTACAAAATCACAAGTCCTTGAAAAACCAAAAATACACAGAGTAAAACTAGAATTAGAATGCAAAAATCTACACCTAGTAAACAAAATTGCAAGTCGTAAGTAGTGACTTTGTAGAAGTTTAGTAAACCATGATGGTTATATGACAAAACCATGAATGTCAAACAAAACCTCTACTCAGACTAAAAAAATTGCAACTATCAAAAGAATGCAATATGCAATTTTTTTGATTATAGCAAAAGTTTAAAAATATATGTCCAAGTGTTACTTAAGATAATTATTCTATCAAATCAAATCGATTACAAAGTAGATAAATCAAGAAATAGAGCTTAAACAAGTACACTATATATATATATGTATATATATATATATGTATGTATGTGTATATATATATATATATGTATATATGTATATATATATGTGTGTGTATATATATATATATGTATATATGTATATATATATATGTATATATGTATATATATGTATATATATATGTGTGTGTATATATATATGTATATATATATGTATATATATATATATGTATATATATATATGTATGTATATATATCTATATATATATGTATATATATATATATGTATATATGTATATATGTATATATGTATATATATACATATATATGTGTATATATATATACACACACACACACACACACATATATATAAATTTAGTCTTATGATACTAATTACAATGAAAAAAATGATATCTACCATATACAGATCCTACAACCACTAAAGATTAAGTTTAATTCTAACTAAATAACCTAATCTACTTATTTAACTAGATATCTGCAAAGTCATGACTACAATTGACAGATTTGTGGTTACTAGGGAAAAAGTTTTAGGTTCATAAATTGAAAGATTGTATAAGGGATTAGAATAGTCTATGTGATGTTTGTGTTGTCTTATTTATTCCCCTTACTAATCCTACAAACATAGAGACACAACTATAAGAACCTTTTTACAGGTCAAGTCAAAATACTCAGACTGATAAATGGTTAAATTTTTTAACCAAAGGCAATTTTAATTTTGATCAAAGAACCTTATAACCTATTTTATATAACCTAGAGATAATTTTTTTGATGATATGGGAAATAGATAGGTCATAATTTTACTAATTTTATGAGGAAAGACAAAATTGCAACTATCAATAACAAAACTGCTATTACCAGTGCAAAATCATACCTATCAAAGTTGTGGTTTTATAGGTGTCTAAATACTTCGAAGTTTGATGTGACCTTATTTAAACTAAATAAAAAAACTAGAAACCATTTCCAAGAAACAAAATTAACTCATATATATGCTAATTTTTAGATGAAATCAAGAGGTATAAACCTAATTTTTGCAAAATTGTGACTAAACTAGACAGAACCACTATTACCAGTTCAAAGTCATAATTCACCAAGTCACTATTTTATCACCAATATATCAATTGTTGAATATTAGTTCAAACCCTTCCTTGTCCTACACATAAAAATCTATAAAAAAAATAATAAGACACTTGTAGAGGGAGAAGAACAAACCACATATCCAACCTTAACTATTAGGTTTGAGAAAATTGTAATTACCACTTGTAATACCATTATTACTAGAACAAAATCGTAACTTTTGAAGTTATATTTTTATCTAATACTAAAACCTTGGAAAAAAAACCTAACCATTAATGGTTAATCAATAAAATCACTATTTATGTCTACAAAGTCATGACTACAATATCACTAATACTAGTGTAAAGTTACAATTCACCTATGCATGATAAAAATTGAAAATATAACCTTTAGTTGATGTCTAGTTTATCCTACAAGCACTCAAATCACTTATAGTAGTGTTATAATGTTATTTAAGTGAGTAAGTACCACTGTGGTTGCCAAAATGTTCACAAAATTTTAGATGCAAGCAATATTACTAAACCTAACAATGAAAACCTAAAACTCAATGACACTAATATGAATGGATAAAAAAGGCAAATCAGAATAATAAGAGTATTCTCACCATCATTTTTAACTCCTTGTGACTCCATTCCAATATTTGTAAATGTATTTTTTGATAAGTCTTGATAATAGATTCCAATGGTTAGATGAGGTTGGTAGTGGCTTGGATGAGTGCTAGAGAGCTTATATGGATGAAAGATAGTAACAATATTATGTCTTGATGGATTTATAAATTAGTTTGAGGGTAGATGGAGAGCTTGTTTTATAGGCTTAGAGGGAAAGATCAATGGTCCAAATTCAAATTTGTGCGATTGATATCAAGGGATAAGAATTTTCCATGAAAATTTTAATTCCGTAGAAATCTATAGAATTAGAGAATTATAGAGAAGGGGGATAAATTGGGGAAGATTTATAGAATCCTCCAATTCTATAAATCTCCCCATAGGGTTTAGTTTTTTAGGAGAGGCTAAAATAGGGTGGTGGGTGGGTACGTAGTTTATTTTGGAATTTTAAATTGGCTAGTTGGTCTAGTGGGTAGGTTAGTAGATAATAGGCTCTATTAGGGGTTTAATGAGGGAATTAATTAGTTTTAGAATGGGTTAAAGGTTCATGGGATATGGGAATGAAATGTGGGTAATTAAGCCATTAATTAATTAAACTATGAAATATAGAAATTATACTAAGTTAGTGGAATTTGGAATAATTAGTATATTTAGTGGGGTGATCATATTTAGTGCATATAGGGCTTATATCATTTATAACTTGGGATTGGTTGAGGAACTCTATTAGGATGTTCTTGTGGATAGTATACATATGAATTAAATACAAAATGGAGATTTGTACAATGATTTTTTGAATTTTTTACACAAAACCAAAAATATTTTCCTCTACAATGGTATATGGCTTGTTCCTAGCCAAAATGGTGGGTTGGATGTGTTTGGTGGTAGATGGTTATGGGCTAGGAATGGAAATATTTGACCTCCAAGTTGTGATTACAAAATTAGGATTAGATACAGGTTATTTATATGAAATGATAGTGGTGAGGGGATAAATATGATAAGTCTTGGTTATCAATACACTTGTATGTGGTCATAATGTAATGATGAGTTATCATTATAATGTCCAAAAGTAGTAATCCCTACTTGTTGGTGCACCTATATGCGGTCCTAGGTCAAAGAAGGATTAACAACATAGATTGTTTGATTAGAAATAGTCTTGATCAATTAACACTTTATCTTGGATTAATGGTAATTGTGAAAATGTGACCTCCCATAAGATAGCCTATAAATCTATTATAGTAATGTGCAATTATGTGGTAATTATTGACCATTTTGACCACAAGTCAAAATGGGTCAACCCCCTATAGTCAAGACTTGATATGGGGGTATTACTTAGTGCCATAGGGTGTCTTTTGGTATATTTTATGTAATTAAATTCCATTATAACCTTGGTCATGATCTAGTTTAGTATTATGTCATTTGGAGTCATCTAGGGGGTCAGACCATCATGTCATGTCACATAGGAATGAACAAGGTAGTTTGGTTCTATGTTTTACAAGTGTGATTAGAAAACATTTTAGGACAAAAAGACTAAATAGACATGATGATTTTGGTGCCAAGATCATCATATACAAATTTTGTGTCTTGATGAGCTTGCTATCTCAAGATATAAGCATTTAATATTGAATTAGCAGGCTTAAAAAACTAACCATTTAAATTCAAAATCTCTAAAGAATATTGAGTTAGAATTCAAAGCCATCAAGTGGTTAAATGATGTTAAATCAAATATTAACAACATGCATTATGTCATGCAGATAAGATCAATGGTCTGTGTTTAAAGACTAAGACCCAGATCCAATAGAGCACATCAAATCATGTAGATAAGATCTAATAGTATGACAAAGGGTAAAAGAGTCAAAGGATACTTAGAGTGAATATGTTCATGCCAAGTGTCACAATTTAACTAAATAAGTAGGTCAATGGTGTGCATTTGATCTTATAGGCTAGGATTAATGTCATGTATTTAATAGAGCAACCAGATCAATGATGCATGTTGAGTCAAAGGTTAAGGAGGTTAGATCAAACATGAGACTATCAAGTGGCATGAGAGTGTTAACCAGATGGGATGACATAATATCCATAGAAAGTATGTAATGTTGTCAAATATCATAATCTTAAATGCCTGGGTCATAGAATAATGGCCAATGTCAAAAATTGAATTGAAGAGATGCCAGAGGAGATCAACATATAAAATTTGACTAGATTCTAGATGGACAAGATGAGGCTATGTGTCCAAATGATGATAGGCATATTTTAAAATTTAATGAGAAATATAAAAAGGGAATTCCACATAGGCATCCATGTGGGATCAAAGGATTTTTTTAGCAAAGCAAGCACCTTAGAATCATACACTACCATTAAAGTTCAATCAAAATCTAAGATGAATATTGATTGTGAAATATGAATAATGATGTATGGGAGACAAATAAATGACTGTAGATGGTAAATACATGTGTTTAAAAGATAACTAGTAATTATAAGAACATATTATGACTATGATATCATGTTTTAATCACCCTTGGACAATACATATGTGTCAACTCTCATAATTTAGTTTCAAATGCTCGAGATATGATCCATGATGAAAATAGTTTTTTGAACAAGCAAGGAGAGCCCTATGCCACATTTCATGATGTGTCATGATTTTGAGGACCATTTGTCCTATTATATTATGCATGGTATATTTCTCACTCCATTAGTTTATAATGTAACTAGTTTTCATGCCTTGACATGTGGCATAGTGACCTTTGGACTTATTTTTTCTCCCTTCCTTTTCCAATTCTACAAGTAGCTACCATTTTCGCCTTTGTAAAAAGACATACCACACCATGTATGGTGAATACCTATTAGAATGACATCTTATTTTGACTTTGAAAATTAATACAAGTCTTTTTTTTATTTTATGAATAATTTTCTAAGTGTGCAAAGTGATGTATGGTGAAGTAAAGTGATAATCCTCTATCTTTTCTTCCCTTATCCTCTCATGTTTATTCAAGAGTTCCTATTCTAATAAGTCATATAGAGTGTAGTTAAGTGTGTTAGGATCATTTCAAGTGTTGAAATTGTATTTAGAGTGTGTAATCTTCCCTTTGATTTATTTAACTTGTGTTGCTTCATGCATCTCAACTCTATATTGAAATTTTGATGTTAGAATCCTTTGGGACTTTGCAGCTAGTTTGTATGTCTTGTTTCATTATGATAAGAGTATGATGGTCATGTGGAAATAATTTTGGTATATCAACCCCTTAGAGTATGTTTATTTCATACAAACTTATATATCTTTTCCTATAATCAAATAGCTAGCATAAGTGAAATCACTTCAAGATACATTCGGGGACCTAGCCCTTAGACCTAGAGGCTCACTTTTACTATAGGTATACCCACATACCTAGAAGTGTTCCCATGTTTCCCAAATATGGAAGAGGCTTGAACACACTCTTTTTAAATGTAATATTTGGTGACAATAGTTATAGAATACCTGATGGACCATTATATTTAAGATAACTTGCCAAGGTAAATGTTGGTATTGACAACATCAACTGCAACTTAGTGTGATACTCAAAATTTGGCAAATCCATCAAGGTAAATCTAGTTCAATGCCATTTATTTATCATAAACTTGTTATCATAATTCATGGTTATCACTAGGTCATCATCTAGTAGAATTTTTAACCCCATTAATCCACCTATTTAACTTGAACTTCCTCTTGAAGTTCAATATCCTCATCCTAATCTACCATTTGAGGACCAGGAGGATTTTTCTATCTAAGGAAGCCAAGAAAGTGAAGAGGTTGAATAAATTTAAGAACTTGAAGAAGACATGCTTATAACTCATGCTTTCCATACCTTCAATACTAAAAATCGAATTCACCTTCAAGTATATGATGTCATCCCTTATAATGCCACAAAAGGTATGCCCCTATTTAATTTTGAGAGTCATGTTACACTTAGTGAACATATTAGGGATATCTCCAACTTTTGTAGCTTTCATAATATCACTCAAGAGATTATTTCCTTTAAACTCTTTGCCATGTCCCTTGGAGGGAAAGATCTTGATTGGTATAGGACTTTATAAGGTGTATGCATCACATCGTGGGATGAGTTTGGAGTGTTATTGACCTCAATATTTAGAAATGAAAGTGACCATGCCTCTCTCATACATCAGTTGAATGTGATCAAAAGAGGATCCAAAGAAATAATGTATGAATTCAATGAGATGTTTCAAAATACTTGTAATAGATTGCCCCTTCTTATCAGACCACATCCTAATTTTTTGTTCCCTACCTACTTGAGAGCCATTGGTACTAAAATTGATATCATGGTTCAATATATGGGTGGTTCCACTCTTCCTAAAGCATATGAACTTGCCATCAAATCTAAAAATAGTCTCATCTAGGATTTAAGGTTGCCTCCTAAGGTTTATATGCCTCCATTGTATTATAATTATACTAACACTTAAGATGTGGAACAAATTCCTAATGCTAATACCAAGCCTAGAGATGATCTTAAGAAGGAATATAATATCATGAATAAAGATGAAGAAATTCAAAATCTAAGAGCTCAACTTAGGCATGCTAACATACAACCAAGTGCCTATCAAAATCCTTGACCATATAAATAATAGTATGGTCAATACTTTGGAATAGGAAGAGTTTAATAGTAGCCTAAGTATAAAATACCTACCAATGTGTACAATCTTAACTCCACCACCAATGTAAGAGAGATGATACTTGTGCATAAGAAATTGGTGTAAGGAGAAAATTAGTAGCAAGGCCAATTTATGTATGCTAATGAGAATAGAGGCAAGATCTTGTTTCTTAATGAGTTAATCCCTTATTATCAGCTAAAGATGAAGTGATGATGAAAGTTAATGAGGGTCAACAACCTCAAGGAGAAAGCTTCACAAACTTCTTGGTGGAAGACACTTATGTAATTAATCAAGGAGCCTCTATTATAGAAAATACTAGATCTAAGAGAAATGATATAGGAGGTGGTATTATAATGCCCAGATACTCATCCAATCCTTTTACAAAGTAGCAAAGCATGGTTATAAGTGTGACAGTTCCAAAAGTTCTTACACCTCCATCAAGTCAAAATGTGGTAATGTCTATTTAATGTGCCTCTATTCCTCAAGTTACAAGAAATTATTTAACTCCAAGGAATCATTAAAATTTGTATAATAATTCTCTAAACATAGTTTATTCCTTAAAAAGTGCCAAAACATCTATCTCCTTATGGTTCATCCTTCATATGCCTAGCAAAAAAGAGTTATTAAAAAGTAATTGTCCACTATTCCTACTAGTCATTCATATTCAAATAAAACTAATAGTCATGTTGTCCTTAAAAATTCTCCTAACACTATTATTGAACCATCTACTAGGATTTATAAACCTCCACCATTTTACTTCACTCTCATAGTGGGTGATAAATTGGTTCAGAATTGCATAGTTGATAGTAAAGTCCCTACCTTAGTTATGCCTAAAGTTGTAGCTAATAAGATGGGCCTAAAATATAAGACTCATAACAAAGGAGTTTTACATATATATGGTACACATTTTAAGACCATATGTCTGATAAAAAAATTGAATGTTTTCTTGCATGATTGTCCTAGCTTTCCTATCCTTTAAGATATAATTGTTGTTGACCTCCCAACTCATTTTGCAATCTTCTTGTCAGGAGACTTTACTACCAATATTGGTGTCTATCTCTCAATTTATTGGTCCTTATTATCCTTTATGACATGATATGGGACCAAAGTGACCATTATAACTCAACCTCTTGTAAGGTTTCATATTGAATCTTACATTGAAACCCGTTCCAATTTGAATTGCATTATTCATGAGGAGGAATCTAATGTGGATGATGGTGTTTCTAAACTTGAGGGAATTTTTGATATATTTTTTATGATAATGTTGTAGATGAATATGGTCATGATCCTTATGCATACTTTAAGCAAACTAATCTTAAGGCTTACATCATGCATTAGGAGCCATTTGAAGGAGTTGAGGTAAGTGTCAAACATTCTCATGATGTTGATTATAACTATATGATTCATGAGTGTGATGATCATAGGTTAATGAATCTAATTGAGAACCATAATGGGAATAATTATGTTTTCATTATTGCTATTTATGAATATTCTCTAGATGATGATACTCATGAAGAAGAGGATGACTTATGGCTAAGATTTGAGGCCATATGTCAATAATTTGATAAGATTGGTAATATTTCTTCTTCTCCCAAGAAATGTATGTCTGATGTGTTTATTAATGATACTAATGATAAAGATCTCAATTTTTCTATAAATTATAAAATTAGAGGGCATATTGTTAAGGAAAATGTACATCAATCTGCTATTCAAAAGCTTGTAGTTCTAGAGGGACCTAGTGAGGTCAAGGTAGAAGTTATTATGCCTAAAGGATAGTTAGGAGATCCATATGGTATTGAGATATATTTATAAGGGTTGGATAATAAATAATAAGAACTTAATACTCCCAAAAATCAAGTATATGCTGTGTAAGAAAATAGAAAGGCTGAGGCAATTGTCATCATTCCTATTTTGAAGTATGAGGAATGTATATCAGATATGGAAATTATAAAGAGTATTGCATCTCCAACCAAGGCTCTTAAAGAGAAAGAAATATAATTCATGAAGGTCTTAAATTGTTCACTTTTAGACATAATAATATTCAAAGGTGATAGGCTTCTTGATCATCTACATATGCAAGTGATTGGTGATGAGTATGCTCTTCATGCTAGGTTTCCTTCATGGAGTGATAAAGATGCTAGGGGAACCATTTTTTACCTTGGTTGAGGTATGATCAAATGTTTCACCTCAATATTATTTTTTGTAAATAGTATAATAGGTGTGTGTCTTTTCTTTTAGTTATGTTATGATCCCTAAGTATTTTAGTTGAACAAGTGTGTTTCTTTTGAGTTTATTTCATTTTATGGGCCTTTCTCTTATGTTTTGTGTGTTGTCAAAGGTAATTTATATGTCAAACCTATGTACATTAGACTCCATCTTCCAATGGATAGGATTAGGTAACTGGTCATGGCATAACAATCATACCACCCTTGGGAAATCACTAAGAATGTTGACCATTTTGACCACAAGTTAAAATGAGTCAACCTTTTTTAGTCAAGAATTGATATGGTGGTAAAACATAGTGTCATAGGGTGTGTTTTCATCTATTTGATGTCATTTAATTAAATTCTAACCTTGTCTATGATCTAGTTTAGTATTTATGTCATTTGGAGTCATCTAGGGGGTTAGAACATCATAACATGCCTCACAAGAATAAATAGGGTAGTCTATTTATACATTTTACAAGTGTTATTATAAAAAAATTCAAGTTAAAAAGACTACATGGACATGATGATTTTGGTGCCAAGATTATCCTCTACAAATTACATGTCTTGATGAGCTTGCTATCTCAAGATATAAGCATTTAAAGTTGAACTACTAGAGATAGACATGCATGGGGATGTCAAGTTTAGGTTTCAAAAACTAATTGTTTAAGTTAAAAATATCTAAAATATCCTAAGCTCAAAAAAAAAAATACCAATTGGAAAAATTGAATTAAATCAAGATAACATTGATGACATATAGTTGCTTAATAGTGTCAAAAGGGAAAAAAGTGACTAGATCAAGTATTGACAACATGTGTTGAGTCATGAAGATAAGATCAATGATCTACTTTTAAATACTAGGACCTAGATCTAATGGAGTGCATAAAATCATATAGATAATATCTAATGGTGTGAAGAGGGTAAAAGAGTCTAAAGATCTTGAGTGTAAATATTCTCATGCCAAGTGTCACAATTTAATTAAACAAGTAGATCAATGGTGTGCATTTGATCTTACAAGGTAAGATCAACAACACACATTTAACTAAGCAACTAAGATCAATGGTGCACATTGAGTCAAAGTTTAAGGAGCCTAGAAAAAAACATGAGACTACTAGGTGAAATGAGAGTGTTAACTAGATGGTATAATAAATAGATCAATAGAAAGCATGCAATACTACCAAATGTCATAATCTCAAATGGCTGGGTCATAAATCAGTTGTCAATGTCAAAAGTCAAATTGAAGAGACTTTAGAGGAGATTGATAGAGAAAATTTGACCAGATTATAGATGGACAAGATGAGGCCATGTGTTTAAATGATAATAAGTATATTTTAAAATGGAATGAGAAACATGGCAAGGGAATGCCACATAGGCATCCATGTAGGATCAAAGGATTATATAAAAAATCAAGAACCTTAAACTCATACACTTATATTAAATCTCAATAAAAATTTGAGATGAATAATGAATACCAAAGGTGAAGAACAAAGTTCAAAAGATAAATGAATGACTATAAATGGTAAATATAGGTGTCTAGAAGATATCTAATAGTTATGAGAATATATTATGACTATCATAGCATGTTTCAAATACCCTTGGATAGTACATATGTGTCAACTCTCCTAATTCAATTTAAAATGCATGAGAGATGATCCATGATGAAAATAATTTCTTAAACAAGCAAGGAGATCCCTATGCCATCTTTCATGAAGTTTCATGATTTGGAGGACCATTTAACCTATCATCCTATGCATGGTATATTTCTCAATCCATTATCCTATAATGTAACTAGTTTTCATGCCTAGACATGTGGCATAGTGACCTTTGGACTTCTTTTTTCTCACTTCTTCCTCCAATTCTACAAGTAGATACCATTTTGGCCTTTCTAAAAAGAAATACCACACCATGTATGGTGAATCTATACTAGAATGATATCATATTTTTCCTTTTAGAATTAATGCAAGTCTATTTTTAAGTTCATGCATGATTTTTTAAGTGTGAAAAGTGATGTATGGTGAAGAAAAGTGATAATAATCTATCCTTTATTTCATTATCCTCTCATATTTATGAAATATTTCCTATTATAATAAGTTAAATAGAGTGTAATCAAGTATGCTAGGATCCTTTCAAGTATTTTAATTATCTTTAGAGTGTGAAATCTACCATTTGATTCATTCACCTTGTGTTTTTTCATGCATATTTCATCTTTATTGAAACATTGATGTTAGAATCGTTTAGGACTATGAAGTTAATTTGTATGTCTTGTTTCATTGTGATAGGAGCATGATGGTCATGTGGAAATAATTTTTGTGTATCACCACCTTATATTAGGTTTGTTTCATGTAAAATTTTAATTCTTTTCCCAAAATTAAATAATTAGCATCGGTGAAAGCACTTCAAGATACATTCAGGGAGCTATCCCTTAAACCTAGAGTCTCAATTTCACTATAGGTACACCCACATACATGGAAGTGTTCCCATGTTTTGAAAATATATAAGAGGCTTGAACACCCTCTTCTAGGGTGAAATATTTGGTGACAATAGTAGTTATATTAGGTATTGGAATCATTATGGCCTTAGTTCTATCTATTTGGTTGACATTATTATTATTACTTCTAGAATTGTTATTGTCATAATTGTTGATACTATTATTGTTATTTATTTGTCATATATTTTTTTGTTTTTTATTACTATTATTATGTTGTGGTAAAGGGTTTTGGTAAATACCTAGGTTTTGATTAGATGTAAAAGATCTATTATCCAATGTTATCCCCACCCCTTTTCCTACATATTTTCAATGAGATGTTTGATTTGCACATTATTTTCACCAAATATTTCACCTTAGAGGAGGTTATTCAAGGCTAATCTAATATTTTGGAAACACTGGAATACTTATAGGTATGTGGGTTTACCTATAGTAGAAGTAGACCTCTAAGTTTAAGGGTTAGCTCTCTAAATTGATCTTGAAGTGCTTATCACCTATGCTAACTAATTATTTGTGGGAAAAGGGGTAGAAATATGCATGAAATAAATATATTATAAGGAGATGATACACCATAAGGATTTAAAAAATGATATCATACTTATTTCCCTAAAAAATAATAACTAAAAACTAGCTTCAAAATCCTAAGATATTCTAACATTAGTATTTCAATATAGAGGTGATATGCATGAGACAACTCAAGGTAAGTAGACTAGAGAGAAAATTGTTGAATATAAGGACAATTTAACACTTTAAGGGATCTAAACACACTAGATACACTCTATATGACCTATTACAATGATAAATCCTTGTACTAGACATGAAAGGATAAGGAGAAGCAAGGATAGAATCACTAGACCTCACCATTCATCACTTTGCACCCTTAGGCAAGATGTTTGTGAATTAAAAACCAAATTTATTATATTATTCAAAGGAAAATTACAAGAAAAAACTAATATGGATTTATCATACATGGTGTGGAATTATTTTACAAGAGCCAAAATGGCTAAGTACTTATAGAAAGTGAGAGAGGAGAGAGAAGAATGAATTCCAAGAGTCACTGTTTCTACTCAAAATTCACTTTTAGATCTAAGAGAAAGAATAAACTAAAAAAGTAATGGACAAGGCATGGGAAGTACCTAGACTAAAGATTGCGCACCGTAAATCCAGACGCTTGTGAGCACTCCTCTTTGGCTGTGGAGGAATGACAGCTGCAAGAAAAAAGGAAACTTGGACAAGAAAATGTTAGATGGATAGGCGGTGGGTTGCCAAGCAAGAGCTTGTTCCCGAAAGTGTGAAAACTTCCTTAGGGGAGGTCAACCCACTATTAATAGACAGATAAAAGATCAAGAAAATACAGAATGCCAGAATACAGAAGTGACAAAGAAATTAGGAAGGAAAGAAAAGACAAAATGATTACCTGAAGGAGTTATTGGGCTGAAGACAGTCATCGAGGTCAGAAATGTTACCGGCGTCGGTTATCTGATCTGCCGGCATCGGCTACCCTGCCGACGTCGGTTAAGGAAGTGACTGGTGTCGGTCGGGGTTGTGGCCTGTAGTCGGGTCTGGGTTGCTTTCTGGACTGTGGACGGGTCTGGGTCGTGAACAAGGTCAAGACTGAGTTTGGGGATGGGTCTGAATGGACTGAGGAGTGGTCTTGCCCTGTACAGGGTCTTTTGTTGGCAAAAGGAGGATGAGGGAGTTGTCTGGGATTGGTATAAAAAGTGGGACAATGTGAGAGGAGGATGGACAGAGGACAGGTCCTGAGAAGGCTTTTCAGCCTCTCAGGGGGAAGGACAGAGAGAGTAGGAAGCAACAGATAACTGAAAGCTTAAAGAAAAGAAATCAAATAATAGAGTCTGCTTACCTCTTTGCTTGCTGAATGAAGGGTTGAGAGAGCTGTTGTTGAAGCCACAGAGGATTTAGCAAGAAGAGAACTCTTGATGAAGAACCTTTGCACCTGTTGCTGTTGTTGCACAAGGTCCAAACGGAGAAGAGACGAAAGCCAAAATGCCAAGAGAGTTCAGTTTGCGAGCTCCGGGGTCCAGGGGCTGCAAAGGATGCAGAAAAGGGTAATGAAGGATGCCGACGCCGGCAGTTTCACCGATGTCGGCCGAAGGGTCACCGACGTCGGTGGTCACAGAATGGGGACAGAGGCTAAAAATAGCCTCTGCCCATTCTTGCACGCCGCCGAGCGAGGGGGGATGGGAAGAACGGTCACGAGGATGCCAAAATGGGTGTGGGGGGAAGATAATGAAGAGATTTGGCCTAATAAATGCTAGGGGGATGGTGGAGGGATTCAAGGGAGGATCCAAGGTGGCAAGGGTAGGGTGGAAAGGGGGCCAAGGCCAATGGTTAGGATAGGGGTTTAAGGCGAACAAGGGGGAGGACCAAGGTGCAGACACGTTTGCGGTGTCTACAGTCACAACACCACCTGTAAATATGAGAGGAGTTATGCTTTTAGTATAATGGATTATGTAACAAACCATGAAACATATCTATGGAAAAATGTCTCTCCAATCATGAAACTCCTTTATATCTGGCATAATATTCTTTAATTGCTTGCTTAGAAGATGCCTTCATAATTTGACCTTACTTGAACACTCCAAATTAGACTAGGGATAGATGACATCATTAAAATATGTGGGAGGGTTTATAAATAGGATCCAAAATTCATTGTATATCCCTAAATATAAATATTATTTTGGCCAAGTGTTGTCACTACCTACAGTCATAATCACCCTTTTTCCATTCATCCTTCAGACCTGGCACTAATGCGTGCTTCAGTTTCTTAAAATAGTCCTTATAAAGGCTGATATGACACTTTTAAAGAGTCTTCCTACCATTAGATTCATCAATAAAACATTAAAATGCATCCCAATTGGATTTATCACCTTCTCACTTGGTGATCACTCTTCATTCACTATGCCAATTTGGATTGGCTGAAGTGAAGCTACTTGTAGAGGTATTTGTGTGATTTTTTGAAGCAATAAATGGATATGAGGAGTTAGACTAGGTCTCATTCTCTCTCCCAAAGTGATACTCATATTTTGAAACCCTTATATACATGAACAACATAAAAAATTATTAATAAAATTTAGTTTATACATTATCCATAAAAGTAGGATAAAATCCAAATTGGTGGGAAGAAGCCTTGGAAAGTTCTCTATAGTTTTCAATCATCTTCCAATTCAAAGTAGCCTTTTATTCTTCATATTTATTATTGGGTCCTTATCAAGGGTTTTAATTAGTTTTCACCCTTAAGTATTGTTCATAAAATTATAGCATTGAAATCATAAAAAAATCCCATAAAGTGCAAGTTCAAGTCTCTCTTCAGTCATGTTTAATTCCTTAGACTTCCATGTTATGCATCAATACATATTGAGCTTCCAATGTTTGCCTCTAGAACTATTCAAGGCACTTTGCATACGTTATAATGTTCTCAAGTATATTGTAACTCATTCATGGCTTTTAATATAAATCAAAGTCTTGAATTTTCCTTATAACTCCCCATGGAGGTCCTCAAAATCTCTGCAAGGTTCCCTTGGTATTAGAAGTGATTCTACATCTACTTAGGGTTTTTAGGCCTAGTTAAGGCTTAGTAGGTCTATTCTACATATAGCTACTCACCACCACCTCTAAGTATTTTTTTATGACTATGGTAAGTCTACTATGTTTATTAATTCTTGACATATCTCACTAAATTCTATTTCAAAGTTTCAATAATGCCCATATCATCTTCTTACCATTTGCTTACTCAACTTGCAGGGTTTACATCTATAGGAGTGCCCTCTGTATGATATAGAATAGTGGGTAATTATCATATTACCTTAGTCTATTTAAATGTATGATAGGATTGATTAAGTGATAGATACACTCTATACCAATTTTTAGGGTTGGACTACCATTGAAATGCCTTTTACACCTCAACTTCCAAAGATAGACTTTTGAAATGTTGATTGTGTGCAAGCTTTTAGGTGTTGACTATAGGTTGTCCTTTGAGGACAAAATATTGATATATTTACTTACCTAAGAGTCTCTCAAGAAATTATAATAATAAAAATGGAGGTATTCTAAGATCCTAATTCATCATTGTCCATGTTTGTTCTTTCAGTCCATCCATCTTTTCCTGACTAGGTCTAGTCAACTTTACTATATCAAACTGTATGACCATGTGTTTTATTCATGAAAGAGACATGCTTGTAAGGTGTCATTCCAAGGTAAAACATTTTATATCTTGATAAAATATATATTTTTATTCTTTGGACTTATCTTATATTTACATGGGTAGATACATATGTTTACAAGATCATTAACCTCTTTCTCACCACCATTCCATGAGTACCTATAGTCAAACTATAGGTATTCCTTCTGGGATTAAAGGAAACTTTTTAAGTGGTGCCTTTATGGTTTGAATCTATAAATATAATACATTAGGCCCATTATATAGTTGGAAATATTCATACCCTACTCTAGGACTTACCAACACCAAAACTGTCATGTTTCACATTCATTATCCTATTACAATTCGGTTGTACCTATCACTTTGTAACCCAAAAAGGACCTTTAGGTGGTTATATGCCTAAAAATATAACTATCCATTCTTTAATCTCCCTTGGAGTCCTCTAGGTTAACTTAAATCAAGTAAGTCCAATATTTTTGTGAGTAATTTAACTTTCATGCACTTGTTGCATCATAGGGTCATTTTAAGCTCAAAGGACTATAGAGAAGACTAGCCTTGTATAGTGAAGAATTACATGATTTTAAGCCTTCTAACATTACAATCCTTTGATCAATCCCTCAATTTATTTTACAAGGTATAAATCATATATGAGGGCTACAAGATTGAGACATTTAGTTTTGTATGAACCTCCTTTTAAATTATTCCATGATGACATCAAATATGACCAAGGCTCTATTTTGGAGTTTTTAAGGCAAGTGATCCCTAAAAATCACTCTCCACATATGTACATGACTCAAGTATACCTAACACTTAATAGTTTCACCATTGATTGTTAGTTCATTCTCCAAAAATTCAAACTCATATGAAGGTCTCAAACATATCCAAACCTCTCCATTCAACACCTTCAGTCCTCTATGAGACACATGTAGGTACATATGTAGTATACATGAGCAATGAAAGTGGAATATGGACAATGTGCATAGTGCATGTTTCTCGAACATTCTTAGACTTACTCAAAGTATTTATATGTATCCTATTCAACCTTGAAAGGCCTCAAACAAGTCAAGTATCCCATTCCAACATGTTTGGTTTCATGTAGGAGCATTAATGGCGAAGAATTATGATATAAGGCTTGAACTAGTTATCATAGTCAAATATATGATATTTGAAAAACTAAAATTGATTGATAATTCATCATGAGTATGTTTAAAAAATATTTATAATTTTCATTTCATCTTCATAGATGTGCTCAAGACCTCACACACCTCATTCACCATGACCGTAAGTGAATTGAAGTAGAGTTAACTATATTAACAAGTTCCTTGATGACAACTCCATGGATGTACCATTTAAGAATAAGTGGAGGATTAAAAATACATGGTAATCATGAAACACAACATATTAGCCTCCTTTAAAACCACTCTAAGGAAATAACAACCTCAGTAGCTAATGAACCTTGCCTGTAACTAGCAATGGAGATCTCAACCTATAAATTGAGATGTTTGGCTAATACATTCACCTCCAAAAATGAAAAAAAATATGGAAACCATGGGATAAATATTTACACGTGATATATAACCAATTTCATCCATTGGGTTGAATGGACCAGCTTAAACAAGAATAAAACCTATAGGGTATGGGGATTAGCATTTAAACAGAGATAGTCAATTTCTAAAGGATGGTTCATAAAGAATAGGCAAAAAATCCTTGAAATATTTAAATAAAATTTAATCAAACCAAGTTTAATATCTAATACAAATATAATTTGACCTAGAACCTCTCCTACTAGTCATACCATGAAGAAATGTGTTGACTAGTATTGCATGTCTAGTGGAGCGATGGAGGAGTAGAATGGTTTTCAGACTTTTTTGAGTATTTTAAGTATAAAAAAGGTTATATATGAGTTAAATTAAGTTTAATATCCAATTTAAAACCTTTACACACATGCCACACTTCTTTAGAGGCTATATAATTGCCAAAACTCCTCCTTTTCTAGCTATTTTATTGATTTTTAGTTGGGAACATACACATTTAAGTTAATAATGACATACCTAACAATTAATATGACATATTATATGTTTATTATAAGATTATACCACTTTTATACCAAGGAAAACCATACCACCTTCAAAAGTGACTCAAATATGACCCTTAAGAGACACATAATGACTTAGGACTAGATTTGACTATGACCAAGATTAATAGCACATGAAATGACATTAAATAGGAGCATTCCACATAATATTTCATCATAATATACCCATATACATGTTTTTTACTATATGGGTTGGCCTATTTTGACTTTTGGTCAAAATAGTCAACATTCTTGGTGATTTCGTAAAGGTGGTATGATTGTTATGTCATGACTAGTAGCCTAATCCTATACATTAGGCCATGGAGTCAACTATGCATAATTTTGAAACTAAATTTTATTTTAAAATATATCAAAACACAAGAAACAATATTACAAATACATAAAACAACACACAACACACTTGCACTTCATGAGCACTTATGGAACACATACACACACCCAAACCACCTAACTCTAAAACAAACTAACCTGAAAGAAACTCTTCCTTTTGGGTCAAAGGGGAAGTTTTAAACCTTTATTTCTTCATGTAATGAAGGAGTGAATGAATCATGTAGCCTTTTAGGCCTTGGAACATGTATCTCTAACTCCTTCATGATGCTTTTAAATCTCTTTGGCATGATACTTAATGCAATGGAAGAAACTACAATTTATTCAATTATGGATATGAATTGTTCTTACATCTCAAAAAATTAAAAATTCTCATAGGACTCCTCAACTAAAACCTCCAATGGTACTTCAACAAGGCATACTTTCTTGACTTCTATGGTGTTCTCAATAAGATCATGTTTATTTTCAGTTGCAAGCTCTTCAAGCTAATTAAGTAGCTCTCCATACTCTACCCAATCTTGGTCATTATCCTCCATGGAAATATTTTTCTATACCTTCTCATGTACTTGGACCTCAACTTGGAAAAGTTATTCAAACTCTTGAAAAATATTCATATGTTACTTCCAAATATCCTTACTCTCCTTGTCTTTGAGAACCACCACCCCACTAATTTTCTCTTCTTGTTGTATGAGGCCACCAAGCTGGTCTTCCTCATGATCCAATGCATCTGAGGGTTGTTTAAGATCAAGATTAATTATTGAGTTCTCTTCAAAGATAACATATTTCAAGACTTTATCTTCTTGAATAGTGACTTAAAGTTCATCTTCATTCTTAAAAAAAACTTCTTTATGCTTGATAACATCATCAATAAACCTATTATTAGGTATGAACTTTTTAGGAGATGTTGACTCACTTAGATATTCAAAATCTTGATTTATTGCATGAAAATTATACCATAGGTCTTCTTCCACATGAATATCATGTTCAAGGGTCTTTTAATCATGGAAAACATGTATGAGGTCTTTCTAGAGCACTTATCCCTTCACATTTTGGTCAAATTCTTCATGGGTAACTATAACGTGACCTTCAACATCTTTCTTCTCACTCAAAAAGATGGATTTTCACTTTTATTTACTAAGGGCTTTCCCTATGGTGATTTCTTCCTCATATTCACTTGAAGCATCCTCTTGATAAATTATGGCTTGAGCTTGTTCTTTATTTTTTCCCCTCAAAATGGGCTCTTTTTTGAGAAGGGATGAGGTGGGAGAGTGATGGATAGGTTGATGAGTTGGAGATGGATTATGAGATGTGGTGAAGGGTTTGTGAATGGATTTTGTAAAAAAGACTTCTTGAATAAGCTCATAGGGAAATGACAAGTTGGGTTATTTAAAAGGAAAGACATCCACCTTAATAAATGTTTCACCTTTCCCATAGCCTCCTCAAGGATCTTAAGTAGCTACAGGTTCACTTTTAAGATCTTTATCTTCTCACATATTTAGCCTATTTAATGAGAATTGAAGACACTTCTTTTCCAATTAAATTTACTCTTAGATATCCCATTGAGTTTCATGTTCAACCACCTCCCACACATTTATCCACTTTTGATCAAAAATTATTAACCATTCCATGATATGGTTAGGGAGTTTTCTCCATTTTTGCTGACATGTCAAGCTTATACCTAGATGCAATGCCATGTTCTAGATGAAATGAGTGGTTCAAAGGGATCTCGTCTTTTTCATAAAGCTTTTGAAACCCTTTAGTTCACTTAAATTGCATTTTTTCAAATTTTGAGGATAAAATTAGAGTTTCAAAAACCCTATGGGATGCCAAGAGTGTTTGGAATGAGTATGGAATTGTATAACATTCATTTGGTTCTTCATTGGGTCCATTTCAACATTTGGGTCTAGGAGCTGAAATTTTGAGTAGGCAAGTTGTTGACATTATCATTACCATATGTGAATAATTTAGGGACAATTGATTACATGGGTTTATTCAACTTAGTCCCAAGTTACTACACACTAAATTTGAGGACACACATCTAAGTACAATAGAAGAAATGAGGGTTTAAATTTGGCCTCCTAGGAATTTTTTTCTAATTTTCCATACTTAGCCAATTTGTGAAGGAGTTCAAATAGAGCCGAGTGGAAAGTTTGATGATTATATATCTCACACATATGGTAGTCTCAAGAGGAAATGATCATATGGGTATATTTATCTTTGTATCAAATTTATATGCACTAAGTTTTAGGTCATATGATGAAGCATGATAAAAGTTATGCATGCTCAAAGTTGGCCACCCAAGTATCTTTTTGGCATAATTGGCTCTGTAGCAAGAAAATCTAAGAGAAAATATTAATGGCATTATATATTACATGCACAAAGGTTCTAAGATCAGTTTGATAAATGGTTATCTTCCTCTTTGAAAGGAGAATATATGATCTCAATTTTACTATATGTGTTTAAGAGTAATAAATGTTATTAAGGTTCAAAGTTGGGCTCTTAGGCATTTTTGTAATAGTTCCCATACTTAGTCAATTTTTCACTAAGTATAGTTTGATAAACTCTTGAGGAGATCAATGAAGTGCATTGGATCCAATATTTTAGGGAGTAGTGAGATGCCAAGAAGTGTTTGAGGTTTAATGCTAAGTAAAGGTGAAGGAGATAGGCATGCAAACATCATGAAAAGAACACATAGGTTAGCTCACTTGAACATTTTTTAGCCACACTTAGAAAGGTCTTGGAGCCAGTGGATGAAGTGGGCATAATGATCTTGGTCTCAAGAACATCTCTATAAAATTTGGTACCTCTATATTTTTTGTACTTCAAGATTTAAATCTTCACAATTGATTGAATAATGAGCTACATCCATGCAGACGTCAACTTTAAGCCACTAAAAAAATCCATTGGAATTTATATTTGGTTTGTGGGATGTCAAATAAATTTATACGGATGTCAAATGACATTCACATGAACATCAAGTTTAAGAGCTGGTAAGTAGCTATTGGGTTTCAAATATAAGTAGAATTGATGGATAAAACTAAGCCATACATCTAAATCCAATAGAGCGAGGGCATGTATGATGTAAGTGGGACCAATAAAATCCAAGGAGAAAACACATGGATGACAAGTGTCTCAACTACATTGAACTGGTAGAAGATCCATGGCTCTCTCTCAATCATATAAAGAATGATCAATAGAGTGAGCAAGGTCAACAAGTTAAATATCTGATAGCTAAGATCTATAGAACCAATGGGAATAAAGATAGGATGGAATAATTTGATTGGTCTGAGTCAATTTTTGACATCCAAAGTCAAACCTGGGATCTTTTTTAGACCAAAGCAAGAGCATAGAGCCAAGTTTAAGCATAACCCAAGCTAGACCAGAGCTAACATCTCAAAGGATTCCATGAAGGAATACATGTGGACTGTAATGGCTCCATCACTAAACCCAATGGCATGGTTGTGACCTTTTTCTCCACTCTTTTATACCATGATGAACTAGTAAAGGTAATCAATGCTAAAACAAGAGCATAATAGAATGATCTATATGTTAGAATTACATCAACACTAGTACTCAGCTTGAAAATGACCTAATGTTACCATTGTAACCAAAAAGAACATATATATAGAGAGAGGTGGGAGGATAAATGAGTGACTATTATAAAAATTTGTTGAGGTGTCCATGATCAATTGATCACTTTCAAAGAACATGAACACAGGGTGGTTATAACTACTATAGAGAGTGGAGTTGAGCTCAATAATCATCCATTAGACACTTAAAATTTATTCTCTCCTACCTTCTATTCTCTATAAATATATCCTTTGAGCTATTGATTATCATCTCTCAAGCTGGTATGACTAGACATTACTAAAATTGTATTCTTCACCTCTTAGAGTAATGATAAAGACATTTTGTAGTGTTTGTTAGTGTTTAGTATTATGTGTTTGCTTGATGGGTGAAGTAGTCTAATCTTCCATTTGTAGGTCCAATATCAACCTAAATTCTAACAACCTTCTTTTCAAGTCATATAGTGTCTCATAACATTGAAATCTCAAGGATATAATGGACCATTGACTATAAGTGTCTTTAATCAAAACTTATTTTTGTTGTCTTCCGGTCTTAGTATATCAAACTAACCATTATGTGAAATACTACTACTTAAAAATCATAACAAGCATTGTAATAGTTTTTTTCATGGACCATTAGTGTGTTAAGGGTTCAAAATTATGAGTGGATATGACAAATTCATGATGCTTCACCACATATTAGAATAGGTTTTGTTTCATGCAATCTCTTGAATCTTTTCATCCCAAATTTCTTAGGTTTTAAAAAGAGAGGTCCAAATTATCATATCTAAGGAGTTAGCCTCATGAAAAACCCTAGAGGTTTAACCCCTTCATAGGTGACCCATAGCTTGGGGTTGTTCCCATGTTTGACCAAGTTTGAAAGTAGGACTTAAGGTACAACCTGAGTCTACAATGGCCTTGGCAATCTTGGTGGGACCCTTTCTCTTTAAAATAACCAAAATCAGAAGCTAAAAAGAAGTATTTACAGTAGACAAGGACATCCATCATCAACATAAGCTAAATAATCTCAATGTCGAAGATTTTATATCATCTTTCAAACATCACCTCGTATGCCAAAGATTACAAGAAGGTTAGTTAGTAAGGGAATTCCCTTTGAATTTTTTGAATTACCTACTAATTCATATAAGAGAGAAAGATTTAATAGGATTGGTCAATATTCCTAAAATAAATATTCATCTCTTGGCCACCCTATTATTTCAAATAATATAATACCCACCATGTAAATGACATAGCCTAGATTGCAACCCTTTTTACCCTTAAATGGTGGTAACCCTATTAACCTTCAATAATATGATGACATCCTTATTGCCTTCTTGAAGACTCTAGCATATTTTACAAGAGAAAACTCCACCACCACTATATAACATATTGATGATATTATAAATCTTTATTTAGTACATCATATGATGCAAGAAAATGTAGCCATGAGAATACTAGCCACATCCTTGAAAGGTAAAGCCTTGCAATGGTATAGAGGTCTAGCTCCTACCTCAATAAGTAATTGGGATGAGTTTGGTGAGTTCTTATGTAAACATTTTAAATATAGAAGTGACCAAGTGTCACTCATTGAGAAACTCACCTCAATCAAGAGGGAACCTCAAGAATCCATCATTGATTTCAACTATAGATTCTATAAACCTTGGGATAGGATTCATGTCATCATCAATCCCACGCCCAATTATGGCTTCCTTTACTATTTGAGAGCATTGAATTTAGACATTGCATTCATGATCTAATATATGGGTGGGACAACCCTACTAAGAGATTATGAAATATCTAAAGGGTAAGAAAACTATTTGATATAAATGAGCAAGCTTATGCCAAGATATCTAATGCCACTCTTCCCTGATATTCATCCAACCCCACCTACTATTGCTCTATTTCCCACCCCAAACAACCAAGTCCAACTTGATGATGGTCAAAAGGATAAATTTAAAAGGATTAAAAACTAGGTAAAGGCTCAAAACAATAATCTAGTGGCCTTGGAGAGACAATAAAAAACTTAATACAAGCCATACCAAGGTCCCTTCCAAACCCAATATCCTAATCAATCCTACAATAGACCCCCTTATACACCAAATCAATAAGCCCAAGGCCAAATTAATCAAGGGAGATATTATAATAACTACAAACCTATAGTTGTGACTAGTTTAAGAGCATTGGTCCCCACCTAAAATAATCTTATACAAAAGGGACAATGGCAGTTAGTAGGACAGTCCAATGAGTTACTAATGGATAAAATTGGATAAATGTATTAGGACCCTAGTTGGTAATATGTTTATTCATTCTAAGGACATGACATAATGCCTCATCCACCATAATTCCCTCCTATGAATCAAAGAATATGCCTACCATGACACCACCAGAGGCTTAAATTCAATAGTAAGGAAACATGGGTAAGGCACCGGCTGACATTATGTGCATAAAATTTCAAGAAGGATAGCATATGATTGAACATATAGCAGTAAACATGGGGTATACTACACAAATATTAGATGGACTAGTTATAGCCAACACAAGGGCTAATAGAAGGATGGTGGATGATAATTTTGGGAAACCTATGGCTTATTAAACATCTACACAAGTTGGTTAACAATCTACCACTTCAAATGTTCTTGTTAAGGCCCCTATAACTCAACAAGTACCTCAACATCACAGGCACCAACATAAGTCTCCTTTTGTTCCTTATATCATACAAGTGAAAAGTGATGATTCTAATTCTAGGGTGTAATCCAAAGATACTAATATTCCTTCCAATATTATGGACCATATGAAGAAGGCTAATGCTACTATGTCTATGTATTATGCCTTTCCTTTCTTGGGACAAAAAAATATTCTTCAACAAGAGCTCTCCAAGCCTTGCTATAAGAATGGGACAACTAATAAGGTTAGAATTGTTTTTATAAATAGTAATGAACCTTGTCTTATTCAAGTTTCTAATCAAGTACCTAATCAAAGTCAAGATAAGAATTTTGTTCATTCCCCTAAGATTGTTGAACCCCCTCCATTATTTTTGTTTGCCATCATAGGATATTTCTTGGTACATAATTATATGATAGATTTAGGAGCTTCAACCTTATGCCTAAATACATAAATGATAAACTTGAGCTTAATTATGTGCCTAATGAAAAAGGGTTTCTCTAGTTAGATGGCTCCCCCACTAAAACAATAGGCATAGTGAAAAACCTTACTATCACATTGGTAACTTTCCCAAATTATGTCATAACTTAAGATGTAATGGTTTTAGACTTACCCCCATATTTTCCCTGTACCTATCCAAAGACTTTACTACAAAAATTTGGGGCTATTTATCCCCTAACTAGTCATACATAGTTTTCAAGACTAGATATGGAACTAAAGTGACTATTAGGTTAGAACCTATTTATAGGTTTCATCTAGATCCCTATATGTCTAACCTTGAAAATGTCAATTGTATCATATTTGAAGAAGATGAGAATGTTAGTGAGCAAGAGCCTCATGATAATCTTGAATGCATCTTAGACCTATACTTAGATGAATGGGTAGCTAACAATCATGGTTTTGATCCCTATATAACCATTGAAGAAGCAAAATTAAGAGTGTACTACATGCATAAGGAAGGTGATGTTGTACCTTGTTTAACCAACACCACTCAAGATGAATATGGTCTATGGAATTTATTATTTGATGGCTCAAATTAAAAAAGTAGTAGTGGAGTTGGAGCCATATTAATCTCACCCTCAGGTAAAAATTACAATTCGGTTTCAAGTTTACAATTTAGTTTCACTTCAAATATAGCTAAATATGAAGCTCTTTTACATGGTTTTCAAGAGGCAAGAATAAGAGCTATTAAACTTCTTCAAGTTAAGGGTAATAGTGAGCTTGTGGTGAAACAAGTGAGAGGCCTAAATGTAGTCAATAATTATCATTTGAAATATTATAAGTACCATGTATTGGACCTCATGGAGGAGTTCTTGGCATTAAACATCCAATTCATACAAATAAAAGCAAACTAGCATGCAAACATGCTTGCAACCATTGGAGCTCAATATGAGATTGTAGAAATCAAAGGAAATCAAAGTCGAGATAATACCAAGGTTATATGTAGGATCATTGTACTTGACAATGAGGTAAGCTGGTAAGTGTTTGAAAATGATGATCAAATTATATGTTTTCTAATACAAGAGTTAGAATTTTTCCATAAGAATTAAGACAAGTTACAACATCAATATGATGATCATATAGTATAGCTGAGATCTAATAAGTTAGATAAAGGGATTGTGGCATTAGAGAGCATAATGAATGAGGATGAACAAGTGAGAAAGGGAAAATCATGTATCTCAACTAAAGAAGAACATTATGAAAGATTTGAGATATTTAAGGGCAAGTTGTTGAAGCTAGGAAAGGTCAACACAATAGAAGAGAGAACTGCATTTATTCTAGTAAGGAATAATAATGAGGGGATATGTTTATGTGTTGATATTAGGGACCTCAATAAAGTGTCCCTAAAAGATCACTACCCATTTCCCTCAATGGATTAGATTCATCAAAGGTAGTTGGTTCTAAAAAGTTTTTCACTACTTGATGGCTACTCTAGATATAATCAAATCATGGTCAAAGAAGAAGATAGACATAAGACTACCTACACCATAAAGTGGGGCACTTATGCATACCTAAAGATTCCCTTTGGACTATCCAATGTTGGGGCAACCTTCCAAATGGTAATGGATGTTTCCTTTGAGGTTTTTATTAATGACATGGTGATAATCTACCTATATGATGTCACTACTTTCTCAAAGGACCTAGATCATGACAATATTCACTTGAGGTTAACCTTCAAAAGGTGTAGAAAATTTGTTGTCTTTGAATCCTAAAAAATGCATATTTGGTGTTCATGAAGGAAGATTATTGCATCATGTAGTGTCTAAGGATGGTCTCTCCATACACCCTAGAAGAGTTGAGGCTAGATTTTCCTTACCCTTGAACAAGCATAAGAAAGGTATACAATTTTTATTGGGAAAGATAAATTTCATAAGGAGGTTCATTCCAAGCTTTGCAAAAATGGCCAAACCTCTTACTCATATGTTGAGGAAGTGCAAGGAGTTTACATGGAATAAATAAGGTAAGAGAAGTTTTAAATTCATCAAGGAGGAGATCTCTCATGTCCCCACATTGCTTAATCCTAATTTTAATGAAATTTTTTATTTGTATGCCTTCTCTACATTTGATGCAATCTCTACTATGTTGATGTAGCATAATGACTAAGGTCTAGAATATGATATTTATTTGTTGAGTCAGGCCTTAGAGGGATATGAACAAAGATACATATTTGTAGAGAAGCATGTGCTTATATTAGTAAGAGGTATAAATAATTTTAGGCACATGATATCCAATAACAATATCATACTCATGGTAGCACACCCAAGTGTCAAGGAGTTTATACTCAATAGGGACCTTAATGAGAAAAGAGCTAGATGGGTGACAAAGTGCATGGAGTATGAAATTGAATTTAGATTTAAAAATCTTGGAAAAGGTAGAGGAATATGTGAACACCTCGTAGTAGAGGTAAAACATAATAAGGATCAGGTGTTGGTAGTTCATGATAGCCAACAGGAAACTATAGACAACACACCTTTTAATCGGACATATGGTATAATCAAATTTCTTGAGTCAAGCTAATATTCTATGGGAATAGACATATCTAAGAGGAGATATTTTAGGTTGAAAAGTATACCCTATTTCTTAATAAATAGAATACTTTTCAAGACAGACATTGGAGTCATGTTTTTGAGATGTGTGGGATCAGGTCAGATAGATAACTACTTAAGCAATTCCATGATGGTCTAGTTGGTGGGCACTTTGTTGCTAAGACCACAGTCTCCAAGATCATTAGAGCTAGGTACTTTTGGCCCACTATGTTTAGAGATGCATACTCTTGGGTAAGGAAATGCAAAAAATGTTCAATGTTTGTTGGGAAGTAGATATTAGTTTCCCTTCCCTTGCATCCAATATAAGTAGAGAAGACTTTCATGCAATGGGGCTTGGAATTGATAGGAGGAATACACTCCCATTCAAGTAAAGGGCACAAGTGGATCATTAAATATATAAACTAATTTACAATATGGGTTGAAGTAGATGCCCTCAAAGAGGTTAATGAAGTTTCTATTTTAGACTTTTATGATAGTCTTGAAAATAGATTTGATGTGCCTTCTACAATTATTTTTGATAATGCATTGGATTTTAGTAGCAACAAGGTGTGTGAGTAGGCCCTTTCATATGGGATTTATCTCAAAGGCATCCTAAAACTATTATCCATAGGGAAATGGACCAACAGAGTCTAAAAATAAGAACTTGTTAAAGATCATCAAAAGGAATATGGAGGATAGCCAAAAGGAGTGACATACTAGATTGAAGATTGACCTATGGGAAGATAGAGTAACACCTAAGAAAACTACCGAACACTCCCCATATATTATTGTTTATGGGAAAGATGCCAAGCTCCCTATATCTCTTAAACTTCCAGCATTAAAGCTTGCACATCAACTTGATATTTTTGAGGATGATACTATGTAGGTGAGGCTCAATGAACTAAGATAGCTAGAAGAAATAAGAGACATTACTATGCACACCATGTGGTCTAATAAACACCAAGTAAATAAATCATTATCAAGAGAGCTTCCTCAAGAAATTTATAGCAATGTGATATAGTCCTCAAATGGGATGAGGATTGTGTAAAACTAGGAAAACACTCCAAGTTTGATAGCATTTAGAGTGGACCTTATGTCATCACAAATTACAATGAGAGTGTTCGTGACAAAAATTACAATAAAGTAACTGGGCCCTTTCCAATTATAAATGACTATGTCCTTATCCCAACTTCCATCTCCAAGTGTTCTTTTGGAAGGTCAAGTTCATGTAAAAATTGGCTAAGTCCTAATCTATCTTTGTTTGATGAGTGTGTCTATCCCTTAGAATTTTTCATGCTTTTGTATGAAACAATGTCTGATATAAATAGGTATTTGAGTTTTTTTTATCTCAAACAAAAATTCCAAAGACTTATATCCATTGGACATTTTATCTACTACAAAAGGTCCAAAGGAATTTAATGTCTTATTTATTTTAGGTTAAGTGTTTCACAAAAGATCTAAAAGGTCATTTGTTTTAGAGTTTTGTCCAAAAAAAAATTTTCAAAGGGCATTTGCCCTTTAGGATTTTTTTCCTACATAAAAATCCTGAAAGAAGTCCTTTGTTTCAAAAATAATGAAAAGTCTTATTTGTTTCAAAATTTTTGTCCGTGGTAAAAGGTCTAAAGGGCACTTACCCTTTGAGCATTTTTTCCATGCAAAAAGCCCAAAATAATTGAAAGGACTTATATTTTAACCAAAGGGTCTACAAATATTCTAAAGGGTCATTTTACGTTCACAAATTTTTTGAATGGGTCATTTCCTTCAAGTATTTTTCCCTTGCAAAATTATCGAAGGACAATTGTAGAAGGGTCATTTGCCTTTGCAAAATTTTCAAAGGGTCATTTACTTTAGGCATTTTTACCTTGAAAAATTATCAAAGGGTACTTTTAAATAATCTAAAGGATAAGTTTGGATGGCTAAGGACACTTTCAATAAGTTTGAAGGGCACTTTAAAGAGATCTATAGGGATATTCCAAAAGGTCGAAGGGAAATTCTATGGGGAAAGTGACACAAATTTTTTGAAGGGTATGTTCAAAAAACTCGAAAGGTACTTTCGATAAAATTTCTATAGAGTATAAGTCCTTTTTTCTTTGGGCATTTTGCCTATGTAATTTTTTTGAAAGAATTGCATTTCTTTGGGAAAAGTACCAAGTTCAATTTCCATGGGGAGATTGTTTCAGACAAAATGTCTGAAAAATTGTCGTAATGAAGACAAAAGGAGATAAGTCTCAATTCTTTTGGTAAAAGTGTAAAGGTTCAATTCCTTCAACAAAAGTGCAAAAGACCATTTTCTTTAGGGAAATTTATTTTGGACAAAATGTTTGAAATATTTGTTTTAATGAATGTGAATCTTCAAGAAAATTACAAAGATCAATTTCTACAGGAAAATTATTTCAAACAAAATGTCTAAAAAAATTGTCCAGATGAAAAGATAAAGGCTAAAAACTCAATTCTTATGAGAAATGTGTGAAGTCAAAATCCTTTAAGGAAATTATCTTAGACATTTTGTCTGAGAAAATTATCTTGAAAGAATGCCTAAAAGAATTGTTACAGGATAATTATGCTGAGGATAAAGAGAATCCCAAAGTGATAGTGCTGAAGAAAATAAGAATACTCAAGACAAAGAGTCATTGATCAAATTATCATGAAACAAAGTCCCTAAATAAATTTATAATATGACTATCTCATGGAAATATTTTGATAGGCACATGGACATAAAATTTAAGTCATGCCAATTAGCCATTAGGATATAAATGTTCTAAGATGGTCACATGAGCATTAGTTTTAGACCCCATAATGTAGCCATTTATTTTCAAATGGAGGTAGATTCAATGACATGTGTTTACATGGAAAATGATGATCCAACAGTGTGTGAACAATGATGAAGAGTCAAAGGAACATAAAAATCCCATGGGGATACCAAGTGGCATGTCCTCAAGGCTAAGAATAAGCAAAATCCAATGATGCCACACCTCTTAGATCATGATTTGAAGGGGTACATTTACTCAGGTAATCAAGATTGGATGGTATGATTTCAAAGTCAAAAGTTCAAGATTTTGATGCTTGATAAGGCTTGAGCATGTTTCCATTAATTGATGGTACATGGTTAAGTGTACATATTTTGATCAATGAGGCATATTAAGTCAAGGTTTCAAACTAAGCCCAAGGTGAATATAGTGATGACATGCATTGTAATCATATTATACAAATTATTGAGTAGTCAATGTTGTTTGATATTTTGGGTCAAAATTGAACAACATGCATTGATATAGATTATCAGGATCCAATGGTGTGAGCTAAGACAAACTTTTTAAAAGGCCTAAATTATATGAGGAAGTGGCATGTTTCTTAACTAGAGCTGATTAATTGACTTAGTCACACTTAGAGCTCATGGATGCCTAGTTAGATCTGATGTGGTATGTCAAATATTAGTATGGGGTAAGATTTGGTGTAAAAGTTAAACTTGATAGATCTTTTTTGGTTGAGTAATGAGTAAAAGCATAAAATAAAGTTCATGAGCTATTCTAGAGTGAATATTTCCAATCATGATTATGGATCATTTTCTATTTCATGTCATAACTAGATCATTCTTAAGCCATTATAACAAGAATAAGGTTTTCCATGGCATGCCCAATAAGTAAGGTAGTTGTCTAGGAGGTTCTAATAGTATAGCCTACCATTCATCAACATCTCTAGGTAGTTTCACATAGTAACAAAGTTTATTTAACCTCTACCACATAATTCACCTTCTAGAAAGGTGTAAAGGGGCATATTTAGGTAGTTCAAGTTGAGGACAAAGTCTATTTGGCTCCTTAAATGTTTTTCTCCCTCCAACTATTCAAGTAAGTAGTCAAGAGTATCTCCATGTGGTTTTAATTCCTCATCATTCCTTGTAAAATAAGTTGTAATAATGATTTTTCTTGAAAATGGATGAAGATCTCAGGTGTAGTAAAAGGCATTTTCTAGCTGGGAGCATCTTGATGGGATTGGAAAAGTTTGTTTTTAAATTTTTACAAATTTTAGCCCATAGTCTCAAATTTGGGAAGGATTTAAAATGTATAAATAGGGGCTTCATCCTTTGTTCTAATGTTGTTTTTTGTTGTTGGTTGTTGTAGGTCACTATTTTAGGTGTCCACTTTCCTAAGTCTAGGTTTTCTTGAATTTTTTTTGGGATCAACTACTATGTGAATATATTGTCTCCCTTACTAATGTAGTTTCATCTATACATTCATTAACAATCTTTGAGAGCATGTTTATGTCTTGCTTGTCCAAAAAGCAATCTCACCATGTTTGTCCCCATGGTAGCATTTTAAATTATTGATGTTTATAATATTTATTTTCAAGTCATTGGAAAATATTTGTGGTTTTTTATTATATCTTGTTAATGAAATCCAATAATATGTTTTATAAGTTTTACTGATTGAATATTAGGGTTTGTGTTCATTACTATTCATTCTGATCATGTACTTATGTTATAAATCCCTCTTTGTAGTTATATTTGGAAATGTGTTGGTTAATAACTTTTAAGGACACCCTAGGTTCATGAATTTAGAAGGAGAAAGTATTTTATATTCTAGTTTTAGTGTATGTCCTAGTCTCTCAGGGATCATTTTGTGTTTATTATTGTCTTGCATTTGAAGTTTTTTTTTGCATCTTTATTAAGGATCATTGTCATCAAATACTTCTAGATACCTTACTATTTGGAAACCACCAACACGCTACTCTCCTTATCTATAATAATATAATTCATCCTACCCTATCATACACCACAAATAATACATCCCTTGCATACTATATGTATTATTTTCCTTGAAAACTCATAATATCTCACTTATTTGGAATGTGTTTGTAGTTTGTGCTTAAAATGCTATCATTGCAATATTTTATTTAGTCCCTTTGTTTTTGAGGATTCTTTAGATTGAAGATTACAGTCGTAATTTCATCTATCCTTAGTAGCTTGTGTATGACATAGAGCATTTGTGCATTTCATTTGATAACCCTTCAAGGGTGAATTGTGAAAACTTAGTTATTCTTTGGTCATATTTATTCCTTGTGCCAAGAATCCCCATGTAGATTGAATTGAAAAATAGCTCCATGTGAGTAAGCTACCCCATAGTTTCTCTCACCTTGGTTTAGGTAGAGCCAAAAGTAGCAAGGAGATAACCATACCCTCTATAGGTGCCTCCTAGTCATTTTTTACATTTAGTCTAATCTTGAAGCCAAACCCTTCCCTAGCTATAATGTCATACTAGTAGGTTTTCCATCATTGCTTATCATTTTCCTTCAAGTGTGCAAGGCTGAGTGTATGAGGTGTACAACTGGGAACCAAAACTCTTCTAGAACCAACTCTAGGGACTAAATTAAAATTTTGATTACTTGTGTTGTTGAGAATTCTTGTAGAGAGCCATGAGTAACTCATCTTTTGAATTTCTCTATTGTTACTACACTAGTCTAACTATCTTGGCTATCAATGTTACATCACTCCACCTGGGATGTGTTGGGATGTTTTATAAGGTTTGAAAATTTGAATTTTGTTGATTTTATTATAAAGAGATGTTAACATTGCATGTTGAATGGTGTTTTATCCCTTTATAAAACTATTTTTAAAATTTTAGTGTCTTTGTTACCTATCTTATTAAGCTTCATCAAGTCTAATTTTAACATGTATCATAAATAATTTGTTGATTATTATATTCTATAATTCTAATTCTAGTGGTGATTCCATTTTATTTTCTAGTTTTAAGGAAGACTAATGCCTATTATGAATATCTTTTTTAACTTTTATTTTTGAGTATCTTCTTGTTTGCAAAGTTGGAAGGACTGAGATCATCTTTCAAAGGTGACCCATCTAAGAGACTTGTTACACCCTTAGGTATTCCTCAAAGAAGAAGGGGAAAAGAATATAGGATTGATGAAGGACAAAGTTTAGCTGTCCATGATCATCAAGATCCTAATAATATTGAAAAATTTGTTAACCCCCCCATCATTGAGGACTATCACAACCCTTCTACTAATTTTGAAACACATAGTCTTTTTTAATTTCTAGCTCCTTTTCAACCAACTAAATTCCCTCCTAGGTATGATCCACCAAGTCCACCTCATTCACCCCTTCATATCCCTTTTTAATTTATTTTTAAACCTCTAGTTGAACCAATAATGAGGTATAAGGACTAGTATGAGAATACACATCCTGCATTCCATGTTCTTAGATTCAAACCTATCAATTTTGATGAGATGGAAGGCTATCTTAATGAGGTTACAAATGAAGTTAGGAAATGCCTCAAAAAGCTTTAAGGGAACCATGTAGTGAGTGGTGATAAACACCTGAGGGCCTTCCAAAATATCATTGAAGGTTATGAGGTTGAGTATGAGGATGTGTGCATCAAGTTGTTTGTGCACATGATGGGGGAAGGTGCTCATGAATGGTTCAATTCCATTCCTACTAGATGCATTGATTCATAGGAAGAGATGCAAAATGTTTTTAGAATTTAGTATGGTGCTAGGATTGATCAAAGGTTTCTCTTGGCTCAATTTAAAAATATCAAGAAGAATCCTAATGAGTGTGGAGGACTTTATACATAGTTCAATAAGACTATGATGTGCCTACCCAAAAACATTAGGCCCATTAATACAACATGCTTGATAAAGTACTACCATGCCTTCAATAAGAAGGCTATGTATTTCTTGAGGGATAAATCTCCCACTAACCTATAGTTGGCATTCAATTTTGCCATCCAAATTGAGAAAACCATAAAGGCTATGGGAAATCCCATGAACAAGTGGTTTGATGTGAATATGGTCAATCCAAAAAATACATAGCCCAAAAAGATAGCTAACTTGGAGGAAACTATCAAAAATTTGGCCTCTACTATCAAATAAATGTTGTACAAGTTGGATAGAGCTAAAAAGGGTGTCACTCAGGTGTCTACCATTTATAAGTGGGATCTAAATCTGAATCAATCATAAAGGGGGCCTATTTTACACCATCAAGATAATGATAGAGGGAAGAGGCTTTCATGTGAAGAAAAGATGGAGAGAAACCAAAATAGAAGATCTAGAAAGGAGATGCTTGATCCTTTAAACACCAAGGTAAATGTTATGAATTTTGATTTGGAAATTGATTGGTGTGATAAGTACTTCCTTCCACACCCTCTATGTGATAAAACTAAACAAGTTGATGAAGATCTTGATGAACCTAAATATGCATCATCTAAATATGATATTTTTATGTTCTATTTTCAAATTCCATAGAGTGAATCAACTTCCTCCATGAAATTGTTGAATGATATTATAGTTGATCTATTCTGAAGCACTATCAAAATGGAGAGTGTCTAAAATTTTGACTTTTCTTGTGATGTTAATGTGGAATAAGCATATGAATTTACCATCTATGATTTTGATCTAGTACACTCTATGATGATTAAGAAATATCTTGGGGGAGTTCTATCAGTTGAGGATAATTAGCTATTAATTAATGTAATAACTACCAAAAAAAATGAATATAACTTGAGAAGTAGGCAACCAAGTGCTACTCCTCAAGACACTAGCCCTAAAAATTCAAAGTCAAGGAATGCAAGCAAGGAGGTAAAGAAATATACAATAGTGTTAGAGGCTTCCAAGATATCACCTATAACCCAAGATGCTAAGCCTAGAGGTTCTCCTAATAAGATAAAAAAATGGCCATATTTTCTAGTATCCCTAAGGGTGCCAATGAATTAAAATAAGATACACCTTTGAAGGATGTTATCAAAGTTTAAAATCCACCCAACCTACTTCACTTCAAACCTTGAATTATTTTATTCTAGCTGAAGGTGTTGTTACCCTTCCACCAAATACACCTCTTCCTTAGTATAGTGTGTGTGATATGGCTCAAGTGTTGAGTCAAATAAAAATCACTCTGTCACTTATTGAGTTATTAAGAATACCTAAACATAGGAAGAGGGCCTTTGAATATTTAGAATTTGGTGAAAGGTTAGATGTGAATGAAGTTGATTTTATCTAAGCATCCCTAAAAGAAGATGAATAATTATAATAGGTTGTTTAACCTACTTGGAGGTCTAATTAGGGACTACACTTGTATAAAGTCACCTGAATGTGGATCTATTTTACACAACCCTACTAATCAATGGTCTAATTGTTCACAACTACATGTTGAATTCTAGAGCTTCTTATAATGTAGTACCCTTAGGTGTCTTCAATGATCTTGGAGTGAGGATTACATCAATGTTTAGCAAGTTTTAGGCCATGGATTCATGAGTGGTTCCAGTTGTTAGAAAATTCAAGGGGTTGGTGGTCCAGTTGGAATTGAATCTAGAAAGTTACTTGAATATGGATGTGGTAGTTGTAGACTACCCACCTAAATGGGTGATGTTGTTATCATGTAAATAGGCTACTTGCATGGGTACAAGTGTGTAGATGTACCTTTCCTATGACACCATTCCTTTGGAGGGTAATATGGTTAGACTTTATAGAAAACCAAAGATGCTACATGTGATTGAATATCTAAAGCATGCTCTCAATGAAGTGCTATAAATAGATGTTGATTTGGGAAACATAGTTGGGAATGTTGATAATAGTGAGTAGCCTAATGTTCTTGATGTTAAACCTAACAAAGAAAATATAGTTTGGAAGATGTGCTTTGATGGGGCTTATTCCAATCTTGGAAATGGAGTTGGGGTTGTCTTCTATGCCCCTAATGGTAAATGCTTTATGTTTTATTTTCAGTTGTCCTTTGAGTGCAAGAAAAATACTATTGAGTATGAGGAACTCTTGCTTGGTTTAAGGATTTCTCATGAATATGGAATCAAAGGTTTTATTTCCAAGGGTGATTCTAAGCTAGTGGTAAAGCAAGTGCATAGTGATTTTACCACAAAAAATAAAATGTTGAAATAATATTGGAATGTTATCTAGGATTTACTTGAATTTTTTGATGCATTCAATTTGTGTTATTGTGATAGAAGTTTCAACCAAGAAGCTAACATAATTATAGGGATACGTGCTCAATTTGACATTGAAAATATGATCCCTCATTATTAGTATCAAGTGGAGGTGTTTATCAAGACTTCAATCCTAGATAATTTTCATCATTGGTAGGTCTTTGATGATGATGAACAGATCAAGAGGTTTCTAAATTTTGAAGCTGAGTTCCACGATCAAATCATAGACTTGGACTCTATGATCTAGGTTTGTGATGGAAAAGAAAACCTATTTTGATGGAGTATATAGAATCAAGTTGAGAGACTCATTAATTTTAAAGGATGTGACTGAGTGTAACTTGGGTTCTCATGAGAAGCCAAGAAAGGTCTGGCTAGGTACTAACTTAAGTACAAATGAAAATAGATCTTACATGCAACTATTAAGTAACAAGATTGCTTACCATGATCTTATTCTAAACTAAAATCATACATGGAAGATTTGCTCCATCACATCATCCCATTGCAGCTTGATATAAAGCCTTTTAGGTAGAAATAGAGACCCATTAACCCCATCTTGGCCACCAAGATGTGAGATCAATTAAGTAAGCTAAGGGATGGTGGTATCATTCAACCCATCAAGTATTCATCATGGGTTGAAAATTTAATCACTGTAAGAAAGAAGAATGGTGATATATGCTTATGTGTGGATTTTAGAAATCTAAACAAGGCTTTTGTAAAAGATAATTATCCCTTACCTAATATAGAGAATTTTCTATAGTGTCACTAGATCAAAAATGTTGTCTATATTGGATGGCTTCTTAGGTTACAACCAAGTTATGGTAAAGGAATTTGAGAGGTCCAAGACTACATTCACTATGCCTTGGGGCACATATGTATATATGAGAATGACTTTTAGGTTGATGAATAATAATGCAACATTCCAATAAGCTATGAACATAGATTTTGTATGGATAATTAACCAATTTATTATTATGTATCAAGATGACATTACTATGTAATCTAAGACTAGAGAAGAACATTTAGAAAATGTGTTGATTAGATGCAGGGAGTTCAACATTTTACTTAACCTAAAGAAATACCACTTTGGAGTAAAAAAGGCCAAGTTTATGGGACATACAGTGTCCAAGAATGGTGTCATAATTGACCTTGAAAGGGTTGAATCCATTGACAAAGTGCCTATCCCATAGTCCAAGAATGGAATTCAATCTTTGTTTGGTTAAATTAAATTTGTAGGGAGATTTGTGTCTAATTTTTTAGAGATCACTCTGCCTATTACTTATATTTTAAAGAAGGACCAATCCATCAAGTGGAAGGAGAAGTATGTGCAATAATTTAGTGACATCAAGGGAATTTTAAAGTTTTCCCCTATTTTGTCTAGTCTTGATTACATAAAGTCACTCTAGATATTCTCTTTTGCATCATACAATATTATTGCTACTATTTTGTTGCAAAAGAATGAGGATGATCATGAGCAACCCATATGTTTCTTTAGAAAAGCTATGCAAGGTCCTGAACTGAACTACACCATCATGGAAAAATAAGCTTTTGTTATTTTGAAGGTTGTTAAAATGTTTAGGCCATATATTTTGAGTTCAAATATCATTGCCTACAATCTACACACCATGGTGAAGGACATTTTAACTCAGATTGAAGTATCCAAAAGGAGGTCCAGGTGGTTCAATAAGTTATAAGAGTATGACATGGATATTAAGACCACCAAGCTAGTAAGGGGGATGGGTCTAGCCAAGCTTATAGTTGAGACTAATTTGCAATTTATTGAGGTGAACAATTTTGTTTTTAACATTGATGATTCTTTGAGTCAATTTAACATATCTCCATTGTATAAAGATATAGTTTATGACTTGAAAAATTTGAGTTATCCCCCTGACTTGGACAAGAATCAAAGAAGAAATCTTAAGCTTGTGTTGTAGAAATACCTCTTGACTAAAGATGGACTAGCATGGAAGAATCTAGATAGAGTTCTCTTAAGACATGTGCTTTAAGATCAAACTGTTATCTTGATCGAATAATTCTATAGTGGAGTTTGTGGTGGCCATTTTTCACCTAAAGTTACAGCTCATAAAATTTTGAGAGTTATTTATTAGTGGTCATCATTATTAAAATATGTTTCTTAGATAGTTAGAAGATGGGAGAAATGTTAGTGCTTTGTAGGAGGATGAAAGCTTAGGTTCTCTTCCCTTGAAACCTATGATGATTCAAGGCCCATTCAGATAATGGGGAATGGATTTCATTAGATAAATTATTGATTCAAAAAGTTCTAGACATAGATGGATTCTAGTTTCAAGTGATTACTTCACAAAATAGATTGAGGTAGTCCCTACAAAGGAAGCAACACACTAATTAGTAATGATTTTTTTGCTAAATCAAATTATTTGTAGGTTTGGTGTGTATATTAAGATAATTGTTGATAATTACATGAGATTCAAAGACAAAACTTTGGTGGCATTATGAAAAGACTATGAGATTTAATTGAATTATGTTTCTAACTACAATCCTCAAGAGAATGGGTAAGAAAAATCAAGTAATAAGAACTTTCTCAAGATCATCAAAAGAACATTGGAAGCAAATAAGAAGTGGGGTGAACAACTGAAGTTTACTTTGTGGGATTATTTGATCACATCTAAGAGAGATATAGGTAGAATACATTTTGAGCTTGCTTATATATTTCAATTAATTATACTAATGAATTTCTAGATCCCCTCCTATTAGTTAATGCAATAACTAGGGGATGATGAACAAATCAACCAATATGAGAGCAAGGTGAACCGGATTATTGAGCTTGATGAAATTCAAATACAAGATCAAGAAAGACACCTCAAATTTAAAGAAAAGATGAAGAAAATATTTGATAGTAAGTATACCCCAAGAAAATTCCAAGTAGGTGATCTGGTTCTTCTTTGGGATAACAGTCATGAGGAGAAAGGAAAGCATGGCAAGTTTCATGCTTTGTGGATGGGTCCCTATTCCATTGACTACCAGATTAGGGAGCATACTTTCTTATTAAGAGATTTGGATGGTGAAATACTAGAGTTTCTAGTCAATGGTAGACATATAAAACACTTCCTTGAGTGAGTCTGTCTACAACTATGTACCATATTGTATAGTGTTTTATTATTTTGTCTTTTTATTGTTTTGTTGCCCCTCTATTTTGGACCTTTCTTGTATAGTTTCCCTTTGTGATTTGTTGTGTCTTTATTTAAAGATCCTAATGATCTATTTTTGTTAACCCTATCCTTTTTTATATATCCTTTAATGAATGTTTGCTAAAATTTGTTGAGTCTTGACTCTATGACCTAATGTATTGGCACCTAGTCTTATGTTCTATGGTTCTTTGCACACTTGCAGGGGGTATGCATCCTTGGGTGAGAGCCATTGTTAGTGCCAAAAATTAAATTGAAGTAATTGGGACCTTTTTAAGTGTAAATGATTATGTCCTTAGCACAAATTCTATATCTAAGTGTTCCTTTGGAGGGTCAAGTTCATATAAAAATTGGTGAGGTCCTAACCTGGTCTTTGATTGGTGAGTGTGTCTTTCCCTTAGAATTTTTTGGGATTTTACATGAACATAATGTCTGATGAAAATAGGTCTTCAGGTTTTTTTAATCTCAGATAAAAAGCCTAAATACTTGTTTTGATCAGACATTTTGTCTGCTACAAAAGGTCTAAAGGAATTTAATGTCTTATTTATTTCAGGTTAAGTGTTTCACAAAAGATCTAAAAGGTCATTTGTTTCAAAAATTTTGTTTGTTACAAAAGGTTCTTTGATCATTTACCCTTTGGGCATTTTTGCTCACACAAAAACCTTGAAAGAAGTCCTTTGTTTAGAAAAATACAAAGTCTTATTTGTTTCAAACCCTTTTTCCATGGCAAAAGGTTCGAAGGGCACTTGCCCTTTGGGAATTTTTCTCACATAAAAAGCCCAAAAGAATTGAGAGGACTTATATTTTGGCCAAATTGTCTAAAAATGGTTTGAAGGATCATTTTACCTTCACAAATTTTTTGAAAAGTCATTTCCTTCAGTTATTTTGCCCTTACAAAATTGTTGAAGGACACTTGTAGAAGGGTCATTTTACCTTTGAAAAATTTCCAAAGGGTCATTTCTTTTAGGAATATTTCACTTGAAAAATTAATGAAGGACATTTTCAAAAAAATTAAAGGATGAGTCTGGAGGATGAAGGCCACTTTCAATAAGTCTGAAGGGCACTTTTAAGAGATTTAAAGGGTCATTCAAAAAGACAAAATGGTAATTTTGTATGGCAAGTGACCTTGAAAAAACTTCTAAAGGCTATGTTCAAAATTATTGAAAGGTACCTTTGGCAAAGTTGCTATGGAGTAGAAGTCCTATTTTCTTTAAGCATTTTACCCATGCAAAAAGTTTGAAATAATTGCATTTCTTTGAGAAAAGTACCAAGTTTAATTTCTATGGGGAAATTATTCTGGAAAAAAATATCTAAAATAATTGTCCTGAAAAAGACAAAAAGTACTAAGTCTCAATTCTTTCAAAAAAATGCAAAGGTCTAATTCCTTTAGTAAAAGTGCAAAAGACTATTTTCTTTAGGGAAATTATTTTAGACAAAATGTTCAAAACAATTGTTCCAATAAAGGCAAATCTTTGGGAAAATTTCAAAGCTCAATTTCTTTAGAGAGTTTGTTGCAATTTTTTTTTGAAACACTTATCCTGATGAAAAGATAAAAGGTTAAAGACTCAATTTATGCATAAAAAGTGTGAAGCCAAAATCCTTCAGGGAAATTGTATCAGACATTTTGTCTGAGAAAATTGTCTTGACAGAATGCTCAAAAGAATTATTATGGGATAATTATGTTGAGGATAAAGAAAATCCCAAAGCATATGTGCTAAATAAAACAATAATGGTAAAGACAAAGAACCCATTGATCAAATTGTCATTAAGCAAAGTCCTTAAAGAAATTTCCAATATGATGGTCTTGTAGACATCAACTTTAAGCCACAAAAAATAGCTATTAGGATTAAAATGTTCTAGAACGGTCATGTGAACATCAATTTTAGACCACATAAATTAGTTGTTTGGTTTCAAATGGAGGTAGATCCAATGGCATGCATTTTCATGTAACAAGATGATTTGATGGTGCATGATCAATGCTGAAGAGTCAAAAAAACATAAGAAGCCTATGGGGCTACCATATGGCATATCCTTGAGGCCAAGAATAGGTAATATCTAATGACACTCCACCCCTTAGATCATGATTTGATGAAGATTAGTTTCTTGGGCAATCAATATTGGATAGTGTGAGTTCAAAGTCAAAAGGTTAAGCTTGTAGTGCATGATAAGTCTTGAGCATGTTCGCATCGATTGATGTTACATGATTAAATGTACATATTCATATTGATGGGGTGTATTAAAGTAGTATTTAAAACTAATCCCAAAGTGAATGAAGTGATGACATGTGTTGTAACCATGTTATATAGACTATTGAGCATCTAATGGTGTTTGATCCTTTGGGTCAAAATCTAATAGCATTCATTGATCCAACCTAGTAAGATCTAATGGTGTGAGCCAAGATATACTTTTCAAAATGCCTAGATTATACAAGGAAGTGATAAGTATCCTAACTAGAGCTGATTAATTGACTTAGTCAGTCTTAGAGCCCATAGATGCCTAGTTGGATCTGATGTGGCATGTCAAATGTTAGTAGGTGGAAAGCTTTGGTCTAAAAGTTAAAATTGATGGCTCTTTCTTGGTTGAGAAATGAATCAAATCATATAATAAGGTTCATGAGCCATTATAGATAGAATATTTCCCATCATGATAATAGATGTTTTTTTATTTAATGTCACAATTACATCATTCCCTAGTCATCATTATAATAATAGCTTGTTCCATGGCATACACAAAAAGTAAGACAATTGTCCAGGAGGTTCTAGCTATGTAGATAAACATTCACTAGCATCTCCAAGCAATCACACATTGTAAAAAAGATTTTTGGACCTTTACCATGCATTTCACCTTCTAGGCAAGTGTAAAGGGGAATATTTAGGTGGTTTTACCTAAGGACAAAGTATGTTTATTTCCTCAAATGTTTTTCTCCATCCAACTGTGCTATTAAGTAGTCAAGACCATCTCTAGGTGGTTCCTCATCATTCCTGGTAGAGGAAGCTACAACAATTATTTTTTTTGAAAATGGATGAAGATATTAGGCATAGTTAAAGGCATTTTCTAGCTAGGAACATCTTGATAGGATAGGAGAAGTTTTTATGCAATTTTAAAAAATTATAGTGCATAGTCCTGGATTTGGGAAGCATTGAAAATGTATAAATAGAGGTTTTATCCTTGGTTATAATGTTATTATTGGTTTTTGGTTGTTGTAGGTTGTTATTTTAGGTGTCTATTTTCCTAAGTCTAGGTTTTATAGAAATCATTTTGGGATCAACTGCTATGTGTAGATCTTGTATCCCTTGCTAAGGTGGTTGCATCTATATAACCATCATCAAGCTTTGAGAGCATGTTTATGTCTCCCTTGTCAAAAGAGAAATCTCACCAAGCTTGTTCCCATGGCATCATTTTGAAGTGTTTATGTTTGTAATATTTATTTTCAAGTCATTAAAAAATATTTGTGGTTTTTTATTATATCTTGTTAATGAAATGAAATAATATTTTTACATGTTCTATTGATTAGATGTTTAGGTTTGTGTTCATTAATGTTTGTCACTCTAAGAATGTACTTAGGTTATAAATCCCTCTCTATAATTATATTTGGGAATGTGTTATTGAATACATTTTAAGGGCACAAATGATTCATGAATTTAGATGGAGAAAGTATTTGAGATTCTAGTTTTAGAGTATGTCCTAGTCTCTCAAGGATTATTTGATGTTTACCATTGTCTTGCATTTGATTTTTTTTCTGCATCTTTACTAAAGAACGTTTTTATGAAAAATTGCAAGATACGTTATTATTTGGAAATGAATAGCATGTCATCCTCCTTTATAATTATCTAACTCATCCTACCATATATTACCCTACAAATAATACATCCCTTGCATAATATACATATTATTTGCCTTGTAAAATCATAAGATCTCACTTATTTAGAATGTGTTTGTAGTTTATGCTTTAAATCTTATCATTACAGTCTTTCATTTATTCCCTTTGCTTTTGAAGATTCTTTAGAATGAAGATTATAGTCACAATTTCATCTATCTTTAGTAGCTTGTGTATGACATAGACAATTTGTGTATTTCATGTGACAACCCTTCAAGGGTGAAGTGTGTAAACTTGGTTATACTTTGGTGATAGTTTTCCTTGTAAAAATAATCTCCATGGAGATTGAATTGCAAAATCCATCCATGTGTTCAAGTTACCTTATAGGTTCTCTCACCTTGGTTTAAGCAGAGCCAAAAGTAGCAAGGAGCTAACCATACCCTTTGTAGGTATGTTCCAATAATTTTTTAAATTCAATCAAATATTTTTGCCAAACCCTTCCCCAAATACAATGACATACTAGTGGGTTTTCCATCATTGCTTACCATTTTCCTTCAAGTGTGTAAGGTTGAGTGTATACAGTGTACAACTGGGAACTAATAGACAACAATGCCTTTGAGCTTGCCAAATTGAATGGAGAGAGCCTTCTTATCCCTATAAATGGGAGGTATCTTAAGTTATATTATTAGTTTTAGCTCTTAATATTTATACATAGTTATATAGGTCTGTCTTTCTTTTAAGTGCTTTTTCACATGGCTATTTTATTATTTAGTTAATTGTCTATTTTGTTTCATTGCTTTCTTATTTTTGTAAGTGTTCCATTATTCCAAAAAAAAATTGTAGTAAAGTAGAGTCCTTGTGTAAGAATACTTTATTCATTCAACCATCATGAGCAAACTTGGTCAATCTCTAGGTTCCATGACCAGTAGGCTAGTCAAGCTAGTTGAGTCATAAAAAATGTTGGCCATTTTAGCCCACATATCAAGAATTTGCTTAGATGTAATGCCATATCCTAGAGACCAAGAATGGATTGTGAAGTTGAGCAGTGTTCTAGATGGAATGAGTGGTCTAAATAGATCTCATCTTGCTCATAAAGCTTTTGAAACACTTTAAGTTCACTTAAAGTGTTATTTGTCAACTTCTAAGGATAGGACTAGAGTTGAAGAAACCCCATGAGATGTCAAGAGTGCTTAGAATGAGTATGGAAGTACATGTCATTTAGATGGTTCTTTAATATGTTGATCTAGACATTTGAGTTTAGTAGCTAAAATAATAAGTTGGCAAGTTGCTGATATTATCATTTCCACATGTGAATGAGTTAGGGATAATTAATTAATGGGTCTATTTATCTTATTCCCAAGTTACTACGTGCCAAATTTTAGGCCATGTATCTAAGTGTAGAAAATGATATGAGGGTTCAAAGTTGGCCTCCTAGGCAAAATTCACAAAGTTTTCATACTTAGCCAATTTGCAAAGGAGTTTAAATAGAGGCAAGTGGGTAATTTGGTGATGTTATATCTCACAAATGTGGAAGTATCAAGAAGAAATGATCACATGGGTTTGTTTAGATTTGTATTAAGTTGATATGCACTAAGTTTTAGGTCATGTGATAAAGTGTGAAAAAATTTATGCATGCTCAAAGTTGGCCTCCTAAGAATCTTTTTGGCATAATTGGCTCTATGGCAAGAAAATCTAAGAGAGCAAATTAATGAAATATCCACATTTGAATGAGTCAATGATAATTAATTATATGGGTCTATTTAGCTTAGTCCCAAGTTGCTGTGTGCCTAATTTTAGGCCATGTATCTAAGTGAAACAATATGATATGAGGGTTCAAAGTTGGCCTCCCAGGCAAAATTCATAAAGTTTTCATACTTAGCCAATTCGCAAAGGAGTTCAAACAAAGCCAAGCAGGTAGTTTAATGATGATATATGTCACACATGTGGAAGTATCAAGAGGAAATGATTAGATGGGTTTATTTAGCTTTGTTTCAAGTTAATATGCACTAAGTTTTAGGTCATGTAATAAAGTGTGACAAAATTTATGCATGCTCAAAGTTGGCCTCCCAAGAATTTTTTGGCATAATTGGCTCTATGGTAAGAAAATCTAAGAGATCAGATTAATGGAATTATATCATTCATGTGTAAAGGTTTTATGATCAGTTTGATACATGGTTGGCTTCCTATTTTAAAGGATAACATATGGTCCAAATTTAAGATATGCATCTAAGTGTAATAAAAATTATTGAGGTTCAAAGTTGGGATCTCAGGCATTTTTACAATAGTTCCCATAGTCAATTTATCACTAAGTAAATTTTGAGAAACTCTTGAGGAGATCAATACAACACATTGGCTTCAAGATGTTAGGGAGAAATGAGATGCTAAGAAATGTTCAAGATTTAATGCTAGGAAAAGTTGAAGGAGATAGGCATGTAGATGTCATGTAAAGAACACATAGGTCAACTCACTTGAAAATTTTGTAGACACACTTAAAAATATCCTAGACCCAATGGATCAAGTGGGTGAAATGATTTTTGTCTTAGGAACATCTCCAACAAATCTAGTCCCTCCATGATTTTTGTGATTTAAGATTTAAATATTCAAATTTGGTCAAATAATGAGATACATTCGCATAGACATAACCTTTAATCCACTAAAAAAATCCATTAGAGTTTAAATTTGATTATTTAAGAGACATAAAATACATCTGTGTGGATATCAAATGATGCTTTTACAAACACCAAGTTTAAGACCCAATAAGTAGTTATTGGGGTTTAAGTCTAAGCAGATCTAATGGTTGGCACTGAGTTGTACATCTAAATCTAATAGAGTAAGGGAATCGATGATGTAAGTGAGACCAAGAAAATTGAAGGAAATAACATATGGATGACAAGTGTCTCAACAACATTGAACTAGTAGAATTCCATGGCTCTCACTCAATTTTATAGAGAAGGATCAATGGAGAGAGCTAGGTCAACAAGTTAAGGATCTGATAGCTAGGATCCATGGAACCAATGGGAGAAAAGATAAGATAGAATAATTTTATTAATCTGAGTTAGTTCCTGACATTTGAAGTTAAACCCATGAGCTTTTTTTGACCAAAATAAGAGCATAGAGATGAGTTTTGAGCATATCCTAAGTTGAACCAAAGCCAAAATCTCAAAGGATGCCATGGAGGCATACATATGGACTACAACAGATCCATTACTAATGCCAAATACTTGATTATGACCCCTTAATCCACTCTCTCACACCATGATGAACTAGTAAAAGGAAATCAGTGTTGGAACACAATACTAATATAATGATCTAGCTATTATAATTATATGGATGCCAACACTCAACTTGAAAATGACTAATCCCACCATTGTAACTAAAAAGAAAGGTGGGAGGAGAAATGATTGACTGTTGCAATGGTTTATCGAGGTGTCCATGATCAATTGAGCACTTTCAAAGAACTTGAACTTAGGGTGGTTGTAACTACTATGGAGAGTGGAGTTGAGTTAAACATTGATCCCTTTAATGCCAAAAACTTTCCTTTTCCTACTTTCCATTCTCTATAAATATAGCCTTTGAGCTATTGATTATCATCCTTTAGGATGGTATGACTAGACTCTACCAAATTGTATTTTTCACCTATTGGAAAAATGATAAAGACATTTTATATTGTTTATCAATTTATGTTTAATATTTTTTTTTCTTGATGTGTGAAGTAGTCTAATCTTCCATTTGTAGGTCTAATATCAACCTAAATTCTAACCAACTTATTTTCAAGCCATATAGTGTGTCATAGCATTGATATCTCAAAGATAGGATGGACTGTTGACTATAAGTGTCTTCAATTAGACCTTATTTTTATTGCCTTCTTGTCTTAGTGTATCAAACTAACCTCTATGTGAAATATTTTTGATTAAAAATCATATCAATCATTGTAATAGTTTTGTTCATGGCCCATTAGTGTGTTAAGGGTTTAAGCTTATGAGTGGATATGTAAAATTCATGGTTCATCACCACATGTTAGAATAGGTTTTAGTTCATGAAAAGTTTTGACTCTTTTCATCACAAATTGCTTAGGTTTTATAAAGAGAGTTCCAAATTATCATATCTAAGGAGCTAGCCACATTAAAAACCCTAGAGGTTCAATCCCTTCATAGGTAACCCAAAACCTGAGGTTAATCCATTATTGGACCAGGTTTGAAAGTATAACTTGAACATTCCTCCTTTCAGCTAGGGTGTAATTTTAGTCTACAATAGGGAGTACATCAAACTCATCATCCCATGTTCTCATATTATCTTCACTATCTAGAAGACTTAGCATGAGTTCCAAGAAGGATTTAACATGAGATGAGTTGAAGTAGGAAGAGGAGGGTTATGGTATGAATTGAAGCCAACTTTAACTTATTGTATTTTATCCTATATAAATTCACATCTTACCTTGTGATATCTTGATGTACAATCCATGAAATCATCTAGTTCGTCATGATGAAACTAATAAGAATGCTCTTAAGGTTGACATGCATCATGATATTATTAGTAGGAGTCATATTGGAATTGATAGGAATGCATTTCTTGATAGGATTTTTGATATCCTTCCTCATAGGGTTATCCAACATCATGATGTCCATATGGAGAAGGAAATGGTTGAATATAGGGCTACCATGAATCATAAGATTGGTAACCATTTTGATAGGAAAATTGAGGGGTGTAATATGGGTCATAATAGGATTGATATGGAGGTGAATAGTAGGGATATTCATCATATCTATTCATATAAACGTCATATGTTAAATGAGGTACAAGAATTAATCAAAAACTTTAGAAAAAGATGCCTGGGCTAATTACAAATAGAATATTTCATTGGGAGTTGCCATTAATTCTTGTAACTCATTTAACATATGTTTAAATAAAGATACATGGGCTAATTACAACTAGAATATTTCATTAGGAGTTTCCATTTGTGTTATATTACTTGTTTCCAAAAGATATTTAGAGGAAAGACACACCAACAATATTTTTGATCTCTTTGAGTTGGGTCCCATCAGGAATTCCAAAACTATTATCACTAAATATTTCACATTAGAGGAGGTCTTTCAATCCTACTCTAATATTTATGAAACATTGAAATAATTCTAGGTGTGGGTTTACCTATAGTAGAAGTAGACCTCTAGGTTTAAGGGATAGCTCCCTAAATTGAGCTTGAAGTGCTTATCACTTATGCTAACTAATTGCCTATGGGAAAATGGGTAAAAGTATGCATGAAATAAATATATTCTAAGGAGGTGATACACCATAAGTATTTACACAATGATATCATACTTCTTTCACTAAGAAACAAGACGTACAAACTAGCTTCAAAATCTTAAGATATTCTAACATTAGTATTTAAATACAGAGATGATATACATGAGACAACTCATAGTAAGTAAACTAGAGATCAGATTACTAAATATAAGGACACTTTCACACTTTTAGGGAGCCAAAAATACTAGATACACTCTATATGACCTGTTATAATGACAACTCCTTACACTAGACATGAAAGGATAAGGTGAAGCAAAGATAAAATCACTAGACCTCAACATTAACCACTTTGCATAATTAGAAAAGATGTTCATCAACTAAAAAATAGATTTCTTGTATTATTAAAAGGAAAATTACAACATCAAACTAAGAGGGCTTGACCATATATGGTGTGGAATTATTATACAAGAGCCAAAATGGATATTACTTATAGAAAGTGAGAGAGGAGAGAGAGGAATGAGGTATAAGAGTCACAAATCCACTTTTAAAGATGAGAGGAGTTATTTTTATAAGATAATAGAGTATGTAATAGATGATGCAAGGTTTTTATGGAAAAATGTCTCTCTAGTCATGAAACTCTTACAGATCTAACATATGACTCTTCAATTGCTTGCTTAGAAACTACCTTCATCATTTGGCCTTCCTTAAATGATCCAAAGCATATTAGGGATAGATGACATTATTAAAATATGAGGGAGGGGTTATAAATATAATCCAACATGCATTATATGTGTCCATAAACATCAATATTATTTTATCTAGGTGTTCTCACTACCTGTAGTCATAATCACCCTTTTTCCACTCATCCTTCACACTTGGCACCAAGGTGTGATTAAATTTATAAAAATAGTAGATAAAGAGAGTGATGTGACACTTTTAAAGATTCTTATGACAATTAGATTCATCAAGGATACCTTGAAATACCTCCCAATCAGAGTTATCACCTTCTCACTTGTTGATAACTCTTCATTCACTATGCCAGTTTGGACCGGCTAAATTGAAGATGCTTGTAGAAGTACTTATGTGCTGTAGTAAAGTAATAAAATGCATATGAGGAATTATTATAGGTATCATTCTCTCTCCTAAAGTTATCCTCATCTTTTGAAACCCTTTTTTACCTACACAACATTAAAAACTATTAATAAAAGCTAATTTGTACCCTATCCATAAAAGTAGGTGTTGGTCAATTTCTAAAACAAGAAATTGACCAATCCTATAACTTAAGGGGTCATGGAATATGTTAAAAATTTGATTTTTATTTATGTTTAAGGCACTCAAGACATGTTTAGTTAGTTTCTTGTATAGTCATACTTCAATCTTATCTTAGCAACCTTTAATGAAGGATTACATGAAAAGGATGTATTTCATATGAAAATGGATAAGAGGAGTTAGGATATGTATCGTTATCTCTCCCAAAGTGATTCTCATCTTTTGAAACCATTTTATACCTACATAACATGAAAAACTATCAATAAAATCTAATTTGTACCCTGCCCATAAAAGTAGGTGTTGGTCAATTTCTAGAACAAGAAACTGACCAACTCTATAGCTTAAGGGGTTATGGCATATGTTCAAAATTTGATTGTTAATAATTTTGAAGGTAATCAAGAAATTTTTATTCATTTTATTGTATATTCATACTTCAATCATGTCTTAATAGCCTTCAATGAATGATTACATGAACAGGATGTATTTCATGTTATGTTTTTAATCTACAAATTTAGTGCCTTGGTGCATTTTATATATTAAGATATAATATTTGAAAAATGATTTAGTAGTGTAGGACATTCCTAGGGATTTCAAAATTTAACTCCAAAAAAAATCCATTTAGACTAAAAAAATCCTTAACTAGCTCATAGTGAATGCATTACTGTCAGTTGTTGACATTTCACTTGATCAGGATCATGGAACAATAACACACAGATATAAACTCAAGTTAGTGGGACCATAAATACTTAATGGAGTATGTTTTATCTTTAAATCAAGATCAATGACAAGATTAGAGGTCAATAATTCAATTTTTCCTAGTGGCAAGATCTTGGGTACCCGTATGAAGATATAACATCATGTGATGAATTGACAAATCCAGTGGGTCCAAATAAGATCAATTTTATGTGATCCATCATACCAAAGTATATAAATGGTGAGTAAAGGTTAAAGATTCAAAGAATACAAAGGATGAATTAGTTACTACTAAGTGTCATAACTGTGGTGAGTTATGATATCAACAATGTGCATTTGATCTTACAAACTAAGATCAATGGCACAAATTTAAATGAGTAAAATAAATCAATGGTGTATAGGTTAAGAAGATCAAATTTAATGTGAGGAAGCCATGTGTCTAAAGATCACTAACCAAATTAATTTGATAGTGAATCTATAGAAAGCATATTGTGGTGGCAAGTATCTCAATCTATGAACCCCAAGCCACGGATCAATGGCCAACATTGAAAGAAATATTTTAGGAGAAAATGAAATGATGAAATGTGTCTAAAACAAATGGTATGGTTGAGATTCTGGTAAAGAGTGTGTTAAGTAATGGATCCTAATTAGTTGAGATATTTTAAAAGAGCATCAATGTAGGGAGAGGTGGGAGAAGGAATGGCGTGACTATTTTTGAGGTGGTCCTGATCAATTAAGAGTTTTAAAGGAGCATAAATGTAGGGTTGTTGTAAATAATATTCTAAGTGGAATTGATCTCATTAATGACCCATTAAATGCTAAAATTTCTCTCCCTATATTTTCTTTTTTCTTATAAATGTAGGCATTGAGCTCTTGATTTTCATCCCGTGACTAGGTATAGCAAACCTATACTAAAATCACTTTGTAAACTCTTTTGAAGCAATATAAGGTAACTTCAAATTCTAGTTGAATGCTAAGTGTACTTTATTTGAGTTTGATTTGTATAATGTATGTTACTTATTCATCACTTGCATGTCCTTCATGTACCTTTCTTTAAGACTATTAGTTTCTTGAAGGTTGTGTGAAGTATTATCTAGTGAGGTTTTTCTTGAAGTGTCATAAATCCATAGTGTCTTGCATAGAACTATCTCTTTACTATGTAAAAATTTTAAATATAAAAGTGACCATGTGTCACTCATTGATCAACTCACCTAAATCAAGAGGGAACCTCAATAATCTATGGTTTATTTCATCTGTAAATTTTAGAAGACTTGGGATAGGATTCATATCATCATTAATCCCATACCCAATTATGCCTTCCTTCACTATTTGAGAGCATTAAATTTTGACATTGTAGTCATGATCTAATCTATGGGTGGGAAAAACCTACTAAGATATTATGAATATCTATAAGGGAAAAAAAATATTTGATACAAGTGGGGAAGCTTATACCACGACCTCTAATGCCACTCTTCCTTGATATTCATCCAACCCCACCTATTATTGCTCTATTGCCCACCCCAAACAACCAAGTCCAACCTTATAATTCTTAAGAGGATAAATTTTCAAGGATTGAAAGCTTGTTGAAGGCTCATAACAACAAGCTAGTGGCCCTGGAGAGATAGAAATAGAATTCATACAAGCCATACCAAAGTCCCTTGCAAACCCAATATCCTAATCAATCCTATAATAAACCCCTTTATTTACCAAATCAATAATCCCAAGGATAAATTACTCAAGGGAGATCTTATAATAACTAAAAATGTACGACTATGATTAGCTCAAGAGCCTTGGTCCCTACACAAAACAATCTTTCATCAAAGGGATAATGGTAGTTAGTCGAACAGTCCATTGAGCTACTAATGGCTACAAGTGGAGAAATGTATTAGGACCCTAATTGGTAACATGTTCCTTCATTATAAGGCCATGAAAAAATGACTCATCCACCACAAGGACCTTTAATGAATCAAGGTAATATGCCTACCATGATACCATCAGAGGTTTAAATTCAACAACAAGGAAACATGGGTAAGGAGCCAACTGACATTATGTGCATGAAATTTGAAGGAGAACATATGATTGATAAAATAGTAGTAAACATGGGGTATACTAAAAAAATATAACATGGACCAGTTGCAACCACTATGAGGGCTAAGAGGAGGATGGTGGATGATAATGTGGGATAACCTATGGCTTCTTCAACATCTCCACAAGTTAGTCAACAATCTACCACTTCAAATGTTCCTGTTAAGAACCCTACAACTCAACAAGTACCTCAACATCATGGGCAATAATAGAAGTCTCCTTTTGTTTTTTATTTCATATAAGTGCCAAGTGATGCTTCTAATTCTAGGGTATAGTCCAAAGGTACTAATCTTCCTTCCAATATTGTGGATCATATGAAGATGGCTAATGTTACTATGTATATGTATGATGCCTTACCATTTCTAGGATAGAAAGAGATTCTTCAACAAGAGCTCTAAAAGCCTTCCTATATGAATGGGATAGATGATAAGGTTAACATTATTTTTATAAATAGTAATCAACTTACTTTTAGTCATGTTTCTAATCAATTACCTAATCAAATTCAAGCTTAGAGTTTTTTCATTCCCTTAATATTGTCAAGCCCCCTCCATTCTATTTTTCAGCCATCATAGGAGATTGATTGGTACATAGTTGTATGATAGATTTAGGAAATTCAATCTTATTTATGCCTAAATACATAGGATAAAAACTTGAGCTTAAGTATGTGCCTAATGAAAAAAGGTTTCTCCAGTTAGATGTCTCCCCGACTAAAATAGTAGGCATAGTGAAAAACCTTAATATCACATTGGAAGCTTGACCAAATTGTGTCATCACTTAGGATTAATGGTTGTAAACCTACCCCCTATTTTTCCCTATGCCTATCCAAAGACTTTAATATAAAAATTGGTGGATATTTATCCTCTGATTGGTCATACATGGTATTTAGGACCATATATGGAACTAAAGTCACTATTAGATCAAAACTTATTTATAGGTTTCATCTAGATCGTTATATGTCTAACCTTGCAAATGTCAATTTTACCATATTTGAAGAAGATGAGAATGTTAGCGAACAAGAGCCTCATGAGAATATTGAAGTAATCTTAGATTTGTACTTAAATTAATGGGAAAATAAAAATCATGGATTTTATCCCTATAAAACGATTGAAGAAGAAAATTTAGGAGTGTACTGCATGCATGAGGAAGATCCTGTTATACCTTCTTTAATCAACACCACTCAAGAGGAAGATAGCCTATGGACTTTATTATTTGATGGCTCAAGGTCAAAAAATGGTAGTGGAGTTGGAGCCATATTAATGTCACCCTAAGTTCAAAATTACCATTCAACTTCAAATTTGAAATTTAGTTTCACTTCAAATAGAGTTGAATATGATTCTCTTTTACATGGTTTGCAAGAGGCAAGAATAAGAGGTGTTAAACTTGTTTGAGTTTAGGGTAACAATGAGATTGTGTTGAAACAAGTGAGAGGCCTAAATGTCATAAAGAATAATCATTTGAAATATTACAAGTACCATGTATGGGACCTTATGGAGGACTTCTTGGCATTCAACATCAAATCCATACTAAGAGAAGCAAACCAACATGCAAACATGATTATAGCTATTAGAGCTCAATATGAGATTGTAGGAGTCAAAGGAAATAAAATTCAAAATAATATCAAGGTTATATGTAGGATATTTATACCTTATAGTGAGGTAAGTTGGTAAGTGTTTAACAATGATGATCAAATTATATGTTTTCTGATGTAAGAGGAAGAATTCTACCATAAGAATTAAGATAAGTTCCAACATCAATATGATAATAAGATAGTAAAATTGAGATTTAATAAGTTAGATATAGGTATTGTGATATTAGAGGGAATATTTAATGAGGATTACCAAGTGAGAAATGGAAAAACATGTATCTTATCTAATGAAGAACATTATGAAAGAATAGAGATCTTTAAGGGAAATTTGTTGAAGCTAGGAAAGGTCAACACAACAAAATAGAGAATTGCATTTGTTGACTTGTACCAATAGTTTTATAACATATTTTTATGGGAGTAAAAATATTTGATGGTATTTGATCCCAATCTTGTAAAACACACCATTCAACTATAAGGTAATGCAAGTGTAGTCAGGCATAAACAAAGTCATGTCAATCTAAAAGTAGAAGACCTAATGAGAAGGGAATTATTAAAATTAATTGATTCAAGGATCATATTACCCATCAAAAATTCCTCATGGTTTCCAACCTTGTGCTAGTAAGTTAGAATAATGGGGAGATACGTTTATGTGTTGACTTTAGGGACCTCAATAAAGTGTCCTTGAAAGATCACTACCCACTACCCTTAATGTATTAGATTCTTCAAAAGGTAGTAGGATATCAAAGGTTCTCGCTACTTGATAAATAAAAATATCTAAAATTAGATCATGTTCAAAGAATAAGATAGACATAAGACTACCTTCACCATAAAATTTGGTACTTATGCATACATGAAAATGCCTTTTAGACTATCTAATGTTGGCGTAACCTTCTTGATGGTAATGGACATTGCCTTTGAGGGTTTGATTAATGACATGGTGATAATATACCTATATGATGTCACTATTTTTTCAAAGGACCTAGATGATCACATTGCTCACTTTAGGTTAGTCTTTAAAAGGTGTAAAATTTTTGGTGTTTTTGAATCTTAAAAAATGCATATTTGGTGTTCATGAAGAAAGAATATTTTGTCATGTAGTGTCTAAGAATGATATCTACATAGATCCTAAAATATTTGAGGATATATTGTCCTTATCCTTTCCCAAACATAATAAATTTACAAAGAGTTTCTTAGGAAAGATCAATTTCATAAGGAGGTTCATTCTAGGCTTTACAGAGATGGTAAAACCTCTTACTCATATGTTGAGGAAGTGAAAATAGTTTACATGGACCAAATAGGGTAAGAGAAGTTTTGAAGTCAATAAGGAGGATATATCTCATGACCCCACATTTATTAATCCTAATTTTAACAAATAATTATATTTGTATGCCTTTTATACATTAGATGCAATCTATACCATGTTGATGTAGCAGAATGACCAAGGTCTAGAATAGCCTATTGCTTTCTTTAGTCAGGCCTTAGAGGGATATAAATAAAGATAAATATTTTTAGATAATTATTTAAATTCAATAGTAATATGTTTGAATATTATTAGGCACATGGTCTCTAATAGAAATATCATACTCATGGTAGCACACCCAAGTGTCAAGGAGTTTATACTCAATAGGGACCTTAATCAGAAAAGAGATAGATGGGTGACAAAGTGTATGGAGTATGACCTTGAAGTTAGATTTGAAAATATTATAAAATTTAGAGGGTTACATGAACACCTTGTATTAGAGGTAAATCATAATAAGGATTAGGTATTGGCATTCCACGATAGCCAACATGCAACTACAAATAACACACCTTTTAGCTAGCCACATGACATAATCAAATTTATTGAGTAAGACCAATATCATATGGGGATAGATAGAGACAAGAGGAGATATTTTAGGTTACAAAGTATACCTTATGTCTTAATAGATGGAGTAATATTTAAGATAGACATTAGAGACATGTTTTTGAGATGTGTGAAATCAGGTCAATAGACAAACTGCTTGAGCAGTTACATGATGGTCCAGTTGGTAGGCATTTTTACACCAAGACTAAAGTCTCCAAGATCATTAGAGATTGGTAATTTTGGCCCAATATTTTTATAGATTCATACTCTTGGGTAAGGAAATGCAAAAAATGTTCAATGTTTATTGGCAAGTAGAGATTAGTTGCCCTTCCCTTATAGCTAATACAAGTAGATCAACCTTTTATGCTATGGGTCTTAGACTTCATAGGGATGATACACACCCCTTAAAATAAAGGGCATAAGTGGATCATTAAATCTATAGACTAATTTAAAATATGGGTTGAATTATATGCCCTCAAAGAGGTTAATGAAGTTTCTATTTTAGACTTGTATGATAGTCTTGTAACTAGATTTGGTGTGCCTTCTACAATCATTTTTTATAATGCATTAGCTTTCAACATAAACAAGGTGCATGAGTGGGACCTTTTACATGGGATTTATCTCAAATAATCCTTAAACTTATATCCATAGGGAAATGGACTAATAGAGTCCTTAAATAAGAACTTTTTAAAGATCATCAAAAGGACTATGGAAGATAGCCAAAAGGAGTGGCATATTGGATTGAGGATTGACCTATGGGTAGATAGAGTAACACATATGAAAGATTTTAAACACTACCCATGTATTATTGTTTATGGGAAATAATCCAAGATACCTATAACTCTTTAACTTCTTGCATTAGAGCTTGCACATCAACTTGAGTTTTTTAAGGATGATACTATACATGTGAGGCTCAATGAACTGAGACAACTAGAAGAAAAAAGAGACATTAATATGAAAACCATGTGGTCAAATAAACACCAAGTAAATAAATAATTTGACAAGAGAGCTTCCTTAATGAATTTATATCAATGTGATATAGTCCTCAAATCTGATTAAGATCAAAACCAAGAAAACATTCCAAGTTTGACAGCATATGGAGTGGACCTTATGTCATCACAAATTACAAGGAGATTTTTAGTGACCAAAAATATAATAAAGTAATTGGGCCTTTATTAAGTGTAAATGACTATGTCCTTAGCCTAACTTCCATCTCCAAGTGTTCCTTTCGAAGATCAAGTTCATGTAAAATTTGGCTAAGTCTTAATCTGGTCTTTGTTTGGTGAGTGTGTCTTTCCCTTAGACTTTTTTGGGATTTTACATGAATACAATGTCTGATGGAAATAGGCCTTTAGGTTTTTTTATCTTAGATAAAGTTTTTGAAGACTTGTTTCCATAAGACATTTTGTTCACTACAAAAGGTCAGAAGGAATTCAATGTCTTATTTATTTTGGGATAAGTGTTTCACAAAAGATATGAAGGGTCATTTGTTTTGGACTTTTTTTACATGAAAAAAATTCCAAAGGGCATTTACCCTTCAATAATATTTTATTTCACAAATATCTGAAAATAAGTCCTTTGTTTCAAAAAAAATGAAGTCTTATTTGTTTTATACTTTTTGTCTATGGTAAAAGGTCTAAAGGGCACTTGCTCTTCAAGCATTTTTCCCACACAAAAATCCAAAAAGAATTGAAAGGACTTATATTTCAACCAAAGTGTCTAAAAATAGTCCAGAGGGTCATTTTACCTTGGCAAATTTTTTAAAAGGGTCATTTCCTTTGGGTATTTTTCCCTTGCAAATCTCTTGAAGGACACTTATAGAAGGTTTATTTTACCTTTGCAAAATTTTTGAAGGGTCATTTCCTTTAGGCATTTTTCCCTTGAAAAATTCCCAAAAGGAACTTATAAAAAATATAAAGGATAAGTCTAGAGGACTAAGGGCACTTTCAATAAATACAAATGGCACTTTAAAGAGATTTAAAGGGCCATTTCAAAACACTGAAGGTAAATTCTATAGGGCAAATGCCCTTGACAAAACTTCTAAAGGGTATGTTTAAAAGGATCAAAAGTTACTTTTGGTAAATTTGTTGTGGAGTAGAAGTCCTATTTTCTTTGGTAATTCTGCCTATGCAAAAAGTTTGAAAGAATTGCATTTCATTTGGATAAGTACCAAGTTCAATTTCTATGGCGAAATTGTTTCAAACGAAATGTCCAAAATAATTGTCCCAATGAAGACAAAAGGAGATAAGTCTCAATTAGTTTGGTAAAAGTGCAAAGGTCCAAATCCTTCAAAAAAATTTCAAAAGATCCTTTTCTTTAGGGAAATTATTTGAGACAAAATGTCTAAAACAATTGTTTCAATGAAAGTGAATCTTTAAAAAAAATACAAAGATTAATTTCTATAGGGAAATTGTTTTGAAAAAAATGTTCAAAATAATTATCTCGATGAAAAGATAAAAGGTTGAAGACTCAATTCTTGTGAGAAAAGTGTGAAGTTAAAATCCATCATGGAAATCATATCAGACATTTTATTCAATAAAATTATCCTGGTAGAATGCTCGAAAGAATTGTTGTAGGATAATTGTGATGAGGACAAATAAAAACACAAGACATAAGTGCTAAATAAAATATAAATGTCAAAGACAAAGAGATAATAATCAAATTATTATAGAACAAAGTCCCCAAAGAAATTTCCAATATGATAGTCTCATGGACATCTTTTGATAGACACATGGCCATCAACTTTAAGTCATGATAAGTATCCATTAGGATTCAAATGTTTTAAGACAGTCACATGAGCATCAATTTTAGACCCCATAAAGTAGTCATTTATTTTCAAATAGAGGTATATCTAATGACATGTTTTTTTATGTAACAGGATGATCCAATGGTGTGTGAATAATGTCGAAGAGTCAAAGGAACATAGGAATCTCATGGGGCTACCAAGTGGCATGTCTTTAGGGCCAATAATAAGCAATATCTAATGATACCCCCCCCCCCCCCCCTTAGATCATGATATGTTGGAGTGTAATTACTTAGGTAATCAATATTGGATGGTGTGAATTTAAAGTCAAAAGTTTGAGCTTGTAATACATGATAAGGCTTGAGTATATTCCCATCGATTGATGGTCCATGATTAAGCATATATATCCTGATCAATGAGGTGTATTAAGTCAAGGTTTCAAATTGAGCCTAAAGTGAACATAGTGCCATGAATTATAACCATGTTATAAAGAGTATTAAGCATCCAATGGCATTTCATCCTTTAGGTCAAAATCAGATATCACACATTTATCTAGCTTAGCAAGATCCAATGATGTTAGCCAAGATAGACTTTTCAAAAAGCCCATATTATATGAGGAAGTGACAAGTGTCTTGACTAAAACTGATTAATTGACTTTATCACACTTAGATCCCATAGATTCCCATTGGATCTGATGTGGCATGCTAAATGTCAATATATGGCAAGATTTGGTCTAAAAGTTAAACTTGATAGCCCTTTTCTAGTCAGGCAATGAGTCGAAGCACAAAAGAGAGTTCATGAGCCATTTTAGAGTGAATATTTCCAATCATGATCATGGATCATTTTATGTTTCATGTCACAAATAGATAATTCCTTAGCCATCATTACAAAAATGAGTTATTCCATGGCATGCACAAAACTTAAGGCAGTTGTTCAAGAGATTCTAGTTGTATAGGTAATCATTCATCATCATCTCTAGGCAGTTTCACATAGTAACAAAGTTTGTTCAACCTCTACCCCATTATTAACATCCTAAGAAGGTGTAAAAGGGCATATTTAGGTATTTCAAATTGAGGATAATGTCTATCTGGCTCCTCAAATTTTTTTTTCCTCCATCTGTGCAAGCAAGCAATTAAGAACATCTCTAGGTTGTTCTAAGTCCTCATCATTCCTTGTAGAGGTAGTTGTAACAATGATTTTTATTGAAAATTGATGAAGATATTAGGCATAACATAGGGCATTTTCTAGTTGAGAGCATCTTGATGGGACTAGAAAGTTTTGTTATGCAATTTTTATGAATTATAACCCATAGTCCTAGATTTGGGAAGGATTAAAAATGTATAAATAGGGGTTTCATCCTCTATTCTAAAGTTATTGCTCATTGTTGTAGGTCTTTATTTTAGGTGTCCATTTTCCTAAGTCTAAGTTCTATAGAATTTTTTGGGGATCAATTAATGTGTGTAGATATTGTCTCCCTTGCTAAGGTGGTTGCATTTGTATAATCATTAATAAGCTTTGAGAGAATGTTTGTGTCTCACTTGTCCAAAAAGAAATCTCACCATGTTTGTCCCCATGGCATCATTTTGAAGTGTTGATGTTTGTAATATTTATTTTCAAGTCATTGGAAATTTTTTGTTGTTTTTTTATTATATCCTATTAATGAAATGTAATAATATGTTTTAAAAGTTCTACTAATTGGATATTTGGGTTTGTGTTCATTACTAGTTATCATTCTGAGCATGTAATTAGGTTATAAATCCCTTTTTGTAGTTATATTTGGAAATGTGTTGTTGAATACCTTTTAAGGTCACCTTGAGTGCATGAATTTAACAAGAGAAAGTATATTAGATTCTAGTTTCAGTGTATGTCCTAGTCTCTCAGGGATCATTTGGTGTTTATCATTGTCTTGCATTTGAAGTTTTCCTTACATCTTTACTAAGGAACATTGTCATGAAATACTGCTAGATAGCCTACTATTTGAAACTGAACAACACACCACCCTCCTTATTTATAATGATCTAACTCATCCTACCCTATCTTACCCCACAAATAATATATCCCTTATATGCTATAAATATTATTTGCCTTGCAAAGTCATAATATCTTGATTATTTGGAATGTGTTTACAGTTTATGATTTAAATCCTATTATTTCAATCTTTCATTTAGTCCCTTTATTTTTGAAGATTCTTCAAAATTGAGATTACAATCATAATTTCATCTGTCTATAGTAGCTTGTGTATGACATAGACCATTTATGCATTTCATGTGATAACCCTTCAAGGGTGAAGTGTGTAATCTTGGTTATGCTCTCATCATTTTTTTTTTGTGTGCCAAGAATCCCCATGGAGATTGAATTAAAAAATCCCTCTGTGTGAACAAGCTACCCCATAGGTTCTCTCACCTTGGTTCAAGTAGAGCCAAAAGTAGAAAGGAGCTAACCATACCCTTTATAGGTGCCTCCCAATAATTTTTTATATTTGGTCCAATATTGATGCCAAAACTTTCCCTAGCTATGATGACATACTAGAAGCTTTTCCATCATTGCTTATCATTTTCCTTCAAGTGTGCAAGGATGATTGTACGAGGTATATATTTGGGAACTGACACTATTCTAACACCATTGTTAGTAACTAAACTAAACTTATATTTACTTGTGTTGTTGATAATTCTTATAGATAGCCATGAGTAATTCATCTTATGAATTTATATGTTGTTACTATACTAACCTAACTATCATGGCTATCAACATTGAAACACTCCACTGGGGACATGTCAGGATGTTTTATATGGTTTGACAATTCAACTTCTATTGAGTTTATTAGAAATAGATGTTAACATTGTATGTTGAAAGGTGTTTTGTCCCTTTTTAAAATTATTTTTAAAATTTTAGTGTCTTTGTTATCTATCTCATTAATCTCCAACAAGTCTAATTTTAGCATGCATCACAAATAGTTTGTCAATTGTTATATTCTAGAATTTTGAATTTAGTGGTGACTCCATTTTATTTTATGGTTTCAAGGAAGACTAGTGCCTATTTTGAATATCTTTGATAGCTTTTATTTTTTATTATCTTCTTGTTTGTAAAGTTGAAAGGACTGAGATCATCTTTCAAAGGTGACCCATCTAAGAGACTTGTTCCACCCTTAGGTATTCCTCAAAGAAGAAGGGGCCAAGTCTGGAGGCCTATTGAAGGGCAAAGTTTAGTTGTTTAGGATCATCAATATATTGATAATCTTGAAATCCTTGTGGAACCCCCATCATTAAGGACTATCAAAACCCTTCTTTTGATTCTAAAACACATAGTCTTATTTATTTTCATGCTCTTTCTCAACCAATTGAATCCCCTCCTAGGTATGATCCACTAATTCCACCTCTTTCACCCCCTCATATCCTTTTTACATTTGTTCTTAAACATCTAGTTGATCTAATCATGAGGTATAGGGACTAAAATGAGAATGCACATGTTTCATTCTATTTTCCCAAATTTAGGCCTATCAATTTTGATGAGATAGAAGGATATCCTAATGAGGTTCCAAATGAAGTTAGGAAATACCTCCCAAAGTTCCAAGGGAATAATACAGTGAGTGGTGATCAGCACCTGAGGGACTTCCAAAATATCATTGAAGATTATGAGGTTGAGTATGAGGATGTGTGCATCAAGGTGTTTGTGTACATCCTAGAGGAAGATATTTGTGAATGGTTCAATTCCCTTCCCATTGGATGCATTGATTCATGGGAAGAAATGCATAATGCTTTTATAATTTAGTATGGTTCTAGGATTAATCTAAGGTTTCTCTTGGTTGAATTTTAAAATATCAATAAGAATCCTAATGAGTGTGTGTAGCACTTCAATACATGGTTCAACAAGACTATGATGTGATTACCCAAAAAAATTAGGCCCAATGATAAAATATGCTTGATAAAGTATGAGGATGACTTTGATAAGAAGGCTATGTATTTGTTTAGGGACAAGGCTCCCACTAACCTGTAGTTGGCATTAAATATGGCCATCCAAATTGAGAACAACATAAAGGCTATGAGAAATCCCATGAACAAGTAGGTTGATGTGAAGTTGGTCAATCCAAAAGAGATAGCCCACAAAAATAGCAAACTTGGAGGAAACTATAAAAAATTTGGCCTCTACTATCAAAGAAATATCATACAAATTAGCTAGAGCTAAAAAGGGGGTCCCTTAAGTGTCTACTAATTATGAGTGGGCTATAAATTTGAATCAAGCACAAAGGGGGCCTACTTTCCACCATTGAGATAATGATAGATGGAAGAGGCTTTCATGTGAAGAAAAGATGCAGAGAAAATAGAATAGAGGGTCTAGAAAGGAGGTCCCTGATCCTTTAAATGCCAAGGTAAATTCATGAATTTTGATTTGGACATTGATTAGTGTGATAAGTGCTTCCTTCCACACTGTCCATATGATATAACTAAAAAATTTTATGAATATCAGAATGAACTAGAATAAGCATCATTCAACTATGATATTTTTGTGTTCAATTATCAAAAACCTTAGAGTGAATTAATTTCCTCCATATAATTTTTGAATTATATTATGATTGATCAGTTCTAGAGTGTTATCAAAATGGAGAGTGTCACAAATTTTGACTTTGCTTGTGATGTTAATGTGGCATAAGCATATAAATTGCCCATCCATTATTTTGATCTATTATGCTTTATGATGATTCAAAAATATCTTGGGGGAATTCTATTAGTTGAGGACAAGTAGATATTAGTTAATGTAGCAGCTACCCAAAAGAAGGAATACAACTTGAGAAGTAGGCAACCTAGTATTGCTCTTCAAGATACTACCACTACAAATTCAAAGGTATGGAATGCAAGAAAAGAGGCAAAGAAATATACAATAGTCCTAGAAGCTTCCAAGATAGCACCTCTAACCCAAGATACTAAGCTTAGAGGCTTTCCTACTAAGAGTAATAGAACACCCATATTATCTAGTTTCCATAAGGGTGCTAATGAATTCAAACAAAATCCACCTTTTAAAGATGTTTTCAATGTTGAAAATCCACCCTAGCCTACTCCACTTTAGACCTTAAATGATTGTATTATAGCTGTAGGTGTTGTTACCCTTCCACCAAATACACCTCTTCCTTAGTATAGTGTGTGTGATATGGCTCAAGTGTTGAGTCAGATAAAAATCAGCATGCCACTTATTGAGCTATTAAGAATACCTAAACATAGGAAGATGGTTGTTGAATATTTAGAATTTGGTGAAAGGTTAGTTGAAAATGAAGTTGATTTACTCCAAGCACCCCTGAAAGAAGATGAATAATTATAATATGTTGTTGAATCCACTATGGAGGTCTATACGGGGACTGCACTTGTATAAAGTAAGTTGAATGTGGATCCATTTTATATAACCTTACTAATCAGTGGTCTAATTGTTCACAACTACATATTTGATTATAGATCTTCTTGTAATGTGATATCCTTGGGTATCCTCAATGATCTTAGAGTGAATATTACATCAAACTTTGGTAAGTGTTATGCCATGAACTCATGAGAGGTTCCAGTTGTTGGACAAGTCAAGGGGTTGGTGGTCTAGTTGGTGATGCATCTAGGAAAGTTTTTAAACATGGATGTGGTAGTTGTAGACTACCCACCTAAATGGGGGATGCTGCTATCATGTAAATGTGATGCTAGTATGGGTAGAAGTGTGTGAATTGACCTTTCTTATGAAACCATTCCTTTAGAGGGTAATATGGTTACACTTTATAGAAAGCCAAAGATGCTACATGTGATTAAAGATCTGAAGCATGTTCTCAATGAAGTGTTGTACACAAATGTTGATACTAGTGAGTAGCCTAATGTTATTGACATTGAACTTAAAAAATAAAATATAATTTGAAAGATGTGATTTGATGGGGCTTGGTCCAATCTTGGAAATGGAGTTGGGGTCATCTTCTATGCCCCCAATGGTAAATGCTTTATGTTTTCTTTTCAATTGTCCTTTGAGTGCATGAACAATAATACTGAGTATGAGGTACTCTTTCTTAGTTTAAGGATTACCTATGCATATGGAATCAAATATTTGATTGACAAGGCTGATTCTAAGCTAATGGTAAATCAAGTCTATAGTGATTTTTCCACAAAAAATAAAATGTTGAAACAATATTAGAATTATGTCTTAGAATTGCTTGACTTTTTTGATGCATTCAATTTGTGTTATCATGATAAAAGTTTCAACAAAGAAGCTGACAAAATTGTAGGGTAAGGTGCTTAATTTGACATTGAAAATATGAGCCTTCATTGTCAGTATCAAGTGGAGGTGTTTGTCAAGCCTTCAATCCTAGACAATGATCATCATTGGTAGGTCTTTGATGATGATGAATAGATCAAGAGGTTTCTAAACTATGAGGTTGAGTTCCATGATCAACTCATAGGCTTGGACTCTATGATATAGGTTTATGATGGAAAATAAACCCTATTTTGATGAAGCAAATAGAATCAAGTTGAGAGACTCATTCATTTCAAAAGATGTGACTGAGTATAACTAATGGGATTTAATTGATTTATGCTTTTGCCATGGGAGTGATTCATTCATTTCAAACTTTGATAGCATTATCTAAAGACTATGGGATTTAATTGACTTATGATTCCAACTACAATCCTCAATGGAATGGGAAAACAAAATCAAGTAACAAGAACTTGCTCAAGATCATCAAATGAACATTGGAAGCAAATAAAAAATGGGGTGAATAACTAAAGTTTGCTTTGTGGACTTATAGGATCACACTTAAGAGAGATACATGAAGAAGTCCTTTTAAACTTGTTTATGAAACTCAAGTAGTTCTAACTATGAATTTATAGATCCCCACTTATCAGTTTATGAAACAATTAGGGGATGATGAGTAGGTCAACCAATATAAAAGTAGGGTGAACCAGATTATTCAGATTGATGAAATTAAAAGACAAGCTTATAAAATACACCTCAAGTTCAAAGAAAATTTGAATAAAATATTTGATAGTAAGTTCACCCCAAGAACCTTCCAAGTAGGTGATTTGGTTCTACTTTGGGACAACATGCATGAAGAGAAAGGAAAGAATGGAAAGTTTGATGCCTTTTGGATGGGTCCCTATTCCATTGACTAATAGATTAGGGAGCATAATTTATTCTTGAGAGATTTGGATGGTGAAATACTAGATCTGCCAGTCAATGGTAGACATTTAAAACACTTCCTTGATTGAGTCCATATGTAACTATATACCATATTATATAGTGTTCTATCACTTTTTATTTTTGTTGTTTTGTTGCCCCTTTATTTTGGGCCTTTCTTGTATAGTTTCCCTTTATTTTTTGTTGTGTCTTCATTTCCAGATCCTATTGATCTATTTTTGTTAAGCCTATCCTTTTCTATAGAGCCTTCAATGAATGTTTGCTAAAATTTGTTGAGTCTTGACTCCATGACCTAATGGATTGGCACCTAGTCTTGTGTTTTATGGTTCTTTACACACCTATAGGGGGTAAGAATCCTTGGGTGAGAGCCAATGTTAGTTCCCAAAAGTGCATTGAAGCAATTGGTCCCTTTTCAAGTGTAAATGACTATGTACTTAGCACAACTTCTATATCCAAGTTTTTATTTGGAATGTTAAGTTTATGTATAAAATTGGCTAAGTCCTAACTTGGTCTTAGATTAGCAAGTGTGCCTTTCCCTTAGAATTTTTTGGGATTTTTCATAAACACATTGTCTGAAGGAAATATGTCTTCAGGTTTTTATTCTCAGATAAAAAGTTTGAAGATTATTTTTGTTAGAAATTTTATCTACTACAAAAGGTCTGAAGGAATTAAATGTTTTATTTATTTTAGGCTAAGTGTTTCACAAAAGATCTGAAAGGTCATTTGTTTTAGACTTTTTTTCCATGACAAAAATTCCTTTAGGCATTTGCCCTTTGGGCATTTTTTCCCACAAAAAAATCCTAAAAGAATTCCTTTGTTTAGAAAAAATACAAAGTTTTATTTGTTTCAAACTTTTTGTCCTTGGAAAAAGGTCTGAAGGGCACTTGCCTTTCAGGCATTTTACCCACAAAAAAAGCTTGAAAGAATTGAAAAGCCTTATATTTTGGCTAAAGTGTCTAAAAATAGTCCGAAGGATGATTTTACCTTCACAAATTTTTTGAAGAGTTATTTCCTTGGAGTGTTTTTCTCTTTTAAAATTTTTGAAGGACACTTGCAGAAGGGTAATTTTACCTTTGCAAAATTTCTGAAGGGTCATTTCCTTCAAGCATTTTTCCCTTGAAAAATTCTTGAAGGGCACTTTAAAAAAAATTAAAGGATAAGTCTAGAGGGTGAAAGACACTTTCAATAAGTTTGAAGGGTACTTTCAAGAGATCTAAAGGGCCATTCCAAAAGGTAGAAGGGTAATTCTATAGGGCAAGTGACCTTGACAAAAGTTATAAAGGGTATGTTCAAAAGGCTCAAAAGGTACTTTCAAAAAAGTTTATATGGAATAGAAGTCCTATTTTCTTTAAGCATTTTACCCATGCAAAATGTTTGAAATAATTTCATTTCTTTGAGAAAAGTACCAAGTTTAATTTCTATAAAGGAAATTGTTTTGGACAAAATATCCAAAATAATTGTCTTGATGAATACAAAAGGAGCTAAGTCTCAATTCTTTCAAAAAAAGTGCAAAGGTCTAATTCCTTTGGAAAAAGTACAAAACACCATTTTATTCAGGGAAATTGTTTTAGACAAAATGTTCAAAACAAATTTTCCAAGAAGGAAAATCTTTGATAAAAGTACAAAGCTTAATTTCTATAAGGAAATTATTTCAGACAAAATGTCTAAAATAATTATCCTGATGAAAAGATAAAAGGCCGAAGACTCATATCTTGTAGAAAAAGTGTGAAGTCAAAATCTTTCAAGGAAATTGTCTCAAACATTTTGTCAGAGGAAATTGTCTTGACAGAATGCCCAAAAGAATTATTGTTGGAAAATTATGCTAAGGATAAAGAAAATCCCAAAGAATAAGGGATGAATCAAATAGAAATTATGAAGATGAAGATCCCACTGATCAAATTTCCATGGAACAAAGTCTTCAAATAAATATCTAATATGATGGTCTCATGGACATTAAAATTAATCCACATTAAGTAGCTGTTGGGATTTAAATGTTCTAGGATGGTTATGTGAGTATCAATTTTAGATGGCATAAAGTAGCCATTTGTTTTTAAATGGAGGTATATCCAATGGCATGCATTTTCATGTAACTGGATGATTTTATGGTGCATGATCGATGCTAAAGAGTCAAAGTAACATAGGAAGCCCATGGGGCTACCAAGTGGTATATCTTCAAGGCCAAGAATAGGAAATATCTAATGACACCCCACCCCTTAGATCATGATCTGATGAAGCATATTTTATTGGGAAATAAAGATTAGATGGTGTAAGTTCAACGTTAAAATGTCAATCTTGTAGTGCATGATAAGGCTTGAGCATGTTCCTATCGATGGATGTTAAGTAGTTAAGCGTACACATTCCAATCGATGGGGTACATTAAATTAGGAATTCAAACCAATCCCAAAGTGAACAAAGTGATGAAATTCATTATAAACACATTATATAGATTATTTAGTAGCCAATAGTGTTTGATCCTTTGGGTAAAAATTCAATGGTACACATTAATCTAGCCTAGTAATATCCAATGGTGAGATCTAATATAGAATTTTTAGAAGGCCTATATTGCATAAGGAAGTGACAAGTGTCCTAAATAGAGTTGATTGTTCAACTTATTCACTCTTAGAGCCCAAAGATGCTGATGTGGCATGCCAAATGTCAGTATGTGGTATGATTTGGTCTAAAAGTTAAACTTAATGGCTCTTTCTTGGTCAAAAAAAGAGTCAAAGCATAGAAGAAGGTTCATGCACCATTTTATAATGAATATTTCCAATCATGATCATGGATCATTTTCTATTTCATATCACAATTGGATCATTCCTAAACCATCATTACAAGAATAGGTTATTCCGTGGTGTATGTAAAAAGTAAGGAAGTTGTCCAAGAGGTTCTAGATGTGTAGATAATGATTCACTGACATCTCTAGGTAGTTGGACATAGTAAATTTTTTTTACCTCTACCATGAAATTAACCTTCTAGGTAGGTGTAAAGGGGCATATTTAGGTAGTTTGACTTGAGGACAAAGTCTATTTAGCTCCTCAAATTTTTTTCTCCCTCCAACTTTGCAATCAAGTAGTTAAGAGCATCTCTAGGTGGTTCCTCATCATTCCTTGTAGAGGTAGTTACAACAATTATTTTTCTTGAAAATGGATGAAGATCCCAAGTGTAGAAAAGGGCAAATTTTGAATAGGAACATCTTGATGGGGACTAGAAAAGTTTTTTTATGCAATTGTTTCAAATGGAAGTCCATAGTCCCAGATTTGGGAAGGATTGAAAATGTATAAATAGAGGTTTTATCCTCTATTTTAAGGTTATTATTGGTTGTTGGTTGTTGTAGGTTTCTATTTTAGGTGTCCATTTTCCTAAGTCTAGTTTTTATATAATTTTTTTTAGGATCAACTATTATGTGTAGATCTTGTCTCCCTTACTAAGGTGGTTGCATCTATAGAACCATTATCAAACTTTGAGAGCATGTTTTTGTCTCCTTTGTCAAAAGAGTAATCTCACCATGCTTGTTCCCATGACATCATTTTGAAGTGTTGATGTTTTTAATATTTCTTTTCAATTCATTAGAAAATATATGTTATTTTTTAAATTATACCTTGTTAATGAAATGCAATAATATGTTTTACAAGTTCTATTGATTGGATATTTGGGTTTGTGTTCATTACTATTTGTCATTCTATTCATGTACTTAGGTTATAAATCCTTCTCTATAGTTATATTTGGAAATGCATTATTGAATACATTTTAAGGGAACCCTAGATTCATGAATTTAATAGGAGAAAGTGTTTAAGATTCTAACTTTAGTGTATGTCCTAGTCTCTCAAGGATCATTTGGTGTTTACTATTGTCTTGAATTTGAAGTTTTTTTTGCATCTTTACTAAGGAACATTATCATCAAATTTTGATAGATACCCTACTATTTAAAAACCACTAGGATGCCACCCTCTTTTATAATCATCTTACTCATCCTACCCTATTCTACCTCATAAATAATATAGTTGTTGCATATTATACACATTATTTACCTTGTAAACTCATAATATCTCACTTATTTGGAATGTGTTTTCAATTTTTACTTTAAATCCTAACATTACAGTCTTTCATTTATTCCCTTTGACTTTGAATATTCTTCAAAATAAAGATTATGATCATAATTTCATCTATCTTTAGTAGCTTGTGTATGACATAGAGCATTTGTGCATTTTATGTAAAAAATCTTCAAGGCTGAAGTGTGTAAACTTGGTTATTCATTGGTCATATTTGTTCCTTATACCAAGAATCCCCATGGACATTGAATTGTAAAATCCATCCATGTGAGCAAGCTACCTGATAGGTTCTCTCACCTTCATTCACATAGAGCCAAAATTAGTATGGATCTAACCATACCCTTTGTAGGTTCCTCCTAGTCATTTTCTACATTTGGTTCAATCTTCATGCCAAACCCTTCCTTAGATATAATAACATATTAACAAGTTTTCCATCATTGCTTATCATTTTACTTCAAGTGTGTAAGGCTGAGTGTACAAGGTGTATATCTAAGAATTAATAGAGAGTAATGATTTTGATCTTTCCAAATTGAATGGAGAGATCCTTCCTATCCCTATCAATGGGATGTATCTTAAGTTATATCATTAGTTGTAGATCCTAATATTTATACATAGTTAGATAGGTCTATCTTTCCTCCAAGTGTTTTTTCACATGGTTATTTTATTATTTAGTTAATTATGTATTTTGTTTCATTTCTTTCTTGTTTTTATGAGTGTCCCATTATTATAAAACTTTTTTAGGAATCAAGTAGACTCCTTGTGTAAGCATATTTTATTCATTCAGCCATCATGAGCAAACTTGGTTAATGTTTAGGTTCCATGACTAGTAGGTTGGTCAAGCTAGTTGAGTCATTAGATTTTGGCCCACATAACAATCTTTGGCTTGGATACAATACGATGTCCTTAAGATCAATAATGGAGAATTTTTTTGACTAGTGTTCTAGATGGAATGAGTGGTCCAAATGGATCTCATCTTGTTCATAAATATTTTGAAACACTTTAAGTTTAATTAATGTGTAATTTTTAAAATTCTAAGGATAGGACTAAAATTTAATAAACCCTATTGGATGTCAAGAGTGATTAGAATGAGTATGTAAGTACATGTCATTCATCTAGTTCTTCATTGTGTCCATCTAGACATTTGGGTCTAGTAGTTGAAATTCTGAGTAGGCATGTTGCTAACATTATCATTTCCACATGTGAATGAGTTAGGGATAATTGATTGGATGGGTATATTAAAATCAGTCACAAATTAATATGTCCTAAATTTTAGTTCATTAATCTAAGTGAAATAAAAGATATGATGGTTCAAAGTTGGCTTCCCAGGAAAAAATTCACAAAGTTTCCATACTTAGCCAATTTGCAAAGGAGTTCAAATAAAGCCAAGTGGGTATTTTGATGATGTTATATCTCACACATGTGGAAGTCTAAAGAGGAAACAATCACATGGGTTTATTCATATTTATATCAAGTTGATATGTACTAAGTTTTAGGTCATGTGACAAGGTATGATAAAATTTATACATGTTCAAATTTGGCCTCCCATGCATCCTTTTGGTGTAATTAGCTTTGTGGAAAGAAAATATGAGAGAGTATATTAATGGAACTATATCTTTCATGTGTAAAGTTTATAGGATTATTTTGATATATGGCTTGCTTCCCCTTTTAAAGGAGAACATATGGTCCAAATTTTAGGATATGTGTCTAAGCACAATAAAAGTTATTGAAGTTAAAAGTGGGGCTCTTAAGCATTTTTACAATAATTCCCATACTTAGTCAATTTGGCACTAAGTGAATTTGGAGAAACTCTTGAGGAAATAAATAGAGCACATTGACTCCAAGATGTTAGGGAGAAGTGAGATGCTAATAAATTTTTGAGGTGTAATGCTAAGAAAAATTGAAGTAGATAGGCACGAAAATGTCATGCAAAGAACACATGGTTCAACTCACTTGAAAATTTTATATACATACTTAGAAATATCTCAGAATAGTGGGTGCAATGATTTTATAGATCAAGTGGGTGCAATGATTTTGGTCTCAAGAATATCTCCAAAAAAATTCATCACTCCATGATTTTTTTGCTTTAAGATTTAAATCTTCAAAGTTGGTCAAATAATGAGATATGCTCACACAGACATCAACTTTAAGCCACTACAAAAATCCATTATATTTTAAATTTTATGGTTTATGGGATATCAAATACATCTATATGGATGCCAAATGGCATTTGCATGAACACTAATTTTAAGAACCAAAAGTAGCCATTGGGGTTCAAATCTAAACAGATTTGATGGTCGGTACTAAGCCATATATCAAAATACAATGAAGTGAGGGCATGCATGTTGTATGTGGGACCAAGTAAATCCAAGGAGAAAATATGTGCATGACAAGTGTCTAAACTATGTCTAACTGGTAGAAAATCCATGGCTCTCACTCAATTTTATAGAGAAGGATCAATGGAGTGAGCTAGGTCAATAAGTCAAGAATCTGATAGCTAAGATCCATGGAACCAATGGGAACAAAGACAAGATGGAATAATTTGATTTTTTTGAGTAAGTTTTTGACATTTGAAGTCAAACATAGGAGCCATTTTTGACAAAATTAAGAGCATAGAGCTGAGTTCAAGCATAACCCAAGCTAAACCAGAGTGAACATCTCAAAGGATGCCATGAAGGCATACATGTGGACTAAAATAGCTCTACTACCAATGCCAATGGCATGATTATGACCATTTTTTCCACTCTCTCACACCATGATGAACACTTAAAAGGAAATCAATGCTAGAACAAGAGTATAATAGAATGATCTAGCTATTGTAGCTACACTGACTCTAGCACTCAACTTGAAAATGTCCTAATACCAATATTGTAAATAAAAAGAGCATAAATATAAAGAGAGGTGGGAGGATAAATGAGTGACTATTATAATGATTTGTTGAGGTGTCCATGGTAAATTGAAAACATTTATAAAACCTAAACATAGGGTAGTTATAACTAATATGGAGAGTGGAGTTAAGCTCAATAATGATCCATTCAGTGCCAAAAAATTTCTCTCTCCTACCTTCCATTCTCTATAAATATAGCCTTTAAGCTATTTATTATCATCCCTTAGGATGGTATGACTAGACTCTACCAAAATTGTATTATACACCTCTTGGAGTAATGAGAAAGACATTTTGTAATGTTTATCAATTTGTGTTTAGTATTATAATTTTATTTGATGTGTGAAGCAGTCTAATCTTCCTTTTGTAGGTCCAATCTCAATCTAAATGCTAAAAAACTTCTTTTCAAGCCATATAGTATGTCATAGCATTGATATCTCATGGATAGGATGGACTGTTGACTATAAGTGTCTTCAATCAGTCCTTATTTTTATTGTCTTCCAGTCTTAGTATATAAAACTAGCCTCTATGTGAAATATTATTACTTATAAATCATAGCAAGCATTTTAATAATTTTGTTCATGGCCCATTAGTGTGTTAAGGGTTCAAGCTTATAAGTGGATATGTAAAATTCATTGTGCATCACCACATGTTATAATAAGTTTTATTTCATGAAAGTTTTTGACTCTTTTCATCCCAACTTGCTTAGGTTTTATAAAGAGAGGTCTAAATTATCATATCTAAGGAGCTAGCCTCATTAAAAACCCTAGAGGTTTAATCCCTTCATAGGTAACCCATAGCTTGAGGTTAATCCCATATTGGACTAGGTTTGAAAGTAGGATTTGAACATTCCTCATTTTAGCTAGGGTACAACTTGAGTCTACAATAAGGAGCACATCAAACTCATCATCTCATGTTCTCATATTATCTTCACTATCTATAAAACTTAGCATGAGTGTTAAGAAGGATGTTACATGAGATGGAGTTGAAGTAGGAGGTGGAGGGTAATGGTATGGATTGAAGCCAACTTTAACTTATTGTATTTTAGCCTATAGAAATTCACATCTTTCTTTGTGATATATTGATGTACAATCCATGGAATCATCTTATTCCTCATGATGTGACTAATAAGAATCCTCTTGAGGTTGATAGGCATTATGGTATGATTAGTAGGAGTCATATTGGGGTTGATAGGAATGTATTTCTTGATAGGATTTTTAATAGCATTCCTCATAGGGTTATCTAACATCATGATTTCCATATGGAGAAGGAAATGGATGACCATAGGGATACCATGGCTCATAATATTGGTAGCCATTTTGATAGGGATATTAAGGGATGTAACATTGGTCATAACATGGTTGATAAGGAAGTACATATTAGGGGTATTCATCATGGCTATTCATATCAACCTCATAACCTAAATGAGATAAAATAATTAATCAAAAACTTAAAATAAATATACCTACACTAATTAAAACAAAAATATTTCATTTGGAGTTGCCATTGGTGCTATCTTATTTTCTTTTAAAAGCTAATTATAGGAAAGACACACCGACAATATTTCCAATCTCTTGGACTTGGGTCCTTTCGAGCATACCAAAACTATTTTAACAAAATATTTCACACTAGAGGAGGTTATTCAAGCCTAATATAATATTTGGGAAACATTTGAATAATTATAGGTATGTGGGTTTACCTATAGTAGAAGTAAACCTCTAGGTTTAAGGGCTAGCTCCCTAAATTCAGCTTGAAGTGCTTATCACCTATGCTAATTGATTGCTTATGGGAAAATGGGTAGAAGTATGCATAAAATAAATATATTATAAGGAGGTGATACACCATAAATATTTCCATAATGCTATCATACTTATTTGACTAAGAAACAAGACCTATAAACTAGCTTCAAAATCCTAAAATATTCTAACATTAGTATTTCAATATAGAGATGATATACATGAGATAAATCAAGGTAAGTAGAAAAGAGATTATATTATTGAATATAAGGAAAATTTCACACTTTTATGGAGCCAAACGCAGTAGATACACTCTATATGACTTGTTATAATGAGAACTCCTTGTATTAGACATGAAAGGAAAAGGAGAAGCAAAGATAAAATCACTAGACCTCAACATTAATCACTTTGCACACTTATAAAAAATGTTTGTGAACTCAAAAATAGATTTTTTATATTATTAAAAGGAAAATTACAACATCAAAACAATAGGGATTCACCATACATGGTGTGGAATTATTATACAAGATCCAAATTAGATATTACTCATAGAAAGTGAGAGAGGAAAAAGAGGAATGAAGTAAAAGAGTCACAAATCAACTTATCAAGATGAGATAAGGTGTTATATTTGTAGTATAATGGATTATGGAATATAACATGCAAGGTATCTATGGAAAAATGTCTCTCAAAGCATGAAACTCCTACATATCTGGCATAAGACTCTTCAATTGCTTGCTTAGAAACTACCTTCATCATTTAGCCTTCCTTGAATGATCCAAATTATATTAGGGATAGATGACATAATTTAAAGATAATGGAGGGGTTATAAATAGGATCAAACATGAATTTTATGTGTCCATAATCATAAATATTCTTTTGTCTAAGTGTTCTCACTGCTTGTAGTCATCATCACTCTTTTTCCACTCATCCTTCATAGCTGGCACCAAGGTGTGATTAAATTTATAAAACTAATCTATAAAGATGGTGATTTTACACTTATAAATAGTCATAATACCATCATATTCATTAATTATACCTTTAAAGGCCTCTTAGTTGGAGTATCACCTTCTCACTTGTTGATCACTCTTCATTCACTATGCTAGTTTGGACTAGCTAAATTGAAGATGTTTACAGAGGTACTTATGTACTTTAATGAAGTAATAAAATGGATATGAGGAGTTAGGATAGGTCTCATTATATATCCCAATGTTATCCTCATCTTTTTCAACCATTTTTTACTTTCATAACATTAAAAACTATCAATATAATCTAATTTATACCCTACCCATAAAAGTAGGTGTTGGTCAATTTCTAGAACAAGAAATTGACCAAATCTATAGCTTAAGGGGTCATGGCATATGTTAAAATTTTTATTTTTAATCATGTTTAAGGAAATTAATACATGTTTATTCATTTTATATTATATTCATACTTCAATATTATCTTAGCGGCCTTCAATGAAAGATTACATGAAAAGGATGTATTTTGTGCTATGTCTTTACTCTGTAAATTTGGTGCCTTGGTGCATTTCATATATTAAGATAAAATCTTTGAAAAATGATTTACCAATGCAAGACATGCCTAAGGATTTCAAAATTAAACTCCATAAAATAGCTATTTAGGTTCAAATAATCCTTAATGAGCTCATATGAATGCATTGTTGCTAGTTGTCAACATCTCACTTGATCAGGTCATGGATCAACACCACGTAGATAGAAGCTCGATTTAGTGGGACCATCAAGATCAATGGAGAATGTTTTATATTGAAATAAATATAAATGAAAATCTTGGAGGTTAATTATTTAAATGTTCCAAGTAACAAGATCTCAGGTACCCGTATGAAGATATAATGGCACATGATGAACTAACAAAGCTAGTGGGTCCAACTAAGATCAATGGTGTGTGATAAATCATACCAAATTATATCGATGGAAAGAAAAGGGTAAAGATTCAAAGGCCCAAGGATGAATGAGTTACTACCAAGTTTCCTAACCATGTTGAGTTATGATATCAATGATGTGCATTTGATCTTACAAACTAAGATCAATGGAACACATTTAAATGAGTAGAAGTAATCAATGGTGCATAGGTCAAGAAGCTTAGATTGAATGTGAGGCCACCATGTGGCTCAACATCACTAGCCAAATGAAGTTGATAGTGAATCCATAGAAATCATATGATGGTGTCAAGTATCTTAATTTATGAAGCCCAAGTCAAGGATCAATGGCTAGCATTGAAACCAAACTTCTAAGAGCAAATGAGATGATGACATATGTTTAAAATATATGGAATGGTCAAGATTATATTAAAGAGTGTGTTTTGTAATGGATCCTAATCAATTATGATATTTTAAAAGAGAATCAATGTAAGGAGAAGTGGGAGAAGGAATGGTGTGACTATTTTTTGAGGTGGACCTGATAAATTAAAAGTTTTTAAGAAGCATAATTGTAGGATGGACGTAACTATTATTTTGAGTAGAATTGAGCTCCTTGATGACCCTTTCAGTGCCAATATTTATTTCCCTAGATTTTTTTCTTCCTATAAATGCAGGCATTGATCTATTTATTTTCATCCCTTGACTAGGTATAACAAACCTATACTAAAATCACTTTGTAAACTCTTTTGAAGAAATATAAGATAACTTCAGATTTTAGTTAAATGTTAAGTGTAATTAATTGGAGTTTGGTTTACATAGTGTATGTTCCTTATTCATCACCTATGCATCCTTCATGTACCTTTCTACAAGACTATTAGTTTATTGAAGGTTGTGTGAAGTGTTAGCTAGTGAGGTTTCTCTTGAAGTGTCATAAGTCCATAGTGTCTTGCATAGACCTATCTCTATCCTTCAATTTGTAGGTATTTTCTTAGCCTTAATATAAAATACTCATGTTTGGGACCTTGTTATTTAATTTGATTTATTCTTATCTCCATTGGATTCATTAGTAGTCATGAAAGTGTCTAACTTGAGAGTGAATCATTAAACATTCAATGCATCACCACTTAGAGTAGGTTTTCATTCATCTATCTCCCCCCTTTTAATCCCAATAGATTAAGTTTTAGGAAAAGAGATTCAAATTATCATATCTAAGAAGCTAGCCTCATTAAAAACTCGTAAAAGTCTGACCCTATATTAGGTAACCCATAACCTAGGGTCATTCCCATATTGAACTAGGTTTGAGATTAGGAATTGAACACTTATACTTTAAGCTAGGGTGAAACCTAAGTCTCCAATAGTTTTGGCACAACTGGTGTGACTTTAATCAAGGCATTTGGACATCAACTTGGGATAGATTGGCAATGTGGGAAAATACTTGAAAGTCTTGGAACAAGCATCAGTAAATCAGAGAGAAAATTCATGCACCAAATCTCTACTAGGTCTACCTCAAAAGGTAAGAAAGTTTAGTTCATTGAATTTCCTTTAGATGTTAAAAGGAGGAAAATGGTACTAGTTTCAAACCTCAACCTATTACCCCCTAATTCTCTTACATCTACAAAATCTAGATATTTTTCCCATATTCATTCCAATAAAAGTCTGGTAAAGCAAATGCAAATCATAAGGCCTAAATTTCAATATTTTTTAACCTTAAACAACATGATGATATCCTTAATGTCTCTTTAAAGAGTCTAAAATACTTTATATGAGAAAACTCTACCACTCTTATAGAACACATAGCTGAAATTACAAACCTTTCCTTAGTGCATAACATTATGTAGGAGAATATATCCATAAGAATATTAGCCACATCCTTGAAAGGTAAAGACATTCAATGGTATAAAGGTCTAGCTCCTACATTAATTAATTCCTAAGATGATTTTGGTGAGTGCATATGCAATAATTTTGAGGATAGAAGTGACCATGTGTCACTTGTTGAAGAAATAACCATAATCAGGAGGGCATCTCAAAAATATATGGTTGATTTCAACTATATATTACAAAAAAATTAGGATAGGATCCTTGTCATCATTGAGCCCATACCAAATAATGATTTTATTTACTATTTAAGAACATTGAATTTAGACATTGTAGTCATGATCCAATTGATGGTTGGTATAACTCTGCCTGAGACTTATGAGATATCTATAAGGGTATAAAAATATTTGATACAAGTAGGGAAACTCATGCCAAGACCTCCCATGCTACTATTTCCTTGAGCTTTAACCAACCCCACCTACCATTTCTCCATTTCCCTTTCCAAACAATCGAGCTTACCCTGATGATAATCAAGTGGATAAATTTGCAAAGATTGAGAGCTTGTTGAAAGCACCAAAGAAAAAGCTAGTAGCTATAGAGAGACAATAACAGACTCCGTATAAGACATATCAAGGTCCTTTCCAAGCCCAATACCCTAATCAATCCTAAAGTATAATCCCTTATCCATAAAATCAATAAGCCTAAGGCCAAACTACTCAAGGTGGATCTCATAATATCTATAATCCTATAATAGTAAGTAGCTTAAGATCCCTTGTCCCCACACAAAACAAACTTGCACAAGAGGGTCAATGGCAATCAGAAGGGTAGTCTAATGAGATGGTAATGGATACAAGTTAAGAAATGTATTAAGATCCTAGTTGGCAACATGCTCCTTCATTTCAAGACCATGAAATAATTCCTCCTCTACCACAAGGCCCTCCAATGAATCAAGATAACAAGCCTAACATGACATCATCATAAGCTCAAATTCAATATCAAGGGAGCATGGGTAAGGAACCATATAAAACCATGTGCATAAACTTTAAAGAATTTTAGCATATGTTAAATCATGCAACATTAAACATGGGGTAGACTAAACAAAGGGAAGATAAACTAATTGTAGCCAATACAAGGGGTAAGAGGAGGATGTTGGATGAAATTTAGGGTAGTTTAAGGCTTAATCAACACCTCCAAAAGTCAATAAATATCCTACCACATTAAATATATCTATTAGAGATTATATAACTCAATAAATACCTCAACATCATGGATAATAGTAGAAGTCTCCTTTTATTCCTCATGTCACTCAAGTGCCAAGTGAGACTTATACTTCCAAGGTATAGTTCAAAGGTACTAGTCTTTCTTTAAATATTTTGGATCATATGAAAAAGTCTAATGCCAGTTTGTCTAGGTGTTATGCTATATCTATTTCGAGATAAAAATATATCCTTTAGAAAGAGCTCTCCAATCTTTCTCATGTGAATAAGACAGCTAATAAGGTGAACACTATTTTTACAAATAGTAGTCAACCTAGTTAATTCAAGTTCTTAGTTAAGATCATAGTCAAGGTTAAGTTAATAATATTGTTCATCCCCCTAAGGTTGTCAATTCCTCTTCATTATATTTGTCAGTCATCATAGATGATTGTTTAGTGCACAATTGTATGATAGATTCAAGTGCTTCAACCTTAGATATGCCTAAAGCCATAGAAGATAAACTTGAGATTAAGTATGTACCTAATGAAAAGAGTATTCACCATTTGGATGGTTCCCACACTAAAATAGTAAGTATATTGAAATATCTTAAGATCACATTGGTAGCTTGCCCAAATTGTGTCATCACTCAAGATGTAATGGTTATAGACCTACCCACATATTTTCCCCTATGCCCATATAGGATATTTACTATAAAAATTGGGGTTTATTTATCATCTAACTATTCATAGATGGTTTTCAAGACCAGATATGCGATTAGGGTCACTATTAGGTCAAAACCTATCTCTAGGTTCCATCTAGAGCCCTATATGCCTAACCTTGCAAATGTCAACTATACCATATTTGATGAGGATGAAAATGCTAGTGAAGAAAAACATCATGACCATCTTGAAGGCAATATAGACCTATACCTAGATTAGTTGACAACTAAAAATCATGGATTTGATCCCTATAGCAATATTGAATATGCATATTTAGGGGTGTATTGTATGTATGAGGAGGGTCTTTTTATACCTTGCTTAACTAACACCACTCAAGAGGACTATGGTCTATGGAATTTATTATTTTATGTCTCAAGGTTAAATAATGGTAGTGGAGCTAGAATCATGTTGGTTTTACACTCAAATTAGAAGTACTATTCATCTTCAAGATCTCAATTTAGTTGCACTTCAAACACAATTGAATATGGAGCCCTTATACATGGTTTACAAGAGGCAAGAAGAAGAGGTGTCAAACTTATTAAAGTCAAGGGTGATAGTAAGCTCATTTTTTAAAAAGTGAGAGGCATATGTGTAGTCAAGAACCATCATTTGAAATCTTATAATCATCATGTATGGGATCTCATAGATAACTTCTTGGCATTCAATATATAGTCCATACAAGGTGAGTTAAATCAACATGTAGATAGGCTTGTAATCATTGGAGCTCATTATGGGATTATGGAAGGATTTAAAGGTAGCCAAAGTCAAGACAAAGTCAAGGTCATATTTAGGCTATTTATACCTAATAAGGAGATGATTTGGTAGGTGTTTCACAATGATGATCAAATTTTATGTTTTTTTATGCAGGAGGCAAAATTTCACCACAAGAATCAAAACAAATTCCAACATCAATATGATTATCAAATAGTGAATCTAAGATCTAACAAGATGCCTAAGGGGCTTGTGACATTGGAAACCATATTCAATGAATATGGTTTCCAAGTGATAAGAGGCAAGTCATGTATCTCAACCTAGGAGGAACACTATGAGAGGATAGAGATCTTGAAAGGTAAATTTTTGAAGTGAGGAAAGATCAACATAATAAAAGATGGAGTTACATTTGTTTCTTTATGTCAAGAATTATGTAATTTATTTTCATGGGAATACAAAGATTTGAAGGGATTTAATCCCAAGCTTTCACAACACACCATTGAACTAGAGAGTAATGCAAATCCAATCAAGCATAAATAAAGGCTCATCAATCCAAAAGTGGAGGAGTTAATGAGAAGATAGATATTTAAGTTGATTGAATCAAGGATAATATTCCCTATTAAACATTCATAATGGGTGTCAAACCTTATGCTAGTGAGGAAGAATAATGGGGAAATACATTTTTGTGTTGATTTAATGGGCCTCAATAAGGTATCCCTAAAAGACCATTACCCATTGCCATCAATGGATCATATTCTTCAAAAGGTGGTAGGTTCTTAGATGTTCTCTTTACTTGATGGCTACTATGGTTATAACTAGATTATGTTCAAGGAAGAAGATAGGCATAATACTAACTTCACCACAAAATATGGCACTTATGCATACATGAAAATTCCCTTTGGACTATCTAATGCTTGGGTAACTTTCCAATGGGCAATGGATGTTTCCTTTGAAGGTTTGATAAATGACATGGTGATCATCTTTCTTAGATGATCCTATCTAGATGATGTCTTAGATGATGTCACTATTTTCTAAAATGACCTAGATGATCACATTTCTCACTTGAGGTTAGTATTTGAAATATGTAGAGAGTTTAACATATCATTGAATCCTAAGAAATGCATATTTAGTATTCATGAGGGTAGGTTATTGGGTCATTTAGTTTTAAAGGATGGTATTTTCATAGACCCTGAAAGAGTTGAGTCCATGTTTTCATTACTATTTCCCAAGAACAAGAAGGGTTTATATATTTTCTTTTGAAAGATTAATTTTATAAGAAGGTTTACCCCATGCTTTGCAGAGTTAGTCAGGCCTCTTACTCACATGTTAAAAAAATGCAAGGAGTTACATGGACCAAGGAAGGTAAGAGGAATTTTGAGGCCATCAAGGACGACATCTCTGATGCACCTACACTTCTTGATCCTGATTATAAAAAAGAATTCTACTTGTATGCCTTCTCTACATTGGATACAATCTCTACCATGTTGATGCAGTAGAATGAGCAAGGTTTAGAATAACCTATTACTTTCTTTAGTTAGGAATTAGAGGGGTATGAAGAGAAGTACATATTTGTATAAAATCATATGATTGTAGTAGTGAGAGGTTTTAATAAGTTTAGTCACATGGTTTCCAATAATAAGATCATACTCATGGTGGTAAGCCCAAGTATTAAAGAGTTTATACTCAATAGAGACCTTAATGAGAAAAGAGCTAGATGGGTTAAAAAATGCATGGAGTATGACCTTGAGGTTAGAGTCATAAAGATTTTAAGGGGTAGAAGGCTATGTGATCACCTTGTATCATATTTAAAAACAAGGTAATGACCAAGTTTTGGTAGTCCATGATAACCAATAAGCAGCTGTAGACAACACACCTTTTAGTTGGTTACATGATATAACAAATTTTTTTGACTCAGGCCAATGTCCTATGGGGATAGATAGATCTAAGAGAAGGCACTTCAGTTTGAAAAGTATACCTTATGTATTGATATATGGAGTAATGATTTTGAGGTGTGTGGAATCATGCCAAATAGATAAGCTACTTGAATAGTTCCATGATGGTCCAGCTAGTGGGCACTTTGGTACCAAGACAACAACCTCTTAGATCATTAGATCTAGGTAATTTTGGCCTATAATGTTTATAGATGTAATTTTTGGGTAAGTAAGAGCCCAAAATGTGAAATGTTCATTGGTAAGCAAAAATTAGCTACCCTTCCCTTGCATCCCGTATAATTAGAACAACCCTTCATGTAATGGGGCTTAGATTTCATAGGGATGATACACCCCATTCAAGTAAAGGACATAAATGGATCATTATAGATAAAAAATAATTTACAATATGGGTCGAAGTAACTTCCCTAAAGGAAGATAGTGAAGATTCTATTTTGGACTTCTATGATAGCCTTATGACCAGATTTGGTGTGCCTTTTACAATCATTTTTGATAATGCATTAGCCTCCAGCAACAACAAGGTATGTGAGTAGGATATTTTACATGTAATTTATCTCAAGGCATCCTATAACTATTACCTATAGGTAAATTGACTAAAAGAGTCCAAAAATAAGAAATTGTTGAGGATTATTAATAAAACTATGGAGGATAGTCAGAGGGAGTGACATATTAGATTGAGGACTACCCTATGGGTAGATTGAGTGACACCTAATAAATATACTAGACACTCATCATAAATTATTTTATATTGGAAATAATCCAAACTTCATTTTTCTCTTTAACTACCTACATTAGAGCTTTCACAACAACTTGAGCTCTTAGAGGATGATGTTGTGCAAATAAGGTTAAATGAACTAAGACAATTAGAGGATACAAGGGACACTACTATGCACATCATGTGTTCTAATTAGCGCCAAGTGAAAAGGTAATTAGGTAAGATATCCTCCTCAAAAACATTCCAATAATGTGATATAGTCCTAAAATGGGATGAGGACCATGCAAAACTAGGAAAGCACTCCAAGTTTGATAGTCTTTAGATTGGGCCTTATGTTATCACAGGTTGTAAAGAGTGCAATGCCTTTGAGATTGCTAATTTGAATGGAGAGAGTCCTCCCATCTATATCAATGGGAGGTATCTTAAATTTTACTACTATTTTATCTCATGATATTTATGCATTGGTAGATATGTCTACCTTTACCTTTAAGTGCTCTTGCACATTTCTTTGTTTGTTATTTTTTTCTATTGTTTAGGTAGTTATTTTGTGTGTTTTTTTCTTTTCCTATTGTTTACTTGCATATAATTATTTCAAAGTGTTTCTAGGATTTATGTAAAATCCTTTTTATAAGTAATACTTCATTTTTATATTCATCATGAGAAAGTTTGATCAAATTATAGATTCCATGACCAGCAGGCTAGTTAAGCTAGCTGAGTCACCAAAAATGTTGGTCAATTTCTAGAACTAGAAATTGGCCAAACCTATAGCTTAAGGGATCATGGCCTATGTTTAAAATTTACTTGTTAGTCATGTTGAAATCACTCAAGACATGTTTATTCAATTTTTTATATAAACATATTCCAATCTTGTCTTAGTAGCCTTCAGTGAAGGGTTAAATGAAAAGGATGTATTTCATGCTATGTATTTACTCTACAAATTTGATGCCTTAGTGAATTTTATGTCTTAAGATACAAGTTTGGAAAAATGATTTAGTAGTATAGGACATGCCAAGGGATGTCAAAATTAAACTCCAAAAAATAGCCATTTGGATTCAAAAAAACCTTAACAAGCTCCTAGTGAATGCATTACCACCTAGTGTTGACATCTCACTTGATTAGATCATAGATAACTGACACATAGATAAAATATCAATTAAGTGAGACTATCAAGATAAAATAGATTATTTTTGATCTTGTACTCAAGATCAATGGTGATCTTGGAGGTCAACAATTCAAATTTTCCAAGTGGCAAGATCTCAAGTTCCCATAGGAAGATCTAATAGCATGTGGTGAACTAACAAAGCTAGTGGGTCCAACTAAGATCAATGGTGTGTGATCTATTATACCAAAGTCTATCAATAGTGAGAAAAGGTTAAAGATTCAAATTATCCCAAGGATAAATGAGTTCTTACCAAGTGTCACAACCATGACAAGTTATGAGGTCAATGTTGTGCATTTGATCTTATAAAATAAGATCAATGGCACACATTTAAATGAGAAAAAAAATCAATGGTGCATAGGTAAAGAATCTTAGATTGAATGTAAGGCATCCATGTGTGTCAAGATCACTAAAAAAATGAATCTAATAGAAAATCCATATAAAGCACATGGTGGTGGCAAGTATCTCAATCTATGAAGCCTAGGTCAAGGATCAATGGCTAACATTGAAAGCAAACTTCTGAAAGTAAATAAGATGATGACATGTGTCCAAAATATATGGTATGGTATAACTTATGGTAAATAGTGTGTTCTATAATGGATCCTAATAATTTAAGATATTTTAAAAGAGCATCAATGTAGAGAGAAGTGGAATAAGGAATGGTGTGACTATTGTAACTATTTTTTGAGGTGGCCTTGATCAATTAAGAGTTTTTAAGGAGCATAAACATAGGCTAGTTGTAACTATTGTTTTGAGTTGAATTAAGATAATTAATGACACCTTAAATGTCAAAATTTCTCTCCCCAACTTTTCTTTCTTCCTATAAATGTAGGCATTAAGCTCTTGATTTTCATCCCTCCATTGGTTATGGCAAACCTATGCTAAAATCATTTTGTAAACTCTTTTGAAGTAATATAAGATAACTTCAGATTCTAGTTGAATGCTAAGTGTAATTTATTAGAGTGTATAATGTATGTTACTTATTCATCACTTGTGTGTCCTTCATGTATCTTTCTTTAAGACTGTTAGTTTCTTGAAGGTTGTGTGAATTGTTAGCTAGTAAGGTTTCTCTTGAAGAGTCATAGGTCCATATTGTCTTATATAGACCTATCTCTTTCTATCATTCAAGTTGTAGGTCTATTTTTAGTATTCATAAAAAATACTCATGTTTGGAACTTTTTTATTGAATCTAATCAATTCTTGTCTCCATTGGATTTAGTCGCAGTCATTGAAGTGTCTAAGCTGAGAGTGAATCATTAAACATTCAATGCATCACCACATAGAGTAGGTTTTCATTCATGTATTTTTTCCCCCTTTTCATCCTAATAGATTAATTTTTAGTAAAATATACTCAAATTGTCATATCTGAGGAGCTAGCCTCATTTAAAATCCTAGAGGTCTAAATAAAAATTAGGTAACCTACAACCTAGGGTCATTCCCATGTTAGACAAGGTTTGAGAGTAGGAATTAAAAAATTATACTTTTATTTAGGGTTAAACCTAATATCCAATAGTAGGGTAGAATAAAAATTGATTGGTAGAATCCCTAGAGAGTCCTCTACAGGTTTCAATCATCTTCTAAGTCAAACTAGCCTTGCTAGATGCTTTTCCTTCTTCATCTTTCTAGTTGGGTCCTTGTCAAGGGTTTTAAGTAGTTTTCACCGTTAAGGATTGTTCACAAAAATATGACATTTAAATCATGAAAAAATTCCATAAACTTCAATTTTAGGACAATCTTCAATCATGTCTAACTCCCTAGACTCCCATGCTATACATCCATACATATATGAGATTCTAAAGTTTGCATCTCAAACTCTTCAAAGCATTCTCCATAACCTATCATGTTCTCAAGTCAAGAAATGACTCATTCATGGCATTTAATATGTATTAAAAAGTAAAATTCACCTTATAACTCTCCATGGAGGTTCTTCAATGCTCTGCAAGGTTCACTTGGTGTTAGAAGTGAGGATACATCTATTAAGGGTTTTTATGCCTAGTCTGCATATAAATACTCACCACCACCTTTGAACATTTTATTATGAATATGATGAGTCTCCTATTTTTATTCATGTTTGGAATATCTCCCTACATCTTTAAAGTTTCAACAATCCCCATCTCATATTCTTACCATTTTATTACTAACCTGTTGTGTTTATCTCTCTAGGAGTGCCCTTTACCTAAGATAGAATAGAGGGAACTTACACTATTTCCTCAAGATATTTTAATGTATGAGAGGATTGAGTAAGATATATATACCATTTATACCAATTTTCAAGATTTTACTACCACTAAAAGGCCTCTTACACCTCAACTTCCCAAGATAGACTTTTGATAATGTTGATTGTGTGCAAGATTTTGGGTGTTGACTATAGGTTATCCTTTAAAGACCAAATCTTACTCTATTTCATTGCCTAAGAGTCTATCATGAGATGATAATAATCACAAGGGAGGCATTCTAAGATCCCAATTCATCATTTTCCATGTTTTTCCTATCATTCCATCCATCTTTTCCTAACTAGGTGTAGTCAACTTTACTATAGCAGATTGTACGACTGTGTGTTTTATTCATGAAAGAGACATGCCTATAGGGTTTCCTTCCATGGTAAAACCTTGTATCTCCTAATAAAATATATAATTTTAGTCTTTAAACATATCTTATATTTTCATGGTAAGATACATATGTTTTTAGGATCATTCACCTCTTACTCACCACCATTCCATGAGTACCTACAGTCAAACTATAGGTAGTCCTTTTGGTACAAAAAGAAACTCTATAAGTGGTGCCTTGATGGTTTGAATATAGACATATAATACATTAATCCCATGCTATATCTGAAAATATTCATTCCCTACTCTTGGACTTACCAATACCAAAATAGTCATGTTTTAAATTCATTGTCCTATTACAATCAAGATGTCGCTACCACTTTGTAACCCAAAAAGGGCCTATAGGTGGTTATATTCCCCTCAATTTTATTGTCCATGCTTTGATTTCCCTTGGAGTCCCTTGGGATAGTTCAAACCAAATAAGGCCACTCTTATCATGAGTAATTTCAACTTTCATGCACTTTTTAGATCATAGGGTTATTTTAAGCTCAAAGGACTGTAGAGAATACTGAATTTTTAAAGTGAAGAATTGCATGATTTGGAATCCTTCCAACATTATACTCCGTTGATAAAACCTTCACTTTATTTTTTAAGGTCTCACTCTTATATGAGGTATAAAAGATATAAGAATTTAATAATTTTTAGACCTCTTATTATCCTATTCCATGATGACACCAAATATGGCCAAGCCTCTATTTTAGATTTTTTAAGGTAACTGATCCCTAAAACTCACTCTTCACATATGTACATGACTCAAGTCTACCTACCACTCGATAGTTTGACCATTGATTTTAAGGACATTATCTAGGATTTCAACCTCCTATGAAGGTCTAAAACATATCAAAACCTCTCCATTCAACACCTTCAAGCCTCTGTGAGAGCCACTTGTATATACATATGTAGTATACATGAGTAGTGAAAGTGGAATATGGATAATATGCATAGTGTGAATTTATCCAAAATGATTAGACTTTATCAAAGTATTAAAATGTACCCTCTTAAACCTTTAAATGCCTAAAAAAATTCAAGTGTCTCATTCCAATGTGTTTGGTTTCATATATGTTCATTAATGGTGTAGGACAATGCTATAAAGCTTGAACTGGTTATCACAGTCAAATATATGATATTTGAATAAAATAAAATTTATTTCTCATTCATAATTAATATATTAAAAATATCTTGAGAATTTTCATTTCATCTTCATGGACCTACTCAAAACCTCATACACCTCATTCACCATGACTGTAAGTGAATGTAAGGAGAACTAACTCTATTAACAAGTTCCTTGATTGAAACTCCATCGATTTATACTTTGAGACTAATATTAGAAAGAGATAAGATTAAAAATAAATTTTACTAATGAAACACAACATGTCACCTTCCTCTAAAACCATTACAAGTAAATAATCACCTTTGTAGCTGATGAACCTGTCTAAAACTGCCAATGCAAACCTCAACTTATAAATTGAGTTATTTGGATAATCCATTCACATATAAACATGTGAAAAACATGGAAACCATGGGATAATATTTCCACATTCTATAGAATCAATTTCATCCATTGGTTTGTATGTAACAACTCAAATAAGAAGAAAACCTGTAGGGTATGTGGATTATCATGAAAAATGAGATAGTAAAATTCTAAAGGATGGGTCATAAATCATAGGAAACAAATAATTGAACACATTCCATAAGAATTAATTAGACCAAGTTTAATATCTACCACCAAAATTATTTTACTTAAAACCTTTCTTATTGGTCGTACCATGAAGAAACTTGTTGACCAGTTTTGCATGTCTAGTGCAGTGATGGAGGAACAAAATGGTTTTTAGTTATTTTTGAGTATTCCAAGTATTATCAAGTGTCAATATACATTTAATTAATTTAAATAGACACTTTTAAACCTTTCCACATGTGCCACCCTCCTGTAGAGTCTGTATAACTACTAAGACTCCTTTTCTAACTATTTTCTTGATTTTAAATTGGAAACCTACACATTTTAGTTAATATTAACATACCCAAAAAGGAATATAAAATATTGTACATTGAGTATCATCTTGGAAAATGTTTCTCAAAACTAAAATTGTACCACCTTCATAAATGACTCAAATATGACCCTTAAGTGACATAGAATGACTTAAGACTAGATTTGACTATGACCAAGATTAATCGCACATCAAATGACATTAAATAAGACCATGACACACCCTATTTCATCTTAATAAACCTATATACAAGTTTTATATTATAGGGCTTGACATATTTTGACTTGTGGTTAAAATAGTTAACACACACAACAACGTAGGTTATGTCAATGAACCCGATGGTACTCATAGAATTCATTTTCTTGGTACCAGTCTGGATAAGGAATACCCTTAGGATAGTGTTTTCATATTGGAAAAATAATTAGGTTAGATGTGGATAATTTGTGAAAAATTTATTCAATTAGTTCTCCAAGGTTGTTGAATACTCGATGAGTAGGCACATTTATCCTCAAAGAAGGGGTTTACAAAGGTAAGGATTGTTGCATTTGTTGAGCTGGTCTAGGCTACTATGAAGGCTACACTGGATGAATATGTTATTGGTGATGAGTAATTTTAATTTAAATAATGGGTTTTGTAGAGTAATTTTTTACTCTACGTCATATTTAAAATTTTGAGTTGAGCACTGCAATTTTGGTTCCTTCATACCTTGGTCACAGCAGCAGAGTTAGGGAAGAGCACGGATTCATTTTCTAAGTGTCAAAATGTAGCAGAGGCCACCAAGTGTCAATTTCTGAGTGTGGGTCCTCTTTATTTCCATTTTTCTTTCCTTCACTTTATTTTTCCTAAGTATTGCATTCACACAGAAGCTGCCAAGTGTCACTTTCTGACACACAGAGTCAACCAGCTGGCATCCTTTGAGCCCCTATTTGTAACTTTCTAAAGAACCATGAATCATGCCATGTACCTAATAACAACTAAGTAGAAAGCACCAGGTGGTAGAAGTAGAAGGCCCTGAACTACTCTTTCAAATAACAACAGACGTCACCACGTGTATTCTTTTGAAAGACTTTGGTTCAACGCCTGGGTTTGATACTTTGGTCCAAAAGTGAAAGGCATCATTATATTTTGCTTAAGTGTTATAAAGTAGTGGATGTTGCCAAATGTCACTCTCTGATCCCTCTCTACTCCATCCCTAGGAAGAGTGGAATCCACCACATGCCCTTAACTAAAATAGCAAAAGATGCCATGTATCTTCTTTGAAGCTGCAGAAGCCTCCACATGTCGATGACCGAGAGATCATCTTTAAGTTTCATTTTTGAATAAAGATTGTGGTGGGCCTCAGATGTTACTTCAAAAGCCCGTGGAAGCTGCCAAGTGTCACCATTTGTAAGAGCTCGATATGTGTCTCGAGTGATACTACAACCTAGCCAAAGAAAAGCAGAGAGAGCCATGTGTCTTCAATGAATCCGATAGAAAATGCCAAGTGTCATTTTCCAGTGCCCCTTAAGTAATATGAGGATTTTTAGGAAATTGGCTAAGTGTCCTCTCCCATTTCAAAGCATTCTATGTATCTATTGTTGTAAAGTGAAACAGAGGGAAAATTAGGTGAAGTTAATTCAAGTAGATGGAATAGTTCATCAAGTAGATTTTTAGAGCCCCCAAAGCATTGAAGGCACCATCTATTTTGTCCCCTGCAAGTGAAGGATAGAGTGGAATTGCGTGGGAAATAAAGTGGTGCAAGGAGACATTCGAGGCTATATAAGAAGAAAAAATGAATAAAGGAGGGGGGGAATTCTATAGTTTTAGACTTTCTAGAGTTTTTGACCAATAATATCATTTTCTCTTGTCTCTATTTTCTTGAGTTGTAAAGTTGATGTAACTGTGCATGTTTTTGTGCCTTTTATGTGGCTAAATGAATTAATAAGATTTGAACTCCATGCCTTGGTTGGTGTTATCTGTGTCATTTGCAAAGTAGTCTATACTATAGATTTTTTGGAGTTGTGATCGGGAATGTCATTTGCTTTTGTCTCATTTTCTTGAGTTAGAAGGTTTGCATAACTGTACGTGACTTCTACGCCTCTTATGTGATTAGAAGATTCTATTTAGAAGATTGAACACTATGCCTTTGTTGACGTTCTTTGTATCTCAGCAAAAGAATCCCATATTGTGAGCCTCTATTTCTATTATTTCAATCTTTTACATTGATCATGCACTTGTCTGATCTTAAATGTAATTGAATCCTATAATAGTTTCACTATGCTCAAGTTAGGATTAGGATTACACTCAAGTGCATCACCATAGTTAGGTTTCATTCCTACATTTGCATTCTTATTTAATCTTCTATCCCTTTTCCCCTAACACTTGACACAAAAGAAGAGACCAACTTTTCTAAAACCTAGAGGTTGTTTCAAGCCCCATTATCCCACAACTTGAAACTTCCCATTGTTGATCGATTAAGATCAATTGCAATTTTTGTCATCAATAGTTTTTGGCATGCCCAGTGTGATCAGTCTTGAAATTTCTTTTAAGACTACATGAACCAGAGAGCTACGAGGAGTCAGAGTTATGGACCAGTCACTAGATCACAATCTACTGCAAATCCATGTATTGTTTTTCTACCTCTAGTAATTAGTCCAAGAAGAAGAGATAACCAGTTCATATCAATACCAAATATGGGAGCCAACATCCCCCCAAGAAATTATGCAAGCTGGAACATTGGTAGCCCCTTAATCCTCTCAACACCATCGACTATTTGGGACCCTATTCCAGTAAATGCTCTAAAGGCCCTACCTAAATTCAGTGGGCGAGACACAAAAACACCCGTGGAACATCTTCAATATGTATTAGATGTCTGTGCCATACATGGTGTCACAGAGCAAAATGTGGCCCTAAGGTTGTTAGCAGCCTCATTCAAAGGGAAAGCTTTAGAATGGTATCAGTCTTTGACCCCAAATACCATATCCACATGGGACCAGCTTAGAGATCAGTTCTTTGAAAGATTTGTAGAGAAAGGTGATAAGTCTTCTTTATTATAATAGTTGATCACCATTCAAATGGGACCACAAGAGGACATGACTGACTTCAACACCAAATTCTAGAAGACTTAGGATAGAATCCCTGTTGTAGCTAAACCACCACCTAGTATGGCCATAGTATTCTATCTCAAAGCTTTAAATTTAGATATATCTGTTATGATTCAGTCATTAGGAGGACACACTTTACTAGTAGCTTATGACCTTGCGGTCATAGCTGAGAATCATTTAATTGATGTTGGAAAATTACCTCCAAGGCCTCCCATGCCTATGTTCCTAGAAATTCCTTACCCTTACCTCAAGAAGTTCTTAAGGCTATAAGCCCACTTGTATCTATGTATACTTACCCTTCATCATCTATGAAGTAATCGGTCCCTGCTCAGTCATCTGAGATGGATGATATCAAGATTATGCTAAGGACATTCTCCAATGAGCTGATTAATATGAAGAGGTAGCAGAATACTTTCCCTAAGCCCCCTTATCAAGGCTGTCAAGGAAATAGGTTTTCATCCCAACCAAACCAATATCAAGGCCCCCCAAGGCAAACCAATCATCAACCAACAAATCAATTAGTTGTAGTTCCCACACCCTCATAGATCCTTCCTTCCAACTCAAATAGGGAGATGGTTCTAGGTTAGAATAATTATATGGATGATACTAATGCTTGGTGTTTCCCTCGTAATGATGCTCACATAGCCAGAGATTACCCTAGGGGTAATCTACAACAAAGAGTGGATAAACAGAGAAGAATGGATGGTCGGTTTGCTAGCACTAGTAACAATCAAGCCTACCAGTCTCCCGAGATGTAGAATTCAATTCTAGTGGCTTTGATGCAAGGAATGTCCTTACAACAGAAGGAAGAAATAGCCCAAGAACATGCTTTCTTCTCATGGGTTGAGGATGAAGAAGCAGTCTTCTTGAATGAAGCATCTACCTCCCAAAGGCTAGTAGTGCAATCTGATTATTACACCAGATCAAAGAGGAGGATGGTGGAGCAACCTGAGATTGCAAGTGGTTAGATCAAGAATAGTCCTCCATCTCAAGGGCAAAGGAGTGCTACTATTAGACAAAAAGTGCCTTAGTTAGTACAAGATCAAGGGATCCCTATCCAGATTCAAGAAAGGATGAGGTATCTTTATTTCCAAAAAAATTAGTCTTTGGGACCAATCAACATAGTGGAATAATTAAAGAAGACTCCAGTGCAAGTATCTATATGGGATATCTTGGCTATTCTTGAATAAAAGACATTACTACAAGAGGCTCTGCAAGGGCAAGTAGTACCCAAAGAGGCTATTACCAAGGAGGGATTTGCTAAAAAGGAAAAGATCAAAGATATGGTTCCTCCAAAGACAACAACATTCGTGAACAATGTAGCACAAGTAAATCCAAGCCAGAGCCTTTCTATTTGACTCTGATAGTTGGAAAGAAACTTCTACATAATGCATTGATAGATTCAGGAGCTAGTACAACTATGATGCCTAAGAAAATAGTTGATGCTTTTAAAATAAAATATGAACCCCTTACAAAGGGAGTTATGTAGCTAGATGGCAAAATAGTGCAAACCATAGGGAGAATTAAACAACTCCCCTTGCAATTGTACACATTTCCCAACATTATTGTTAAACAAGATATAGTAGTCATAGATATAGCTCCTATCTTTGGCTTATGCTTATATAAGGAATTTACAACAAAAATAGGAGGATATATGTCTCTTGACTAGTATCACCTCATCCTGAGAACCAGATACGGTTCAAAAATGAAAATTCTATCTAAACCACTATCTAAAGACCACATCACCAATGAACCAACAACAAGATTAGAAGCAGATCATGCCATGTTGAATAAAGAAGAAAGGACTTTTGTTGAAGGACTAGGCAATTGGATTGAGCATAATCAAGAAGAAGAAAATAGCCAGTTGTTGGCTATGATGCATAGTGAACCGTGTGGTAACTATGACTCTACTGGTTTGGGCACATATGTCATTTTTGATGGAGATCAGGTGATCCCAAATGTTATAAGGAATGAGGCACCTGCAGCTCAAGATTTAGAGGTCTAGACCTTGAATTTTGATGGGGCCAAAAGTAAACATGGTGTTCGAGCAAGAATTTGTCTTATTGCTCCAAATGGTGATAAAATTTTAAGGACTATCCAATTCCAATTTGCTTGCACTAATAATGATGTAGAATATGAATATTTAATACATGGGCTTCTATTGGCCAAGAAAAAGGGAATAAAGAACCTAAGAGTAAGAGGAGATTCAAAATTAGTGGTGAAGCAAATTAGGGAAAAGGTAGTGGCCAAGAATGTGAGAATGAGATCCTATAGGCATAGGATTTGGGATTTGATAGAAGATTTTGAAGCTTTCAATATTGATATAATCCCTAGAAGTCAAAACTCTGAGGCTAATAGGATGGCTTAGATTGGCTCACAGTTTGACCTAGCAACTGGCCTATTGGTTAATAATGAGTCAGTAAAAGTTATAGTGAGGCCGACCATCCCAGACAATGATGAAAATTGGCAAGTGTTTGAAAATGATGCTTTGGTAGTCTCTTTCTTATAACAATTAGATGAGTTTGCTGATCAGTTGCAAACTAAAATTGAAGAGGCATATGGTGATTGGATTATTCAATTAAGGACTAATAATCTCCCTAAGGGATTGATCACCTTAAAATTTGTTTGACCTAGAGGATGTAAGCCTGGAAAAGAAAATGTTCCAAGTAGATAAAGTAGACTATTCTAAGGTAAGTGAGTGACGAGAAGAAGCTAAAAGTTGAGAATTATACAACTCAAGAAGAGAAGGAAAGACTAATTGAATTGTGCCAGAGATATGATAGAGTCATAGCTTGGAGCTATGAAGACCTTCATGGATACAACAGAGACATTATCTAGCACATGATAGAATTAGATGAAGGGTCTAAGCCCATCAGATAGAAATAGAGGCCAATAAATCCAAGGATTGAGCCTTTAATGGTAGATGAGTTGCAAAAAATGTTAGATTCAAAAATAATATTTCCAATCAAGCACTCAACTTGGGTATCAAATCTAGTCCCAGTTAGGAAAAAGAATGGAAATGTAAGACTATGTGTAGATTTTAGAGATCTAAATAGAGTATCTCTAAAATACCACTATCCCTTGCCCTCCATGGAATAAATTCTACAAACTATAGTTGGATCAGAGAGGTTTTCTTTACTTGATGGTTTCTCTAGATACAACCAAATTTGGCTAGCTGAGAAAGACTAATACAAAACTGCTTTCACTACCAAATGGGGGACATTTGCCTATGCAAAGATGTCATTCAGCTTATCAAATGTAGGAGCCACCTTTCAATGAGCCATGGATATAGCCTTTGGTGAACTTGTAAATAAGGTCATCCTAGTCTATCTGGATGACCTCACTATTTTCTCAAAAAATGTCGATGATCATTTTGATCATTTAGAATATGTCTTCAAGAGATGTCAATATTTTGGGATATCATTGAATCCCAAGAAATGTATTTTTGTTGTACCTCAAGGTAAACTATTAGGGCACATAGTATCTAAGGAAGGAGTTTCTATAGATCCCAAGAGAATCATAGTAATAATGGACCTACCTCTTCCAGCCAATAAAAAGGTAGTCCAGACCTTTTTAGGGAAGATCAATTTTGTCAGTAAATTCATATCTAATTTAGCAGGTTTGGTTAGACCAATGACACTCTTGCCAAAAAAGGACTTGGTCTTCAAGTGGACTACAGAAGAAAGTCAAGGTTTTCAAGAGGTCAAGAAGGCTATCTCAGCAGCTCCAGTGCTCAAGAATCTAGATTTTCTCAAGCCCTTCGTAATGTATGTCTATGGAGGAGAGTCAAGAATTGTTGCTATTTTGACGCAAAAGATGATAGACTAGGACATCAAGAGGAACACCCAATAGCATATTTCTCAAGGACCCTTAGGGATTATGAGACCAAGTAAAATTTTGTGGAAAGACAAGCCTATGCCATGGTGAAAGCCCTCAAGAAATTTAGGCATCTGATATCAGGGAACAAAATTTTGATACTTGTAGCTCACCCAAGTGTCAGGGAATACATCATGGAGGGGGAGATTATTGAGAAAAGAGCTAATTGGATTACTAAGATCCTTAAATATGATGTATAGGTCAGACTCGTAGAGCTTTTGGAAGTATAGGAAAGGAGGGATATAGCCCACGATTCATTAGTCAAGCATCAGGGGATGGTTAAGAATTGTTTTGATAAAAGGACTTCAAATCCTAATTTTGAAGTCGGCTTGATTGTTTTGAAATGGGATGCACTGGCTACCAAGCTGAGTTAGCATACCAAATTTGAAGTGCTATGGACTGGTCCATATAGAATTCACGCATTCAGGCAGAAGAATTCTTTTATGCTAGAGTTGATGGAAGGGGAACTTGAAGAGATTCTTGTAAATGGAATCTATTTGAAACATTTCAATTGACTTGGGTCTCTCATGTATTATAGTTAAATAATTTCCCTTTATCACATGGTTTTTCTATTATTTTCTCACTTTGCTTGTGAATTAGTGTATTAAACATATGTCGACAGCTCTTTTAAAGCTGTAATTTCCACAATTTTGAAATTTTGATGCAACAGAAGTAGGGTTCTTTTTGAGCAAGCTCAAAAGTCTAGGAGGTCACCAGTAACTGTAGAGTAATTTTTTACTCTATGTCGTATTTAAAATTTTGGGTCAAGCACTGCAATTTTGGTTCCTGCATACCTTGGTCACAGTAGTAGAGTTGGGGCAGAGCACAGATTCATTTTTTGTCTAAGTGTCGAAATGCAACAGAGGCTGCCAAGTGTCACTATTCAAGCATGGGTCCTCTTTATTTCCCTTTTTCTTTCCTTCACTTTATTTTGCCTAAGTATTGCATTCACATGGAAGCTAGCAAGTGTCACTTTCCGACACACAGAGTTCGCTAGCTGGCATCCTCTGAGCCCCTATTTGTAACTTTCTAGAGAACCACAGATTGTGCCATGTACCTAATAACAACTAAGCAAAAAGCACCACGTGGCAGAAGCGGAAGGCCTTGAACTACTTTTTCAAAGAATGGTGGAGGCCACCATGTGTCTACTTCTGAAAGACTTTAGTTTAACGCCTGGGTTTGATACTTTGGTCCAAAAGTGAAAGGCATCATTATATTTTGTTTAAGTGTTATAAAGTAGTGGATGCTACCAAATGTCACTCTCTGAGCCCTCTCTACTCCATCCCCAAGAAAAGTGGAAGCCACCACATGCCCTTAACTGAAGTAATGGAAGATGCCACATATCTTCCTTGAAGCTGTAGAAGCCTCCACATGTCAATGACTGAGAGATCATCTTCAAGTTTTATTGCATTGTGGTGGGCCTCAGATGTTACTTCAAAATCTTGTGAAAGCTGCCAAGTGTCACCATTTGTAAGAGCCTGATATGTTTCCTGAGTGATATTACAACATAGCCAAAGAAAAGCAGAGAGAGCCTTGTGTCTTCAATGAATTTGGTAGAAAGTGCCAAGTGTAATTTTATGGTACCCCTTAAGTAATACAAGGATTTTCAAGAAATTGGCTAAGTGTCCTCTCCCATTTCAAAACATTCCATGTATTTGTTGCTGCAAAGTGAAATGGAGGGAAAATTGGCTGAAATTAATTTGAGTAGATGGAACAGTTCATTAGGTAGATTTTTGAAGCCCCCAAAGCATTAAAGGCACCATCTATTTTGTCCCCTGTGAGTGAAGGATAGAGTGGAATTGCATGGGAAAGAAAGTGATGTAAGGAGACATCTGAGGCTATATAATAAGAAAAAACAAAGAAAGGAGGGGTGGGAACTCTATAGTTTTAGATTTTTTAGAGTTTTTGACCAGTAATATTATTTGCTCTTGTCTCAATTTTATTGAGTTGTAAAGTTGATGTAACTATGCATGTTTTTGTGCCTTTTATGTGGCTAAATGAATTAAGAAGATTTGAACTCCATGCCTTCGTTGGTGTTATCTGTGTCATTTGCAAAGTAGTCTATACTATAGATTTTTTGAAGTTGTGATTAGGAATATCATTTGCTTTTGTCTCATTTTCTTGAGTTGGAAGGTTTACATAACTGTACGTGACTTCTGTCCCTCTTATGTGATTGGAAGATTCTATTCAAAAGATTGGACACTATGCCTTTGTTGACATTCTCTTTATCTCAGCAAAAGAATCCCCTATTGTGAGCCTCTATTTCTATTATTTCAATCTTTTAAATTGATCATGCACTTGTCTGCTCTTAAATGTAATTGAATCCTATAATAGTTTCATTGTGCTCATGTTAGGATTAGTATTACACTCAAGTGCATCACCATAGTTAGGTTTCATTCCTGCATTTGCATTTTTTAATCTTCTATCCCTTTTCCCCTAACACTTGACACAAAAGAAGAGACCAGCTTCTCTAAAACCTGGAGGTTGTTTCAAGCCGCATTGTCCCACAACTTGAAACTTCCCATTGTTGATTGATTAAGATCAAACACAATTTTCATCATCAACAGGTTTAATATATGGTGTTTTCACCATTTATACATGATTCAACTTGATTACTCCATTTTTAACAACATTCTTGTTGTGATTAAATTACTTAGATTTTTCATAATATTGACCTAGGTTGGTGCCAGTACTTACACTTGGACTTGGTTTTGATTCTAATTTTGTCCATTTTCTTGATTTTGGTTTTGATTTTAATTTTATGAGTTAATATTAATAATTCATTTTTTAATAAATCTTTTTCATTTAGAAAACCTTTGTTCATGATCTCTTTAAAAGTGTGTGCACACTGTAGCTCCAAATGGTAAGATATCTCACTATGTAAATTTTTGGTAAACATAATGGCTAATTATTTATCTTGTAATCTATGAGTGAATTGACTATCAAGTGCTCTCCATCATTATAGATACATTATAGATATTTCATTATTTTTTCTTAGCTTGAGTCAAATCTACCAACGAAATCTCATGTTCAAGATTGCAAAAGAAATGTTACACAAACTTGTTTGAAAGGTCATCAAAATTAGATATTAAATTATTCAAAATTTTTAATAACCATTCCAAATCCTATCCTACTATAATTCAAGGAAATAAAATTAGGAGGTATATGTCACTGTAGGTCACTAGATGGCAAGCAACAAAGAATAATGTTAAATGGGCCTTGGGGTCTCCCTTACCCTTGTATTTGTTAAAATTTGGTGTTTTGTACCCTTGAGGAAATGGTATTTTTAGATACTCCATGTTTAATGGGTAGGAAGACACATCATCCAACTTAAACTTCTGTGTCTATTTCTTGGCTTGGATGGTGGCAATAGCATCCTTCATTTTTTGTAGTTTATGTGCAAAGAAACTAGATGGAATATTGGCTTGAGGTAGAAGTTGGGTGGTCAAAGGTGGATTAACTTGATCAGGATATAATGGAGGAATGATTTATTATCTAATGTTGGTTTACCTAGGGAACTAACCAAGAATATGTGTCCATGGATTGGGGTGTGATTATTGAAATTGCACACATTGTGGTGTGATATTCTAGTTTGATTTCAATATATAGATCTCTTTTTAGGGGAATTATGGTTGAGATGTAAGTATATGGATTTGAGTGAAGTAATGTGCCTACTGAGGTTAAAGAGGGACTTGATGCCAACTAGTTAAACCTAGCTGAATAAGGGGAACTTATGAACTAAGACCCTATTATTGGATTTGTGGCACATTTGTAATGAAAATCAATTATTGCCTAATTGGTACTTATGGAATAGTAGTACCTCTTGGTTGCATGAACACTTTTTAGGAAGTATATACTTGTAGAGTGTTCAAATTTTATTATTAATTAATGGATATACATTATTTATTAGACAACATTTATGAAGGCATGTTGGTTTGTAACTATTGATTTGTACTTGTCACTACCTAATGAGGAACAACATTTGTTTCCCTTATTAAAGTGGCATAATTTTTTGCCTTTGTTGTATTTGTATATTGGATTGTACCTATTATTGTGTAATTTTATTCATTACCTATTTTGGTAGAGTAACATTCATCATGCTTTGTTGAGGTAAGGCACTAGTTTGCATTTGATTACTTAATCTTTGTGATTACATGCTCAAAGAAGTAGTTGGTTGAGGATTAAATGTAACTTGTTGTGGTTGGTATGTAGGAGTTCCTGACCCTTGCTATTTCAAACTTCTCTTGGCATTAACTAGAGGCACTTATTTTGGACTAGTTGTTGATGCATTTAAACCTCTTTGGCCTAGATTAGATGACACTACTGTGTTATCTACCATGTTTGGCACATTTATTTACAGAGAAGTAACATATACATCTTTGATATTTGGGGCATTGAACATGTTACAAACCAAAGTGATTTACGTGAATGGGTATATACCCTAATTATCTTGACCTATCAATTTGATTGATACTCCTATTGAAGGAGCTAGGTCGATGAGTGGAGCATTTAACATGGCCATGTTATTAAAACCACATGCTAAGTTCAAATAGGTTTGTTATGCTATTAACATTTGTGTAAAATGGTCTTCCATAAGGACATTTCCTATGAAAAGCATACATGTATCTTGTTATGACATCATCATGAGAGCTTGAAGATTGCTTGAAGAGGCATGTTTGATGGTTTGATTATAAGGTATAGTTAAAGGCACTCTAAATAGACTAGGAAAATTTTCATGGGGGAAGGCTATTGGAAACTTATACCCTACATCTGTAGCTCTAATTAAATTTTTTTACTTTTTTACACAAAAGTGATGATCAAACAAATAAATATCATAATCTAATGACATAGTAACATAGTATGGTTGTTGTTGAGCTTGGTCTACAACCGATGGTACACTACCAAGGTACTATGCTATATGCTCTTGATCATGCTTTGAATATTGATGCATGTTGACTAAATAGTGGGATAGAGTATCTTGGATTTATTCCCTAGATTGATTATTGTAAGGGGGATAAGGATCTATCTCACAAACTACATCATGACCATAGTGGTCTTGAAAAAATTCATCTTGTGCAACCTTATTATCATATCTTGGATTGTATATGGATCTAATACAAGTATAGTGAGACATAGTCAAATCAATGATTAATGTTTTTTAAAAAAGGCATAGATTTATATAAACTCTTAAAAAAAATGTCAAAATAAAAATAGTATGAACTTAGTCTAACATGATCTAAAAGTGGAGATTTATCTCCAAAGGCTCTAAGGTAAAACTTGGTCTAAAATAGTCTAACATCAAATGTCTATCATCAAATGTATTACACAAAAAGGTCAAGTTGATGAATAAAAACTGAAATGCCAAACCTTAGGTTACAAAGTGTTTCGAACAAGACTAATCTAATGTAAACAAAAGTTACTAGGTCTTTCAAGGAATGTATAAAAGCTAGGCTCAAAACAAGTATTACTAGGTCTTTTATAAAAGTCACAAAAGCTAGACTTTAAACAAAATAGGGTGAGAGATTTATTATAACAAATTTGAAACACTTTGGCATAAACTAGGCATTCATATTTAGACATGAACTTGGTCATTTGATGAAAGCAATGAAATAATAGGCATGTGGAAGATAGACTACTTCCCTAAATCTAGGCACAAAAATAATTTTGAAATTGAATAAAGAATTAACCTAAGTTACACAATGCAAAAGTGAAAGGCAAATGATCTAAGCCAAAATTACATAAGGCATAGACATAAATCAGTCAATGTTTAGATTTAGAATTATCAAGGTTAATTAGAAACTCAACTTATAAAACTAGCCTTTTCTTAAATAGACAACAAGATAGATAAGAATGAATGTCATGATGGTACTAGGCATATATCCAAAAGGCACACATGGATTTGGTTTTAACATTGGAATTTGGGACACAAAGAAATACGTATTTGAAATTATTTTATTAATGTAACGATGTTATCACACTCTAAAGATATGATCAATGGTTTGTTTCAAGACTCTAAGGCATGAAATTCAAAATGAATTGGGTAGCATAATGACACCCTTTTAAATTGAATGATAAACACACACCAAGGTTGATAAAAAAACACTACAAAACATGCACAATGTCATAATGATAGCATAAATCATCTTCAAACAAAGGAGCGATGTATAAACAAGACTTGTTTTTAACATGGTATGATTAAAAATAGATATTTTAACTCAAGATCATGCAAGAATAGATAGCATGACACAAACACCTAAGTATAACATCCTAAATCCTAAAAATGACAAGGTTTCATAATAATATCAAATTTTATTGATATAATTTCTCTTGAGAGGATTTTAATTGTTAATCCAAAATGTAAAAGTGCATGAAAAGTAGGGTTTTTATGCCCCCTTTCTCTCAAGGTTTTTTACTGTGACATAGAACTTTAAGATACTTGACCTACATCAATAGTATGTCTATGATAAGTGGGGTTGTCTAACTATTCATTTATATTTGTCTATAAATGGTTGCAAGTGTGTTTAACACTAGAGATGCAATCACAAAATTTGGATCTGCATCAACCAGCTAATTGTAAAAATGTCTTGTCCTTTTTACAATCACTACATACATTAATTACTCAATTTAATGTGATGTATAAGTTGCCCCTATGTTTTTAGGTTGAGTACCACTAATGGAGATTATTTTAACTACTCAAAACAATTGTCCTAGTGGGTCACCCTCAATTTATATACCCCACCATGGAGTGGGGTTCAAATGATGTTAGGAGATGAATTCTTACATCAACATTTCCCTAGTTATCCCATGAGGAGGTGATGAACTCCTATTCACAAGCTAAAATACATGAAAATAAAGAAAAATGGAAGGACTTTAGGGTTGGTTTTAGGTTACCCAAATCATTCATATTTGGGGAGGGTCTTAATAAATTTCCTTCCATGCTTTTAGAATAAAGTGACAAAGGCAAATAATGATAATTTTTGGTCACTTGAGTTCCATGAAGGGGATGGGGGAGAGCATACACACATCACTCATTTTTCTAAAAACAAACAACTTCAACATACAAGCATAAAATGAAAAACTCTTAAGAGTTGTAACTAATGTGAGAGTTCAGTTTTATTGCACCAAAATGAAATGTGTTGTGAAATTTTAGCCTCTTGGCATTTGAATGTTGAAAATTTTGAAAAGGTAAAAATGATTTAAACAAAAATATTATTAAAATACCAATTTAAAATTTGAAATTTGCAAATTAAAATTGTTTTAAATGTCTCATTATAGACTTTAGATCCTGCAAAACATGTTAGGGAGTCCTTATGCTTAGAAGCACATCACGAGTGAATAAATGACTTCCTAAATATTCTTATCAAGTTTTTGGTTTTTTACACATAGTACAAAACCACATAAACATAAAGTAATACCTCAACTCTCTCTACAAAACCATGACTGTTAACACAGTACTGCAACTTACATTAATATAGAGTATTTAAAGCAATATCACTAGTCTAAGCACATCACAAAAATAAATAGAATATCACTACTCACAAAGTTGTGATATTATAATTTAACATTATTATTAGGAAATGGTTAGTAAGTAAACCACTAGTGGTTAAACATAATATCATAAAACTCTAGGCAATTGTTTCCAAACAAGTTTTCGCTTTTCACATTCAAAAGGAAATGAAAAACTAAGAAATGGTCAAGGGTTTATACGTACCCAGATGAGGTCTTGCGCACCAAATTCAAAAAATAGCAGGAACTCCTCTTTGGTTGTGGAGGATGACACCTGTAGAAGAAGGAGACTCAAACACATAAGCTGTTAGATGACTAAAAAGTGGACTGCCAAGTGAAAGCTTGGTTATAGAAGTGCAAAGACTTCTTAGGGGATGATAGTCCACTCATAAAAAGTAGAATATAGTCAGAAATAGAAATGATAAAGAGAGTATAAAAGAAATGAAAACAAATGCATACCTGTTATGTAGCAGTCTATTTTCCACAGTCACCAGCATCAGTGGTTCTACCGGCGTCGGTCAAGGAAGTCACCGACGTCGGTTAGTCTACCGATGTCGGTAGGGGTAATGGTCAAGGTCGGTCAGGGCAATGGCTTGGGACAAGTTTCAAGTCTGGTTTATAATCTGTAGAATGGTCTGAGAGTCTATTTGGAAGTCAGAGAGCCTATTTGGAGGTCAGAGAGCCTATTTTGGTGGTATATGTAGAGCTATAAGGTAGAAAGTATGGTCTGAATAAGAGACTAGAGAGAGGACAGGGTGATAGGGAGACATGGATTAGAGAAGGCCTTTTAACTTCTCAAGGAAGGGCAGGTTGGGTCTGGGTAGTGGTTTGCTTAATAGATGAATTCAAATAAAAACTAAAATGAAAAAAAAAGAAATACCTATCTACTGCTTGCTGAAGGAGGAGTGAAGGAGACTTATTGCTGATGCTGTTGATGGACCTGCAATGCCTTTGATCTCACAGTTTGGAGCTATACCTACAGAGTACATGTAGCTGGTGATTATTGATATGCAAGAGGGAGAGAGAGAGAGATCGAATGCCAAGTGCAAAGGAGTTCACATTCGTGGGGTGGGGTAGTAACGAATGTAGAAAACTGGTTTTAAAGAAAATTGACGCCGGTAGAGCCATCGACGTCGGTCGCATAATGATCGATGTTGGTGGCCAAAGAATGGGGACAGAGGCTAATTTTAGCCTTCTGTCTATTTTCACATGTTGCCAGGGTCAAATGGTATGGGAAAATGGTCGAGAGGGGCTTAAATGAGTCTGAGAGGAAGGGTCAAGATGGGATTTGGGTCATTAAGGCATGGCATGGGGTGAGGGGATCCAAGGAGAGGAATTTGAGGTGGCATGAGGTGGCATGGGTGAGGTGGCAAAGGGGAAATTAAATTAAAATATTTAATTATTTTAATTTAATAATGGAGTGGGTTAAGATTTCGGTTAAAGGATGGACCAAGGGGTAACACGATTTTGGTGTTTATATTTGCCCCTTTTTGTCTTGTTGGTTGTTCTTGACAAACTGCAAGACAAAAATAGGAGTTGGTTGCCCCAGGTATGGGATGAGGTGTTCCCCCCTCAAAGTGGGAGTCAAGGGAAGGGAACCTGAGATCAAGTGTCGATTTGATAGAGAGATAGATAGAGAGGGTGATTTTGAATGTTGCAATAGTTGTGATTGCACGTATACCACTTCACGAGATGGTCATGTAAAATTATCATAGGTCGAGGTCAAGGAGTGCCAAAATTAAAGTAATTAGGCCCCAGCATTTAGTCATAGTTGATCAGGTTATTCAATCTAAGCTGAAGCTCCAATGGTCATCATGTTCTAAGTATCCCAGGCTCAGGAAGTGCTCTTGGAAACATGAAAATGTCATAAGTAGTGGGAATCAACCGGCTTGTGATCCTATACTTGTGAGGGTCAAAAATGTGGTATACAGACAATTTTGCTAACCATTCATGAGGTAGCATACATACAAAAACAACTAAGGTAATGTTTGTCTTGGAAGTGGTTAGAGTCTGAGGAGATAGTTGTGATCTCCAAGGTCGTTGGTTGAGGTAGGTCGAGATAGATAGCTGGTCAAATGAATGGATGGATGAAAGAATGTGGCTAAGCTAACCTCAGAAGACGTCATGTCATCTGAGTGCTACCTACATAGCCCTTGTTGGAAGGGCCTTAGGCCAATGTAGTTCTCCCCAAAGGGAGGAAGGGTCAAAGTGGTTGATGGTCTTGGATGAGGTTAAGTCATGGTCAATTGAGGAAGGAAGGTTTGTCCATTAGAGAGACGAACAAATGAAGCTGGTCGAGTTAACCCCAAAGGATGTTATGTCATTTGAGTGCTACCTACATAGCCATGATCATTTAGGGCCTCAGATCAATGTAGTTTAGACTGGTTGACAAGTTGGTTGATGATTGCTTTAGACTAGGTTGAGGTCAAGTCATGGTCAAAAGGTAGAATGGTTTGTCCATCAGGTAGATGAATAAACAAGGGTAGTTGAGCTAACCTCAGAGGACGTCATGTCATCTGAGTGCTTCCTACATAGCCTCGATCGTTTAGGGCCTCAAACCAATGTAGTTCAGACTAGGAGACAAGATGGTTGATGATTGGTTTTGTCATGTATTGAAATGATGAGGATAAGATGATGTTACAACCTTTTCCATATTGTGTGATGGTGTATTATATAACATTGGTTGAGGGGTCTTTCATCCCTAGCAATTTTCCATATTCATGATGGATGTATGTTAAAAATGAATTCAGGTCTATTTATGCTTCAGCAAGTAATGGTTTATGCTTGGCATAAATTGTGTGGTCGATAGTTTCCATGTGTATTGGTGTCCATAGAAACTATGTGAAGTGGACTATGTCATGTTGGTGGTCTGAAAATATTTGGGTTAACTTGGTTTGAGAAAATAATTTGGTTAAATGTGACCAAAGTGTGAAAAAAAAGTGAAAGGCAAATTTCTCTTTCATTGACACGGACCAAAATGATAGCATAAATAGGGGTTGTTAGAACCAAGAGCCCCATTCATGCATTACGTCATTGACCATGGGTTGTGTTAGAGAGGTAATTGAATCACTTTGACATTTAAGTGAGCTCGAAGTCCCTTGAGCAGGTGATATGATATATGAGGATAGGGTAATCCCTTTTAGAGTAGAGAGAACCTTGCCCCTTTTTATAGGAGACCTTGAGATGACTACAAGCCAAGTCCATGACCCCCCCCCTTTTTTTTGAGCAGACTGATCAATGCGAGAAGTCTACTTAGAGATGTCATTTTGCTTTGTGGTTATTTGTGAAGCTGATCGATGCGGGAAGCTTCTAAGAAAGTGTTGTTTGTACCAAGATTTTAGTCATAGCCATCCTTCAAGGGAGTGGTCTATATTTTTGCTCTATATATTTTTGAGGTCTTTGAATAGCTATCCTTCAAGGGAGCAGTCTATTAGCTACAAGAATGATAGTATAGCTATCCTTCGAGGGAGCAGTCTATCTTTTAGAGTTTGTGACCTTGGATATTTTGACATCTTGATTAATTTTTGATAGAATTTTGAGTCATGGACAAGACTATAGAAGTTTAAGGGCTCCCTTTTATTAGGACAAAGCATCCATACGTTATAAAAGGGTTATATAGGATTTGTTAGGGGGAATAAGGTTGAAAGGAATGAGGATTAAGAGGATGGGGAATTGCTCAAGGGACAAGCTCAAGTTAAACATCAAGCGTATGAGTACTCGACTAACAGTAGAATGGTCACATATGCAAGGCATTAAGAGGCTCAGGTTCTGGCCATCCATCGAGAGAAGACAGACGATAAGTCCCTGACCCATACTTGTGCATGATGATGAAAGGTCTGAGCCAATTAGGGGCAAACTTGCCTCATTTACTTTGCTCCATATTAGTCACGTGTTGGCTAATGTTGGACATGAAGTTGGTTGATATGTTGTTAGATTGTTTGGCTGGTTGATGTTTGCTCATTTTTTGGTTGATTGATGTTTGGTCGAGGTCAGTTGATATCTCGTCGAGGTTTGGTTGAATGTTTGGTCAAGGTTTGGTTGATGTTTGGTCAAGGTTTGGTTGATATTTGGTTGATGCTTGGTCAATGTTTGGTTGATGTTTGGTTGATTGATATGTTGCCAGATTATTTGATTGGTTGATGTTTGGTCATTGTTTGGTCAATGATGTTTGGTAGAGGTCGGTTGATATCTAGTTGAATGTTTGGTCAAGGTTTGGTCGAGGTTATGATAGGTGCTTGGTTAGTTGAACTCCCCCAGTCATTTTATGGTAGGAAGAATGTCTAACACCCAGTGCTGATGATTAATGGGTTAGATCAATGAGATGGAGAGAAGACGAGAAGGATACCTAGATACCCTACCTGGTTGATAGGTTAGGGATTCGAAGCGAATGGTGTTTAGATAGTGAAAAATCTAGGAGGGATGGAAACCACTGACTCTGTAGGTGAAGAGGGAGGTATAAGCGAGCTTGGAGGAGATAGGTTGATGGTAGGTTCAGGGCAAAAGCCTGTAGAGGGTTTAGTGGGTTCCTGGAAACTTAGACCATATTCTTTCTTGGCATTATCATCATTGAGAGGTTTGATGGGCTGATAGGAGCCTTGCTCATAGTGCCCGAAGCCAAAACCCTTCCATGCACACCTGTAATGGTAGGTGTGTGTAAAGGCAGGGTTGCCAAGAAATGAGAAGTCTGATGTGAATGGCTGAGGTGAGGTGAGAGGATTTCTGTCAGTAGGAGCTTGATTGAGCCCCTCATAGATGAGATTGGTTTGGAGGTGAGGAGGCCCATAAAGAATGACCATTCCAATCCGATGGTCATAGCTTAGATTGTGGTGAAGCTGTCCATACTTTTGTGGAGTTTGGAACATATCTAAGGTAAGTAAGTGATATTCCCCAAGTGAAAGTCATTGGAAGATATCTTCCATGGGGTATTTGGTTGTTGCTTGAAGAGGTGGGGTGAGGGTGACTGTCGTTTGTGAACTAGTTGAAGCTTCTGTGGATGGAGATGGCATCTAGGTTGATGGCTTGAGAGGAATGAAAACATCATTTGGCCGATAGGTCATGTTACAAGTTTTAAAAGGTGATGGGTTGATAGGAATGATGTGGACTTGCCCGTCATATTTGAATTTTACACAACGGTGCAGTGTGGAGGGGACACAAGCCATGGGATGAATCTAGGGTCAGCCTAGCAACATGTTATATTAAAACTCTCCTTCAATGATGTAGAAGAGCTCTGGGATAGTGTGCGGGCCAATGCGAATGTGGAGGATGATGGTGCCAATGGTTGTGGCAGTGGTGTCATTGAAGGATCACAAGATTGCATTAGTTTTTGATACACAATTCTTGGGAATGGCTAATTGATCAAAGGCATGAGTAGAGATGATGTTAATGCTAGTGCCTCCATCAATAATGACTCACTTAATGTAGGTTTGATCAACATAGGTGGTGATGAAGAGAGAAACATCTTGATCTTCTGAGGTAGATGTAGGAATTTTAGAATCACTAAAAGTGATAGAGGCAATGAGAGATAATGAGTGGACCAGGGCAGTTAGTGGTTAGGGGTCCTAAGGTTGGACCTCCACTACTTGTAAGGCTCTAATGAGAGCTTGACGTTGCTGGGGTGAACTTTGGATGAGGTCATACAAGGTCATCTTTATGAGCCTCTGGTGAAGCTGTTTTAACATGGAGTCATGGATTGCCCCTGAAGAAGAAGAAGAAGAGGGTTAGAATGCACCCAAGATAGATATTTTGGGTTTTGACGGTTGAGGTGGCTTGACAAAGGGATATGTCCAAGGAATAACATATTTTTCTTTTGCCTTATCCTTTTGTGACCTAGTGGTTATGTGGATGGCATTAATTTTGAAGAGAGGGGGCAAAGGAGATGAAGGGGTCATGGCCTACTGATGAGATGTTGATGTGGTTGAAGAGGTTGGAGGGATATGGGAAGGTGTTGGGGGTTAGTCAATAGTGTCCTCAAGAAGAAGAGTGTCTTTTTCCATGTAACGGTGAATGACCATCTTGAGGGCACATCAACTCTCGGTGTCATGTCTTGGCATATGATGATATAGGCAAATCTTAGTATCGTCGAACTAGGAAGGCTTTGACTTGAGGGGTTGGAAGGGTTTGATAGACTGAAGGGTTATGCTAGAGGTCTACAAAAGTTAGTGCAATATCAATGCATATAAACCCACTAAAGGGTCTGTGCTTGTTGATGCATGAGACGCTGGTGACTTTTGCTTGGGCGGTGTTGAAAGAGGCTTCCATACCACCTTTTGGGTTGATGGTGCGGCCACATGTGAAGACGACACTTTCTTCATGAGAGGTGCCAAATTTTTTAGAGAGGGTAGGTTTATGGTAGGCAAAGGAAGCAGTGGAGGCAACTTGTTTTGGTTAGGGGTTGGAGTGGGAAACACTCTTATTATGGTCAAAAGATGAGGGCCCAAAATGGAGGGCAATGGTGACAGGGGAGGAGGAGTTTGCCGCTATGGTTTAGCAGTCTTCTTTGATTTGGTTTGAAGGCTACTATTGGTCAGGGCCTGGTCTAAGTCTACCTTCACTTGCAGGTGAGTAAGGTTAGGGATAGGGCAAATGCTAAGTGTCTTGATTGGTTTTAATGGGGTAGATGAGGGTTTTGGTCCTGACGTGGATGGTTGCAGTTTTGAAGGTCTAGAAGTGGAAGTCTGGTCTTTATTGGAAGTTTTTGGAGATTTTGTCATGGGTGGATTGATGGCATGAGATGAGACAAAATGGGCAAGCTGGAGAGTTTTAAGTCACTCCCATAATATCTGATGCTCCACTTTCCTCAAAGGGAGAAGTCCCAATTTCTCCACTAATCAGGAAAATGGCTGAGAAGATGTCAGATGAGGCTTGGGTCCTCCAGAAGATGTGGATGATTGTGGGGCCAAAAATGAGATTGGTGTAGCAGTCTCAGATCCAAGGCATGATGAAGTCGTAACAGGTTCATCTTTGGTTGGAGAAGGTGGAGAGATAGGTTCCTCCCTAGGTGGAAAAGGGAATCAAAAAAATGTGGCTCCTCAAGATGGTAGAGGGAAGGAATGATTGTGCCCTCCACTTGTGATTGAGGAGTAAGAAGGGTAGGGTCCTCCATTGGTAGCAAAAAGGAGGACGGTGAGACTGGTGGTGATGGTATGGTTGATGCGTCCTCTAATATAAGGGAAGTCGATGGAGAACAAAGAGGAGAAGAAGGTTCATCCACATGTGATGGACTGATTGGTCGACTAACCTCTTGAGTCTCTGAGAGAGGTTGGTTGGGGATGAAGGGTGAGACCATATTGACTGTGCATATGTTATGTTCTTGAGTGTCATCAATCATGGTCTGCACATTGTTTTGGGTAGGAAGATGGTTGGGGAAGGGTTGTTTGAAGATGTCTATGCCTTGATTGGGTGGCACATTTGGATTGTCTAGGATGAGGTCACCCTTTTCTAGCATGTCTTGGATGATGTTTTTGAGAGTCTTGTAGTTGCCTGTGTCATGGCCTTTAACATGGTGGTAGTTACAAAAATCATTCTCCCTATACCACGTAGGGATGGTACAAGAGGGATCAAATTGTGGAGTCAATCAAATTTGGGGGAGATTGAGGACCCCCTATTTGACAAGTTTGTCTAACACAGATGCGTATGACTCTCTTAGTGGAGTATACTATCGCTACACATATCTTTGCTGGAATTGCCGAGTGATGCTTTGGGATGTGGACGGCTCAGGCTGATTAGTTGTTGAAGAGGATGATGGTCTGATGACTATATCATTTGCTGATGCCTTAGATTTGGGATTATATGAAGAAGGTTTAGAGGAAGACTCATTAGACTTGGTGTTGGGGTTTTTACTCTACAACTTGACTTTGTTCTCATCGATGGCATGTAATTCAAGCTTTTGGGCCATCGTGAAGGCTTCATCAAAGGTGCACAATGTCTAAACCTACAAGGTAGAGGAAATATGCTTGGCATAGGCCTAAGAGAAGATTTTGATGAGTTCAGGTTGGGGCAGAGAAAAGGAGAGATGATTGATTAGGCCTCTCCAGTGAGCAACAAAATCAGCTATAGATTCATCCTCAAACTGTTAGATAGAATACAGACCTGTGATTAAGACCTTTTTGGTGATATTGATAAAAAAGTGGTCAAGGAAGAGTTGGACTAGCTGGGTGAATGTGAAAAGAGAATGGCTGGTGAGAGAGCTGTACCAATCAAGAGTAACACCATAGAGCGACATGGGGAACATGCATAGAAGTAACGCATCATCGTGGGCTATGAGATAACAAACATGTCTGAATGCCCATAGGTGCTATTGCGGGTCTTCCTTACTCTAGAAATGAGAAAATTTAGGAAGCTTCCACTGACTGGGATATGGCCTGATTGAGATGGAGGGATGAATGGGCTCATTACAAATTTGCTCATATGAAAGGGCATTGTGTGAACCAAAAACAGAGGTCTCGAGACTAGACATTTTATCCATCAACATTTTGATGATGTCTGCTAACGGATTGGTGGGTGGAGCGCCCCCTAGGTTGTAGGGCACTTGAAAGATGCTAGAAGGGGCATACGACATAGTCAGTTGTGCTTGTATGGGTGCAATGTATTACTAACTAGTCGTTGGGACAGAAGTGGAGGCCAAGGGTGGTTGGGTAGAAGGCATGACTAGGCTTGATGTTACCATGGGAGGTTGGATAGTGGTAACATTGGCCAATGGATGAGTAGCCACCCTAGTGTTGATAGGGGCAAGGGTAGGCAGAATAGAGACAACTAGGTTTTGGAAAGGGGTAGAGGTTGGTTGAATGGTTTACAGTTGATGGGGGGCCAAAACCCCAGTAGAAGTGGGCCCAGAGATGGAAGGAGAGGCCACACTTAGAAGGTTGGTCATGGGCTAGTTATTGGTCGAGGCGATAGTGTTTCTATCGCTAATTTTTGCTTTTTCTAATTCAAGAGAGAGAAGAAACTAAAGAGATAATGGACAAGGCATGTGAAGTACCTAAATGAAGATCGCGCACCGTAATCCAGACGTTGTGGGCACTCCTCTTTGGCTGTGGAGGAATGACACCTGCAAAGAAGAAAACTTGGACAAGAAAATGTTAGATGGATAGGCAGTGGGTTGCCAAGCGAAAGCTTGTTCCCGGAAGTGTGAAAACTTCCTCAAGGAAGGTCAACCCACTATTTTAATAAAAGATAAATGACTGATAAATGACAGAATGCTAAAATAGACTGAAATGATAGCAAATTGAAAGAGAAAAGGAAGCAAAGGCTTACCTAGAAGAAGCTGTCAAACTGGTTGCAGTTGTAGGCGTCGGTGGTCCTACCGGCATTGGTTGGTTAAGGGAGGCCAATGTCGGTTAGTCTACCGACGTTAGTCAGGGTAAGGGCCGGCGTCGGTCGGGGCAATGGCCTCCGGACAGGTCTGGTCAGGGTCTTGGTCAAGGCTTAGTCTGTTTCTGTTTGAGGGCTCTGTGGACGAAGGTCTGAGTCTGCTCTGGGTCTGGTTTGAGGATGGTCTTAGTCAGTTAGGGGGTCAAAAGGATAGAGAGGGATAGAGAGATAGAGGAAGCCAATCTGGGAGATAGGAATCTGAGTCTGGGTGACAGTCAGGTCTGAGGGGTGTGCTAAATCTAGTTTAAAAGTAGATGACTAGAAAGCATAAAGAAAACAAACAGAGAACATACCTGTGCCCTACTGAAGAAGGTGGTGATCTTGTTGCTGATGATGTTGGATGTGAAGCCTGTTGCTGATGGAAAATCCCTGTTGTTTACTTGTAGAAGCTTGCTATGTACCTGAGGGAGAGAGTCAGATTGATTGGCAGAGAGGTCAAGTGAAAGGACGGATACAAGGGTCTGATGCAAAGATTGAAGAGTCGGGATGCCAGAGAGAGACACAGAGAGTGAAGAGGGGGAGATAACGGTGAAGAAGCCGTTATGAAAGGTGCCAACATTGGCAATATCGCCGACGTCGGTCAACGATTGACCGACGTCGATGGCTAAAAGGCCAGAGAAAGGCTAAAAATAGCCTTTCATCCATTTCCCAACCACCGGGTCAAATGAATGCGAGGATGAAACGGTCGACGGGGGTTAAATGGGCGAGTGAAGAGATTGGAATGGGAGTCTTAGGCATTAAATGGCCATGTGGGGAATAAAGGGGATCCAAGGAAGGTATCCTAGGGTGGCGAGGTGGCAAGGAGAAGGAAAATGGACTTATTTAATTAAAAATAGATGATTATTTTCAATTAACAAGACTTAGGTAGGTTAGGGATAGGGGTTTGAGGTGGACAAGGGGGAGAACCAAGGTGTAGACACATTTGCAGTGTCTACATTTGTCACTTTTTGTATTGTTGGTTGTTCTTGATGAACTGCAAGACAAAGATAGGAGTTGGTTGCCCCAGGAAAAGGATGAGGTGTTCCCCCCTCAAAGCGATAGTTGAGAGAAGGGAACCAAAGATCGAGTGTCAATTTGATAGAGAGATGGATAGAGAGAGGATGAGTGAAAATGCTGCAATAGTTGTGATTGCGCGTAGACCACTTCACGAGAGGGTCAGGTCAAATTGTCGCATGTCGAGGGTCAAGGAGTGCTAAAATCAAAGTAATCAAGCCCCAGCATTTAGTCGTCTGTTGATCGGGTCACTCAATCTAAGCTGAAGCTCCAAATTGTCATCGTGTTCCAGGTATCCCAGGCTCAAGAAGTGCTCCCAGAGACATGAAAAAGCCACAAGTAGTAGGGATCAACTGGCTTGCATTCCTATACTTGTGAGGGGTCAAAAATAGGGTCTGTGGACAATTCTGCTAACCAATCATGAGGTAACATACACGCAAAAACAACCAAGGCAACATTGTCTTGGAAGTGGTCAAAGGTCGAAGGATGGTCATTGGTCAAGGGGATGGATGGACGAAAGGATGTGGCTGAGCTAACCTCAGAAAATGTCATGTGATCTGAGTGTTGCCTACATAGCCCTTGTGTGAAGGGCCTCAGGCCAATGTAGTTCTCCCTAAAAGGGAGGAAGGGTCAAAGAGACTGATCGGTCTTGGTCAAAGTTGTCGATAGACTTGTCATGGTTAGGGTCAAGGTCACAGAAGAGAAGGTTTGTCCATCAAAGAGATGAACAAATGGGGGTGGTCGAGCTAACCTCAGAGGATGTGGTATCTAAGTGCTGCCTACATAGCCCTGGTCATAGGGCCTCAGACCAATGTAGTTCGGACTGCGAGGGTCAAAATGATCGATGATGAGTTTGGTCGATTGTCGAAATGATGAAATGATGAGGGGAAGAGATGTTGCAGCCTTTTCCAAATGGTGTATTCTGCAACATTGGTCGAAAGGTCTTTCATCCCTAGCAATTTTCCATAGTCGTGATGGATGTATGCTAAAAATGAATGGGGTCTATTTATGCTTTAGCAAGTATTGGTTTATGCTTAACATAAATTGGGTCTGGTCGATAGTTTCCATGTGTATTGGTGTCCATGGAAACTATGAGAAAAAGACAAGGTGATACCTGATGTCATGTTGAAAATGTTGAGGTTGGTTTGAAAATGTTGAAGTTGGTTTGGTTTAATGTGACCAAAGCAAAAGATGAGTGAAAGGCGAATTGCTCTTTCATTGACAAAGACCAAAAAGGACAACATGGATAGGGGTTGTTAGAACAAAAGCCCCGTGTATGCGTTGCATCGTGGACCAGTGTTGTGCTAGAGAAATAGTCGAATCACTTGACGTTAAGTGAGCTCGAAGTCCCTTGAGTGTGTTGGGGTGATAGGATGAGTTATGTGATAGGAGAGGATGGAGTAACCCTTTTTGGTGGCAGGAAGAACCTTGCCCCTTTTATAGGTGACCCAAAAATGACTATAGGCGTGTCCATGACTCATTTTTTTTGTTTTTGGTGCAGACTGATCAATGCGGGAAGCCTGCATAGAGATGTTTTTTGAGTGATCATGTTGCGAAGCTGATCAATGCGGGAAGCTTCTAAAGTAGGTGCTGTCTGTAGCAAGATTTAGTCATAGCCATCCTTCGAGGGACTGGTCTATATTTTTGTTTTATATATTTGATAAGTTGGCCTAGCTGTCCTTCAAGGGATCAGTCTAGTAATACAGCAATGATAGTACAGCTGTCCTTCGAGGGATCAGTCTATCTTTAGAGTGTTTTATGACCTGATATGATATATTATTTTTGACATAATTGTTGACTAAAGTTTGGCCATGGACGAGCCTGTAGAGGTTTAAGGGTTCCCTTTTATTAGGACAAAGCATTACTGCTTGACAAAAAAGGGTTGACAAGTGTTAGGAAGCAGGGTTGATAGGAAAAGGAATGACAATGACAAGGGGTTACTCAAGGGATGAGCTCAAGTAAAATGTCAAGTGATCGAACACTCGACTAATAGTAGAAATTGTCGAAGATGCAAGATAGAACGGGGGGCTCAAGGTCTGATAAGTCCCTAGGCCATGCTAGTGCGTTAAGGTCTGAGTCAATTAGAAGCAAACTTGCCCCAATTTGCCTCTTTCGAGATTGGTCAGGTGTTGATTAATGGATGTGAAGTTGGTTGACATTGTCTTTGGTTGGTTGAAAAAGGTTGAATGCCTGGTCAAGAGGTCTGGTTGATTGATATTTGGTTGAATTTTGGTTGAGACTGGTCGAATAATTGGTCGGGGGTTGGGTCGATGGATACTTGGTCGAGATTTAAGATTAAATGAGTGATTGATATGTGGTAGAGACTGGGTTGAAAAGTTGGTTGAGGTTTGGATGAAGGATGAGTTCCCCCAGCGGGTAGGGAGAATGTTTGAAAGATTGGTTAAGGTCGGTTGAGGTTTAGTGGTCAGATGGATGGTATTAATGTCGAATAAGGGGGTCAAAGGCAGAAAAGGGACCACAGTCTGGCGTGGAGATCCCGATTTAGGCGATGAGGTTGGAGAGGCATGGGTCGGGGTTGATGTTTTGTCGAAGAGGTGGTCAAGAGGATCCTTGATGAGAAGGGAATCCTTTCTCCGTTGTTGATGAATGACAGCTTTGAGTGCACAACAATGCTCAGTGTCATGTCCCAGAGTGTGATGATAGTTGCAAAATTTAGATTTGTCGAACCAAGAGGGTCTTGATCTGAGAGTCGATAAGAGAGGCAGTGTTGAGGGTTTATTGATAACGTGGTCGAGAAGAAGGGTATCATTCCCCAGACATTGGTGAATGACGACCTTGAGGGCATGACAATGCTCTATGTCGTGTCTAGGCATGCGATGATACGCACAAATGCAAGTGTCATCGAACCATGGTGGTTTTGGTCTGAGAGAGTGATATGGTCTGAGAGGCGGGAGGTCGAGGTGAGAGGACTGCAACAATTGCTATAAAAGCAAGGTATAAGAACCTACTAATGGGTCTAAATGTTTTATTGTAGTGAGGGTTGGTGACGTTGGTTTGGGAGGCGAAAGAGGCATAGGTCGATGGTTTGAGGGAGATATATGTTTGATGGGTTGAGGGAGTAATGGAGGCGACGTGCCTCTGTGAAGGATGGGAGTAGGCAGTACTCCTATTAAAGTGGATGGATGTGGGCCCAAGATTGAAGGTAATGACGAAGGTGGAGGAGGAGTTCTCTGATGTGGTCTAGTGACTTTCGTTAGTTTGGGTCGAGGGCCACTATTATGTGAGGCAAGGTCAGATGTGGGTTTGGGTTTGGATGTGGACGAAGGTGAGTGAGATGTAACAATCTCAGGCAAAGGGCAAGAGGAAACTGTGACTGGGTCTTCCTTGATTGAAATGGGTAAAGAGACTAGTCCTTCTCTTGGTGGAGAAGAAATAGGAGAGTGTGGCTCCTCTAGATGGCAGGAGGCAGGGATGATCGTGCCTTCTACTTGTAGTTGAGGAGTAGGCAAGGTAGGGTCTTCGAATGGAGGTGGGATTAATGGTGTAGGTGTGGTCAAGGTGTCCTCCAATATAGGAGAAATAGATGGAGGACTAATAGGAGAAGAGGGTTCTTCATCTTGTGATAGACGAATAGGAGAAGAAGACTCTTCTACCTGTGAAAGAGATTGGTTAGAGACAAGAGGTAAGATAGTGTTAATCGTGTGAATGTCATGGTCATGAGAATCTTTGGTTATGGTTTGGACGTTGCTCTGAGTAGGTGGATGATTTGGAAAAGGGTGTTTGAAGATGTCGATATGTTGATTGGGTGGGGCGTTCGGGTTATCTAAAACAAGATCCCCCTTGTCGATCATGTCTTGGACGATGTTTTTGAGAGTTCGGCAGTTGTCAATGTCATGGCCTTGGATGCGGTGAAAGTGGCAGAAGTCGACCTCTATATACCATGTAGGGAGGGATTTAGAGGGGTCAAATTGAGGTGGTTGGATTGTAGGGAGATTGAGGACCCCCTGCTTGAGAAGTTTTTCCAAAATGGAAGCGTATGGTTCTCTAAGTGGAGTGTAAGAACGCTGAATGTACCGTTGTTGGAATTGTTTGGTGATGTTGGAAGATGTCGAAGGTTGAGAGTAATTCGTTGTTGTTGAGGATGGTGATCTAATGACCATAGTGTTGGCCACTCCTTTAGATTTGGAATTGGCAGAAGAAGAAGGTCTAGAAGAAGAATGGCCAGTAGATTTTGCATTGGTATTACGCAATTTGACCTTATCTTCTTTAAGGGCGTGGAGTTTGAGCTTTCGGGCCATGATGAAAGCTTCGTCAAAAGTGCGGAATGTCTGAATCCACAAAGTAGAAGAGATGTATCTAGCACATGCTCGAGAGAAGAGCTCGATGAGCTTAGGTTGAGGCAAAGAGAAGGAGAGCTGGTTAATCAGGCCCCTCCAATGAGCGATAAAATCGACTACAGATTCGTCGTCAAATTGCCTGATGGAGTAAAGGTCTATGATTGAGACTTGTTTGGTGATGTTGATTGAGAAATGGTCAAGAAATAGTTGGGCGAGTTGGATGAATGAAAATATAGAGTGTCTAGTAAGAGAACTATACCAGTCAAGGGCTGGGCCAGAAAGCGACATAGGGAACGTGTGTAAAAGTAACGCATCATCATGGGCAATAAGATAATAGGCATGTCTAAATGCCCGTAGATGTTGTTGTGGGTCTTCCTTACTATGAAAGCAAGTGAATTTAGGAATCTCCCAATGGTTAGGATATGGTCGAATAGGGACGGAAGGATGGATGGGTTCATTGCAAATCTGGTCATAAGACAGGACATTGCTTGAGCCAGAAATGGAGGCTTCGAGACTGGACATTTTATCCATCAGCATCTTAATGATGTCTACTGATGGATTGGTGGGTTGAGCGCCCCCTAGGTTGTAAGGTGCTTGGAAGAGGCTAGAGGAGGCGTGCGACATAGCCGGTTGTACAATGTATGGATGACTAGTCGCAGGGGCAAAAGTGGAGGCTAAAGGTGGTTGCGTTATGAAGGTCGAAGGTATAAGTTGACTGGGCACCACCAAAGGTGGTTGAATGGCAACACTGGTAAAAAGAGACGTTGGCACTCCTACATTTGTGGGTGCAAGAGTGTGAGGGGTCGAGACAATCAAGTTCTGATATGATGTAGAACTTAGTTGAATTGCAGGTGGTTGAGGGGGTAATGGAACCCCGATGGAGGTCAGTCTAAAAATAGACGGGGAGGCCAAACTTTGCGTATTGGCCATGATTGGGTTAATAGTTGAGGCGAAAGGCTGAGTCATAAAGGGTTGGGTGGTGGATGGTGTGGATGTCGTCACCATGTCACCCGAAAGGTCTCGCATTGGGTTTCTCGCGAGATAGTTTTGGAGGGCTGCAGTATTGAGGTCCAAGAATCTCTCAAAATCTTGGTCCCCTTCAGGGATGATGGGAATTTGAGTCGGGGTCGGGATCAGTCCTGTAGGAGTTCTTTCAGTCTCTGAGTGGAACTCCATGATGGGACTGGTTAGGGACGAGGGAGCGTGGTAAAAAAGGAGGGTCAGATTCTAGAAACTATGTTTTTGCAGTTCCAGAAACTTAGAATGGAGTTTTGGCAGAAAAAGGGTCGGGTTTTAGGTTACTGGTTTTAAAAAAAGGACAGTGACAGAGACCGACGTCGGTTTAAAAACCGATGTCGGTAATGGAGATAGCCGACATCGGTCAGATAACCGATGCCGGTAAGAGATGAAAGCCGATGTCGGTGAAAAGACCGATGTCGGTGACTGGGGAAAGCCGACGTCGGTGGCAGAGCCGATGCCGATGACTGTGTTTTTTAGAGAACCAAAAGATTTGAAGATTCTTGGAAAAACAATGAAGAAAGCGTCCTCACTCACTCAAACAAACAGATGAGAAGAGGAAAATAGAGAGCGACAGACAAGCCTAAGCGATAAATCCTAGGAATTAACTTTAGAAGTTGTGGCTTATGCCTTAGATGAATGTTTGGGGAGATTGGCTGTCAAGAAGGTCCTAGAATAAGGTGGTCTAAAGATGGTTTCAGGTGTTGTTAAGGTGCTCAAAAATCTGTGTTAGGGTCTGGTACGTGGCCTGGTGCTAAGGAGCAAGCTCCCCTCACTTCACAATTCCAGTGGTTAGCTGGTCTCGCTTAGCCAAGATATACCTCACCTAGAGTTTATCCTCTGCCAGAGAACGGAGTGGGCTTCCCCCTTGGTGATGAAATCCAAGTAGAGTCACTGAGACGGGTAAGGTATCCGCTGGGGGATGAAATCCCAGTCGGGCCTTGTCTCAAGTAAGTTTTATGTTCATTTTAGTGCATGTGGTTTGGTAGTGTAGCATCAAGTGTCTATGATTTATTCAATATGTGTCTAAGTTACTAGATGTGGACTAAGAAGATGCAAGCACAAGCAGAAATGAATGCAAAGTGTTTTAATGCCCAAGTCGAAATGTGATGTTTGTTATGAAGACAAGTTTGAGAAAGGGTGAGAGTATGACGTTGGACTAGTCTAGAATGTGCAAGAAAGAAAAGAAGGATTCTTTTTAATTCCTGCTTATAGTGTCATTGAGAAGAAAAGAAGGAGGAGGAAAGGTAAGAACCTAATGCTCCTAAATGAATGAAGAAGAAAAGGAGCCTAGGAGGAACCTAGGGTCCCACCGGGCGTGCCAGAATGTTTCTATTGCTAATTTTTGCTTTTTTGGATTCAAGAGAGAGAAGAAACTAAAGAGATAATGGACAAGGCATGTGAAGTACCTGGATGAAGATCACGCACCATAATCCAGACGTCGTGGGCACTCCTCTTTGGCTATGGAGGAATGACACCTGCAAAGAAGAAAACTTGGACAAGAAAACGTTAGATGGATAGGCGGTGGGTTGCCAAGCGAAAGCTTGTTCTCGGAAGTGTGAAAACTTCCTCAAGGGAGGTCAACCCACTATTTTAATAAAAGATAAATGACTGATAAATGACAGAATGCTAAAATAGACTGAAATGATAGCAAACTGAAAGAGAAAAGGAAGCAAAGGCTTACCTGGAAGAAGCTGTCAAATTGGTTGCCGTTGTCGACGTCGGTGGTCCTACCGACGTCGGTTGGTTAAGGGAGGCCGACGTTGGTTAGTCTGTCGACGTCGGTCGGGGTAAGGGCCGACGTCGATTGGGGCAATGGCCTCCGAACAGGTCTGGTCAGGGTCTTGGTCAAGGCTTAGTCTATTTCTGTTTGAGGGCTCTATGGATGAAGGTTTGAGTCTGCTCTGGGTCTGGTTTGAGGATGGTCTTAGTCAGTTAGGGGGTCAAAAGGACAGAGAGGGACAGAGAGATAGAGGAAGCCAATTTGGGAGATAGGAATCTGGGTCTGGGTGACAGTCAGGTTTGAGGGGTGTGCTAAATCTAGTTTAAAAGCAGATGACTAGAAAGCATAAAGAAAATAAATAGAGAACATACCTGTGCCCTGTTGAAGAAGGTGGTGATCTTATTGCTAATGATGTCGGATGTGAAGCCTGTTGCTGATGGAGAATCCCTGTTGTTTACTTGCAGAAGCTTGCTATGTACCTGAGGGAGAGAGTCAGATTGATTGGCAGAGAGGTCAAGTGAAAGGATGGATACAAGGGTCTGATGCAAAGATTGAAGAGTCGGGATGCCAGAGAGAGATGCAGAGAGCGAAGAGGGGGAGATAACGGTGAAGAAGCCATTATGAAAGGTGCCAATGTCGGAAATATCACCGACGTCGGTCGACGGTTGACCGACGTCGATGGCTAAAAGGCCGGAGAAAGGCTAAAAATAGCCTTTCATCCGTTTCCCAACCGCCGGGTCAAATGAATGCGAGGATGAAACGGTCGACGGGGGTTAAATGGGCGAGTGAAGAGATTAGAATGGGAGTCTTAGGCATTAAATGGCCATGTGGGGAATAAAGGGGATCCAAGGAAGGTATCCTAGGGTGGTGAGGTGGCAAGGAGAAGGAAAATGGACTTATTTAATTAAAAATAGATGATTATTTTCAATTAACAAGACTTAGGTAGGTTAGGGATAGGGGTTTGAGGTGGACAAGGGGGAGAACCAAGGTGCAGACACATTTGCGGTGTCTACAGATAGCTTGGGTGTCTATGGGTTGAACCATAGATGCTGTTGATACGGCTGTTGTCTTGACTAAAGAGGTCAGCATCCCATAAGTTGGGTTGCCTAAGGAGTCTCGCATCCAGCTTTGAGTGAGATAATGTTGCAGGGCTTTGACATTGAGGTCCAAGAATCTTTCAAAATCTTGATCCCCTTCAGGGACAATGGGAGTCTGAGTTAGGGTCAGTCAAGTAGGAGTTCATTCAGTCTCCAAATGAAACTCCATTAAGGGACTGGTTATGGATGGCAAAGGTGGAAGCGGTTGATGCCTCATGTGGTCGACAAGAGCCTTGGTTTGACTACTAGTCAAAACCATTCAAGGCAAGAAAAACTTCCTCACAAGCTCAAACAAGCAGATAAGAACAGAAAATAAGAAGAACACAAGCAAACCCTAAACGTTAAATTCCTAGGAACAAATTATTAGGATCATGGTGGCTTATGCCTTAGAATGTGTTTAGGAAGTTTGGTTTTTGAGACATGTCCTAGAAGAAGTAGTCTATGGTTGGTTTCAGGTTTGTTTTGGTGCTCAAGAGTCTATGTTAGGTTCTGTATGTGGCCTGGTGCTAAGGAGCAAGCTCCCCTCACTTCATGAACCTAGTGATGAGCTAGGCCCGCTTAGCTAGTATATACTTCCCCTAGAGATTATCCTCTGCCAGAGAACAGAGTGGGCTTTCCCCTTGGTAGTGAAGTCCAAGTGGGATTGTCGGGATGGGTAAGGTATCTGCTGGGTGATGAAATCCCAGTCGGGCCTTGTCTCAGATAAGTTTTGATGTTTGATTTGTGCAAGTGATTTGGTTGTGTAACATAAGTGGACTATGATTAATTCATGATACAGTTTTTAATTACTAGATGTGGACTAAGTATGCAGTCAAGAAGAAATGAAATGCAATGTATTTTAAGCCCAAATAGAAATGTGAATTCATATGAAGACAAGTGAGAAGAGGTTAAAGAGTATGACTTTTGACTAGTCTAAGATGTAAGAAAAGAAAGAACAAGAATGATTCTTTTTAATTTTTGCTAATAGTGTCTTTTGGAAGATATAGAAGAAAGAGGTGAAAAGGAGAAACCTAATGCACCTATATGAAAAAAATAACAAAGAACCCAAGGAAGACCCTAGGGTCCCACCGGGCATGCCAGAATGTTTTTATATGAGTTTTCACTTTTCACATTCAAAAGAAAATGAGAAACTAAGATAAAATGGTCTAGGGTTAGATGTTACTTGAATGAGGTCTTGTGCACCAAATTCAGATGATAGCAGGAACTCCTCTTTGGTTGTGGAGGATGACACCTGTAGAAGAAGGAGACTCAAACATAGAAGTTGTTAGATGACTAGAAAGTGGACTGCCAAGCAAAAGCTTGGTCCTAAAAGTGCAAAGACTTCTTGGGGGATGACAGTCCACTGATAAAAAGTAGAATATAGTCAAAAATAGGAATGATAAAGATAGAAATAAAGAAATGAAAGCAAATGCATACCTATTTGTAGTAATCTATCTTGCACAGTCATCGATGTCGGTGGTTCTGACGGCGTCGGTCAAGGAATGTCACCAACGTCAGTTAGTCTACCGATGTCGATAGGGGCAATGGTCGAGGTCAGTCAGGGTAATGGCCTAGGACAAGTTTCAAGTTTGGTTTATAATCCGTAGAGTGGTCTAAGATTTGGTTTGAAAGTTAGAGATCCTGTTTGGAGGTTAGAGAGCCTGTCTGGAGGTCTGTGTAGGGCTGTAAGGCAAAAAATATGGTCTGAATAAGAGACCAAAGAGAGGACAGGGTGTCAGGGAGACAGGGATTAGAGAAGGCCTTTCAACATCTCAAGGAAGGGCAGGTTGGGTCTGGGCAGTGGTTTGCTTAATAGATGAATTCAAATAAAAATTAAAATGAAAAGCAAAGAAATACTTATCTCTTGCTTGCTGAAGGAGGAGTGAAGGAGCCCTGTTGTTGATGTTGTTGATGAACTTGCAATGCTTTTGATCTCACAGTCTAGAGCTATACATATAGAGTACCTGTAGTTGGTGACATTTTCTATGCGAGAGGGAGAGAGAGATCAAATGCCAAGTGCAAAAGAGTTGACATTTGCAGGGGGGCAACAATAGATGTAGAAAACTAGTTTTAAAGAAAATTGATGCCAGCAGAGCTGCCAATGTCGGCCACATAATGACCAACATCGGTGGTCAAAGAATGAGGACAAAGGCTTATTTTAGCCTTCTGTTCATTCTTACACGCTTCTAAGGTCAAATGGCATGGGAAAACAATCGAGAGGGGCTTAAATGAGCGTGAGAGGAAGGGTCAAGATGGGATTTGGGTCATTAAGGCATGGCATGGTGTGAGGGGATCCAAGGAGAGGAATTCGAGGTGGCAAGACGTGGCATGGGTGAGATGGCAAAGGGGCAATTAAATTAAAATATTTAATTATTTTAATTTAATAATGGAGTGGTTTAGGATTTGGGTTAGAGGATGGACCAAGGGGACCAAGGGGGGAGGATGATCAAGGGGTAGACACAATGCTCCACTTTCCTTGAAGGGAGAAGTCCAAGTTTCTCCACTAATTGGGAAAATGGCTAAGAAGATGTCAGATGAGGCTTGGGTCCTCTAGAAGATGTGGACAGTTACAGGGCTGAAAATGAGGTTGGTGTAGCAATCTCGGATCCAAGGCAGGATGAAGTCATAACAAGTTCGTCTTTGGTTGGAGAAGGTGGAGAGATAGGTTCCTCCCTGGGTGGAGAAGGAATCAGAGAATGTGGCTTCTCAACAGGCTAGAGGGTAGGAATGATTTCACCCTCCACTTGTGGTTGAGGAGTAGGAAGGGTAGAGTCCTCCATTTGTAGCAAGAAGGAGGATGATGAGACTGGTGGTGCTAGTATGGTCGAGGCATCCTCCAATATAAGGGAAGTCAATGGAGAACAAAGAGGAGAAGAAGGTTCATCCACGTGTGATGGACTGATGGGTCGATTAACCTCTTGAGTCTGTGAGAGAGGTTGGTCGGGGATGAAGGGCGATACCATATTGACTGTGTATATGTTATGTTCTTGAGTGTCATCAATCATGGTCTGCACATTGTTTTGGGTAGGAGGATGGTTGGGGAAGGGTTGTTTAAAGATGTCTATGCCTTGATTGGGTGGTGCATTTAGATTGTCTAGGATGAGGTCACCCTTTTCTAGCATGTCTTGGATGATGTGTTTGAGAGTCTTGTAGTTGCCCGTGTCATGGCCTTTAACATGGTGGTAGTTGCATAGATCATTTTCCCTATACCACACAGGGATGGTGCATGAGGGATCGAATTGTGGAGGTAGTCAGATTTGGGGGAGATTGAGGACCCCCTATTTGACAAGTTTATCCAGCACATATGCGTATGACTCTCCTAGTGGAGTATACTATCATTGCATATATCTTTACTAGAATTGTTGAGTGATGCTTTGGGATGTGGATGGCTCAGGCTGATTAGTTGTTGAAGAGGATGATGGTCTGATGACTATAGCATTTGCTGATGCCTTAGATTTGGGATTAGATGAAGAAGGTTTAGAGGAAGAGTCATTGGACTTGGTCTTGGGGTTTTTACTCTGTAACTTGACTTTGTTTTCCTTGATGGCACATAATTCAAGCTTCTGGGCCATCATGAAGACTTCATCAAAGGTGAGGAATGTCTAAACCCGCAAGGTAGAGCAAATATGCTTGGCACAGGCCTGAGAGAAGAGTTTGATGAGTTCGGGTTAGGGCAGAGAAAAGGAGAGCTGATTGATTAGGCCTCTCTAGCGAGCAATGAAATTGGCTATGGATTCATCCTCAAACTGCTAGATAGAATACAGATCTGTGATTGAGACCTTTTTGGTAATATTGATAGAAAAGTGGTCGAGGAAGAGTTGGGCTAACTGGGTGAATGTGAAAAGAGAATGGTTGGTGAGAGAGCTGTACCAGTCAAGAACAACACCAGAGAGTGACATGGGGAATGTGTGTAGAAGTAATGCATCATCATGGGCTATGAGATAACAAGTATGTCTAAGTGCCTGTAGGTGCTGTTGTGGGTCTTCCTTACTCTAGAAATGAGAGAATTTAAGAAGCTCCCACTGAATGGGATATAGCCTGATTGGGATGGAGGGATGAATGGGTTCATTACAAATTTGCTCATATGAAAGGGCATTACATGAACCAGAAATAGAGGTCTCGAAACTAGACATTTTGTCCATTAGCATTTTGATGATGTCTATTGACAAATTTGCGGGTGGAGTACCCCCTAGGTTGTAGGGCACTTGGATGATGCTAGAAGGGGCATACGACGTAGTCGATTGCGCTTGTATGGGTGTAACGTATTGATCACTAGTCATTGGAATAGAAGTGGAGGCCAAGGGTGGTTGGGTAGAAGGCATGACTAGGCTCGATGTTGCCATGGGAGGTTGGATAGTGGTAACATTAGCCAATGGATGAGTAGCCACCCTAGTGTTGATAGGGGCGAGGGTAGGCGAAATAGAGACAACTAGGTTTTGGAAAGGGGTAGAGGTTGGTTAAATGGTCTGCAGTTGATGGGGGGATGAAACCCCAGTGGAAGTGGGCCCAGAGATGGAAGGAGAGGCCACACTTAGAAGGTTGGTCATGGGCTAGTTATTAGTCGAGGCGATAGCCTGGGTGTCTATGGGTTAAACCACAAATGCTGTTGATACGGCTGTTGTCTCGACTAAAGTGGTTGACATCCCATAAATTAGGTTGCCTAAGGAGTCTCACGCCCAACTTCACATGAGATAATGTTGTAGGGCTTTGACATTGAGGTCCAAGAATCTTTCAAAATCTTGGTCCACTTTAGGGACAATGGGAGTCTGAGTCAGGGTCAGTCGAGTAGGAAATCGTTCAGTCTCTAAATGAAACTCCATTAAGGGACTGGTTATGGATGGAGAAGGTAGAAGTGGTTGATGCCTCGCGTGGTCGACAAGAGCCTTGGTTTGACTGCGAGTCAAAACCATTCAAGGCAAGAAAAATGTCCTCACAAGATCAAACAAGCAAACCCTAAACGTTAAATTCCTAGAAACAAATTATTAGGATCGTGGTGGCTTATGCCTTAGAATGTGTTTAGGAAGTTTGGCTTTTGAGACAGGTCCTAGAAGAAGTAGTCTATGGTTGGTTTCAGGTTTGTTTCAGTGCTCAAGAGTCTATGTTAGGTTCTATACGTGGCCTAGTGCTAAGGAGCAAGCTCCCCTCACTTCATAAACCCAGTGATGAGCTAGGCCCGCTTATCCAGTATATACTTCCCCTAGAGATTATCCTCTGCCAGAGAACAGAGTGGGCTTTCCCCTTGGTAGTGAAGTCCAAGTGGGATTGCCGGGATGGGTAAGGTATCCACTGGGTGATGAAATCCCAGTTGGGCCTTATCTCAGGTAAGTTTTGATGTTTGATTTGTGCAAGTGATTTGGTTGTGTAACATAAGTGGACTACGATTAATTCATGATGCGGTTTTTAATTACTAGATGTAGACTAAGTATGCAGTCAAGAAGAAATGAAATGCAATGTATTTTAAGCCCAAATAGAAATGTGAGTTCATATAAAGACAAGTGAGAAGAGGTTGAAGAGTATGACTTTTGACTAGTCTAAGATGCAAGAAAAGAAAGAACAAGATTGATTCTTTTTAATTTTTGCTAATAGTGTCTTTTTTAAGAGATATAAGAAAGAGGTGAAAAGGAGAAACCTAATGCACCTATATGAAAAGAAATGAAAAAGAACCCAAGGAAGACCCTAGGGTCCCACCGGGCATGCCAGAATGTTTTTATACGAGTTTTCGCTTTTCACATTCAAAAGGAAATGAGAAACTAAGAAATGGTCAAGGGTTTGTACATACCCGGATGAGGTCTTGCGCACTAGATTCAGACAATAGCAGGAACTCATTTTTGGTTGTGGAGGATGACACCTGTAGAAGAAGGAGACTCAAACGCAAAAGTTGTTAGATGACTAGAAAGTGGACTACCAAGTGAAATCTTGGTCCTAAAAGTGCAAAGACTTCTTGGAGGATGACAGTCCACTGATAAAAAGCAATATATAGTCAGAAACAGAAATGATAAAGACAAAATAAAAGAAATGAAAGCAAATGCATACCTATTATGTAGCAGTCTATTTTCCATAGTCACCGACATCAGTGGTTCTACCAGCGTCGATCAAGGAAGTCACCAACATCGATTAGTCTACCGACGTCGGTCGGGGTAATGGCCTGGGACAAGTTTCAGGTCTGGTTTATAATCCGTAGAATGGTCTAAGAGTTATTTTGGAGGTTAGAGAGCCTATTTGGAGGTCAGAGAGCCTGTTTTGGTGGTCTGTGTAGAGTTGTAAGGCAGAAATTATGGTTTGAATAGGAGACCAGAGAGAGGACATGGTGATAGGGAGATAGGGATTAGAGAAGGCCTTTCAGCTTCTCAGGGAAGGGCAGGTTGGGTCTAGGCAGTGGTTTGATTAATAAATGAATTCAAATAAAAACTAAAATGAAAAACAAAGAAATACTTATCTCTTGCTTGTTGAAGGAGGAGTGAAGGAGCCCTGTTGTTGATGCTGTTGACAGACTTGCAATGCCTTTGATCTCACAGTTTAGAGCTATACCTGTAGAGTACATGTAGCTGGTGATGTTTATTGTGCAAGAGGGAGAGAGAGAGATCGAATGCCAAGTGTAAAAGAGTTCACATTTATGGGGGGGCAGCAACAGATGCAGAAAATTGGTTTTAAAGGAAACCAACGCTGATAGAACCGCTGATGTCAGCCGCATAATGACCAACATTGGCAGCTAAAGAATGGGGATAGAGGATAATTTTAGCCTTCTATTTGTTCTTGTAAGCTACCAGGGTCAAATGGCATGGGAAAATGGTCAAGAGGGGCTTAAATGAGCATGAGAGGAAGGGTCAAGATGGGATTTGGGTCATTAAGGCTTGGAATGAGGTGGGGGCATCCAAGGTGGCATGGGTGAAGTGGCAAAGGGGCTTTTAGATTAAAATAATTGATTTTTATTTTAATCTAATAATTGAGTGGGCTAGGACCTAGGTTAGAAGGTGGACCAAGGGGACCAAGGGGGGAGGACGACTAATGGGTAGACATGATTTCGGTGTCTACCCCTTTTTATAGGAGACCCTAAGATGACTACAAGCCAGGTCCATGACCCCCACTTTTTTTTTGAGCAGACTGATCAATGCGGGAAGTCTACTTAGAGATGTCATTTTGCTTTGTGGTCATTTGTGGAGCTGATCGATGCGAGAAGCTTCTAAGAAAGTGTTGTTTGTAGCAAGATTTAGTCATATTAAGACAAATCATCCATACTTAATAAAAGGGGTATATAGGATTTGTTTAGGGGAATAGGGTTTAAAAGAATGAGGATTTTAAGAGGATGGGGATTGCTCAAGGGATGAGCTCAAGTTAAATGTCGAGTGAACAAGTACTTGACTAACAATAGAATAGTCACAGATGCAAGTCATTAAAGGGCTCAAGTTTTGTTAAGTCCCTTGTCCATGCTTGTGTGTGATGATGAAAGGTCTGAGCCAATTAGGAGCAAACTTGTCTTTGTTTACTTTCACTCCATATTGGTCACATGCTGATTGATGATGGACATGAAGTTGGTTGATGTTTGATCGATGTTTGGTTGATATTTGGTCAAGGTTTGGTTGATATTTGGTCAAGGTTTGGTTAATGGTCAGTTGAATGTTTGGTCAAGGTCTGGTCAATGGTCGGTCGAGGTTAGGATAGTCAGTATAAAGTCAAACTCCCTCCAGTCATTTTGTGGTAGGAAGAATGTCTAACACCCAGCGTGGATGATTAATGGGTTAGATAAATGAGATGGAGAGAAGATGATAAGGAGAGACCTGGGTACCCTACCTGGTTGATAGGTCACATATTCCAAGCAAATGGCATTGAGGTAGTGAAAAAGCTAGGAGGGATGGAAACCACTAACTTCATAGGTTAAGAGCGAGGAATAGGTAAGCTTGGAGGAGATTGGTCGATGGTGGGTTTGGGGAAAAAGTTTGTAAAGGTTTCAGTGGGTTCTTGGAAGCCCAGGCCATATTGTTTCTTGGCATTGGTTATGGCCTCGTCACTTGGTGGTTTGATAGGTTGGTGGGAGCCTTGCTCGTAGCACCCAAAGCCAAAACCCTTTTATGCACACCTGTAAAGGTAGGTGTGAGCAAAGTTGGGTTTGCTAAAAAATGAGAAGTCTGATGTGAATGGCTGAGGTGAGGAGAGAGAATTTCTATTAGTAGGAGCCTAATTGATCCCCCCATAGATGAGATTGGTTTGGAGGTGAGGAGGCCCATAAGGAATGACCATTCCAATCTGATGGTCATAACTTGGACTGTGGTGAAGCTGTCCATAGTTTTGCAGAGTTTGGAACATATTGAAGGTAAGTAAGCAATATTCCCCAAGTGAAAGTCATTGTAAGATATCTTCCATGGGGTCTTTGGTTATTGCTTGAAGAGGTGGTGTGAGGGCGACTGCCATTTGCGAATTGGTTGAAGCTTTTGTGGATGGAGGTGGCATCTGGGTTGATGGCTTGAGAGGAATGAGAACATCATTTGGCTGATAGGTCATGTTAAAAGTTTTGAAAGGTGATGGGTCGGCAGGAATGATGTGGACTTGCCCGTCGTGTTCAAATTTTACACAACGGTGTAGTGTGGAGGGGACACAAGCCATGGCATGAATCCAGGGTTGGCCTAGCAACATGTTATATTGAAACTCTCCTTTAATGATGTAGAAGAGCTCTGGGATAGTGCACGGTCTAACGTGAATGTGGAGGATGACAGTGCCAATGGTTGTGGTAGTGGTGTCGTTAAATGATTGTAAGATTGCATCAATTTTTGATATGCAATTCTTGGGAAGGGCTAATTGATCAAAGGCATGAGTAGAGATGATGTTAATGATGGTGCCTCTGTCAATCATGACTCGCTTAATGTGGGTTTGATCAACATAGGTGGTGATGAAGAGAGCAGTGTCTTGATCTTCTGAGTTAGATGTAGGAATTTTAGAATCACTGAAAGTGATAGAGGCAATGGGAGATAATGAGTAGACCAGGGTAGCTAGTGGTTGGGGGTCCTCAGGTTGGACCTCCACTACCTATAAGGCTCTAATGAGAGATTGATGATGCTGGGGTGAACTTTGGATGAGGTCATACAAGGTCATCTTCATGGGTGTCTGGTGAAGCTATTTTAACATGGAGTCATGGATTGCCCCCAAAGAAGAAGAAAAAGAGGGTTAGGATGCACCCAGGATATATATTTTGGGTTTTGGTCTTTGAGGCAACTTGACAAAGGGATAGGTCCAAGGAATAGCAATTTTTTCTTTTACCTTATCCTTTTGTGACCTAGTGGTTATGTGGATGGCATTAATTTTGAAGAGAGGGGGTGAAGGAGATGAAGGGGTCATGGCCTGCTGATGAGATGTCGATGTGGTTGAAGAGGTTGGAGGGATATGGGAAGGTGTCAGGGGTCGGTCGATAGTGTCCTCAAAAAGAAGAGTGTCTTTCTCCATGTAATGATGAATGACCATCTTGAGGGCACATCAGCTCTTAGTGTCATGTCCTGACATACAATGATATAGGCAAATCTTAGTATCGTCGAACCAGGAAGGCTTTGACCTGAGGGGTTATAAGGGTTTAATCGGTGGAAGGGTTATGCTAGAGGTCTACAAAAGTTGATGCAATATCAAGGCATATGAACCCACTAAAGGATGAGGTCACCCTTTTCTAGCATGTCTTAGATGATGTTTTTGAGATTCTTGTAGTTGCTCGTGTCATGGCATTTAACATGGTGGTAGTTGCAGAAATCATTCTCTCTATACCATGCAAGGATGGCACATGAGGGATCAAATTATTGAGGTGGTCAAATTTGGGGGAGATTGAGGACCCCCTGTTTGACAAGTTTGTCCAGCACAGATGCGTATGACTCTCCTAGTGGAGTATACTGTCGCTGCACATATCTTTGCTGGAATTACTGAGTGATGCTTTGGGATGTGGATGGCTCGGGCTAATTGGTTGAAGGTGAAGACAAAGGTCTAATGACTATAACATTTGTTGATGCCTTAGATTTGGGATTAGATGAAGAAGGTTTAGAGGAGGAGTCATTGGACTTGGTGTTGGGGTTTTTACTCTACAGCTTGACTTTGTTTTCCTTGATGGCATGTAATTTAAGCTTTCGGGCCATCGTGAAAGCTTCATCAAAGGTGCGGAAGGTTTGGACCTGCAAGGTAGAGGAAATATGCTTGGCACAGGCCTGAGAGAAGAGTTTGATGAGTTTGGGTTGAAGTAGGGAAAAGGAGAGCTGATTGATTAGGCCTCTCCAGTGAGCAATGAAATCAGCTATGGATTCATCCTCAAACTACCAGATAGAATACAGATCTATGATTGAGACCTTTTTGGTGATATTGATAGAAAAGTGGTCAAGGAAGAGTTGGGCTAGTTGGGTGAATGTGAAAAGAGAATGCTGGTGAGAGAGCTATACCAGTCAAGAGCAGCACCAAAAAGTGACATGGGGAATGTGCATAGAAGTAACACATCATCATGGGCTATCAGATAACAAGCATGTCTGAATTCTCGTAGGTGCTGTTGCAGGTCTTCCTTACTCTAGAAATGAGAAAATTTAAGACGTTCCCACTAACTGGGATACGGCCTGATTGGGATGGAGGGATGGATGGGTTCATTGCAAATTTGCTCATATGAGAGGGCATTGCATGAACCAAAAATAGAGGTTTCGAGACTAGACATTTTGTCCATCAAAATTTTGATTATGTCAACTGACGGATTGGCGGGTGGAGCACCCCCTAGGTTGTAAGGTGCTTGGAAGGTATTGAGAGGGGTGTTTGATGTGGTTGGTTGTGCTTGTGTAGGTGTAACATACAGGTAGCTAGTCATCGAGGTGGATGTTGAAGCCAAGGGCACTTGTGATATGGGGTTGGTGGGCACAAATTGGATAGGGGCCATCAAAGGTGGTTGAGGGGTGGCCACACTTGTTGAAGGGTAGGCAATTACTCTTGTGTTGATAGGTGCAAGAGTAGGGGGGATAGAGACCACTAGGTTTTGGAAGGGTGTAGAATTTGGTTGAGTAGTTTGAGGTTGAGGGGGTGTCGAAACCCCCATGGAGGTAGGTCTAGAAGGAGAGGCTAAATTTTGAAGATAGGACATGGTCGGGTTATTAGTCAAGGTGTTGGCTTGATTGTCTATAGGTTGAATTGTGGATGCTGTTGATGTGATCGTCATCTCGACTAAGGAGGTTGGCATCCCATAAATTGGGTTGCCTAAGGAATCTGGCATTTGGCTTTGCACGAGATAATGTTGAAGGGCTTTGACATTGAGGTCCAAGAATCTTTCAAAGTCTTGGTCCCCTTTAGGGACAATGGGAATCTGAGTTGGGGTCGGTTGGGTTGGAGTTCATTCGGTTTTTGAATGAAACTCCATTAGAGGACTGGTTATGGATGGTGAAGGCAGAAGCGGTTGATGCCTTGCATGGTCAAGAAGAGCCTTGGTTTGACTGTGTGTCAAAACCATTCAAGGCAAAAGGTTCAAGTTTTAGAAACTATGTTTTTTTAGTCTCAAAAAACTAGAATGGGTGTTGGACAGCAAGAAAGTTGGGTTTTAGTCTTGCTGTTTAAGGAAAAGAATTTTGGATAGTGACCAACGTCAGTATAAAAATTGATATCAGTGATAGAGGCTACCGATGTCAGTGAGATGACCAATGCCAGTGAAGAAAGGGTGCTGATGTCAGTGGTAAAACTAATGTCGGTTACTGTGTTTTCTAAAAACTCAAAAAATTTGAAAGTTTTTGGAAAGAAGAAAATGTCCTCACTAGCTCAAAAAACTAGATAGAAGCAGAAAAATAGATGGAGATAGGCAGACCCTAAGCATTAAATCCTAAGAATCAAATTTTAGAATCATGTTGGCTTATGCCTTAGAATGTGTTTGGGAGGTTGGCTTGTAAAATGGGTCCTAGAAGAGGTAGTCTAAAGTTGGTTTCAAGTTAGTTTCGATGCTCAAGAGTCTGTGTTAGGTTCTGTATGTGGTCTGGTGCTAAGGAGCAAGCTCCCCACACTTCATGAACCCAGTGATAAGCTGGGCCCGCTTAGCCAGTATATACTTCCCCTAGAGATTATCCTCTACTAGAGAATAGAGTGGGCTTTCCCCTTGGTAGTGAAGTCCAAGTGGGATTGCCGGGATGGATAAGGTATCCGTTGGGTGATGAAATCCCAGTCGGGCCTTGTCTCAGGTAAGTTTTGATGTTTGATTTGTGCAAGTGATTTGGTTGTGTAACATAAGTGGACTATGATTAATTCATGATGTGATTTTAATTACTAGATGTGAGAGTTAAGTATGCAGTCAAGAAGAAATGAGATGCAATGTTTTTAAAGCCCAAATAGAAATGTGAGTTCGTATGAAGACAAATGGAGAAAGGGTTGAAGAGTATGACTTTGACTAGTCTAAGATGCAAGAAAAGAAAGAACAAGAATGATTCTTTAAATTTTTTTTCTGATAGTGTCTTTTGGAAGAGATAGAAGAAAGAGATGAAAAGGAGAGACCTAATGCACCTATATGAAAAGAAAGAAATTGAACCCAAGGAAGACCTTAGGGTCCCATTGGGCGTGCCAGAATGTTTCTATACGAGTTTTCACTTTTCACATTAAAAAGGAAATGAGAAACTAAGATAAAATGGTCTAGGGTTAGATGTTACCCAGATGAGGTCTTGCACACCAGATTCAGATGATAGTAGGAACTCCTCTTTGGTTGTGGAGGATGAGACCTGTAGAAGAAGGAGACTCAAACACAGAAGTTGTTAGATGACTAGAAAGTGGACTGCCAAGCGAAAGCTTGGTCCTAGAAGTGCAAAGACTTCTTGGGGGATGACAATCCACTGATAAAAAGCAAAATATAGTCAGAAATAGAAATGATAAAGATAGAATAAAAGAAATGAAAGCAAATGCATACCTGTTATGTAGCAGTTGGTTTTCCATAGTCACTAGTGTCAGTGGTTCTGCCAGCATCGGTCAAGGAAGTCGCCAACATCGGTTAGTCTGTCGATGTCGGTAGGGGTAATGGTCGAGGTCGGTCGGGGCAATGGCCTAAGATAAGTTTCAGGTCTAGTTTATAATCCATAGAATGGTCTGAGTGTCTATTTAGAGGTCAGAGAGCCTATTTAGAGGTCAGAGAGCCTATTTTGGTGGTCTGTGCAGAGCTATAAGGTAGAAAGTATGGTCTGAATAGGAGACCAAAGAGAGGATTGGGTGACAGGGAGATAGGGATTAGAGAAGGCCTTTTAGCTTCTCAAGGAAGGGCAGGTTGGGTCTGGGTAGTGGTTTGCTTAATAGATGAATTCAAATAAAAACTAAAATGAAAAACAAAGAAATACTTATCTCCTGCTTGCTAAAGGAGGAGTGAAGGAGCCCTATTGCTGATGCTGTTGATGGACCTACAATGCCTTTGATCTCACAGTCTGGAGCTATACCTATAGAGTACTTGTAGCTGGTGATGTTTGCTATGTGAGAGGGAGAGAGAGAGAGAGATCAAATGCCAAGTGCAAAAGAGTTCATGTTTGTGGGGGGGACAGTAATGGATGCAGAAAAATGGTTTTAATGAAAACTGATGCTGGTAGAACTACCAACGTCAGTCACATAATGACCGATGTCAGCAGTCGAAGAATGGGGACAGAGGCTAATTTTAGCCTTCTATCCATTCTTACAAGCTGCCAAGGTCAAATGGCATGGGAAAATGGTCAAGAGGGGCTTCAATGAGTGCGAGAGGAAGGGTCAAGATGGGATTTGGGTCATTAAGGCTTGGAATGAGGTGGGGGCATCCAAAGAGAGGAATCTGAGGTGGCATGGATCAAGTGGCAAGGGGGATTTTAGATTAAAATAATTAATTTTTATTTTAATCTAATAATTGAGTGGGCTAGGACCTAGGTTAGAAGGTGGACCAAGGGGACCAAGGGGGGAGGATGACCAAGGGGTAGAATGTTTCTATACGAGTTTTCATTTTTCACATTCAAAAGGAAATGAAAAACTAAGATAAAATGGTCTAGGGTTAGATGTTACCCAGATAAAGTCTTACACACCAGATTTAGATGACTGAAGGAACTCCTTTTTGGTTGTGGAGGATGACACCTATAGAAGAAAGAGACTCAAACACAAATTTTTTTAGATGACCAGAAAGTGGGCTGCCAAGTGAAAGCTTGGTCCTAGAAGTGCAAAGACTTATTGGGGGATGACAGTCCACTGATAAAAAGTAGAATATAGTCAGAAATAGAAATGATAAAGATAGAATAAAAGAAATTAAAGCAAATGTGTACCTATTATGTAGCAGTCTATTTTCCATAGTCGTCGGCGTTGGTGGTTCTACCGGCATCGGTCAAGGAAGTCACCGATGTCAGTTAGTCTGCCGACGTCGGTAGGGGTAATGGTCGAGGTCGGTCAGGGTAATGGCCTAGGACAAGTTTTAGGGCTGGTTTATAATCCACAGAATGGTCTGAGAGTCTGTTTGGAGGTTAGAGAGCCTATTTGGAGGTTAGAGAGCCTGTTTTGGTGGTTTGTGCAGAGCTGTAAGGCAGAAAGTATGGTCTGAATAGGAGACCAGAGAGAGGACAGGGTGATAGGGAGATAGGGATTAGAGAAGGCCTTTTAGCCTCTCAGGGAAGAGCAGGTTGGGTTTGGGTAGTGGTTTGCTTAATATATGAATTCAAATAAAAATTGAAATGAAAAACAAAGAAATACTTATCTCTTGCTTGCTAAAGGAGGAGTGAAGGAGCCCTGTTGTTGATGCTGTTGACGGACCTGCAATGCCTTTGATCTCACAGTCTGGAGCTATACTTGTAGAGTACCTATAGCTGGTGATGTTTGCTATGCGAGAGGGAGAGAGAGAGAGATCGAATGCCAAGTGCAAAAGAGTTCACATTTGCAGCGGGGGCAACAACAAATGCAGAAAACTAGTTTTAAAGGAAACTGACACCGGTAGAACCATCGATGTTGGCTGCATAATGACTGATGTCGGCAGCTGAAGAATGGGGATAGAGGCTAATTTTAGCCTTCTATCCATTCTTACAAGCTGCCAGGGTCAAATGGCATGGGAAAATGGTCGAGAGGGGCTTAAATGAGCGTGAGAAGAAGGGTCAAGATGGGATTTGGGTCATTAAGGCTTGGAATGAGGTGAAGGGATCCAAGGAGAGGAATCCAAGGTGGCATGAGGTGGCATGGGTGAGGTGGCAAAGGGACAATTAAATTAAAATATTTAATTATTTTAATTTAATAATGGAGTGGGTTAGGATTTGGGTTAGAGGATGGACCAAGGGGACCAAGGGGGGAGGACGACCAAGGGGTAGACACGATTTCAGTGTCTACATTTGCACCTTTTTGTCTTGTTGGTTGTTCTTGATGAATTGTAAAACAAAAATAGGAGTTGGTTGCCCCAGGTATAGGATGAGGTGTTACCCCCTCAAAGTGGGAGTTGAGGGAAGGGAACTTGAGATCGAGTGTCGATTTGACAGAGAGATGGATAGAGAGAGTGAGTGTGAATGTTGTAATAGTCATGATTGCACGTATACCACTTCACGAGATGGTCAAGACAAATTGTTATAGGTCGAGGTCAAGGAGTGCCAAAATTAAAGTAACCAGGCCCTAGCATTTAGTCATAGCTGATCAAGTTATTCAATCTAAGTTGAAGCTCTAATGGTCATTGTGTTCCAAGTATCCCAGGCTCAGGAAGTGCTCTTGGATTGTTTGGTTGATGCGTTGTTGGATTGTTTGGTTGATACTTGGTCGAGGTCTCGTTGGTGCTTAGTTGAGGACGTGATTAAAAGGTTGGTTGATGTTTGGTCAAGGTTTGGTTGATGTTTGGTCGATGTCTGGTCGATGTTTGGTCATTGTTTGGTCAATGAAGGACATGAATTTGTTGATATGTTGTTGGATTATTTGGCTGGATGATGTTTGGTCATTGTTTGGTTGGTTAAATGATATTTGGTCAAGGTCAGTTGAATGTTTGTTTGAGGTGTGGTCAATGGTTGGTTGAATGTTTGATTGAGGTTTGGTTGATGTTTGGTCACGATTTGGTTGATGTTTGGTCATGGTTTGGTCAATGGTCAGTTGAATGTTTGGTCAAGGTCTGGTCAATGGTCAGTTGAATGTTTGGTCAGGGTTTGGTCAATGGTTAGTTGAATGTTTGGTCAATGGTCAGTTGAATGTTTAGTCAAGGTTTGGTCTAGGTTATGATAGGTGCTTGGTTAGTTGAACTCTCCCTAGTCATTTTGTGGTAGGAAGAATGTCTAACACCTAGTGCGGATGATTAATGGGTTAGATAAATGAGATGGAGAGAAGATGAGAAGGATACTTGGATACCCTACCTAGTTGATAGGTCAGGGATTCCAAGCAAATGGTGTTTAGGTAGTGAAAAAGCTAGGAGGGATGGAAACCACCGACTCCGTAGGTGAAGAGGGAGGAATAGGCGAGCTTGGAGGAGATAGGTTGATGGTAGGTTTGGGGCAAAAGTCTGTAGAGACATTCAGTGGGTTCTTGAAAACCCAGACCATATCATTTCTTGGCATTGTTGTCATTGAGAGGTTTGATGGGCTGATGGGAGCCTTGCTCATAGCGCCTGAAGCCAAAACCCTTCCATGCACACCTATAAAGGTAAGTGTGTGCAAAGGCAGGGTTGCCAAGAAATGAGAAGTCTGATGTGAATGGCTGAGGTGAGAAGAGAGGATTCCCATCAGTGGGAGATCGATCTAGCCCCCCATAGATGAGATTGGTTTGGAGGTGAGGAGGACTGTAAGGAATGACCATTCTGATTCGAGGGTCATAACTTGGAGTGTGGTGAAGTTGTCTATACTCTTACAGAGTTTGGAACATGTCTAAGGCAAGCAAGCGATATTCCCCAAGTGAAAGTCATTGGAAGATATCTTCCATGGGGTCTTTGGTTGTTGCTTGAAGATGTGGTGTGAGGGCGACCGCTATTTGCGAACTGGTCGAAGCTTTCGTGGATGGAGGTGGCATCTAGGTTGATGGTTTGAGAGGAATGAGAACATCATTTGGCCGATAGGTCATGTTACAAGTTTTAAAAGGTGATGGGTCAGTGGGAATGGTGTGGACTTGCCTATCATGATCGAATTTTACATAATAGTGCAGTGTAGAGGGGACACAAGCCATGGTGTGAATCCAGGGTTGTCTTAATAGAATGTTATATTGAAACTCTCCTTCTATGATATATAAGAGCTCTGGGATAGTGCACGGACCAACACGAATATGGAAGATGATGGTGCCAATATTTGTGGCAGTGGTGTCATTAAAGGATCAAAGGATTACATTAGTTTTTGATACACAATTCTTGGGGAGGGCCAATTGATCAAAGGCATGAGTAGAGATAATGTTAATGCTGGCACCTCCATCAATCATAACTCGCTTAATGCGGGTTCGATTAACATAGGCTGTGATGAAGAGAGCAACATCCTAATCTTTTGAGTTAGATGTAGGAATTTTAGAATCACTGAAAGTGATAGAGGTAACGGGAGATAATGAGTGGACCAGGGCAGCTAGTGGTTGGGGGTCCTCAAGTTGGACCTCCACTACCTATAAGGCTCTAATTAGGGCTTGACGATGCTGGGGTGAGGTTTGGATGAGGTCATATAAGGTCATCTTCATGGGCATCTGGTGAAGCTATTTTAACATAGAGTCATGGATTGCCCTTGAAGAAGAGGGTTGAGATGCACCCAGGATATATATTTTGGGTTTTGGCGGTTGAGGTGGCTTGACAAAGGGATGGGTCCAAGGAATAGTAGCTTTTTCTTTTACCTTATCCTTTTGTAACCTAGTGGTTATGTGGATGGCGTTGATTTCGAAGAGAGGAAGTGAAGGAGATGAAGGTGTCATAGTCTGTTGATGAGATGTTGATGTCGATGAAGAGGTTTGAGGGATATGGGAAGGTGTCAGAGGTTTGTTGTCAGTGTCCTCAAGGAGAAGGGTGTCTTTCTCCATGTGGTGGCGAATGAAGACCTTGAGGGCACAGCAATTCTTTGTGTCATGTCTTGGCATACGATGATATAGGCAAATATTAGTATCATCGAACTAGGAAGGTTTTAACCCGAGAGGTTGGAAAGTCTTGATTGGTAGAAGGGTTATGCTAGAGGTTTGCAAAATTTAGTGCAATATCAAAGTGTATGAACCCACTAAAGGGTCCGTGCTTGTTGATGCGTGAGGTGCTGATGACTTTTGCTTAGGCAGTGTTGAAAGAGGCTTCCGTACCACCTTTTGAGTTGATGGTGCGGCCACATGTGAAGATGACACTTTCTTCGTGAGAGGTGCCAAATTTTTTGGAGAGGGTAGGCTTGCGGTAGGCAAAGGAAGCAGTGGAGGCAACTTGCTTTGGTTAGGGGTTGGAGTGGGGAGCACTCCTATCATGGTTGAGGGATGAGGGCTCAAAATGGAGGGCAATGTTGACGAGGGAGGAGGAATTTGCCTCTGTGGTTTAGCAATCTTCTTTGGCTTGGTTAGAGGACTACTATTAGGCAAGGTCTGGTCCTATTCTACCTTCACTTGCGGGTGAGTGAGGTTAGGGACAGGGCGAATGCTGAGTGACTTGATTGGTTTTGATGTGGTAGATGAGGGTTTTGGTTTTGATGTGGATGGTTGAGATTTTGAAGGTTTTGAGGTAAAAGTCTAGTCTTTGTTGGAAGTTTTTGGAGATTTTGTCATGGGAGGGTTGATGGCATGAGATGAGATGGAACAGGCAAGCTGAAGAGCTTTGAGTTGCTCCCATAATGCTTGATGCTTCACTTTCCTTAAAGGGAGAAGTCCTAGTTTCTCCACTAATCAGGAAAATGGTTGGGAAGATGTCAGATAAGGCTTGGGTCCTTCAGAAGATGTGGATGGTTGCAGGGCCGAAAGTGAGGTTGGTATAGCAATCTCAGGCCTAAGACAAGATGAAGTCATAACTGGTTCGTCTTTGGTTGAAGAAGGTAGAGAGACAGGTTCTTCCCTTGGTGGAGAAGAAATAAAAAAATGTAGCTCCTTAAGAGGGTAGAGGGGAGGGATGATTGCACCCTCCACTTATGGTTGAGGAGTAGGAAGGGTAGGGTCCTCCATAGGTAGTAAGAAGGAGGATGGTGGGGCTAGTGGTGCTGGTATGGTCGAGGCATCCTTCAATATAAGGGAAGGCGATGGAGAACTAACAGGAGAAGAAGGTTCATCTTTGTGATGGACTGATGGTTTCAATAACCTCTTGAGATTGTGAGAGAGGTTGGTCATGGATGAGAGGTGAGACTGTATTGACTGTGCGTATGCTATGTTCTTGAGTGTCATCAATCATAGTCTACACATTGTTTTGGGTAGGCAGATGATTAAGAAAGGGTTGTTTGAAGATGTCTATGCCTTGATTGGGTGGTGCATTTAGATTGTCTAAGATGAGGTCACCCTTATCTAGCATGTATTAAATGATGTTTTTAAGAGTCTTGCAGTTGCCCGTGTCATGGCCTTTAACACGGTGATAGTTGCAAAAGTCGTTCTCCCTATACCACGCAGGGATGGCATGTGAGGGATCAAATTATGGAGGCAGTCAGATTTGGGGGAGATTGAGAACCCCCTATTTGACAAGTTTGTCCAGCATAGATGCGTATGACTCTCCTAGTGGAGTATACTATCACTACACATATCTTTGCTGGAATTGTTGAGTGATGCTTTGGGATGTGGATGGCTCAGGCTGATTGCTTGTTGAAGAGGATGATGGTCTTATGACTACAGTGTTTGTTGATGCCTTAGATTTGGGATTAGATGAAGAAGGTTTAGAGGAAGAGTCATTGGACTTGGTGTTGGGATTTTTACTCTACAACTTGACTTTGTTCTCCTCGATGGCATGTAATTCAAGCTTTTGGGCCATCATGAAGGCTTCATCAAAGGTGAAAAATGTCTGAACCTGCAAGGTAGAGGAAATATGCTTAACACACGCCTGAGAGAAAAGTTTGATGAGCTCAGTTTGGGGCAAAGAAAAGGAGAGCTGATTAATGAGGCCTCTTCAGTGAGCAACAAAATTGGCTATGGATTCATCCTCAAACTTTCAGATAGAATACAAATCTGTGATTGAGACCTTTTTGGTGATATTGATAGAAAAGTGGTCGAGGAAGAGTTGGGCTAGTTGGGTGAATGTGAAAAGAGAATGGCTAGTGAGAGAGCTGTACCAGTCAAGAGTAGCACCAAAAAGTGACATGGGGAACATGCGTAAAAGTAACGCATCATCATGGGCTATGAGATAAAAAGCATGTCTAAATGCTCGTGGGTGTTGTTACGGGTCTTCCTTACTCTAGAAATGAGAAAATTTAGGAGCTCCCACTAACTGGGATACGGCCTGATCGGGATGGAGGGATGAATAGGTTCATTACAAATTTGCTCATATGAAAGGGCATTGCGTGAACCAAAAACAGAGGCCTCAAGATTGGACATTTTATCCATCAGCATTTTGATGATGTCTGCTGACAAATTGGTGGGTGGAGTGCCCCCTAGGTTGTAGGGTGCTTGGAAGATGCTAGAAGGGGCATACGACATAGTCAGTTGCACTTGTATGGGCACAATGTATTGATAACTAGTCATTGGGATAGAAGTGGAGGCCAAGGGTGGTTGGGTAGAAGGCATGACTAGGCTCGATGTTTCCATGGGAGGTTAGATAGTGGTAACATTGGCCAATGGTTGAGTAGCCACCTTAGTGTTGATAGGGGTGAGGGTAGGCAGAATAGAGACAACCAGGTTTTGGAAAGGGGTAGAGGTTGGTTGAATGATCTGTAGTTGATGGGGGGCTGAAACCCCAGTGGACGTGGGCCCAGAGATGGAAGGAGAGGCCACACATAGAAGGTTGGTCATGGGCTAGTTATTGGTTGAGGCGATAGCCTGGGTGTCTATGGGTTGAACCATAGATGCTGTTGATATGGATGTTGTCTCGATTAAAGAGGTTGGCATCCCATAAATTGGGTTACCTAAGGAGTCTCACATCCAGCTTCATGTGAGATAATGTTGTAGGGATTTGACATTGATGTCCAAGAATCTTTCAAAATCTTTGTCCCCTTCAGGGACAATGGGAGTCTGAGTCGGGGTCGGTCGAGTAGGAGTTCGTTTGATCTCCAAATGAAACTCCATTAAGGGACTGGTTATGGACGATGAAGGTGGAAGCGGTTGATGCCTCACATGGTCAACAAGAGCCTTGGTTTGAATATGAGTCAAAACCATTCAAGGCAAGAAAAACATCCTCACAAGCTCAAACAAGTAGATAATAACATAAAAGAAGAAGAACACAAGCAGACCTTAAACATTAAATTCTTAGGAACAAATTATTAGGATCATAGTGGCTTATGCCTTAAAATGTGTTTAGGAAGTTTGGATTTTGAGATGGGTCCTAGAAGAAGTAGTCTGTGGTTTGTTTCAGGTTTATTTCAGTGCTCAAGAGTCTGTGTTAGGTTTTGTACGTGGCCTGGTGCTAAGGAGCAAGCTCCCCTCACTTCACAAACCTAGTGATGAGCTGGGCCCACTTAGTCAGTATATACTTCCCCTAGAGATTATCCTCTGCCAGAGAATAGAGTGGGCTTTCCCCTTGGTAGTGAAGTCCAAGTGGGATTGCCAGGACGGGTAAGGTATCTGCTGGGTGATGAAATCGCAATCGGGCCTTGTCTCAGGTAAGTTTTGATGTTTAATTTGTGCAAGTGATTTGGTTGTGTAACATAAGTGGACTACGATTAATTCATGATGCAGTTTTTAATTACTAGATGTGGACTAAGTATGTAGTCAAGAAGAATGAAATGCAATGTATTTTAAGCCCAAATAGAAATGTGAGTTCGTATGAAGACAAGTGAGAAGAGGTTGAAGAGTATGACTTTTGACTAGTCTAAGATGCAAGAAAAGAAAGAACAAGAATGATTCTTTTTATTTTTTACTAATAGTGTCTTTTGGAAGAGATAGAAGAAAGAGGTGAAAAGGAGAAACCTAATGCACCTATATGAAAAGAAATGAAAAAGAACCCAAGGAAGACCTTAGGGTCCCATCGGGTGTGGCAGAATGTTTCTATACGAGTTTTCACTTTTCACATTCAAAAGGAAATGAGAAACTAAGTAATGGTCAAGGGTTTGTACGTACCTGGATGAGGTCTTGTGCACCAGATTTAGACAATAGCAGAAACTCCTCTTTGGTTGTGGAGGATGACACCTGTAGAAAAAGGAGACTCAAACACAGAAGTTGTTAGATGACTAGAAAGTGGACTGCCAAGTGAAAGCTTGGTCCTAGAAGTGCAAAGACTTCTTGGGGGATGACAGTCCACTGATAAAAAGTAGAATATAGTCAGAAATAGAAATGATAAAGATAGAATAAAAGAAATGAAAGCAAATGCATACCTATTATGTAGCAGTCTATTTTCCACAATCGCTGGCATTGGTGGTTCTGCTAGCGTCGGTCAAGGAAGTCATCGATGTCGGTTAGTCTGCCGATGTCAGTAGGGGTAATGGTCAAGGTCAGTCGGGGAAATGGCCTAGGACAAGTTTTAGGTCTAGTTTATAATCTGTAGAATGGTTTGAGAGTCTGTTTGGAGGTTAGAGACCCTATTTGGAGGCTAGAGATCCTATTTTGGTGGTCTGTGTAGAGTTGTAAGGCAAAAAGTATGGTCTGAATAGGAAACCAGAGAGTGGACAGGGTGATAGGGAAATAGGGATTAGAGAAGGCCTTTTAGCTTCTCAGGGAAGGGCAGGTTGGGTTTGGGCAGTGGTTTGCTTAATAGATGAATTCAAATAAAAACTAAAATGAAAAACAAAGAAATACTTATCTACTGCTTGCTGAAGGAGGAGTGAAGGAGACCTGTTCCTGATGCTGTTGGCGGACCTGCAATGCCTTTGATCTCATAGTCTAGAGCTATACTTGCAGAGTACCTGTAGTTGGTGATGTTTGTTATGCAAGAGGGAGAGAGAGAGAGAGATAGAATGCCAAGTGCAAAAGAGTTCACATTCATGGGGGGGTAGCAATAGATGCAAAAAACTAGTTTTAAAGAAAATTGATGCAGATAGAGCCGCCGACGTTGGCCACATAATGACCGACGTCAGCTGCTGAAGAATGGGGAAAAAGGCTAATTTTAGCCTTTTGTCCATTCTTACACGTTACCAGGGTCAAATGGCATGGGAAAATAGTCGAGAGGGGCTTAAATGAGTGCAAGAGGAAGGGTCAAGATGGGATTTGGGTCATTAAGGCATGGCATGGGGTGAGGGGATCCAAGGAGAGGAATCCGAGGTGGCATGAGGTGGCATGGGTGAGGTGGCAAAGGGGAAATTAAATCAAAATATTTAATTATTTTAATTTAATAATGGAGTGGGTTAGGATTTGGGTTAGAGGATGGACCAAGGGGACCAAGGGGGGAGGACGACCAAGGGGTAGACACGATTTCGGCGTCTACAGCAATATCACTAAACTTATTGTAATATCATGACTTTTTAAGTTGTAGTATTGTAATATCATGAGTTTTATGGTAAAACCATGACTATCAGAGTCATGATATTGTAATATAGTTGACTACCCTAAAGACATGAAGTGGTTAGCAAAAGCATTTATAGTTAGACACAAAAATTCAAGAAATAAGATAAAATCGTGATTGTGTAAATAGAGATATTATGGAAATATCACAATTCCAAAGAGAAAAATCATGATTTCAAAAGACAACTTCATGACTTATAAAAACTATCCTTTAGCCTTCAATTTTCATATTTATTTATCAAAAATTTCAATTTTCTACATTAAGGTTGTTAGGAGAGTGCTCTAAAAGGCCGTAAGAGCAACTTCATGGGGTACAGTTCCCATCAAGTATGCCAACATGTGAACAAGGATTTCAATAAAATGGAGGTTAGACTTGTATTAGTCTCATAAAACAAATGAAATGGGAATACTAAATTCCTAACACCTCTAGCCTAGACACTAGGGAAAGCTTATGTAACAAAACTAAATCAAAGCAGAACAAAAACATAAAAGAAACAAGTATTTTACCTTCCTTGGGAGCTCTAAATGGCTTGTTGAATGGTTTGCTCAACTTGTGAATAAATAAGTCTACATCAATGGAGATTTATTGGCTCCTTCTCTCCTTATCACCTTGGCTTTGATGTTTTTTAGCTTAAAATTTGAGCATTGTAGCCACTTTCAAGGAATTTAGGCATTATAAATCTATATCAAAAGAGATTTTTGAATATATTTGTGCATAATAAATTTGCACCAAAATAGATTAAAAACTAATAGGCATGGCCTTGTATTTATAGCCTTGGGATTTAACTCTCACCGAAGGTGAGTTAATGTTGAGTTTATGTTTAGAATGGGTTCAAGCTAATCCTAGTTGAGTCAAAACTAACTCTAGTTGATTTAATAATTGTCATGTAATTATGATTTTCAATTACTAGGCATGGCTCTCAAATTAGATAATTTTAGGATATTTCTAAAGAGCTTGACAACTCATAAAGGCAATGATGAAAGGCTTGATATTTTGATTTTTAGAATTTCCATTTTTAGATATTCATTAATTGCAAATGGATAATTTAACTAGGTATTTAATCTTGTTTAATTAGATGATTGATTTTGATTAGCCTTTTAACATTTTCAAGATTTTATATTTTTTCAAGTGCCCCATTTAATTTTCCCATAGGCAAAATTGATATTTTTTATGCTATAAGGTGATTAAGGATGAATCCATGAGAGGTTATTATTACATACAGGATAGTATCCCAAATATGGATACCTCAACATGATTGTGAGCATTGATGAATGATGTGAAAGAAAATTTGGAATGTTTAATGAATTTGTGCATTTATGAATGATGTCAAAGCAAATTTAGGATGTTTAGTGATTCATAGGCTTAATTTACAATAGTTGGTAGTAATCAGTCTGAAGTTTGATCAAAATCTAGTTGTGTCTAGTTTTGGATGCTTACAGTTGTTATAATGGAGCTTCAATTAGGTGCCCCTCATGATAATTCAAATATACAAGAGAAGGTAAATCCTTACTTTGATCTCCTTTGTATTAGTCAATAACATAGTGAATACTTATTTGAAGCTTTATAATCAAGATATTCACTTCTCCCATGTGATTATGATTTGAGTAAGGTAGTAGGAGGTAGTTTTGGTGAGCCAATCAATAATTTTGAGAGAGATAGTCTTAAAAATCTACCTTTTCAAGAGACAACCTCACTAGATGATGATTTGTTTGAAATACTCAACATGTGTTATCATCCTCTCACCTCATTTGTAGAACCGAGTGCACTCTTGGAATACCATGTGGATCTCTTTTGGCCATAATTTCTCAAAGAACAGCAAGCTCTCTATCTTGGAGACAATATTGCCAGTATGTCATTATGTCTATTTTAGTTTGATGAGTTTAAGTAATTAGCAATAGTAGATGGATAAGTTGAGAACCTTCAAGAGGATACTATGGTCTAGGTATGCTACTTTAATAAATCATATAAATTTCAAGATGTAATACATCTTACAAACTAATATCTAGCCACCTTGGAGACTATTGCTAAAAAAGAACAATAACTAAAGGTAGAAGTTGAAGTTCAGGACTGGTATGTGCTCATTGGAGATCTATTTCTTGGTTTAGACCTATTATAGTATTTTTCAAATGTGTTGGTAGTCAATATGTTTCCTCAACTAATTAAGAGGTTAATAAAATGTGATTTCATACACCATTGCATACTTCATGAAGGAAATGATCCAAAAATCTTTCCTTTTGATCCCAAAGAAGGATTATTAGTAGTGTAGTTTTAGTTAGTTTATATTTCCTCAAAGTGTTTTTTAGCACATTATTATGCTTATGTTTTGTTTTCAATAAGTGCTTAACTAGCTGATGTATTTTTTTAGTCTAGTTTCCTTATTTTGTTGTCTTTTATTTTCTTGTTTTTGGAGAAGTATTTGTCTTGTTTCAAGTCAAGAGTCTTATAGTCATTGGTCAGATTTATTAGTGTTCATTTTGGAATGTAAGAGAGATCTCATGAGTCCAAAATAGATGTCAATTATCTAGTTCATAAGCATAACATGCATGCTTCCTAGTTGAGGTACCAAAATGTTGATAATTTTGACCTCACATGTCAAATTTTGACCCCTATAACTTGAAACTTTTCCTGTCATGTTATTTGACCTTTGGTTATTATGTTTTTCTTGTAATTTCTTTTAAATGGTCATTTAAAACCTTGATTATCAAATTTTAAGGTAAATTTTATGAGTTTAAGGTTGTGTTCATCATAGCTCTATGCTTATTTAATCACATATTGACCTATTTCAAGTTGTTTCTAGTGATGAAATGAGTATAAGTCATCTTTATAGGCCTCATGTCTTGTTTCAAGGTCATGTCATGCTTTACAATTGATCAAACTAGTTGGTGATATGCCTGTCTAACTTCATGACCCAATTAGTTGTATTTTAGGTGACTTTTTGGCTTATGGAGTAGGTTTTGCATGTTAATGGTATTATAATATCATAATAAGGTCATGACGAACCTTTTCATACATGAAAAGGTCCAAATTCTATTTATGTAGTAGTTTCATCAAGTTTCTCAAGTGGTTGAGGTAGTTTTAGTGCCAAATGGCCTATTTTACAGCTATTCGTATATGTATTCAAAGTAAAATTGACATTTTATGAATATTAAGGACATTTTTTGTTAATTGAAAGGTCAAATATATGGTTTTAAATGAGTTTTAGGTGTCAAAATGTAGAAAATTGATTTATCTCTCCTATCGACTTCTTTAGCAACTCTAAAAAGGCCATTGATTTTTCTCAGTATAAGTAAGATAGGGAGATTCAAGTCCAAATCTACAGGTAAATTATAGGTACCCTAATTAAATTAAATTTAGTGTTATTTTTTTAAATATTCATTCCCCCATCATTATGAACAATCACTAAGAGGGTAAGGGGGTCACTATGTCCAAGTCATTTAGATAGGGTCTAGGTTTGTCTCCATTTCTTCACTTAAAAACTTGATGCAGAAAAAATGTTATATTGGGATGATTACAAGGTAAAATAATACATTTCTAAATTTTTAATGATTAGGTAATTTGTCTTGATAAATATCTTTTTTATAATAAATAGTGTTCAAACATGTTTGATATATCAACTGAGTGTATTCATATTCAAGGGTTTATAAAGTTAATGTTTCAGTTATAATACAAATATTACATTAAAACAAAATTTTCATGTGTTTTTATATTTAATATGGTCTTCCTTTAAGTATCTTGAGTGAGATGGTGTCTTTGACAAGGTATAGTTATAGGTTTAATGAGCTTTTAATGTATGAGATTATCTTAGTGAGGTTATCATGATCTTATAGGATTTAAAAAGGTGATAGAGTATTGATTTGAATTTGGAAGACAATCCAGATGACATCCTAACACCATGATCTCTTGAATCTCAAAATAACACTTGCAGGTCTAATGAACAAGTAGAGGTCAAAATGGCAAATGACATGAGCAGAAGAGTCGTGAGGAAAATGAAAGAAATGTTAAAGAATATGAAGTATCTCCAAGAATTTTCTAGGTGTATTTAATTTTTTAAATGAAACTTATGATATAAATATATCCATTTTGAACTCTATATGCTTGAAAGACAACCAAATCTATGTATTATTATATTGCCTAAGAAAGATCATAAAAAAGAATGTGTGCACCTAAGGAAGTGTTATGAAGGTGTCAGATAAATATTGATGGTGATATAATACCCTTAAATGGATGAAAATGATCTAAATTCCACCAAAGTATAATTTATAATCATAAAATAAGACCTTTAAAGCACTTTTTAGAGAGATTAATGTTTTTTAGGTAAAAATCATGTTTTGGTTTCCTTATTAATCAAACTCTTTGAATGCTTCTCCAAGTTGGTATGGTGAGTTAGAGTTAGTAAGTGGTTTTGACATCATGTTTTTCATGTTACCAAAAATGTCACATATCTTTCCTCTATTTTTATAGATGCCAAAAAAGGTAGAAGTTGTACCTATAGTAGTTACTCAGAAAGGCTATTTCAAGAAGGTATCATATCAGAGGTATGGAGGTAAATTGTTTTCATTAAGAATTACAAATGATATCCATGATAATAATTTGAAATATTGAGAGTAATAAGGTAAGTGGTATATCATTTTTCATCTATAGTTAGTCAAGTACCAAATGTGTACCTATAACCATTTTTTTGGCTTATTCAGTTAAGATGGTCTATTGTGATCACGTTAGGACATGAGTAAGTAAGAGGAATAAGTTGAAGTGTCACACTTTCACAATGTGTTATGAGGTTAAATAGGTATGTGTATACTTATTATAGGTCCTATTTTCATTCATATTCTCCATTCAAGGCAATGAACTCTCAACTTAACCCTAAAGGCCTATCATAGGCAAAATAAGAGAAAGAAGGTTATGCTTGTGTATGAGAGGAGTCTTGAAAGGTAGAAAGGGTTAAAGAGAGGATAATAAGTTATATATATTTTAATGAAATTATTTTTAATATTTAATGGTTTAAAAGATATCCCAAACTCTAATTCACCTTTTACATCTGCAATCAATAACTCCAGATGACCACCTATAGATCAACCTAACTAAGCTCCAAGGTCAATAAGATAGATGTAAAGCATAAGTGAGAATTTTAAAATTGATGAATAGGTAATTTTATTGGAGCTTGTGAATTTTTAAATAAGGTCATAAAGAAAATTTCAAAGGAATATATGTCTCATGAACTCACTCATAGGTCTGGTAAAGTTACAGTCAAGCAAGGTAAAGCTATAGTCAAGCCTATGTACTAAGTGAATGAGAAAGCTTGTGTGAGAGGAGAAGTGAGGGGGTTATAAATTTTAAAAAGGTGATAAGAGTTTTTTTAACAAGTTTCATAGAAATATTAAAGGTCTTATTGCATTTACTTTCTTCAAATAGGCCAAAGAAATATCCACATCACTTAAAACCAATACAATTGACCTACAAGTAGTATTTTCTTGGAGTATGACTTGGATAGAGGTCACACTTGTGATGATGGTATAAGTGATAATGAGTTAAATTTGGATGAAATATGAGATAATCTAAAGGAATTCAATCCATTCCCATTTAAAGTGATTAATAAGATCACATTTAGTAGAACAAGACTCAACCCAAGTTGACACAATCTACTAAAGACTTACAACATTATTCTAGATCAAGGTAAGTAGAGCATATTTCTCACTATAAGCTAGATGTATAATAGTAAAAATGAGTGTATATGATATTATCAATACTTCCATAAAGTTTTTATCCACTGATGAGGATAGAAACTTAAGGAATAGACATATATGGTTAATAAACTTAGTTTGCATACAAACCCTTGAGTAGTGAAGATCAAGGTTTCAGACCTTTTGGAAGGTCACTATTTATGGAGGATCATGTTTAATAATTTAATGGATCTTTAAATTTTTTTTTGAGTCTCATTTGATATTAAAGTGTGTTTTGAGGTCTTAAGACCCAAAATGACCTTTATCGACCTTCATACACAATCACCTCTACCCAAGAAGCTAACTTAGAGAGCGTAGATCATCACCAAGGATATGCATGGTAGTATAGGTTGATAAAAGTGTTGGAGGGGGTACCATAATTCAAACATATAACATTAGTTTAGTCCTTGGGTCCTACAAATATATAAGTAATCAATAAAAAGACTAAAAACCTTATTTTACATATCTCAAGTAGGTCAAGATTTTGTTTATAACTTCTTGCATAAGTTAAATGGTGATATATTTCAATAAGAGGTGTTATAGAGGTCCCTTGGCTCCAATATCTTGGAATTTTTTCTTGGAAGGGACACATTTCCCTTATGAACCATTGCTAAGACCATAAACCTCTCTAAACCCTTCTTATACCTTGCAATTGACCTGATGGAGAAAAAAAATTCTTATTTCCTTAAAATGCCATTATATGAGCTCCAAATTATCTTAATATCATTCAAAACTCTCTTGAGATCCACTTTAAGGTGTTGGTTCACATGTGCAAGTACATTATCATATGGTATAGGGTAAAATATGTAGTTTAAGTCTTGTTTGTGGAGGTATAAGTTGTGGGGTGATATTTAATTAAAAAAAAAAGTCTTATAGGGACTTGAAAAAGATTTTAAATTTATCCAAACTCTTATACAAACATCTTAAAGTGTTATAACATCCCTACAAGTTGGCCACTTGGTCAAAAGGTGAGGAAAACTTAGTTTTGCAAGCCAAGAATCAATGATGGACTATGAGTGCAATAGGAGACCTTTATCTTAAATAATGAGTTTTATAAAGGAGTTTTATGTCTCAAAAAGTCATGTCCAAGCACCCAAACTTACAAGTTTCATGAAAAACATCTCAAACTACCTCTTAAGCATACATAAGCATCTAAGCTTGCCAATGGCCATTTCATGGTTTGCCTATCTACATAAGGCCACATAACTTGAAATTTGACATGGAAAATTTAATCAAACACTTTTGGTATATTTCACACATGTGGGTGGCCATTTGGGCCAAATCTCTATTTTTAGGCCTAATTAAGCCTAATTAGAGAGAGAAAAGGTAGAAAATAAGACACTTATACTCTAATTTGGATCCTAAAACTTGGCATGAATCTATAAGGGGATAAAGGGTCCTATAAAATGTTTTTGTTTTTCCATTATTATTTGTAAAATCCTCTACACAAGGAGGTTTACCTATTTTTAGGGTTACAAGGAATAGGTAGAAAAATAATCAAATGGAACAAATTTGCATATTTTATAGGTTTTTATGGCTCCAATTTCCTTGTTTTAGGTCTAAAATAATGTTGAGAAGACATCTAGGGTGGAAGATTTATTTCTTCAAAGTGAAACCAAGTTTCCTCTCTCTTACACCTCTTTGCAAAGGAAGGATTTGAAGTGATGAAACCACCAAGATAATGCATATAAGCTATCAAAAAGGATTTATTGATGTTTTTAATTGTATCCCATGCCTAATCAAGAAATATAAAGTTAGAGGTTTTTTGGAATAAGGATTCAAATGTTGAAAATGTCTTTAACTATCCTAGAAGAACCTTCTTTTCCTCCAACACCAAGTCAAAAAGACAAAGTTAAAGCAATTTAAGAAGTATTATAATAGTCTCATTAAGATGTAATACATCATGAAAAAGTGGAGTAAGTTTATCTAAGACTCAACTAAGACTTGATAGCCTATTTTAAAGGAGGTGACTTCTTCACCAAGAATATAGGGATATGCAAGCAAAGATATAGAAGATTGTATGGGTCAAATACTAGAAATGAATGTTAATGACTTATTTAAAACTTAAAGATAATTACTTCTCTAACCATACACCATTTTTATGGAGAAAATAAATATAAAATGAAGGAAATACAACATAAGATTTGAGGAGGACTAAGTGGATGTCATATTTCCTAGTTTTGGGTTGCCTTCTCTGTCTCTTTCTCCCCCCTTTATCATCATCTTTATAAGTATGCCTAGTTTTAGAATTTTAAATGATCCTTAACATAATTTTTTGGTAGAGCCATACTAAGAAAAAACACTTGTACTTTCCTCTTTATAATTAATAATATTAAATTCATGCCTCCTCAATGCTTGTGACTAGTGTATGATCATTTTTGTTGATGAATGTCAGTGATAGTGAATGTTTCCTCATATTTTTCCTCTCTTCTTTACCTAGGAATAGGTGTTATTTCATGTTTATAAGTTGAATTATGTTCTTGAATAATCTTGTATGTCTGGAAAGTGTAATATTTTCTTAGTGTCTTTAAGAGACCTATTGATCCACTATCTTAGATTATGGATCAAGCTAAGCCTCTATGTGAAATATTGATGTTCAGAGACTTTCATTTAAAAGTGAAACTAGGTCTTGTTTTTAATTCATCCTTCTTAGTGTATATTAGACATGTGAAGGACATATTTTGGTGTATCACCTCAATTAGATAAGTTTTCTTGTAGATTATCTTGCTTTTATTTTCCTTACAAGTTGGTAGTGTAGTGTAGAGAGCTTAATTGATACATTAAGGGGAGTTGGCCCTTAAACTATAAATATTCAATCCATTATTAGGCCACCCACTACCTGTGATTTTCTCCATCTTACTCCAGAGTATGAAGGCCTAAAACTACCTTCACAAGGGTGCAAGTCTTATAGATAAAAATGTTAAAGATTGAAATCCAAGACATGCATGGAATGGATTATGACCTAAAAAGTTGTGAAGGGCTCTATTATAGGCATGTTGAATGTAAAAGAGGTTGGAATCCCAAGTATGAACATGTTCACAATTGTATAATCATATAAGATGAATAAGTGTGTAATTCACCACTTCATTTTCTCCATATATTTTTGGATGAAAGGCATTTAACTGATCTAGTTACATACCCATCAAACCCCACAATTCTTGCCAAAATTAACTCGCAAAGCATGGAGCTTGATTAGAGATGATGGATGTTTATAGTCCATAATGAACCCAAAGATGGTTGAAGAAATATTTTTAGTGAAAACTGTGTCAATATATTTTTTGCATGTGACCATGATAGCAATATTAAAAAACCCATCCACTAAAATGAACACAACATCATGTTATCACTTTATTGCATGAAACCAAATTAGGAAATCCATGTTGATGGATTTATATGGTTATATGGAATTGGTAAAGGTGTGTACAATCATAACTTCTTATTTTTGGGCTTGTGATATTATAATGAATGCAAGACTTGATGTGGCATTCTATGTCTATGCATACATACGTCCAGTATAAATCTGACTATAATGTAACTAGAGTCTTTCTCATGCCAAAATTTATTGAGGTATTAGCATAGTGAACCTCCCATATGAGTCATTTTTAGGGTATGTAATTAAGAACATAGAGATATCCAATACTGAAGAAAATTTGGTCAAAAAATTATAAATCTTGAACTTATTTACCTTGCACTGGGCTAGTGTAATTTATTACAAAGTCCTGGTTAGCTAAGTCATGGGGTACCTAGTATACAAAGCTATAGTTGTATGTATCCAAGACTATGATGAGTGCATAAACTAATGGTCAATTAGGTCAATCTACTACCTTGTTATCCTTCCCTTTATTTTGCTTGATCATGATATGGAATTGTTTCAAGTAATTCATCCATTTCATGTGTCGTGTATTCTTTATCTTGTTTTGCATCTGCAATAATTGAAGTGGATTTGGTCTGAATGAAAAATTATTTCCTTTAAATATTTGATGATTCCATAGTCCATATAATCAATTGATATTTAATAAAAAAAATATGTTAAAGTTTTTGATGCTAACATTTTGGATCAGCTTTAATGATCCTTCATCATGAGAAAAAATGATCATTTTTTCTCCTAATGAAGGATCATGGAAGGTGATCCAAAACATTAGTATCAAAAAGTCTAACATAGTTTTTTGTAGAAAATCTCAATTAACTATCTCCTTCCCTAGAATATAGTGTCACTATTTCATAATTACTTGTATCATTTTTTCTCCTAATGAAGGATCATGGAAGGTGATCTACAACATTAGTATCAAAAAATTTGACATAGTTTTTTATAGAAAATATCTATTAGCTATTTCCTTCCCTAGAATATAGTGTCTCTATTGCATACTTACTTTCATAGTGTCATATAGTTATTTCTCATAGGTGGAGTACCTTTTCACTATGTTATTGAATGTCTCTGAGTGTTATGTGATTGAATGTACATGTTTCATGAGAACTACATAGAGTACATAGTAAGATGCATCAATTTGAATTTCAATGGAATGTGTGATTATGGGCCTTGTAAGAATAGGCACTACATAAAAAGGTTCTTTAGGTGCCTCAAAATCACATTATTTCACATGAGTCCAATCAAAATTGGATTTTTCATGTGTTATCAAGATGAAATCCTAAGAGATATGGATCGCAAGAGATGTGAAAGAAAACAAGGATAAACCTATGGTATAATTTATCAAGTCCAATAATAATCCTCAATTCTATGAGATCAAATAGAGTAGGCCAATATTGAATCACTTTGATCTTATCTGAATCTACATAGATGCTTATATAATTAATGATGTAGCCTAGGTATTAGATATACATAATACATAGATGCTTATATAATTAATGATGTAACCTAGGTACTGGATATACACAACACCAAATATACAATTTGTTAAGTTGGCCTAAACATGTGTTGATGTAAGGTGTCAAAGACATGTGATATGTGTTCTAGGTGATCCTCCCAGGTCTTTCTCAATATGAGATTTTCATCCATGTAGATGATGATGAAGGAGTTGAGGAAAGGCCTAATTAAATGATAAATCAAGTGCATGAATGTGATTAGTGCATTAGTTAGGCTAAAAGGCATGACCAACCATTCATACAATCCTTCCCATGTATTTAAAGTTATTTTCTAGATGTCTTAAATATGGACTAGAATTGAAGTTACCTAAATTTGAGTCAACCTTGGTGAAATATTTATTTCCTTAAAGGTGGTGTAGAAGGTCATCAATGCATGGTGATGGATATAGATTCTTAACCATTATCTTGTTGAGTATATGATAGCTAATGTATAGTTACTAGGACCCATCATTATTAGGTGCAAGGGCTATTGGATTTCCATAAGGTGAAAAGCTAGGTCTGATCTTGTCCTAATTAAGGAGTTCTTATATTTATCACTATCCAAAATGATATGTGGTACAAGATGCGATTTAGAAGAGGGGATATAGGGAATAAATTGATTTAATGTTTTACTATGTAGTGTGTTGGAAGAGCTGTAGATTTTATGGGGACTTCGCTATGCTTCTTGAGTAACTTGTCAGGTTATTGCTACTATGAAATTTTGTGTGTTATACACTACTAGGGCATGCTTTGTCATCTTCTACATAGGTGTGTAAGGTCATACCATTAAAAACATGAAATTTAGTGCATGAAAAACAAGGTTATGGCATTACTTGACATACATAAAGGTGGCTTTGGTCATGGGTACTAACTCAAATAGGTAGTAAAAGTGATCATGTACATGAATATTCTAATAGTGTGGCTTGGATTGATATGTAGCTTTTTGGTTGTATAGGTACGGTCTTTATTAGAAGATTCCATATACCTCTATAGGTGTGATGTCACAAGTGACATTATATTCCATAAGTTTGCCCTTGTATTGAAAAGTGCACTATCATCAAATCTATATATCCTTCCCCTATTGTAGCCACACCAAAGAATATGGATGAGGGTGTACAATAGTGGTAAGAGCAAGGTGTTGAACTATTAATTACATAATGATGTTATTTTAAATTCTATTATTAGTGATGATTTGGAAAGGCTAACCCTTCATCCATAACTTGGTGTGTAAAATATGTTCATGGTCTTCAAATATGTCAATCACAGTGGTAATTATACTTATATAAGAAGCATATGGATTAGTTTTATCCAATAGTGTGGGTCACAATGTATATTATGTGATGAAGGACTATTGTACACAACATTTAGAGTCATTGTGGAGGATGAGTGATGGTGATGGTACCACTTAACACCAAACTTATTCGTGCCTTTATTTGAAGCAAGAGGTATAAGAGCCTTTGAATATTGAATAGTCTTCTAAGGATGATCACTTTTGCAATAAGGGTAATGCTTATGTGTAAGGGATAATCTTTGTGCACTATGTTAGATGAGAATAATGAAATTTTCCTTCATCTTTACCTTAGCTTCAATCTTAGAAAAACTATGATATGTTTGTCCCAAGGTGTCATAAGTCAATAATTCTATATTTACAAGGATATAAGGTGAAAGTGTAATGATGTATTTCAACACACTATGTTATTCTATTACATTATCTTGTAGATGTGTAGAGTAGTCATGTGACATGCTAGTGTAATTTTCCATGTACTAATCCTTGTATTTTTATAGTTTTTATAACTTGATGTATTCATATTTAGTTAGATAGGGTAGTATTACTCCTTCAATGCATCAACAAAAGTCTTCCATGATTCAAATAGAATGCATTCTTGTGCATGCTACAAAATGAAGGTTTCCCACTAGTTAACAACCATAATGGACATATTTAGTATTGTAATAATTATTTTTTAGCATTGATGAAATAATTAACTAAGAAGTACACCTTGAGTTATCAAATATAGGCATCCAATGTTTTGACATCAATTTTGACTTCAAATAGAGAGATGTCGATATTAACTTGTACTTTGAAGGGTGTTTGTTGTTGAAATCATTGTGGAACATGATATTGATATGAAGAAGAATGCATCATGTTTATCTACATCATTAACTCACTTAACTAACAAAAAATCTAAGTGCATTTTACCTCTAGTGCATTGGTGATGATCCTTTGAATTTCTAGTGTTGCTTTAGGTTCATTTTAGTGTTAGCCATCTCACTTTTGTTATTGTAATATTTCAGAGTTTTTGAGACATAACTAGTTGGTAAACCTTCTCTCTTTAATTGTTCTTGTGTGGTTAAATGCATAGAAAGGATAAGAGAGAAAAGATCCTAATGCTAATCTTTTTCATTGAGCTTTCTTAGCTTTGAGACCAGTGATCTGCACCATGTGTCCTAAGACTGAGTGTGTGGGGGATAACCAAGTTTGGTTTTGAAAAGTGAATGAATGAATATGTATTTAGTTAGAATAATCAAACACACATTTAATGGAGTAGAATTATTAATTGTAGGAAATGTAGCTTTTATTCAGAAATGAAAGAATAGGGAAAATAAAGTACAATGTCTATAGTTTATGTATACTAAGTAGATGTCAGTCACAATATATATGTGTTATGAATATGTATTACGTCAACCAAACTCATGTAGGTTTTGTTATTATAATTATATACATATGTTACATGTATAACATGCATATCATAATAGTAGTGATAAGTGTTGTGTAGTTACTGATGATGATATCGATAGCACATCAGACTTGATAGGTGTGTTAGTTAGTAATAGACATGAAATTTAATGTCTAGGTTATCTCCAACCACTCCAAATCCTAATATCCTCTTTTGGTAATAATGAATTTTTGGGTGAATTTAAACAACCACTCAATTTGGGTTTGCCAATATGTGGTTTTTTGTAGTGGGGCATAAAGGAGAATACAAGTTTGTGAACAAATTCTAGATTAACAAGTAGGATTATGAGATATGAGGTGTGTAGTGAGATGCATATGCTAAAATTTGAGGAAATCAATGCATGAAAGTATGTGAAAGGTATGGGACTTGGGATTTAGATAGATATGTATGTTTTAAATCTTCAACCAAAGGTCCTAAATGAGCCTCAATGGTATCCCTTTTGAAAGACCTAGTTTGGCTTTACCTGGATCATATTTGATCTCCATTTCAAGTTTCCTCACTTTGACTTTCTTTATTTGTCATTGATCTTGATCTGGGTTTCTAGATTTGTGACACTTATTGTTTCTAAATTTTTTTATGAATTTAAGAGTCAGTGTTTATCTAGTTAGCATGTTTACACCATGTGGTATCCTTGCATTCAATCTAAGCCCATTGACTCTTGGCTTTATATGCACCATCAATCTTTTTTGCATGATCAAATGTGTGTAATTAATTTTGATTATCTTGCTCAAATGTGTACTAGTAGATTTGATTATTCACTATGATTATGACACTTGTCACCATCACATTTATCCTTAATATCCTCTAACTTATTGACCTTTTTCCCACTATTTAACTTTTATTACATGATTGAATGCACATCATAGATCTTGGTGGACCCACTAACTCGATTGGTCACCTATATGTCATTGATCTTGATTCGAGCACCTAAGATATAAATAATTGGAAGCTCCATGTTCAACCTTAGGATCCTTTGAAATATTTTAATTCAATTAGTTACTTCCCATGGCCTTTTTTTGATGTCCCTATTCACATCCCACTATGTTAGTTCAACTTTGAAGGCTTATATCTTGAGATAGACAACTCATCAAGATACCAAAATTATAGGGGCCATTATTGGCATGAAAAACATCTTATCCATTTTATACTTTGGATTTATGAGGATTTCTAAGTGCAGTTATTAAATACACAACCATACTAACATTTTCATTTCTACATGAAATGTTGTGATGGTTTGGTTTACTCTAAGCTTGTACTTATCTTATTTTGATCCTTCAAATATTTGGAGAGCCTTTGACACTTTGTGAAAGCATTTTTCATGACCTCTGAATTCTATGAACACCATAGAGATTTTTGGATCCTAGCACTTGTAATTATAGACCTATTTTTAATCCATTTAATTATTCACTTAATCAAAAACTATTCTCAGCTTCTCACTCTACACCAGGACTTCAAGAATACTAATCCATATAGGCAAAGTTTTGTATGTAGGCCAAACTTGCCCAACATTTCTGGTGACATCCTAGGATTTCATGCTTGCTATGTAAGAGACTAGTAGCCTTATATTTTCCATTGGGCATGGAGTCTCAAGTGTTCTTCCTTTAGCTGACATGAAATTTATACAAGGTTGACCCTTTATAGAAAAATTGTCTTGAAGAACAAGGACAAAAAAGTTAAAACTAACAATATGGCCAAGGCACTTAGGGAAGGGAGCACAAAACATAAAATAAATATGCACAAGGCACTTAGAGGAAATAATGAAATCTAATATAATATGTATAATATTATATTATGCTTATAAAATCTTTTAATAATAAGGGTTTAAATGAATGTCATTAACTAGTATGGGTAATACCTCTCTATCCATCTCGACAAGCTAAAAAGCATTATGTTGTTTAAAACTATGGATCAAATAATGACCACTCCACAAAATATCAAACTTGGTATGGTTTCCTAGCTTGGCCTTATTTGAATGCCATTTGAGGACTAGGTCCCATTTTTATAAGGCCCTTGCTATGGCTCTCTTGTCAAAGGCTTTCTTGACATGAGATTGATATGACTCTAGTGACTTCATTACAAGGTCCCTGATTTCTTCAAGCTCCATGAGCTCTACCATCCTTATGCTCATAGGTTCACTTTTTATCAACTAAAGTTGATGGGATAACTCAAAAGTAGGAAGTTCAAGACAAATGGTTAATTTGGATTCCCTCTCATATACAAGAACATATGGTGAGTTTCCAATGGTAACCTTTGGAGTCACTCTATAATCCCATAAGGTTGTCCTTAGCTTTATGTGCCATACTCTCTAATTCTCTTCCATAGTCCTCTTGATAATCCTTATCAAGTTCTTGTTCATAAACTCTACAAGTCCGTTTCCTCGGGGATAGTAATTGAAGGATGTGTTAAGGTATATGCCCATATGAAGTGCTTATTCACTTGTCTTCATGGAAATAAATGCTAAGGCATTGTCTAAAATTATTATGGTTGGTACACCAAACTTGGTCACTATGTTATCATAAAAGTCCAACACTACTATTTCATTGGCTTATTTAAGGGAAATTACTTGTAGCCACTTGGTGAAGTAGTCAGATGAAGTGAGTACCTATTTATGTCCTCCACTTTAAGGTGGATTGATCATTCTTATGAAGTACAAACCCCACTACATGAAGGGATATTCTATCTAAATTGGGTTGAGAGGAAGGGTTACCAACCTTTATTTTCCAACAAAGAGAAAATAGTTTTGACACTTCTTGACCCATACATAGGCATCTTTGTAGAGACTACACCAATAATAACTAAATCTCATCACTTTTTGTGCTATAGTTCTTGAAGAAAAATGGCCTCCTATAGGCCCATGATGAAATTGCTCTAGGAGCTTTGTCAATTGATTATCATATATGCACCTTATAATCACTCCATTGAGATATTTTATAAATATGACCCCCTTAACCAATGCATAAGGTATGGATTAAAGTTTAAAATGCCTTCTCCTTACTCTATCCATACTTGGAGGGCACTCACCTATCATTAAGAAGTGTAGCATACTTGGAGGCAACTAGGGTGAAATGAAGGTGCATTTGTTTATGAGTTATCTTGTATCACCAAAACTAATTATTTATCTTCATGGAAGTCATCAACCATATGCTCACATAAGCATTTGCCTCTCACTATCTTAGTGAACTTGATCTCCTCATCACAATCCATGACCTTGGTAATCCAACCAGCCCTCTTCTCATTCAATTCTTTATAGAGAAAAAAGTCCCTCGCTCGAGAATGAGACACCATAAGATGGATCTTTCTATTGGAGATCATTAGTCTAAACTTTTTGAGTCTTGTTATATCTACAAGAACTTTTTAATATACAAAATTTTACCTTCCCTTGTATCCTTCATGCCCTTGACTAAAAATAATAACTGGCTACTCAATTTCTTTACCATTCTTTTATATCAGCATAGCTGATATATTGTCAACATTGGCAAAGGTATATAATATGAAATCCCTTGAGAAATCAAGATTCATGAGTGAGGGTGCTTGAGTAATATATTTATTGATATCCTTAAATGTTACTTTACCTTCATTTGACCAAGTGACACTTTATTTTTATTCAACATGGTAGTGATAGGTTTGACCAGGTTGGCAAAACTAGTTATAAATCTTCTAACAAAGTTTATTTTACCAACAAAGCTCTAGATTCCCTTCTTTTATTTGAGTAGAGATAAGGCCACTATGACACTTATTCCATTAGGTTCAATAGCTAACCCTTGCTTTAAGATAATGTGTCCTGATAGTTTACCCTCATGAACAAAAAACATACTTTTCTTGGGATTTAAAGAGATCCCATATTCTCTACACCTTTCAAAGATCAATCTTAGGTGGTCTAAGTGCTCATTAACCTTCTTGGAGAAAATTATGATGCCATCCAAGTAGACCAACACCATCTTATTTATATATCCTTAGAAATCCATGTCCATGGCTCTTTGAAAAGTATCCCCAATATTTGACAATCTAAAAGGTATATTCTAATAAGCATATGTGCCCCACTTTGTGGTGAAGGTAGTCTTGTATTGATCTTATTTTCTTACAAATACTTGGTTATATCCTAAATACCCATCCAAAAGGGAAAGTGTTATGAACTAGAAACTATCTAAAGGAGTGGTTACATAGATGGTAAGGGGTAAGGATCTTTCAAAGAGACCTTATTTAGGTCCTTAAAGACAACACACAATCAAATCTCCTCATACTTATTCCTCACAAGAATTAAGTTAGCTACCCATGAGGAGTGCTTGATGGGAAAGATGATCCTAGATTCAATCAACTCATTCAATTCTTTCCTCATAATCTCTTAAATTTTGGGGTTGATAAGCCTTTGATTCTACCTAACAAGATTGGCATTAGCCTCCAATTTTATAGTGTGTTAGGATAGCTTGGGATCAAAGCCTCTTAAATCACTGTATTCTCAAGAAAAGATGTCTACATATTCCCTATAAAGCTCTATGAAAACATGCCTTTCAACCTTAGTGCTTACCTTTTCAAGCCTTAGTAGCTTATCCTTGAGGATAATAAATCTTTCGTAGTTCTCCTCATTAGTTGACATCATTTCTTTGTCTCTCCTAATATGGTCTCCTTCATGGAAAAGACCTTCAAGGGTGACTATCCCTTTAGGAATCTTGTTAAACCTCAGCTAAACAATTTGATTCTCATATTGTTGTTGAAATTTAGCTTGGGTCAAATCATGAAAAATTTGCTTGCTACTACAAAAACCAAGTAATTTGTTTATCATTGTCAAAGACCTACTGATTAGCTTCATTGTATGGCACTAATGGTATTACAACCACTTTAACATGTGGTTTCACTTTGTATTTTCTCCATTCATTTGGGAGGTCAAATTGAGCTCCCATAGCTGCCAACCTATCATCATGCTAATTTTGGTTCCTTGGCATTATTTGGATGTTGAAGGCCTCAAAATCCTTAATTAGGTCCCATACTTTGCTTATATTATTTCATCAAGGGATTAGTTGTGATGTTATAGCCTCTGAACTAATTCACTATCAACTCACTATCTCCAAATACTTGTAATTTTTTAATTCCTCTATTGCTAACCCACTAAAGGCCATGGATAAGGCCCTCATATTTAGCTACATGGGAAGAACAACTAAATTAAAACTTGTAAGAAGAGAAGTACTTATAATTTGAGGGAGTACTAGCATTATACCTATATTTTCTCCATGTTTTCTCCTTGAGCCATCAAAAAATAATTTCCATAGACCATTAGCATCTTCTTGTGGCCTAGTGAGGGATGGCATGGATTCAGTCTCTTCATTCAAACATAAAAAACCCATGTCCCTCTCTTCAACACCTTATAAAGGGTTAATTAATTGATTATCACTCCATAACTCATCCAAAAACATATCAAGTATCTCCTCAAGATGAGTGTTTAGTTCTTGAATGACAAGGTGATCATCATCATCAAGGATGGTGTAATTAATGTTTGAGTTATCTAGCCAATAACGTCCAATGTGAAATTATGTAATAGGTTTAGCTTTGATGGATACCTTAGTCTCATACCCTATCCTAAAATCCATGTAGGACCAATTTGATTATAAATAACCCCTAATTTTTGTTGTGAAGTATCTAGATAAGCATAGAGCAAAATGAAGAAGCATATTTAAGATTAACACATATTGAACCACTAAAGCAATAGGACAAGCATGCAAGGTCAATTTGAGACCCTTTATGGTGCCAACTAGTTTGGTAGAAGATCCATCAAGCTATAGCGCTCCCTTAGATTAGGGCTCATATATTAAACCAAGCTAATTTGTTGTGGAATTTATCATCATTATAGTGTTTTCTCCAATGTCAACCATGTAATTATGAATGAAAGAGTCAATAATGATAAAAAAATGTATAAAAGAAGAGGTTTTATGACCTTATTTTTTATTTATTCAATTGGTCCTATGGTTTCATTGGTGATAACCACATTTTTTTCGCTTGGTGGATTATCTGAAACATTGATCTTTACTAATCCTTCTTGAAGGATATCTGCCTGACTAGGCATATACAACTTATCCTGCATTGGCACACTCACATTAAATTTCTTAATTTGTTCAACAATGTTGATGGGCAAAACACCAACCTTTGGTTGTGCTTTAGGATCCACAAATATACTTTGAACTTGTGAGTTTTGTGACATAAAGGCATTTCCTTGATTATAATTATTTGTATCTATTAGAACCCTTGGTGCAGCAATAGGTTCCTTTATATTTGATAGTAAAGGAATAATGGTAGGAAGTTATTTGACTACCTCTTGGTTACCATCCATATTCCTTTTTTCAAATCTTGTATTAGATTCCAAATGTATGCTTGGCTCGAACTAGCCTATTGATTGGATGTATATCATTCTTCTTGTCTATAATTAACCATTTTAGAATCCAACTAATTTGGTCCTTCATTAGACCCTTGTAACTATTGAGGATATTTTGGTTTTTTCATCATGGGAACCTTTATGTTATGAGCCATAAGGGTTTGATTGTACCCATAGTTAGCAGCTTGCCACCATTGGTCATTGAAATCCTAATGGAAGTCAATGTTTGGGACAATGGATTGATCGAAACTCTGGGTCTAAGGCATGGTGCCCTCATAATATTGAGACATTTTGTTTTGAGTATGGACCATATTGGTAGAGGTGCTTGCAGTATCTGGGTTATAATTATTTTGCCTAATACATTTAGGTTGCCCCTATTTTTGGCTTTGTTGTTCGAAATTTCCTTTGTAGGGTGGCCTATGTGTTGATAATAGTGTTACTGAGGTTGATATGGAACTTGGTGAGGCCTATTGAATTGGGCATGTTGTCTCTTTACATTAACCAAATTATTTCCAAAGGATTGGAACATGCTCTTAATATCTTGGAAATATTGTTTTATTCGGAGTCACTGGGTTGGCTAGTGGAAACCTTTTCTTGTTTTGAAGTAGGTAGGGTAGTAAGTGGATGCATAATAAGAATGGTATAAAGGGAAGAAATATCAACATGAGGTGGTTTAATCTTAGGGAATAAAGGCATTGGTGATATAGGTGTAAGCTTGCCATCTAGTAAATAATAATTTTCTACTTTGATTACCAGTTCATAAGTCTTTGGTAGTGTGTTCCGTCCCATAGACTAGATCATTACTACAATGCCTAATAGAGATTGGGATCCTATCCCATGTTATTTGAGTCCTTTTAGTGAAGTCTTGCATGAATTCATGAGGGGCCCTCTTGATTATGGTTAGTTGTTTTGTAAGTGATAAATAGTCACTTTTATCTTCTAATCTTGTACATAAGGCATCACCTAATTGGTCCCATGATGTTATAGAATTGGTAGTAAGGTTTATATACTAGTCTAAATATTTACCCTTGAAAGAGATGGCCAATATCCTAATAGCCACATTTTCTTTAGTGATATCATGAATATTAGAGAAGTTGGCTATATCTCTAAGATGTTTAGAAGGGGTTGTATATTGGTTTCCTATGAAATAAGGGACACTTTTAAGAACTACTACTAGAATAGGATCATACTTCTAGAGGTCAAAAGGGATTTGGCCATTTAAATCCATAAAATGAAAATCTTTAGGGGCTACCATGACAATGAAAGGGGATAACAAAGATCTTCTTGTAGAGGTAGATTTTGAAATTGATTTATTATGAAAGATTCCTTTATATGGATGTGTATTAGGAAACTTAACCTTTTTACTGAGTTTAAAGATAATTCAATAAATTTAAAAGGGATACCTCTAGACGCTAATCTTGGAGTCACCTTTGGCATGAAAGATAGCTATTGATCTACACCAAAATGTTGAGTATTACTCAAAGTCACTAGATACTATTGCATGAAAGATATAACTACTACAAATTGATCAAACCAACATCAAACTTGACCAATCTTCTTTGAAATTGAGTCCCATTGGGTGTGATAAAAACTATTATAACATAGAATTGTAGACTTTTAGAGGATTTCTTCAGAATCCCCCACTGCCAGTCATAATATTGGGATAACCTTAGGCTTTGTGTATCCTATGGTGAGGTTGAACCTCTAGAGAAGGTCAGCTTCCTTTTGATGGATCACCTAGACTAATGATTACGCTTGAAAAAAGGTTAGAAAAGGGGGAAAGGGTTACTAAGAAAGCTAAAAAGGTGATGCAAAAAACTTAAATGAAAACTCACATAAGCATGAAACATACACTAAAGAAGTATGAGATAATGCTAGCTCACACAATCTCATAAACTAGCTAATTGCATAGGTATTTCATGAACTAGAGTGAGGGAGTAATGAATGAAATAAGGAGGAATTTTGAGACTCACATTGAGCTTACATTAATGAAAAAATAGCATAAGTATAGACCTATAACTAACTTGAAAACACCTAAAAAAGAAAGAAATAAGGACAATGGACATGGAAGATTCTCCTTCATAATATCATCATAAACAAGCTTACTAAACACAGTTCAAAGGCAAGAGATAGGTAAAGAAAGTCTTTATTGCTTTAAGAGGTCTTTCATAGAAGTTTTTGATAGGGTCTAGTCTTATCAAATGAGAGTCCCCTACTCTAAGAAAATAGAGAGTCCTTGTGAGAGTCCAATTTTTTTTAGAGAGAGTTTAATGGGGAATAAAAAATGGGAGATATAGAGAAAGGGAGAAGAGAGAGAAAGAACACACCATCCAAATCAATAAATGAGCTACAACTAGTCTGTAATGAATGCTTGACCATAATTTAATTCAATAAGGAGTAATCCAATATTAGCCCTCATTTTTCCAATAGCCTTTGAGCCCTTTCATTAGCTAAGAAGCATACTAGAAGATAAGAATGTGCTTAGGATGATGAGTCATGATCCTACTATGAAGGGATCTATTAAATGCTCCAACTACATTGTCTAATCACTAGATATTCTTCTTGGAATTATACACCATCTTCCACTTGGCTCCATTATAAGGACAAAATCCTCATTGTTGGGTCCCATTTTATAATAACTACATGGATCGTACCAAATTGACATATCTTGATACAAGATAGTCTTTGGTTTGATTACTCCATTTTTATAACTTTTGGCACTAGCTAGAGGAATCCCTAGGGATCCTGCACCAACTGGTAGGTAATTTCATGGCATTGGCCTTCAAAGTACATCCCTATAGGAACTTGTACATGGAAACTCAAGAATCACATGTGTCATAATAGTGGTGTAGGTGGGATAGTGACCCCCCGATGACAACTCAACATATAATGTATGCTCACCTAACCTAAGTAGCATAGTGGAGCTAAAGTAATAGTGAACCCCACAAATAGCTCATCACTTAATATGTGCCTATCTAACATAGCAAAGAGGTGTCCATTTACCTATAAAATAAGGCTTGTATCTATAGAAGAGGGAGGCAATTATTGGTAGTAAAGCTCTACTAAAATAGAGATCCACCTTTAAGTATTTGGATTTTGCATGAATTAGGTCAGGCACTTTGATTGTATATCCTGAGCTTGTTTATGAGCCATTAGGCATGATTAGGGTTAAATATGATCACTTTATCTATTTTCATGTCTTAAAATTTATATATTAAACTATGAGTTAATGAAGTGTATTATCAAAGTAATGAAGTGTTTATTCTTGCATTATGTTATGATATGTTTATAACTTAGTTTTATGTGAACAATGTTATAAGTTTCTTTACTATGAATATATTGTGATATTGAGTTTTATCCCTAGATGCTAATGGCATCCTTATGCTATCTAGTGACTTTGGCCTACCTATAAAATATAAAGTGTTAAAATTGGCATGCATTAAGGACCTACTGCTTGTGCCTAGAAAACTAAGATAAAGAATGAACACATGAACCCAATCCATTCCCATGACTTGGATAAGCGCTTGGATGACCCATAACCTACTATTATTATGGCTTATTCCATGAAGAGCCCTTTCTAGCGAGATATGGACCTGCACCATATGATTTACATCATTAAGAAGGCTTGTGCCTATTGATCTTCCCTAGAGTAGCCTAGCATTGACAGACCACATGAAACTATCATGTCAATGACTAAGTCCCTTCGAACCCAAAGTTCTGCCATGTTTTAACTAGCTCAATGTGAGCCTAGTCCCTTTGCTATTGCACTTTGGGTGAGCTCATAAGGCTTACACCTTGTGTGAAACTGATGCCAGTGCAATAGTGTGTTAAATGTTGTGTGTCAAACCCTATTATTCCCACACCTAGTTATACCTAGCATAAAAATAGCTTGGCTTGATTACTAAGTGTATGACCAAGCACAAGAGACAACTTAGTGAAATTTTCTATAACATTTTACACATGTTAAATTCGATTGCTATAATGGTGCAATAGAGTGATGTGCCAAATATCACTCAATAACATTGAGCACTAGATAGAGCATGTGGAAGATAGTTTTGTGTAGAATAATCCTACATACAAAGGATAGGAGTTAAGAAAATGGGTGTAAGTGTCATGTCCCCTTTTTTCTGGACATTGACAGTCTTGATGATTAGCCTATTATACGACCTTCGTAGGCTAATAGGATGGATAGAGGGTCATAATGGAGCTTGGATTGACTTTGATTCACAAGATTTCTACATTTGGTTTTCATTCGGGCTCTTTCAGACACATTTGGCCTGAGCTCCTACTTTTTAGGGATATTTGATATGTAGCGGAGCACCTTTATTTTGGTATGATCATGTGCGGAATCAATCCCTGATTCACTAGCTTCGATCGGTTCGAGGATCCGACATGTATTGAGGGAGATATTAATATTTGATTGATTTAATCAAATATTAATTATTTAGCCTATTTTTAATTAGAAACCCTAATTCTAATTTAAGAAAACCCTAATTAGGGCAAGCATATCTTTTTGAGGGTATAAGGGTTTCTCATGGAGGCCATTATTCATTATGCATAGATTATTGATATTGATTTTGAAGAAATTCTTCTGTGAAGACTGAGCCAAGGGTTCCAGGATTCTATTGCAGTGGAGAACGTTCCCTCTTCATTGTGTGTGATTTAGAGGCTATGAGATATCAGCTAATTTATTGCCAAATTGAGAGATAGCTTCATCCAGAAGTTATCACAGAGATACAGATCTGAGAGATAGCTTCATCTAGAAGTTATCACAGAATTCCAGGGTTGAGAGATAACTTCACACAGAAGTTTATCATAGAGCTTTCTAGGTATTTTCTTTATTTAGTTTTGATCCAATAAGTTATACAGAGATAGATCTTGTGTTAGAATCTATATTCGTGAGATCAAGCTGTTCAGCAATTAGGGGTTAAGAAGAGACAGGTTGGCAGCCGTACCACGTCTGTACAGGTCCGTTCAGAGCTGTTCAAGCACCGACATCAGCCGTGAAAGGGCTCCTAGTGACTGACATCGTTTGACTGAAGACCGACGTCGGTAGAAAGCTGACCGATAGAGACCGACGTTGGCGAGATATCGACCGACGACGGCTCTTGTGTGTCGACACAGAAAGGCCGAGACACTTCCAAATCCAGTTTTTCATTGCCAAATTAGCAAAAGCCAAGGTTTTAAGACCAGGATTTTAATATTCTTTATTTTGTATAACAGAGACTCAATCGTGTAATCGTCTGGAAGAACCAGTAATGAGATCTTTATTTGCTATTGAGAGATTATACTGTGATTTGTGTATGCTTATTTGAATCTATTATACAAGTTTGTATATGTGATCAGAGCTTTATGAGTTTATATATTCCCTGTTTGAAGGGGATATTACAGTTGTTCAGAGCTTTTGTAGGAAGAAAAAGAGGCCCTAAGTAAGGGACATCACAGTGGTATCAGAGCTTTGGTCTTTGGTATCATAGTTTTGTGTCTTTCATATATCTCTATTGGTAAGGGACATCATAGTGGTATCAGAGCTAATGTCTTGCCATCCTGTTGGGTAGTTTGGGTAAGTTGAATCAGCGAAGTATCATAATGACTTCATATACTCAGAGTCGGTGGGACTATGATATGAGGAAGTTGGAACTCAGTTTGAAGAGGTTGAATGAATCTCTTTCATATCCTTCATCCAAAAACAAGCCCACGCATTATATGATAGTGAATGATGAGTGGGACTTATTACCTCCTCATGTTCAAGAGAGGACGACCTTTGATCATTTTGTCAAGCTGAGGAGAGAGCACTATAGATCACTTAGATGAGAGAGCAGCATGTCCCATAATTATTATGATTATGAGATAGGATATAGTGAAGATGATGATGAGTTAGATGCTTGCACTCAGAGTGTACAGGTGGGCTCAGATGTTAGTGCACTGAGGGTTGATGATCTCTCAGTTATGACAGAGATTGTAGAAGAGTCCCAGGATCCTATTATTATAGTTGACACTCAGGAGAATGCAGTGGACAGTTTTGAGGACTTAGTTTCACCGGTTGTTCCTTTCTGTATGGAAGAGTTAGACAGTGATGCTACAGTTGTTGATACTCTGTCTGTTGATATGAGCTTTGGCATTGATTTACAGAGTATGGATGATTATTTGTATATTGAGGTGGTTGGTGATGAGTACATTCCTGCAGTTGTTGCTGAGGAGCATGTTGCTGATGCTGACACACATATTCAGGATTTGGATGTTGCTGATTTTGATGAGTTTGAGATACCAGTGGAGTCATGTCTCCAGATTGATTATTCTCACACGGATGACAGTGTGGTACAGTTGGTTGTGCCACCTTTATAGAGAGATCAGTTGGGGTGTGTGGGGGTGTATGTTGATGCTTCCACATATAATTTCTACTGCACTGAACCATTCATGGAGTATTTGCTGGATAGTGTAGGTGTTCATCTAGACTCACATAAGATGACAGAAGGTGTTCTTGTTTGAGGTTCTAGTGCTATTAGCAGATTGGGTGAGGAGATTTTACGAACCCTTTCTACCATGTTACCTTACAGGGATGTTGAGGTGATGTTTGATGAGCCGAGATTGGAGCCATCCATTGAGTCCCAATTTGGCAATAGTGTGCCAGTAGCAGAGTTTGGGGGTTCTTACCAGCATCATATGGTGAGGTATGCTCCTTATTTTTCTTTTCATTTAGAGATTAGTTTTGGTGTCAGTGACTCAGGGACCAATGATTGTCATATACACGATCCAATTGGATGTGAGTATCAGTTAGATAGGGACTTGAATTTTGACAGAGTTGATATTTTAGTTGGCTTGAGTCCCTCAGAGTGGTTTCTTCTACTGGCATCTACAGTTGGTCTTCAGATAGTTGTTTGGGTGTCGAGTGCAGTTTTTTAGTTGTTGATTTTGATACTGTTGATGCTATTGATGTTGATGATTTACTCACATGGGTTGATTGGTGACATGATGGATGTTACACAATTTTTTCCTTGGGATCCAGGTGGATCGAGTAGTTCATTGTTCCGAGATTGCTTGGGGACAAGTAATTTCTGGAGGGGCAGATTGTCATGTCCCCTTTTTTCTGGACATTGATAGTCTTGATGATTAGCCTATTATACAACCTTCGTAGGCTAATAGGATGGATAGAGGGTCATAATGGAGCTTGGATTGACTTTGATTCACAGGATTTCTACATTTGGTTTTCATTCGGGCTCTTTCGAACACATTTGGCCTGAGCTCCTACTTTTTAGGGATATTTGATATGCAGCAGAGTGCCTTTATTTTGGTATGATCATGTGTGGAATCAATCCCTGATTCACTAGCTTCGATCGGTTTGAGGATCTGACATGTATTGAGGGAGATATTAATATTTGATTGATTTAATCAAATATTAATTATTTAGCCTATTTTTAATTAGAAACCCTAATTCTAATTTAAGAAAACCCTAATTAGGGCAAGCATATCTTTTTGAGGGTATAAGGGTTTCTCATGGAGGCCATTATTCATTATGCATAGATTATTGATATTGATTTTGAAGAAATTCTTCTGTGAAGACTGAGCCAAGGGTTCCAGGATTTTATTGCAATGGAGAACGTTCCCTCTTCATTGTGTGTGATTTAGAGGCTATGAGATATCTACTGATTTATTGCCAAATTGAGAGATAGCTTCATCTAGAAGTTATCACAGAGATACAGATCTGAGAGATAGCTTCATCTAGAGGTTATCACAGAATTCCAGGGTTGAGAATAACTTCACACAAAAGTTTATCACAGAGCTTTCTAGGTATTTTCTTTATTTAATTTTGATCTAATAAGTTATACAGAGATAGATCTTGTGTTAGAATATATATTCATGAGATCAGGCTGTTCAGTAATCAGGGGTTAAGAAGAGACAGGTTGGCAGCCGTACCACATCCATACAGGTCCATTCAGAGCTGTTCAGGCATTGACATCGGTCGAATGAAGACCGACATCGGCAGAAAGCCGACTGACAGAGACCGACGTCAGCGAGATATCGACCGACGACGGCTCCTGTGTGTTGACATAGAAAGGCCGAGACACTTCCAGATCCAGATTTTCATTGCCAGATTAGCAAAAGCCAAGGTTTTAAGACCAAGATTTTAATATTCTTTATTTTGTATAATAGAGACTCAATCATGTAATCATCCAGAAGAACTAGTAATGAGATCTTTATTTGCTATTGAGAGATTATACTGTGATTTGTGTATGCTTATTTGAATCTATTTTGCAGGTTTGTATCTGTGATCAGAGCTTTATGAGTTTATATATTCCCTATTTGAAGGGGATATTACAGTTGTTCAGAGATTTTGTAGGAAGAAAAAGAGGACCTAAGTAAGGGACATCACAGTGGTATCAGAGCTTTGGTCTTTGGTATCATAGTTTTGTGTCTTTCATATATCTCTATTGGTAAGGGACATCACAGTAAGACAACCTGTATGATGCTTTATATGAGGTGTTTTTTTCAAGCCACCTCAGAATGTTTACCAATGGTTGGTTGACTATAATACCTCTAGAAGGTGAAGATACATCCAATGCCTTGAGTGGATAATAGAACACATAGAGAGGCTTGAGAGCCTTGATGAAGTCTGGATATACACTATAGATTATTGGTGGAGTAATGCATTGAACAACTATTTATTGAAGTTTGTAGTGTCAACCTTATCATGCCCAGAAGAAGTAGAGTATGAGTTTATTTATGAACCAAGGGGCATGTTCATAAGAGGACTCAACATTGAACTAAAGAAGCTTCTGGTGGATTATGGTATAGAAATCATAAAAATGGAAGGCTAAAATCCTTGTGCATATGAACAAGCATAAAAGGTGAGAAAGGGAAGTGTAGGTAAGGAATGATGGAATAGGATGAGAAACCTGACACTCAAGAGCTCTAGAGGTTGAACTATAATAAGCAAAATCATAGACTAATGGAGGATCTAGAACCTAAAAGTGCTGAGAGGACCTGTAGTGAGTGGGAAGGGCATAATGAAAGATCCCTTGAAATGTAGTAATGTGAAGAGAAATAGGAAGAAATGAGAGATTGGGATAATTAGTTAGGTATAGGATGTAGTGGGTTCCTACAAGATGTGGTGACTAAGAATGCACTAGAAGTACTTATCCATTTTAAATGTAAAGTGTAAGCTCATGTGTTGGATTCTTGATAAGAAGATAAAAGAATAGTAACTGACCCTATTATCGACATTGAATTTGATAGGATTTGAGACTTGAATTAGGACTTTATGATTGAGAAAGTGATTCCCTATGAGGAGTTGAGTGAGGACATGGAAAATCCAACAAAGACTAACCTAGGAACCTTAAACATAGGCACAAGCATTCATATGTAGAGAATATCATGTATGCTAACTAGGAAATAACCCACATGAAGTGGCATAGTGCCACAAGTGAGTAGTATTAAACCAAAAAGTTCAATAGTGTAACCAAAAATGATAGGATCAATGCTCTACCCTATAATTGGAGGTGTTATAAAGCCACCACCAACATAGACATAAGGGGGATAAACACCTTGGAAGCTGGTACCACTCTCTCAGTAGGTCTACTATGAGATGGTGATGCACTTGCTCTAGTATCATGGTGTAGAGAATGTCATGGAACATATGCTTAAGTGTGAGATACAATGGTGAGTTCATGGAATCACTTAGTCTGAACACAAGGTGACTTAGTTCATGACCACTTTTCTAGATCATTCCCATACCTGGTATCATTAATTTGACTCAAACTATGCTATGATTAACTATGATATGTTAAAGGAAGCCTTCCTGAAAGATTTTAATATCCATGAGTTTGAATAGTAGAGCATCATGGTGCTCAAATAAATTAGCCAAGGGTTATCCAAAAACATGCGCTTGTATGATGTAAGGTTTAAAACTCTTCTCATTAGGATTTTATATGATATCCATCCCTCCTATCACATGCAATGATTTGTTGGAGGCCTGTTAGTACCCTTTAGATGAGTGTTATCCATGAAAACCTTCATGGACCCCCATGAAATACTTAAAGCTTGATCCATAAAATACACTAATAAACTCAAAGTGAAGTTTATATTATGGATACCGAATTTCTCAAACATAACAAATTATTGAAATACTCAAAAGAACTTACAAATTGTTTGGTAATTAAGTGTTCTTAGTTATCAAATTGGATTGAAACTATCAAATAACTTGTCACTTCCATTCACCAATTAAACCAATTTGATTTTAAAAATGTCATAAAATGTCATATTTTAATCTTTACATATATTCATAATTAATTAAATATTAGAAAACTACATTAAAACATGCAATCAAATGACAATTTACCATCTAACATTGATAACAGAGTTCGACATCTCTTGCCTATGTCTCTGAGTCCACCCAATAGTGAGGATAATTTCTATTAAATTTTTACAAAAAAGGGATTATAAATTCTTTGAAATGCTATATAAATCCCCTTAGGTCTGATCTCTATCCAAGAATTCCACCTTCATTGATATACTCAAGCTCAACAACATAGAATCCTTTCTCAATCTCTAATCCCTTCTGAAGGTGCACTAAGATCCTTCACTTAACTATTGGTCTATCCAATTTATAAAAATAATATCTTAAACTTCTATTTTTAATTACAAAACATAATTAAAAATTCTTACCCTCTATGTATCAGGTCAGATAATGGATCAAAATCCATTTGCTAGCTTTCTCCAAGCTTCCATCTATCTCTCAGCCTTTAAAATAATAATACACAGTCCTACGAAGCTTAGCTTCATATAGAACTTCATTCATTTATATTTTTTGATATTTCATAGCTTTTTTGGTCAATACTTATCCCTTTTACATGGTGGGTCATGAGTTCAAGTCTTTAGCCTTCTTTTTTCGCACTTGGGCTATCCATTTTAATCCCATATTAGCAAATGGAACAATTTTCAAGTCTTTTTAAAGAATGGCAGCCAACTTTTACAATGCCAACACCCCTTTTTGCGGGCTCAAGGTGACAAAATTAGCATGTTCATTGGTAGGTATAACAACTTAGCATGGGTAAGTGTGATGTCCTCTTCTCATGGCATAAGATGTGGTAAGTATCATGGTCTCCAAACATGGCATATGACTTGGCATTTCTCATGGTCTCCAATCTTAGCATTTGACTTGGTGATGTGGTGTGCATTTCTCATAGTCTCCAAAATGGCATATTATCTTCTATCTCGAGCTTAACTCAACAATATACTTTGGAATGGGAAGTGTTAGTTTTCCCATGTGGCTTAATGGGGTAATGGTAATTACAAATATTACCAAGCTATTTAAAACACTTAATTTAATTATCCCACATGCATTTGGTGGGAAAAATATAATGGTTTTAAAAAAATGAAATTATAATGCAATGAGAGATGGAGGCCAAGGCACCCTCCTTAACCAAGTGTGTCGACCCTCACTAAGGGTCCCTAATGAGCCAATAATGGGGCCCATGATTCTCCATATGACCACCTATCAAAGACTGGAGGATAAAACCAAACTAAAACACCAAACCAAATTTTGCATGAACATACAAAAATGGACAGCCATGTGTTGATGGGTGATAGGTCCACTTTTCACATGCAAATTGTGACACCTCCTTATTTTGCCTATCACAAATTAACTTTAGCAGCTTATAACTTAGGCATTCAGACTCTGTTTTGTGATCTAGAAGAAGCACCAAAAATGTTTCGATGAGCTCTTCCACATGCAAGAGGTTTTTTCATGATTTGGTACCTTTTTCTAAACTAAACTTTGGATCACGCCTCCCTATAAAAGATGCTTTTGGTCTCTAAAAGTCTATTATCTCCTGAAAAATGATAACTGGTCTACTACATCACATCAAATAGAACCCAATCATAGCAAGAAATAAAAATTGAAAAAAATAAATGATTCACAATTCAAATGAAAATTCCTACACCATGGCATGAGTAAAGGAATCTGCAAATTCCAATAAATTGATCACAACATACCAAAACTATCTCCCCATGTCACATCTTGTAAAGCGGTGAACTATCAATAAACTAAAACAACTCCTAATATAACTACAAAAAAAGTTTGTTAATGCCAACAACATACAATAAATGTTGTAGACATATTGCAATACAATGCCCTAGTATGGGACTTACAATGCTAAGCAAATGCAAATAACACAAAGTGTATATTGCCTAGCATCCAAACATGGCCATAAGGTCTTACAATGCATCTATACATCCATGTGCCAAAAATAGATACATTTTCAAAATAGTAGTCAAATATGAGAAAAGTATTGTAAGGGACTTAACCCAAAACATGCATTATGTTATTATCTCTAACTGATCAAATGAGTTCAAGTCCTATAGACAACTCACTCAACATAAACAAGGAGTTTCCAAAACATAGAGCTATTCATCATAAGGTGAGAATTGGAATAATTCAAATGATAAACCTATCTCGAAGTGTTCTCAAAAACTCTACTAATGCATCATCAAAGCTTTTTCTTTCCCTTAATAGAATTCTTAACAATGTTTTGAAAAATAAATGCATTATAAATCCACTTAATCAAATTTTATGCCTAGTTAACTTGATTTCCTTATTGGATGCATTAACATAATTATGGATTGATTTAACTTCATTAACCTTATTAATAGGTTGATAAATCATTTTAGTTTTACCATGACTAGAATGGGAAGATTATTGAATTTTAAAACAATGATCAATCTGATGTCCACACATATGGCAATGAGTGCATACAACCTTCTTAGGTTAGGTCTCCCTTTTACCTCTTCTTGATTTGCCATGATGAGAATGATCTTTAACACCTGTAATTTTCTTAATCAAATAATGTTTGTTCCAAAAAAATACAAGACTATGGTTATGCATTCCACAAAAATTACAAAGGAATGATTGCATCATCTTCTAAATGTTAAATCCAAATTTCTTAAACATAAAAAGTGGATCAAAAGATTTAGTGCTAACTCTAGTGTAGGAACTAGGAGGTGGAATCTCAATACCTCATCTATGTGTTCTCTTACACTGCATATGTTCTACTAGTGGCCTCAGACTGTTGCTATCAGAATCTTGTCTTCCTTTAGCCATGGAGGCATTTTCTCCAATATCCACCTACTCACTAGTGTAACCCAAACCTGCATGAAAAGATCTATGCTCTACCTATATTGGGTTAGTAATTCCTTGGCCATCTCAACCAAGACCTATTCCATTAAATCCTATTTTCATCAATAATTTGGATCTTATACCCTTAGTGTGTTGTTCAAAACTACCAAAATCATCATTACATGAATTGGAATTTGAATGGAAAAAAGAAGATGAATTACTTGGTGAATAACTTAAAATGCACTCAGTCATAGTCTCTGCATTTAAAGTAGAAGGTATGGAAACTTGCCCATGGTTTCCTACAAACACACTGATTCCATCTTAGCTTATATGATAACTTTCCAATGGTTTCTTGCAAACACACTGATACCACAACTGCACACTGCAATATAATCAAATGATATTGATAGCCAATAAATTGAAAGCAACTATCAAATCACATAATCAGAAGCTAACCCTATTTTCTAACTACTCTAGTACTAATTTGATCCATAAACTACACTAATAAACTCAAAGTGAAGTTTATATTATGGATATTTAATTTCTCAAACTTAACAAATTCTTGAAATACTCAAAAGAACTTGAAAATTGTTTGGTAATTAAGTGCTCTTGATTATCAAATTAGATTAGAATTGTCAAATCACTTGTCACTTCCATTCACCAATTAAACTGGTTTGATTTTAAAAATGCCACAAAATGTCAAATTTTAATCTTTTCATATATTCATGATTAATTAAAAATAAAAAAATTGAATTAAATCATGCAATCAAATGATAATTTACCATCTAACATTGATAATGGAGTTTGGCATCTCTTGCCTACATCTTTGGGTCTACCCAATAGTGAGGACCATTTCTATTAAATTTAAACAACAAATGGATTACAAATTCTTTGAAACACTATACAACTCCCCTTAAGTCTGATCTCTATCCAATAATTCCACCTTTTTTGATATACTCAAGCTCAGCAACATAAAATCCTTCCTTAGTCTTCAATCCCTTCCAAAGGTGCACTAAGATCCTCTACTTAACTATTGGTCTATCTAATTTATAAAAATAATATCTTAAAATTCTATTTTTAATTACAAAACATAATTAAAAAGGCTTACCCTTTATGTATCAGGTAAAATAATGGATCAAAATCCATTTGATAGCTTTCTCCAAGCTTCCATCTAGCTCTTGGCCTTTAAAATAATAATACACAGTCCTATGAAGCTTAACTTCAAATAGAAGTTCATTCATTTTATATTGTTTGATAGTCCATAGATTGGTTGGTCAAGACTTATCCCTTTTGCATGGTAAGTCATGATTTCAAGTCTTCATCCTTCTTTTTGGGTGTTTGGGCTATCCATTTTAATCTCACATTGGCAAATGGAATAGTTTTAAAGTCCTTTTAAAGAATAGAAGCCAACATTTACAATGTCAAAGCCCCTTTTGGTGGGCTCAAGGCACTAAAATTAGCATGGTTCATTGGTAGGTATACCAAATTTTCATGGGTAAGCGTGATTTCCTCTTTTCATGGCATAAGACATGGTAAGTATCACGGTCTCCAAACATGGCATATGACTTGGCATTTATCATAGTCTCCAATCTTGGCATTTGACTTGGTGATGTGGCATGCATTTCTGACAGTCTCCAAAATGGTGCATTATCTTCTATCTTGAGCTTGACTTGATAATATATTCTAGCATGGGAAGTGTTGGTTTTCCCATGTGGCTTAATGGGGTAATGGTAATTACAAATATTACCAAGCTATTTAAAACACTTAATTTAATTATTCCACATGCATTCGGTGGGAAAAATATAATGGTTTAAAAACAAATGCAAATAAAATGCAATGTGAGATGGAAGCCAAGGCACCCTCCTTAACCAAGTGTGTCGACCCTCGCTGAGGGCCCCCAATGAGCCAATAACGGGGCCCATGATTCTCCATATGACCACCTATCAAATACTACAGGCTAAAACCAAACTAAAAAACCAAACCAAATTTTTGCATGAACATAAAAAAATGGATAGCCATGTGTTGATGGATGATAGGTCCACTTTTCACATGCAAATTATGACACCTCCTTATTTTTCCTATCACAAAATAAATTTAGCAACCTTTAACTTGGGCATTCAGACTTTGTTTTGTGATCTAAAAGAAGCACCAAACATCTCTCGATGAGCTATTCCACATGCAAGAGGTTTCTTTATGATTTAGGACCTTTTTCTAAACTAAACTCTAGATCACACCTCCCTATAAAAGATGCTTTTGGTCTCTAAAAGTCTATTATCTCACATCAAATAGAACCCAATCATAGCAAGAAATAAAAATTGAAAAAATAAATGATTCAAAACTCAAATGAAAATTTGTACACCATGGCATGAGTAAAGGAATATGTAACTTCCAATAAATTGATCACAACATACCAAGACTATCTACCCATGTCACATCCTGTAAAGCGGTGAACTATCAATAAACTAAAATAATTCCTAATGTAACTACAAAAAAAGTTTTTTAATGCCAATAACATACAATAAATGTTGTAGACATGTTGCAATATAATTCCCTGGTATGGGACTTACAATGCTAAGCAAATGCAAATAACACAAAGTGTATATTGCCTAACATCCAAACATGGCCATTAGGTCTTACAATGCATCTATACATCCATATGCCAAAAATAGATACATTTTCAAAATAGTATTCAAATATGAGAAAAGTATTGTAAGGGACTTAACCCAAAACATGCATTATGTTATTATCTCTAACTGATCAAATGAGTTCAAGTCCTATAGACAACTCACTCAACATAAACAAGGAGTTTCCAAAACATAGAGCTATTCATCATAAGGTGAGAATTGGAATAATTCAAATGATAAACCTATCTCGAAGTGTTCTCAAAAACTCTACTAATGCATCATCAAAGCTTTTTCTTTCCCTTAATAGAATTCTTAACAATGTTTTGAAAAATAAATGCATTATAAATCCACTTAATCAAATTTTATGCCTAGTTAACTTGATTTCCTTATTGGATGCATTAACATAATTATGGATTGATTTAACTTCATTAACCTTATTAATAGGTTGATAAATCATTTTAGTTTTACCATGACTAGAATGGGAAGATTATTGAATTTTAAAACAATGATCAATCTGATGTCCACACATATGGCAATGAGTGCATACAACCTTCTTAGGTTAGGTCTCCCTTTTACCTCTTCTTGATTTGCCATGATGAGAATGATCTTTAACACCTGTAATTTTCTTAATCAAATAATGTTTGTTCCAAAAAAATACAAGACTATGGTTATGCATTCCACAAAAATTACAAAGGAATGATTGCATCATCTTCTAAATGTTAAATCCAAATTTCTTAAACATAAAAAGTGGATCAAAAGATTTAGTGCTAACTCTAGTGTAGGAACTAGGAGGTGGAATCTCAATACCTCATCTATGTGTTCTCTTACACTGCATATGTTCTACTAGTGGCCTCAGACTGTTGCTATCAGAATCTTGTCTTCCTTTAGCCATGGAGGCATTTTCTCCAATATCCACCTACTCACTAGTGTAACCCAAACCTGCATGAAAAGATCTATGCTCTACCTATATTGGGTTAGTAATTCCTTGGCCATCTCAACCAAGACCTATTCCATTAAATCCTATTTTCATCAATAATTTGGATCTTATACCCTTAGTGTGTTGTTCAAAACTACCAAAATCATCATTACATGAATTGGAATTTGAATGGAAAAAAGAAGATGAATTACTTGGTGAATAACTTAAAATGCACTCAGTCATAGTCTCTGCATTTAAAGTAGAAGGTATGGAAACTTGCCCATGGTTTCCTACAAACACACTGATTCCATCTTAGCTTATATGATAACTTTCCAATGGTTTCTTGCAAACACACTGATACCACAACTGCACACTGCAATATAATCAAATGATATTGATAGCCAATAAATTGAAAGCAACTATCAAATCACATAATCAGAAGCTAACCCTATTTTCTAACTACTCTAGTACTAATTTGATCCATAAACTACACTAATAAACTCAAAGTGAAGTTTATATTATGGATATTTAATTTCTCAAACTTAACAAATTCTTGAAATACTCAAAAGAACTTGAAAATTGTTTGGTAATTAAGTGCTCTTGATTATCAAATTAGATTAGAATTGTCAAATCACTTGTCACTTCCATTCACCAATTAAACTGGTTTGATTTTAAAAATGCCACAAAATGTCAAATTTTAATCTTTTCATATATTCATGATTAATTAAAAATAAAAAAATTGAATTAAATCATGCAATCAAATGATAATTTACCATCTAACATTGATAATGGAGTTTGGCATCTCTTGCCTACATCTTTGGGTCTACCCAATAGTGAGGACCATTTCTATTAAATTTAAACAACAAATGGATTACAAATTCTTTGAAACACTATACAACTCCCCTTAAGTCTGATCTCTATCCAATAATTCCACCTTTTTTGATATACTCAAGCTCAGCAACATAAAATCCTTCCTTAGTCTTCAATCCCTTCCAAAGGTGCACTAAGATCCTCTACTTAACTATTGGTCTATCTAATTTATAAAAATAATATCTTAAAATTCTATTTTTAATTACAAAACATAATTAAAAAGGCTTACCCTTTATGTATCAGGTAAAATAATGGATCAAAATCCATTTGATAGCTTTCTCCAAGCTTCCATCTAGCTCTTGGCCTTTAAAATAATAATACACAGTCCTATGAAGCTTAACTTCAAATAGAAGTTCATTCATTTTATATTGTTTGATAGTCCATAGATTGGTTGGTCAAGACTTATCCCTTTTGCATGGTAAGTCATGATTTCAAGTCTTCATCCTTCTTTTTGGGTGTTTGGGCTATCCATTTTAATCTCACATTGGCAAATGGAATAGTTTTAAAGTCCTTTTAAAGAATAGAAGCCAACATTTACAATGTCAAAGCCCCTTTTGGTGGGCTCAAGGCACTAAAATTAGCATGGTTCATTGGTAGGTATACCAAATTTTCATGGGTAAGCGTGATTTCCTCTTTTCATGGCATAAGACATGGTAAGTATCACGGTCTCCAAACATGGCATATGACTTGGCATTTATCATAGTCTCCAATCTTGGCATTTGACTTGGTGATGTGGCATGCATTTCTGACAGTCTCCAAAATGGTGCATTATCTTCTATCTTGAGCTTGACTTGATAATATATTCTAGCATGGGAAGTGTTGGTTTTCCCATGTGGCTTAATGGGGTAATGGTAATTACAAATATTACCAAGCTATTTAAAACACTTAATTTAATTATTCCACATGCATTCGGTGGGAAAAATATAATGGTTTAAAAACAAATGCAAATAAAATGCAATGTGAGATGGAAGCCAAGGCACCCTCCTTAACCAAGTGTGTCGACCCTCGCTGAGGGCCCCCAATGAGCCAATAACGGGGCCCATGATTCTCCATATGACCACCTATCAAATACTACAGGCTAAAACCAAACTAAAAAACCAAACCAAATTTTTGCATGAACATAAAAAAATGGATAGCCATGTGTTGATGGATGATAGGTCCACTTTTCACATGCAAATTATGACACCTCCTTATTTTTCCTATCACAAAATAAATTTAGCAACCTTTAACTTGGGCATTCAGACTTTGTTTTGTGATCTAAAAGAAGCACCAAACATCTCTCGATGAGCTATTCCACATGCAAGAGGTTTCTTTATGATTTAGGACCTTTTTCTAAACTAAACTCTAGATCACACCTCCCTATAAAAGATGCTTTTGGTCTCTAAAAGTCTATTATCTCACATCAAATAGAACCCAATCATAGCAAGAAATAAAAATTGAAAAAATAAATGATTCAAAACTCAAATGAAAATTTGTACACCATGGCATGAGTAAAGGAATATGTAACTTCCAATAAATTGATCACAACATACCAAGACTATCTACCCATGTCACATCCTGTAAAGCGGTGAACTATCAATAAACTAAAATAATTCCTAATGTAACTACCAAAAAAGTTTTTTAATGCCAATAACATACAATAAATGTTGTAGACATGTTGCAATATAATTCCCTGGTATGGGACTTACAATGCTAAGCAAATGCAAATAACACAAAGTGTATATTGCCTAACATCCAAACATGGCCATTAGGTCTTACAATGCATCTATACATCCATATGCCAAAAATAGATACATTTTCAAAATAGTATTCAAATATGAGAAAAGTATTGTAAGGGACTTAACCCAAAACATGCATTATGTTATTATCTCTAACTGATCAAATGAGTTCAAGTCCTATAGACAACTCACTCAACATAAACAAGGAGTTTCCAAAACATAGAGCTATTCATCATAAGGTGAGAATTGGAATAATTCAAATGATAAACCTATCTCGAAGTGTTCTCAAAAGCTCTACTAATGCATCATCAAAGCTTTTTCTTTCCCTTAATAGAATTCTTAACAATGATTTGAAAAATAAATGCATTATAAATCCACTTAATCAAAGTTTCTACCTAGTTAACTTGATTTCCTTATTGGATGCATTAACATAATTATGGATTGATTTAACTTCATTGACCTTCTTAATAGGTTGATAAATCATTTTAGTTTTAATATGACTATAATGAGAAGATTATTGAAGTTTAAAATAGTGATCAATCTGATGTCCACTCATATGGCAATGAGTGCATACAACCTTCTTATGTGAGGTCTCCCTTTTACCTCTTCTTGATTTGCCATGATGAGAATGATCTTTAACACCTGTAATTTGCTTAGTCAAGGAATGTTTATTCCAAAAAAATGCAAGACTATGGTTATGCATTCCACAAAAATTACAAAGGAATGATTGCATCATCTTCTAAATGTTAAATCCAAATTTCTTAAACATAAAAAGTGGATCAAAAGATTTAGTGCTAACTCTAGTGTAGGAACTAGGAGGTGGAATCTCAATACCTCATCTATGTGTTCTCTTACACTGCATATGTTCTACTAGTGGCCTCAGACTGTTGCTATCAGAATCTTGTCTTCCTTTAGCCATGGAGGCATTTTCTCCAATATCCACCTACTCACTAGTGTAACCCAAACCTGCATGAAAAGATCTATGCTCTACCTATATTGGGTTAGTAATTCCTTGGCCATCTCAACCAAGACCTATTCCATTAAATCCTATTTTCATCAATAATTTGGATCTTATACCCTTAGTGTGTTGTTCAAAACTACCAAAATCATCATTACATGAATTGGAATTTGAATGGAAAAAAGAAGATGAATTACTTGGTGAATAACTTAAAATGCACTCAGTCATAGTCTCTGCATTTAAAGTAGAAGGTATGGAAACTTGCCCATGGTTTCCTACAAACACACTGATTCCATCTTAGCTTATATGATAACTTTCCAATGGTTTCTTGCAAACACACTGATACCACAACTGCACACTGCAATATAATCAAATGATATTGATAGCCAATAAATTGAAAGCAACTATCAAATCACATAATCAGAAGCTAACCCTATTTTCTAACTACTCTAGTACTAATTTGATCCATAAACTACACTAATAAACTCAAAGTGAAGTTTATATTATGGATATTTAATTTCTCAAACTTAACAAATTCTTGAAATACTCAAAAGAACTTGAAAATTGTTTGGTAATTAAGTGCTCTTGATTATCAAATTAGATTAGAATTGTCAAATCACTTGTCACTTCCATTCACCAATTAAACTGGTTTGATTTTAAAAATGCCACAAAATGTCAAATTTTAATCTTTTCATATATTCATGATTAATTAAAAATAAAAAAATTGAATTAAATCATGCAATCAAATGATAATTTACCATCTAACATTGATAATGGAGTTTGGCATCTCTTGCCTACATCTTTGGGTCTACCCAATAGTGAGGACCATTTCTATTAAATTTAAACAACAAATGGATTACAAATTCTTTGAAACACTATACAACTCCCCTTAAGTCTGATCTCTATCCAATAATTCCACCTTTTTTGATATACTCAAGCTCAGCAACATAAAATCCTTCCTTAGTCTTCAATCCCTTCCAAAGGTGCACTAAGATCCTCTACTTAACTATTGGTCTATCTAATTTATAAAAATAATATCTTAAAATTCTATTTTTAATTACAAAACATAATTAAAAAGGCTTACCCTTTATGTATCAGGTAAAATAATGGATCAAAATCCATTTGATAGCTTTCTCCAAGCTTCCATCTAGCTCTTGGCCTTTAAAATAATAATACACAGTCCTATGAAGCTTAACTTCAAATAGAAGTTCATTCATTTTATATTGTTTGATAGTCCATAGATTGGTTGGTCAAGACTTATCCCTTTTGCATGGTAAGTCATGATTTCAAGTCTTCATCCTTCTTTTTGGGTGTTTGGGCTATCCATTTTAATCTCACATTGGCAAATGGAATAGTTTTAAAGTCCTTTTAAAGAATAGAAGCCAACATTTACAATGTCAAAGCCCCTTTTGGTGGGCTCAAGGCACTAAAATTAGCATGGTTCATTGGTAGGTATACCAAATTTTCATGGGTAAGCGTGATTTCCTCTTTTCATGGCATAAGACATGGTAAGTATCACGGTCTCCAAACATGGCATATGACTTGGCATTTATCATAGTCTCCAATCTTGGCATTTGACTTGGTGATGTGGCATGCATTTCTGACAGTCTCCAAAATGGTGCATTATCTTCTATCTTGAGCTTGACTTGATAATATATTCTAGCATGGGAAGTGTTGGTTTTCCCATGTGGCTTAATGGGGTAATGGTAATTACAAATATTACCAAGCTATTTAAAACACTTAATTTAATTATTCCACATGCATTCGGTGGGAAAAATATAATGGTTTAAAAACAAATGCAAATAAAATGCAATGTGAGATGGAAGCCAAGGCACCCTCCTTAACCAAGTGTGTCGACCCTCGCTGAGGGCCCCCAATGAGCCAATAACGGGGCCCATGATTCTCCATATGACCACCTATCAAATACTACAGGCTAAAACCAAACTAAAAAACCAAACCAAATTTTTGCATGAACATAAAAAAATGGATAGCCATGTGTTGATGGATGATAGGTCCACTTTTCACATGCAAATTATGACACCTCCTTATTTTTCCTATCACAAAATAAATTTAGCAACCTTTAACTTGGGCATTCAGACTTTGTTTTGTGATCTAAAAGAAGCACCAAACATCTCTCGATGAGCTATTCCACATGCAAGAGGTTTCTTTATGATTTAGGACCTTTTTCTAAACTAAACTCTAGATCACACCTCCCTATAAAAGATGCTTTTGGTCTCTAAAAGTCTATTATCTCACATCAAATAGAACCCAATCATAGCAAGAAATAAAAATTGAAAAAATAAATGATTCAAAACTCAAATGAAAATTTGTACACCATGGCATGAGTAAAGGAATATGTAACTTCCAATAAATTGATCACAACATACCAAGACTATCTACCCATGTCACATCCTGTAAAGCGGTGAACTATCAATAAACTAAAATAATTCCTAATGTAACTACCAAAAAAGTTTTTTAATGCCAATAACATACAATAAATGTTGTAGACATGTTGCAATATAATTCCCTGGTATGGGACTTACAATGCTAAGCAAATGCAAATAACACAAAGTGTATATTGCCTAACATCCAAACATGGCCATTAGGTCTTACAATGCATCTATACATCCATATGCCAAAAATAGATACATTTTCAAAATAGTATTCAAATATGAGAAAAGTATTGTAAGGGACTTAACCCAAAACATGCATTATGTTATTATCTCTAACTGATCAAATGAGTTCAAGTCCTATAGACAACTCACTCAACATAAACAAGGAGTTTCCAAAACATAGAGCTATTCATCATAAGGTGAGAATTGGAATAATTCAAATGATAAACCTATCTCGAAGTGTTCTCAAAAGCTCTACTAATGCATCATCAAAGCTTTTTCTTTCCCTTAATAGAATTCTTAACAATGATTTGAAAAATAAATGCATTATAAATCCACTTAATCAAAGTTTCTACCTAGTTAACTTGATTTCCTTATTGGATGCATTAACATAATTATGGATTGATTTAACTTCATTGACCTTCTTAATAGGTTGATAAATCATTTTAGTTTTAATATGACTATAATGAGAAGATTATTGAAGTTTAAAATAGTGATCAATCTGATGTCCACTCATATGGCAATGAGTGCATACAACCTTCTTATGTGAGGTCTCCCTTTTACCTCTTCTTGATTTGCCATGATGAGAATGATCTTTAACACCTGTAATTTGCTTAGTCAAGGAATGTTTATTCCAAAAAAATGCAAGACTATGGTTATGCATTCCACAAAAATTACAAAGGAATGATTGCATCATCTTCTAAATGTTAAATCCAAATTTCTTAAACATAAAAAGTGGATCAAAAGATTTAGTGCTAACTCTAGTGTAGGAACTAGGAGGTGGAATCTCAATACCTCATCTATGTGTTCTCTTACACTGCATATGTTCTACTAGTGGCCTCAGACTGTTGCTATCAGAATCTTGTCTTCCTTTAGCCATGGAGGCATTTTCTCCAATATCCACCTACTCACTAGTGTAACCCAAACCTGCATGAAAAGATCTATGCTCTACCTATATTGGGTTAGTAATTCCTTGGCCATCTCAACCAAGACCTATTCCATTAAATCCTATTTTCATCAATAATTTGGATCTTATACCCTTAGTGTGTTGTTCAAAACTACCAAAATCATCATTACATGAATTGGAATTTGAATGGAAAAAAGAAGATGAATTACTTGGTGAATAACTTAAAATGCACTCAGTCATAGTCTCTGCATTTAAAGTAGAAGGTATGGAAACTTGCCCATGGTTTCCTACAAACACACTGATTCCATCTTAGCTTATATGATAACTTTCCAATGGTTTCTTGCAAACACACTGATACCACAACTGCACACTGCAATATAATCAAATGATATTGATAGCCAATAAATTGAAAGCAACTATCAAATCACATAATCAGAAGCTAACCCTATTTTCTAACTACTCTAGTACTAATTTGATCCATAAACTACACTAATAAACTCAAAGTGAAGTTTATATTATGGATATTTAATTTCTCAAACTTAACAAATTCTTGAAATACTCAAAAGAACTTGAAAATTGTTTGGTAATTAAGTGCTCTTGATTATCAAATTAGATTAGAATTGTCAAATCACTTGTCACTTCCATTCACCAATTAAACTGGTTTGATTTTAAAAATGCCACAAAATGTCAAATTTTAATCTTTTCATATATTCATGATTAATTAAAAATAAAAAAATTGAATTAAATCATGCAATCAAATGATAATTTACCATCTAACATTGATAATAGAGTTTGGCATCTCTTGCCTACATCTTTGGGTCTACCCAATAGTGAGGACCATTTCTATTAAATTTAAACAACAAATGGATTACAAATTCTTTGAAACACTATACAACTCCCCTTAAGTCTGATCTCTATCCAATAATTCCACCTTTTTTGATATACTCAAGCTCAGCAACATAAAATCCTTCCTTAGTCTTCAATCCCTTCCAAAGGTGCACTAAGATCCTCTACTTAACTATTGGTCTATCTAATTTATAAAAATAATATCTTAAAATTCTATTTTTAATTACAAAACATAATTAAAAAGGCTTACCCTTTATGTATCAGGTAAAATAATGGATCAAAATCCATTTGATAGCTTTCTCCAAGCTTCCATCTAGCTCTTGGCCTTTAAAATAATAATACACAGTCCTATGAAGCTTAACTTCAAATAGAAGTTCATTCATTTTATATTGTTTGATAGTCCATAGATTGGTTGGTCAAGACTTATCCCTTTTGCATGGTAAGTCATGATTTCAAGTCTTCATCCTTCTTTTTGGGTGTTTGGGCTATCCATTTTAATCTCACATTGGCAAATGGAATAGTTTTAAAGTCCTTTTAAAGAATAGAAGCCAACATTTACAATGTCAAAGCCCCTTTTGGTGGGCTCAAGGCACTAAAATTAGCATGGTTCATTGGTAGGTATACCAAATTTTCATGGGTAAGCGTGATTTCCTCTTTTCATGGCATAAGACATGGTAAGTATCACGGTCTCCAAACATGGCATATGACTTGGCATTTATCATAGTCTCCAATCTTGGCATTTGACTTGGTGATGTGGCATGCATTTCTGACAGTCTCCAAAATGGTGCATTATCTTCTATCTTGAGCTTGACTTGATAATATATTCTAGCATGGGAAGTGTTGGTTTTCCCATGTGGCTTAATGGGGTAATGGTAATTACAAATATTACCAAGCTATTTAAAACACTTAATTTAATTATTCCACATGCATTCGGTGGGAAAAATATAATGGTTTAAAAACAAATGCAAATAAAATGCAATGTGAGATGGAAGCCAAGGCACCCTCCTTAACCAAGTGTGTCGACCCTCGCTGAGGGCCCCCAATGAGCCAATAACGGGGCCCATGATTCTCCATATGACCACCTATCAAATACTACAGGCTAAAACCAAACTAAAAAACCAAACCAAATTTTTGCATGAACATAAAAAAATGGATAGCCATGTGTTGATGGATGATAGGTCCACTTTTCACATGCAAATTATGACACCTCCTTATTTTTCCTATCACAAAATAAATTTAGCAACCTTTAACTTGGGCATTCAGACTTTGTTTTGTGATCTAAAAGAAGCACCAAACATCTCTCGATGAGCTATTCCACATGCAAGAGGTTTCTTTATGATTTAGGACCTTTTTCTAAACTAAACTCTAGATCACACCTCCCTATAAAAGATGCTTTTGGTCTCTAAAAGTCTATTATCTCACATCAAATAGAACCCAATCATAGCAAGAAATAAAAATTGAAAAAATAAATGATTCAAAACTCAAATGAAAATTTGTACACCATGGCATGAGTAAAGGAATATGTAACTTCCAATAAATTGATCACAACATACCAAGACTATCTACCCATGTCACATCCTGTAAAGCGGTGAACTATCAATAAACTAAAATAATTCCTAATGTAACTACCAAAAAAGTTTTTTAATGCCAATAACATACAATAAATGTTGTAGACATGTTGCAATATAATTCCCTGGTATGGGACTTACAATGCTAAGCAAATGCAAATAACACAAAGTGTATATTGCCTAACATCCAAACATGGCCATTAGGTCTTACAATGCATCTATACATCCATATGCCAAAAATAGATACATTTTCAAAATAGTATTCAAATATGAGAAAAGTATTGTAAGGGACTTAACCCAAAACATGCATTATGTTATTATCTCTAACTGATCAAATGAGTTCAAGTCCTATAGACAACTCACTCAACATAAACAAGGAGTTTCCAAAACATAGAGCTATTCATCATAAGGTGAGAATTGGAATAATTCAAATGATAAACCTATCTCGAAGTGTTCTCAAAAGCTCTACTAATGCATCATCAAAGCTTTTTCTTTCCCTTAATAGAATTCTTAACAATGATTTGAAAAATAAATGCATTATAAATCCACTTAATCAAAGTTTCTACCTAGTTAACTTGATTTCCTTATTGGATGCATTAACATAATTATGGATTGATTTAACTTCATTGACCTTCTTAATAGGTTGATAAATCATTTTAGTTTTAATATGACTATAATGAGAAGATTATTGAAGTTTAAAATAGTGATCAATCTGATGTCCACTCATATGGCAATGAGTGCATACAACCTTCTTATGTGAGGTCTCCCTTTTACCTCTTCTTGATTTGCCATGATGAGAATGATCTTTAACACCTGTAATTTGCTTAGTCAAGGAATGTTTATTCCAAAAAAATGCAAGACTATGGTTATGCATTCCACAAAAATTACAAAGGAATGATTGCATCATCTTCTAAATGTTAAATCCAAATTTCTTAAACATAAAAAGTGGATCAAAAGATTTAGTGCTAACTCTAGTGTAGGAACTAGGAGGTGGAATCTCAATACCTCATCTATGTGTTCTCTTACACTGCATATGTTCTACTAGTGGCCTCAGACTGTTGCTATCAGAATCTTGTCTTCCTTTAGCCATGGAGGCATTTTCTCCAATATCCACCTACTCACTAGTGTAACCCAAACCTGCATGAAAAGATCTATGCTCTACCTATATTGGGTTAGTAATTCCTTGGCCATCTCAACCAAGACCTATTCCATTAAATCCTATTTTCATCAATAATTTGGATCTTATACCCTTAGTGTGTTGTTCAAAACTACCAAAATCATCATTACATGAATTGGAATTTGAATGGAAAAAAGAAGATGAATTACTTGGTGAATAACTTAAAATGCACTCAGTCATAGTCTCTGCATTTAAAGTAGAAGGTATGGAAACTTGCCCATGGTTTCCTACAAACACACTGATTCCATCTTAGCTTATATGATAACTTTCCAATGGTTTCTTGCAAACACACTGATACCACAACTGCACACTGCAATATAATCAAATGATATTGATAGCCAATAAATTGAAAGCAACTATCAAATCACATAATCAGAAGCTAACCCTATTTTCTAACTACTCTAGTACTAATTTGATCCATAAACTACACTAATAAACTCAAAGTGAAGTTTATATTATGGATATTTAATTTCTCAAACTTAACAAATTCTTGAAATACTCAAAAGAACTTGAAAATTGTTTGGTAATTAAGTGCTCTTGATTATCAAATTAGATTAGAATTGTCAAATCACTTGTCACTTCCATTCACCAATTAAACTGGTTTGATTTTAAAAATGCCACAAAATGTCAAATTTTAATCTTTTCATATATTCATGATTAATTAAAAATAAAAAAATTGAATTAAATCATGCAATCAAATGATAATTTACCATCTAACATTGATAATAGAGTTTGGCATCTCTTGCCTACATCTTTGGGTCTACCCAATAGTGAGGACCATTTCTATTAAATTTAAACAACAAATGGATTACAAATTCTTTGAAACACTATACAACTCCCCTTAAGTCTGATCTCTATCCAATAATTCCACCTTTTTTGATATACTCAAGCTCAGCAACATAAAATCCTTCCTTAGTCTTCAATCCCTTCCAAAGGTGCACTAAGATCCTCTACTTAACTATTGGTCTATCTAATTTATAAAAATAATATCTTAAAATTCTATTTTTAATTACAAAACATAATTAAAAAGGCTTACCCTTTATGTATCAGGTAAAATAATGGATCAAAATCCATTTGATAGCTTTCTCCAAGCTTCCATCTAGCTCTTGGCCTTTAAAATAATAATACACAGTCCTATGAAGCTTAACTTCAAATAGAAGTTCATTCATTTTATATTGTTTGATAGTCCATAGATTGGTTGGTCAAGACTTATCCCTTTTGCATGGTAAGTCATGATTTCAAGTCTTCATCCTTCTTTTTGGGTGTTTGGGCTATCCATTTTAATCTCACATTGGCAAATGGAATAGTTTTAAAGTCCTTTTAAAGAATAGAAGCCAACATTTACAATGTCAAAGCCCCTTTTGGTGGGCTCAAGGCACTAAAATTAGCATGGTTCATTGGTAGGTATACCAAATTTTCATGGGTAAGCGTGATTTCCTCTTTTCATGGCATAAGACATGGTAAGTATCACGGTCTCCAAACATGGCATATGACTTGGCATTTATCATAGTCTCCAATCTTGGCATTTGACTTGGTGATGTGGCATGCATTTCTGACAGTCTCCAAAATGGTGCATTATCTTCTATCTTGAGCTTGACTTGATAATATATTCTAGCATGGGAAGTGTTGGTTTTCCCATGTGGCTTAATGGGGTAATGGTAATTACAAATATTACCAAGCTATTTAAAACACTTAATTTAATTATTCCACATGCATTCGGTGGGAAAAATATAATGGTTTAAAAACAAATGCAAATAAAATGCAATGTGAGATGGAAGCCAAGGCACCCTCCTTAACCAAGTGTGTCGACCCTCGCTGAGGGCCCCCAATGAGCCAATAACGGGGCCCATGATTCTCCATATGACCACCTATCAAATACTACAGGCTAAAACCAAACTAAAAAACCAAACCAAATTTTTGCATGAACATAAAAAAATGGATAGCCATGTGTTGATGGATGATAGGTCCACTTTTCACATGCAAATTATGACACCTCCTTATTTTTCCTATCACAAAATAAATTTAGCAACCTTTAACTTGGGCATTCAGACTTTGTTTTGTGATCTAAAAGAAGCACCAAACATCTCTCGATGAGCTATTCCACATGCAAGAGGTTTCTTTATGATTTAGGACCTTTTTCTAAACTAAACTCTAGATCACACCTCCCTATAAAAGATGCTTTTGGTCTCTAAAAGTCTATTATCTCACATCAAATAGAACCCAATCATAGCAAGAAATAAAAATTGAAAAAATAAATGATTCAAAACTCAAATGAAAATTTGTACACCATGGCATGAGTAAAGGAATATGTAACTTCCAATAAATTGATCACAACATACCAAGACTATCTACCCATGTCACATCCTGTAAAGCGGTGAACTATCAATAAACTAAAATAATTCCTAATGTAACTACCAAAAAAGTTTTTTAATGCCAATAACATACAATAAATGTTGTAGACATGTTGCAATATAATTCCCTGGTATGGGACTTACAATGCTAAGCAAATGCAAATAACACAAAGTGTATATTGCCTAACATCCAAACATGGCCATTAGGTCTTACAATGCATCTATACATCCATATGCCAAAAATAGATACATTTTCAAAATAGTATTCAAATATGAGAAAAGTATTGTAAGGGACTTAACCCAAAACATGCATTATGTTATTATCTCTAACTGATCAAATGAGTTCAAGTCCTATAGACAACTCACTCAACATAAACAAGGAGTTTCCAAAACATAGAGCTATTCATCATAAGGTGAGAATTGGAATAATTCAAATGATAAACCTATCTCGAAGTGTTCTCAAAAGCTCTACTAATGCATCATCAAAGCTTTTTCTTTCCCTTAATAGAATTCTTAACAATGATTTGAAAAATAAATGCATTATAAATCCACTTAATCAAAGTTTCTACCTAGTTAACTTGATTTCCTTATTGGATGCATTAACATAATTATGGATTGATTTAACTTCATTGACCTTCTTAATAGGTTGATAAATCATTTTAGTTTTAATATGACTATAATGAGAAGATTATTGAAGTTTAAAATAGTGATCAATCTGATGTCCACTCATATGGCAATGAGTGCATACAACCTTCTTATGTGAGGTCTCCCTTTTACCTCTTCTTGATTTGCCATGATGAGAATGATCTTTAACACCTGTAATTTGCTTAGTCAAGGAATGTTTATTCCAAAAAAATGCAAGACTATGGTTATGCATTCCACAAAAATTACAAAGGAATGATTGCATCATCTTCTAAATGTTAAATCCAAATTTCTTAAACATAAAAAGTGGATCAAAAGATTTAGTGCTAACTCTAGTGTAGGAACTAGGAGGTGGAATCTCAATACCTCATCTATGTGTTCTCTTACACTGCATATGTTCTACTAGTGGCCTTGAACCTTTGCTATCATAATCTTGTCTTCCTTTAGCCATGGAGTAATTTTCTCCAATATCCACCTATTCACTAGTGTAACCCAAACCTGAATGAAGAGATCTATGCTCTACCTGTATTGGGTTAGTGATTCCTTGGCCATCTCAACCAATATCTATTCCATGAAAGCCCATTTTCATCAAAAATTTGGATCCTATACCCTTAGTGTGTTGTTCAAAACTACCAAAAGCATGATTACATGAATTGGAATTTGAATGGAAAGAAGAAGATGAATTACTTGGTGAATAACTTATAATGCACTCAGTCATAGTCTCTGCATTTGAAGTAGAAGGTATGGAAACTTGCCCATGGTTTCCTAAAAACACACTGATTCCATCTTAGCTTTATATGACAACTTGCCCATGGTTTCCTATAAATACATTGATTCCACAACTGCACACTGCAATCTAATCAAGTGATATTGATAAACAATAAACTTAAAGCAATTATCAAATCACATAATCAGAAGCTAACCCTATTTTATAACTACTCTAGTACCAATTTGATCCATAAACTACACTGATAAACTCAAAGTGAAGTTTATATTATGGATATTTAATTTCTCAAACTTAAAAAATTCCTGAAATACTCAAAATAAATTGCAAATTATTTGGTAATTAAGTGTTCTCAATTATCAAATTAGATTGGAATTGTCAAATGAATTATTACTTCCATTCACCAATTAAATTGGTTTGATTTTCAAAATGTCATAAAATGTCAAATTTTAATCTTTGTATATATTCATGATTAATTAAAAATAAAAAAATTGAATTAAAACTTGCAATCAAATGATAATTTACCATCCAACATTGATAACAAAGTTTGGCATCTCTTGCCTACGTGTCCAGGTCCACCCAATAGTGAGGACCATTTCTATTAAATTTTAACAACAGGTGGCTTATAAACTCTTTGAAACACTATACAACTCGCCTTAGGTTTGATCTTTATCTAATAATTCCACCTTTATTAATATACTCAAGCTCAACAACACAGAATCCTTCCTCAGTCTTCAATCCCTTCCAAAGGTGCACTAAGATCCTCCACTTAACTATTGGTCTATCCAATTTATAAAAATAATATCTTAAAATTCTATTTTAATTAAAAAACATAATTAGAAAGGCTTACCCTCTATGTATCAGGTCGAATAATCAATCAAAATCCATTTGATAGCTTTCTCCAAACTTCCATCTAGCTCTCAGCCTTTAAAATAATAATACACAGTCCTGTGAAGCTTAACTTCAAATAGAAGTTCATTCATTTTATATTATTTGATAGTCCATAGTTTGGTTGGTCAAGACTTATCCCTTTTTCATGGTAAGTCATGAGTTTAAGTCTTTAGCCTTATTTTTGGGTGCTTGGGATATCCATTTTAATCTCACATTGGAAAATGGAATGGTTTTAAAGTCTTTTTAAATAACATAAGCCATCTTTTACAATGTCGATGCCCCTTTAAGTGGGCTCAAGGCACCAAACTTAGCATGATTCATTGCTAGGTATACCAACTTTGCATGAGTAAGCATGATTTCCTATTTTCATGGCATAAGACATGGTAAGTATCATGGTCTCCAAACATGGTATATGACTTGGTATTTCTCATGGTCTCTAATCTTGGCATTTGACTTGGTGATGGGGCATGCATTTCTCATGGTCTCCAAACTGGCATATTATCTTCTATCTCAAGCTTGACTTAGTAATATAGTTTGGCATGGGAAGTGTTAGTTTTCCCATGTGGCTTAATGGGGTAGTGGTAATTAAAAATATTACCAAGTTATTTAAAACACTTAATTTAATTGTCCCACATGCATTCAGTGGGAAAAATATAATGGTATAAATACAAATGCAAATAAAATGCAATGTGAGATGGAGGCCAAGCCACCCCTCTCAAATCAAGTGTGTTGACTGTCGCTGAGGGCCCCCAATGAGCCAATAGCGGGGCCCATAGTTCTCCATATGACCACCTGTCAAAGACCAGAGGCTGAAACCAAACCAAAACACCAAACAAAATTTGTGTATGAACATACAAAAATGGACTGCCATGTGTTGATGGGTGATTGGTCTACTTGTTGCATATAAATTATGACACCTCCTTATTTTACCTATCACAAAATAACTTCAGTAGCCTATAACTTAGGCATTTAGACTCTATTTTGTGATCTAGAAGAAACACCAGAAAGCTCTCAATGAGCTCTTCCACGTGTAAGAGGTTTCTTCATGACTTGGTACATTTTTAAAAACTAAATTCTAGATCAAAGCCACACTCTTGACCAAGGTAGTAAGCAACATTAATACTAGGATGAACCCATTCATAGAAGCATCGATCATGCCAATAGACTTCTAACTACAAAAGCTGACTGTTGGTTTAACACATGACACTCATAGTGGGTTATGGTGTACCAATTGTGATATGAAGGGGCATAAAAAGAATAATTACCTAAAAATAAATTTTCACACCCTACTTCTTAGCTATGAAGTTTGTCATGGGCCACATGACTCTTTTAACTTCCCTCTACTGCAACACACTAGTAAAGTGAACACTACCATTTATTAAAAAATATACAATACCTATATGTATTCAATATTAGACTATTGAGTCATCAATTACATGCACCAAAACATGGAAAGAGGCACAAGGTAGGAGACAAGATCATATGATTATCATATCAATCAAGAAAATGAAGGCTATGGCCAACACAATATGGATTATGGGAACCAACGAGGTGTATGCAGGTGAGGAGGACATGGTGGAGGAAGATTCCCACCATGATCATGTTACAAGTGTGGGTCAACTGAGCATTATCAATGTGACTACCCCACTCACCCAACATGTAGGTATTGTCAAGGACCACATACAATTGAGGAATGCCCAAACTTGTACAAAATTTTGACTCAAGGTTAGCCTAGTGTAGACAAGGGTATTGGAATGGTTATGTATGAATATAAAGAATAAAGGTAGGATCCCAAGCCATAATAGACTCATAAGGAGATATCTAAAGTGTAGGCCTCATCCTAGAGTGTGTTCACCACTCAGCTAACCACTACACGAACCCAAGAACTATTCTTGAAGCATGGCGAATCAAGATGCATTGAGCACAAGTATGATGTGAGATAAAATTTATACCCTCTCTTGACCCTACATGATAGAAAGACATCTTGAAATAATAAATGAGCATGATACATAATTTACAAGGTAAATTCTAGCTGGCCAAAGATCTAGAGACATAGACCACCACTTCATTTAGAAGACAAGACAACTAGGAGGCCAAAGTATAGGAGTTAACTGAGATCCTATGACTCCTACAAACTGAAGGGATGTTACCCCTATTAAAATATTTGTTGTTTAAGCATGTGGTGAAAAAAATGGAAGAAGAGGCTATGCCTTAAATGATTAAAGTTATTACACTACATATAGAGCAGGTGCATGAAATAATACCAAGAACATAAAGTATGACCAAGAATTATTGATATATGCCACCATCAATTGATGGTTAGTTTATGAAGTAATTATAGACATGAGAACTAAGGTTAATATTCTAACCAAAACCACCTGTGAGAAGATGGGATAACCACCCTTGAGATCCTCACCTAAGATGTTGTTCATGGCTAACAAAACCCAAGTGCAACCAATTAGGATCTTAAAGGGTGCTATTTTATATATAATGGGCATCAAGTTCTGATCCAACTTCAAGGTCATCAAGTTGGTAGAGTAGGACAACTATCCATCACTCTTGGGTAGGCCATGGTGCTATGTGAATAACATAGACATGTGCTTTAATAATTCCTACATGAATTTTAAAAATGGAAAAGAGAGGGTCATGATCCATTTATCAAGTAATCAAGGGCCCCAATATTTGGAAAACATTGATCATGAGGATGAGATCAACCACATTTAAAACATCATGATACATGGTACTAAGAAGCTCAATCCTAGTGACCATACCATTCTAAAATGGGAGGATGGGAAATCTTCCTATGATATAAATAACATATCTTGTGAATGATGGGTATAAAAGGCTTATGAGGTCACTGACTAAAGGTACTATCTGGTGCACATAGCCAAGCGAAGGCCAACTAGAATGCGATTGGTTAAGATTGAGTGCAATCAAAAGAGATGGGTTCCCTACATTAGAAAGGCTAGAAAAAGGTTGTTCTAGCTAAGTAAAGGGAAGCTTGTAGTGTTCCCAAAGTATGAAGGGAACTAACCTATAGAGAGGTACATCCATAACATTGAAGCTTACATCCCTAAAGAAATAGATAGAATGGGTGCACTAGTGCATAACTTAAAGTGCATTATTTCTCACTGGTGGGTAGTGTAAAGGCCTAACATGCCAACATGGAAAGATGTAAAGGTATTAATATGCACTATTTTTGGCAAGAGTAATGAAGACTTAGACATGCCTCCTTACTTTAGTGATTTTAATCCAACTATGCATGTGTGGATATGTGAATAAACCTAGACTATCTACGATGAGAATGTGACAAAAGGCCAGTGGGTGCATGCCTTCTATAGGACTTTTAAAACAAGGGTGTGAGCATGGTACATTTTGAATGAGATGTGCCACAAGATAGGAAACTAGGAAGTACTCAAGGATAGGTTCATACACATCTTCTCCTTTTCTTCATAGAACTTATAACTACTAGATCCACTACAAGTCATTCATAGGGTAGTGTTTGAGGACACCACAATCCTAGAAGAGCACCTTAGTGAAATGTTCAAGGAAATAAGACTATCACTCTCAAATTTTTTTGAAGAGAGGTCACTCATTAGTGACTCTAGTAAGGAAGATGATGAGACTTGGAAAGAGTGAAATTAGAAGGCTCTAATAGGTAGACAAAAACATGTGCACCTTATGGATGACATCTCCCCAAATGAAGAAGATCTGATGCATCTTTGAATTGAAACAATTGAGGGGACAAGGCAAGTTAAAGAATCTCATCAGGAGAAGAATTATCCCTAATGTACACCACTCAAGACCACTAATGTAGACATAATTGTAGAAGGTGAGAAAAATATTGCCACTATAGGTGTTTACTAGTTTGAGGTAGAGATGACACAAATCATAAACCTCTTGAAAGAATTTTAGGACTTATTCCCACATAGCTATTAGGACATGAGGGTCACCCACCCTTCCCTTGGAAAAATGAGCATCAAATTGGTGGATGACATGAGGCCAATCAAGAAGCACCCATATTGAATAAATCCTAATATCTATGCTTAGGTGAAAATATAGATTGATGGTATGATGGCTTCTACCATCATCTACCCTATACAAGAATTTGACTAGGTAAGCCCAATGGTCATTAGCATGAAGAAGGATGGGAGCATATGGATCTACATCAAATATAAGATATTTAACACTACTTGCATTAATGACTCATTCCAAACCCCATTCACCAATGAGGTCCTAGATGGAGTTGTAAGCTCAAAGATCTATAACTTCACTGATGGTTTCTCAGGCTACCATTAGGTGAAAATTGAGAAGGAAGATGAGTCAAACATAACCTTTGTAACTAAATGGGATTATTTCACCTATAATGTGATACCCTTTGGACTTAATAATGTGCCAATTATATTCTCCAGAGTGGTGATCACTACCTTTAAGTAATTTATCCATAAGTTCCTCCAAGTTTATCTCAATGACTAGATTGTGTATGGCCTTATAAAGGACCACTTTGACAATCTTTGCCTCATGTAGGTAGCTCTAGATACCATTTAAATTGAATAAGTACATATTTTCAACACCCTTTAGAAAATTTATCAAGCACATCATTTGTAAGGATGGTTTATTTGATCTTGTAAATATAGACATCATAATTCAACTTTAGACTCCTTCAAGGCAAAAATATGTCTACTCCTTTATAGGCCATTGCGATTGCTATAGGAAGTTTATACAGAGCTATGAAAAGATTGCAGTGCCTCTAGAGGATATCTTGCATAAATATGGCTTATTTTATCAGGGTGACACACAAGATAAGGTGTTTGAAACATTGAAGCTAAAATTGGCTAGCATGCCTATTCTATAATTTATAGACTAGACTAATCTTTTCCATTTCCATGTTGATGCTTCAGGATCTAAAATTGGCACCATATAGATATAACTAGGTGAGGGCAAGATGGACCACCCTATCTCCTTCATTAGTAGGAAATTTATGCAAGTAGAGAATAATTATACCACCACCAAGCATGAGGTATTGGTAATGGTCTTACCTTATAAAAATTTAGTTAATACCTATTAGCAACCCCATTCATCTTCTTCATTCATCAAGAGGTGCTCAAGTACTTCATGAATAAGCCTATTCTACATGGGTGCATATGCAAATGGATTATTTTATTTTAGGCATTCTAGTTATTCATTGTTGTTATACCTGGAATGTATAACTTGGGGATAAACCATTTATGCTACATCCATTCTAGTGATGTGGTGGTTCCAATTGAGGATGACATGCCAAACATAGAACTATACAGAGTCTAGTGTGCCCCTAAGAATTTAGCAAATATTATTTATTTCCTAATGTCTAGGTTTGTTCCCTAAACCTTATTAACTAAGGAGAAGAAGTAAATTGCATTTCATGCCACCCCCTTCTAGCTCATTGAGGGGGAGCTATACAAACTGAGTAGAGATGAAGTCTTACACTAGTATTTTCTAAAACATGAATGAGACTCCATCTTATAAAAAGTGTATGATGGAATTTTAGGAGACCATTGTGATAGATATGTAATAGTGTGCAAGATTTTAAAGTCATGATTATGGTGGCTAGGTCTATTATAAGATGTAAAGGAGTAAACCTAGGCATGTTACATATACCAGTGTATTGGTAAGCCCAACCACTAGGATGAGATGCCTCTCATCCCCATTATTTCCCAAGCACCATTTAAAGAATGGGTCATTGAATTCATTGTGATAATAACTCCTACAACGTGGTGCAAGATATATTTTAGTAAGTGTTGAATATTTCACCAAGTGGGCTTATGTTGTGCTGACAAAAGACTACACAACCACAACATCCATGTGTTTCATATGGGAGAACACCATAAGCTGGTATGGGTGCCCATTAAGTCTAACTAGTGATTGGGGTATTCATTTCATCAAGGTGCACATCATTTTGACTAAATACATGGTGGTGCACCACAAGACCATGACTTATCATCCATGGGCCAATGAACAGCTAAAGCATTCAACAAGATCTTAGGTACGTACCTAATGAAAATATGCAATGTTGTTTGTAAGGATTGGGATGATCATGTTTTAATGGTACTATGGGCATGCCACATGACATAAAAGTGCCTAAACAAGGTAACACCATTTTAATTGGTGTTGGGAACTAAAGTAGTTATACCCATAGAATTCATAGTTCCCTCCTTATTCATTACTTGGATTTTTCACTTAGATGACCAAGAATATATAAGCATAAGGTTAGAAGACTTAGAACACTTGGATGAAAATCATGCCCAAGTAAGATGGATTCAGTAGATCGAGAAGGTATACCAAAAATTCTATCATGACAAGCATATCAAGCACAAGGAGATGACTGAAGGAACATTAGTTTTTCTCTATGATTCCAAGTACTTTAAGCACCTAGTTAAATTGAAAATATGATGGATGGGCCCCTACATTATCCACCACATATTGGAATTAGGTACATACAAATTGTGAAAATTTCCCAATGAAATGCTCTCTAGGCATTTCAATAGAAATTGATTGAATCCATATAGGTAGCAAGATGGTCCTTTCACCATGAAAACTCTAACTTTGTAGTCATGAGTTAGTTTGAAGTTGAGCTAACTAGGATATAGTTTGACACAAGCCAAACCATTCTTTTTCTATTTTTTTGTTCCTTGTATAGTGTATAGAGGTAGTAAGTGGTGCATGATAGGAACATGAACTTATCTATTTGCACTTTAAACAAAATTCCAATTGGGTGAGTCAAGCACTTGTGTCCTCTTGGTGCATAAGGCTAGACATCTAACTAGTGGGTGCATGAATCTTGATAGATGCAAGCAAAAGATGCACAAGATCCATATGAATAAGATGAAAAATACAAGGCACTTTAAGGTCTATGATAGAATAACTTATGGCATTACCTTTATGCCAAAGTTAAAAAGAAGGCACATCAAATGGTCCTAAACTAGAGACCTAGGAAGAAAGTGAAGATGCTCAACATAGTTAAATGCAAGGTAGAAAATGAAGATGCTCAACATGGTTGAGTGTAAGGTAAAAATAAAAGATGCATAATATAACATTTCACAAGAGAGTTGGAAGAGAATCAAGGAACTAGAGGGAAAGTGTAAGGGATTTATATGGAGTAGGATAGGCTGAGGCAAGATGATGCACAAAAAATTGACCAAGACAAAAATGCATATTTGAAATCAAAGTGTAGCTATAAGAAAAGTGGAATTGAAGAGGCTAAATCACATGTATGTTAAGTGTTGTGCCTATGCTACCACAAGGAAGGTGAAGGTCATACCAAGTATACACGTGTAGAAGGAGAACATCTAAGACAACTAACATCTACTTAGAAATGAGTAGGAAGTGATTGTTGGAACCACATGTCACTTCACCAAAAAAATCATTAGGAACATTCATTGAGGTGATGCCGATGGCACAAATATACATAATTAATGCATTGAGGATGAGATATTCTGAATGGATTTCATAATTTTTTGTGTTTTTCAAGGAATTAAGGCCCCTATGCCATAAAGCCTAAATTAATAATGGTAGATAAGAATGAAGGGTATAAAATAGAAAGCAAGAGACTTGCTTAGGTTAAAAAGTTTAAACTAATTTAAACCTTGATCAAACCTAAGCAACAACAAGAGAGCCAAAGGTGATAATGCTACACTAGGTGAGAAAACAAACACTCATAAGCATCAAGAGTAAACTAAAACATACAGAGAATGATTGCATTCATAATGGGGATATTTTAAAGAAGTGTAGAGATAAATTTATGTAAAAGATAGAGTTAGAATGAGTAATTATCACCCAAGCTACCATTAATGTCTAGTAAAGCTTAGAGCCAAGGTAACAATTATAGATCCTATTACTGTAGAAGAGTCAACCACCATTCAAGGCTTTAGCAAGCCACACTTACCAAGATTCAATACAAACAGATTTAGAATGGTGAAGAAGTGAAAGGAAACAAGCTCCATATAATCACAATAGGAACCCAAGTAGGTGAAGATTGTAGAAGAGATGATGGTTGCCAAATCCAAGGTATATCCAATCAAAGTAGATAGCATCACAAAGGTAGATACCAAATCACTAAAAAAAATGTCATACCAATTTATGTAATTCCCCCCAGAGGTTGAGTTGGGGGAAAGTTAGTGCTTATTTGTACATAGTTTTTAACTCAAGGAGTATAACCACTAGATGTCAAGTCACTTGTAAGACTTGTTATAAGACTAGATGGTTGACATAGGGAGTGAGATTCTATAAGGTGATGTCTTATTTGATTTCTCAATTTGAGATAAGTTGAAAGATTCTAGGGTGACTCAACTCTATGAGTTACCCTACTTTAGGAAGCTAGAGGAGCTTATCCAATTCTTACTCTTGTACATCCATAAGGATCACACATATATTTCAAGTTGGCACATGAGGATTTTAACATAATTGATTAAGAAGATAATTGGGCTCCCAAATGTTAGATAGGACATACATAAAATGATGGACAATGCTGAAGAGGTGGAGTGCATAAAAAATCTCTTGAATTACTTCAAGGGGGTTTTGTGTTCCCCATCAACAAGTGTGAGGATCCTAACACAATGGTGGTAGCACACCTTATGAGTTCCAAATTGTGCTTGGGTGGTTAGTGGACCTTTGCATCACCTATCACATGGCACAGGGTGTATAGTTTAACATCATGAATTTCATCATTGATGAGTTAGTAAAAAATGTGCTAGAGTGCCATAGCACTAAAGGACCTTCAGGTGGGGGCCAATCCTCATCTTGATCATTATAGAGGAAATTAGGATCTCAAATGGGAGTGAAGATAATATCTGGGTCTTCCTAGAATACCATGAATCCCTAATACAAAAGTATAGAGACTACACTTGCCTCATCTCCTTCAGCCCCAAGTATAAGATACATATGATGTGCTGGTGTGAAAAATACATAGAAGCTTTTGTATTGGAGTGATGGATTCCTTAAGGGATCTCCCAAAGTATGTTTGGGATGGAATCTTTTACCATAAAGTAATATTATTTTATAGTGTGCTTAATAATATAGGATGTGAATAGGTCAAGATGGTTGAAGCTCCCCTTTGCCTTCTCGATAGGGTACTTTAGGGATGCACTTCACTAGATCCCTAATGCATAATAGATGGAAATTCTAGTAAAGGAATTGAATGTAGAGAGGCACAAGTTAAGGCATCAATTCCCTCATGTATAAGTCTACTAAAGATGAATAAGATGCATCAGATCACCCAAACATTGATCCCATCTAAAAATTCACCATCTTAGGCTACATCCATAGATTATACTATGAGATGAAGCCATAAAAGAAGGAATCTAGTGCTGAGTAGAGGGAAGACCCCCTAATCCAAATCATGGATGAGGGAATGTTATAGCCATCCAAAAAGAAGAAGTATCCAAATAAGAAGAGGGGGGAATCTTTAGAGGAAATAAAGGAGTGGTTAAGGTTGAATATCACTTTAGAAGGAGAATCATCTCCTTTGACCTCTACACAAAAGTGCATGTCATTCATTTCAAAGACTTCCCATAGCATAGGGAAAAAGAATAAGGGTAAGGTTTACCTTATGGAACAAAGGATAATCCTATCCGAAGAAGAGGAGTTAAAATGATAAGGGAGTGGGAGGGGCACATAAATTTTAATTGAGGATGAAGAGTCCTCATCAAGTGCATGGATCCCCTCCCTCCCACCTCAAATTGAGTTAGAGAAGCAAAGGTGGAGATGGAGGAAACTTAGCTTTAGTGAAGCTAAAATGTAAAAGGCATAGGAGTTAGGAGAGCAAAAAGGAGAAATGATAAAGGCTAGGATACCAAAAGAGGTCATTGAGATAGTTGAGGCCAAAGAAATAAGGAAAGAGGAGTAGTGTAAGGCACAAAATGGAGAAGGAAGGACATAAGGAGAAATAGGAGAATATCTTGAGGAAGAAACACATTCATGCATGCTGATGGAATAAGAATTGAAGTGTAAGTGGAAGGACATGGGCTTATACCAAGAGCATATCAATGTAGTGTTAAGGTTTCACTAAAGATGAGAGACCATGAGGTCCAAGGGCATGTCCCAAGCTGAGATCAATTGGTTAGAGGCCAAAGAGATATAAGTGATATAAAAGAAGTGTAACGCATAGACTACACAAAGGAAGGACAAAGAGGAGAAGAATAGGAAGGAGGAGTTAGAGAGGAAAGCCAAGGAAGAGAAGGCTTGAAGAAAGGGACAAGATGATAAACTAAAGATAGAAGAAGGGTGTTGCTACCATAGAACCTAATAAGGAAAGATTATTAGAGAAGAAACCTAGTGGCTCTACCAAAATAGTAGAATAAGCTACACAGTAGGTACACCCTAGCTTTGAAGGGGTTCTTAGAGACAAAGAGAGTGATGTTGGTGCCTTAGGAAAACAAATAGAGAAAGAAGAAGAGACCCCATTAGGGAAATAGGAAAGGAAGGAGGGTACTAGAGATTTGTGTAAAAAACCCATGGAAAGAGGAAGAGATGGATAAGGGAGAAAAGTCCATAGAAGAACCCCTATGAGAAGAAGAACATTATGGTAGGTCTAGCACCAAAGAAAAATAAGTAAACAAGAGGGGAAGTTTGATGAAGAACCCCAAGAATAAGAAGGAGAAGAAGAAGAAGGCACTGGTGCAAGTGTTAGCATTAGTGAATAAGAGGAGGAGCTAGAGGAGGAAGAAGAGTGTGAGCTCAGAAATAAGGAAAGGGTGTGACAAGGGCTCAAAAAAGATGAAGAATTATATATGTTGGAGTAAATGCTTCCAAGGACTACCATAATGCTGATGTGGCACTAGATTTCTTGGGTATTAGATTACTACATGGATGAGCCCTAGTTTGAGGTTCCTATAAAATCACATTAGAGTACTAGGAAGCCATAGGAAGGGCATGACTACTACCTCATAAATATATGTGACATGAATACCATGAAATCATTTAATGCCCTAGTTAAGATGGATTCCTTAGTAGCACACAATAATATCATCAATAATGTTTACACCACTAATTAGAAGAAGATAGTGTAAGAAATGAAGGGAAACTTGAATCAACAAAGATCAAACTTAAATAGTTGGTTGATCATGTAGAATAGGTGAAGACATCCATTTTGGATGGTATAAATACCTTGAGAATGAACGAGGTTGAAAAGGTCTACATGCTAGTAGAGTAGATGCTTCCAAGGATGAGACCAATGCTTAAGGAGCCAAAAGACCCTTGTGAAGCCTTAGGAAAAGAATTGAACAAAAAGATAGACATAGTGAAAGACCTGTTCACCAAGTTAGAAGAGGGCATAGAAGAAGTAGATGTTATAATTTGCAATTTCTCCACCCAAGAAGCAATCATCGATGCACACCTTAAAAAGGGAAAGTAGGAGAAAGATGCCTTTTTCCAACATTCCTTGTTAGTGAGCCAAACCGAGCATATACAATTAATGGAAAAGGTCAACTCCCTAAGATCTCGACTAAAGAACTAATAACAAGACCTGGAGGCTCTCTTTTAAGCCTTCTAAATGAAGGCTAGTGAGTAGGGAGATATCCTATATGGTAGGGTAAGACAAACAAGGGAAAGGATTGAGGCCTTTAGAAAAGAATTGGAAAGCATGGACATGCTCACCCTTGAGGCTACATCCATAGAAGTAGATAACACCATTGAAGAAATCAAACTCACTATACAAGGTTTTGAGAATTGTAAGGTAGATTTAGAGTAAGGTGCACCTAATTTTTTCACATCAAAGGTGATGAAAGACTAGTCTGGGATAGACTAAATTTTTTATATGGGGTAATGTTGGGCCCCATTTTATACCAACTACATGGACCATGGCAACTTGACAAATCCTAACACAAGGTAGTCTCTAGTCTGATTTCTCCCTTTTTGTATCTTTTTGCACTAGCTAGAGGAATTCCTAAGGATCCTACACAACCTAGAAAGTAATTACATGACACTAAACTTTAATGGACATACCTATAGGAACTTTTACATGATGTCTCAAGAAGTGTGGGTGTTAAAATAGTGGAGTAGGTGGGATAGTGACCCCCTAGTGATAGGTCAATATATGATGTGTTCTCACTCAACTTAGGTATCATAGTGGAGCTGATGGAATAAAAAACCCCAATAATAGCTCATCACTTAGCACATGCCCATTTGACTTGGTAAGGAGATGTCCATTTGCTTATAAAATAATACTTGTAGATGTAAAAGAGGGAGGAAATTATTGGTAGTGAAGCTCTACTAAAATAAAGAGCCACCTTTAAGTATTTGTATTATGTATGAACTAGGTTAGGAACTTTGAATGTATATCCCAAGCTTGCCTATGAGCCATTGGGCATGAGTAGGGTTAAGTACGAGAACTTAGTCTATTTTTATGTCTTGAACTTTGTATATTGAACTATGAGTTAATGAAGTATATTATCAAAGTAATGGAGTGTTGATTATTGCATTATATTTTATGTTATGATATGTTTATAACTTAGTTTTATATGAACCATGCTATAAATTTATTTACCATGAATGTATTGTGATATTAAAGTTCATCCCTAGTCTCTAATGGCATTTGTGTGATATCTAGTGACTCTAGCCTACCTATAAAATAGACTAAGTGTTGAAACTAGCATGTGTTGAGGCCCTACTACCCACTCTTAGATCACTAACCTAAAGAATGAGCACATGAATCCAAGCCATTCCCATGACTTGGCTAAGCTCCTAGATGACCCATAACCTACTATTCTAATGGATTTAACCATGAAGAGCTTGGTTTAGCCAGATATGGACCTACACCATATGATTTACATCCTTGATAAGGCTCACACCTATTAAGCTTCCCTAGAGTAGACTAACACTAACATGTCACATGAAATCATCTTATCAATGACAAAGTCACTTTGAACCCAAAGTTGTGTCATGTTTTAACTAGCCCAACATGGGCCCATCCCCTTCATTTATTATGCTTTGGGTGAGTGCACAAGGCTTGTGCCTTATGTGAATATGATGCCGACATAGTAGTGAGTTAAATTTTGTATGCTAGACCCTATTATGCTTATGCTTAGCTATACCAATCATAGAACTGGCATGGCTTGATTACTAAGTGCATGACTAATCATAAAATCTAATTTAGTAAACTTTTATACAACACTCATATCTCTTGATCTAATAAAGCCATGAATATATCTTTTTTGAGTGGTTGTAAGTGTTGATGTAATTTTTATCCACACCAAATCCATAAAAAGGTAGCCTCTAACATTTTAAGATCTCAATAGAGGTAAAATCCACTCTAGGTCATGAGTTATAGGTATGTAGTCTATTGTTCCCAAAATCAACTACGCTCATTTTTGGAACAACCCCTACAAAACTTGTCTATTCCATGTTCTTTTCTCTCTAAGTTCATCTTTCAAGGAAAGTTTTTCTTGTTCTCATGTTTGCTCAACTGGCAACATTCAAAGTTCATGAAGTTCCCTTGTTACATTTTCCCAAAAATGTGAAAATTGTCACCATCTTGATGCGGCTAGATGACAATTTTCCCCATTTCTTAGAGTTAGTGTTTTCTAGTGTTTCCATGTAGGGACAACATTTTTTGCCGCCACTACATTGGTTTTGCATTTTCCATGCAAAGGCAGCATTTTTCACTGTCCTTGCATCCATCATGCAAGAGCAATGAAATTTGCTGCTCTTACATATTTTGATGCCTCCCATGCAAGAGCAACAATTTTTGCCACCCTTGCATATCCTTTCAACCTCCCATGCAGAGGTGGTGAATTTTACCATCCCTGCACAGCCTCAATTTTTGTGTGCATCATTTATGGCCACACACGTTGAGTGGTTAGGGGTGATTTTTGCCCCATGTAATATTTTTTCTACCTTTTTCCAACTCATTCTTCCATTACTTCTCCTCCTCTCTACCCTTAGATGATCAAGTGAGCAAGAGGAAGTTCATTTTTTCTAGATTTGAGCCTGATTTCACATCATTTTTCAAATAGGGTTTTGTTTTTGTTTTTATTTTTATTTTCCTTTCTCTTGTTTAGTTATTTTTCTTTCTTTTTATTTTAGGTTTTCTTCTTCTTCTTCTTCTCCTACCTCTTTTTCCCCATCAAATGAGGTGATCCTAGCCCCTTTCACCGTGCCTCGACCCTCCTCTTCCCACTTTTCCCTTTCGGCCTTTTCACACTCACATCTAACCACTGAACCTTATTAGGGTGACAAATTTCACTACCCTAGTAGAACCCATTACCAAATCCTTACCCATGTAAGGGTGGAAAATTTTTCTACCCTAACACAAGTCCCTAACCACCTGAGCTCATGCACTAGTAGCAATTTTTGCTGCCGATGCAATCCAACATTAAACACGTGTAAAGGTGGAAAAAATTGCCGCCAATACACCCGACCTCCCCATTAGGTGCAAGGGAATTTTTTTTTTGTTGCCCTTACATGAAACATCATTTTTAATCAAACATGCATGGTGGTGATAACTACTGCTAATACATCCTCTTTTCTAATCAACATGCACAGGCAGCAATTTTTGCTGCTTATGCACAAGAAACCTTTTCCACATGCAAGGGTTGTATTTTTTGCTACTCGTGCATACCTTCTCCCCATTTTTCCTAATTCTAAGAATTTTCATTTTTTCCATTTTCTAAGCTCATTCCCCTTCCCTTCCACGTTTTGACCTACTTTCACCTTAGCCCTTTTAAGCACATTTCCTTAGTCATGATCACCCAATGTGCAATTTTCCCAAATTGCCAATTTTTCCCTAATTACACGATCATGACTCTTATCACAGTTTCTCCTCGAGATCCTTTTTCATCAATGTAATTTTGACAAAGGCTCATCCTAATGACTAAAGCTTCTCCAAATAAGTTGAAGGTGATGAAGTACTAATATCAAGGTGTTTTCCTAATCACCTCAGTCACTTCTAATATCGATGACATTAGGGACACAGGGATCGGCCACATAGAGATGGCTAAGTTCATAGAGAGAACCAAGGAAAAAAATCCAAGCTCCAAAATGAAGAGGATAATGGAGAGCAATATCCATCTAGTCTCCTCTTTTCCTATGGTGGCACATCACATAGAGTTCATCCTTTAGTACGCCTAATTCTACAACAAAGAGACCAGAGCTGTGTCAGATGCTAGTGGCAATGTAGTAATTTGACTATACCCCAAATTCATCGATAAAATTTTCATGTACCCTCCTACTACTGAAGTATTTAAGATCAAATTCATTGAAGCACAAAAGGAATATGACAAAGATCTTGAGAAGGTGAAGAAGGTGATCAACAATAGGTGGCTAAAGACTCCTAGAGCCAAGTTATCTAAATGGCCTAGAAACTTTTTGAGGAGTGACTTTATAGAAGAAGTTAGTGACTTAATTACTCTTCTTAGTAGGGTATGAGATTTACCCTCTTCTTCTCAATTTTATGAATGGATGTATCCCTTCATCAAGATAATCCTCCAAGGGAAATAAGTCATCTTCTAGGGTGAACAGATTAGCAATGCTCTGCATGAGCAATTGACAAAAGTGTCTACTACTTCAAAGTTCTATATGACTTCATACTTGGTGTACATTGAAACTTCAATGAAAACCTTTCCAGGTTTGATGTCAGAGGGAGGCAAGAAAACCAACCCTATTTATCAATATTACCCTCAGCTAACATTAAAGAGATTAATCCATCACTTTAGGAGGGTAAATGATGCCTTATTCATGGTAACTTTGTGTCTTTTTGACCCTCAATTAGAACAAAAGAGAGTATCAGATGAAGCATAAACTAGTGTCAATGACTTCGACTATATGTTCTTACATTTCCCTACTTTTTGCTATCTATAGGTTGGATTTTTCCAATGCTATCCCTATATGCTCCCTAGATTTCCTTCTGATAAATTGATCCTAATGGAGTTGTGTAGACAAATTACTATTGTACACAATAAGTAGATGGAACTTAAGAAACTAGGCTTTAGGTTTCCCATTGAAATTGGTAGGTACTTAGTGTTGACCACTACAAAATCAAGGGCAATGGAGACTGAAATGCAACTTGTCACTATGGATCATTTCAAAAGAAGGCCCAAATTTGATTATAGAGGTGTCAAGGACATGATCAAAAGGAAGACTCAGTTCCATGAGCCCATGATCGAAGATGTCTGGATAGATTTAAGAATAGCAAAAGATATCAAGAAGATGGAGTACAATAGAATATCTCTAGAACAAATCAAATATCTAGGGCTTGCTAATATTCTTCTAAATCTAGTAGATGATAGAGATCTGGTAAATAACAGGTATCTTGTTGAACAAGTCACTAACTCTCCTTTTCCTCCAATCCAATTCTCTCAAAAATAATTGACCTCTTTAAGGATGAGATTCAAACCAATATTGGCCAACACCAATGATTGGTTGGTAAACAAAGGGATCACATTAAAATAATTCATCACAGGATCAGAGGCTAAATTCCAAGAAGAGATAAGGAGGAGAGTAGAAAATAGAACAAAGAATAAAGGAGATGTTCCTTTTCCTTCTAAGCCCCACAAGCCTAGGATCATCTTTGTATCAAAGAAATCAAAGGTTAAAGAGAAAGAACTTGAGTCAATAGATATGGGGATTGAGAAACAAAGCACCCAATAACAAGTGATAGAATAGATGGAAATAGATGATAGGCCCATAGGTCAATAGGGGATGAAAAATCTATCTCCATAAGAGGGGGCACAACCAATCACAATAATTTCTTCTTCTCCACCCCACTCACCTATTATGACTCCTTCACACATTTCTCCCATCAGTATTCCCTCTTCTAGAGCTGCCTCTCCTTCTAGAGTTATTTTTGGTGACCCTCAAGGCACTTTTGGAGATGTTCTTTGATAATCTAGATCCATCCCCAGTCTTTCATCTCCTTCTTTCAACATTAGAGATAGTTCCATCTTTGACCAGTCAATGGCAGGTGTAGTTTTGTTTGATACTATGCCCACTACACCCATTGTTCCCACCAATAGTGAGATGTTACCCCAGTGACACCAACTATAGGGACTATTGCTACTGTAAGTGCTTCTGCTCTCCTACCTTGGTTATCAACTTTCACACCTAAAAGGAAAGAGCAAGCCATCTCTCTAGATTACTTTAACCTTGATAAAATAGTGTCAGTGAAAGCTAAGACCCCCAAGAAGCCAAAAATCCTTTTGAAAATGATTGGAGATAAGGGGCACAAATTTTTGGAGATAGTTAAACCCCCATATGATGCAACCCTTGAGAATTTTGATATGAGAAGTTACTCCATTTCTCGAGTTGAATGGGGGAAAAGAACTCATGAGGGCACCAAGAGTGATTTGTAGTCTGCAATGGATATCATGGAGAGAGAGAGAGAGAGAGAGAGAGAGAGAGAGAGAGAGAGAGAGAGAGAGAGAGAGAGAGAGAGAGAGAGAGAGAGAGAGAGAGAGAGAGAGAGAGAGAGAGAGAGAGAGAGAGAGAGAGAGAGAGAGAGAGAGAGAGAGAGAGAGAGAGAGAGAGAGAGAGATCATTACAAAGTAAAGGCAAAATAATTGATCGTAGTGATCAGGAGATTCACTTTTGCTCTAGAAGTAGTAACTCTAGAGGCCTTCTCCGTAGATGATCTTGTAATCCAAAAAATAAAGAAGACCTATATAAAGGGAAAATTACTTGAAGATTACCTAGATAAGATGCATGCATAAGAGATTTCCTTTTTTACAAAGGTGGCTGAGAAAATAGGTAAAATGAAGAAAATGAGAAAAGAGTTAGAAGACCTTATCTCTTTTATTTCTCAAGATATTGATAGGACAAATAAATATCTTAGCAAGTGGATAGAGATGAAATAACTAAAAAAATGTACCTTAGTATCAATCGGTGTCATTGCTAATAGAGATTCTTATATTAAAATCAAAGAATCACTGATATACAAGATTTGGGTACTTAAGGAACTGGTCAGCAACCTTGAATCTTCTAAGGATGCCAGTGAAGAAAGTGGCACTAGTCTATTGAACAAATTAGATGAGTTGCCTTGCAGACTCACCTCTCAAGACAACTGATTCATTTTAGTAAAGGAAATGAATCAAGAATTTGAAGGTATGATCTGAAAGGAATTTGAGGAAAAAGCATTCTCAGTGACTTTTGTGATAGTATTTTAGATAATCATTTAACTTTAGACAATCTAAGAACCAGGTTAACCAGTCACACCAAGTCAATCACATCAATGAGAGATGCTACAGTCAGAGCTAAGATGATCTTTAAAAGTACTATTATGTTAGATAGTATTAGAATACAGACATCTATTGCCATGTATGATGCTCAGTTGAAGAAGTCTGGCAACAAAAGTTGAACTATTATTCCATACTCTCTTCTTCATTCTTCTCATGTACTTTGTAATTGACTTGGGACATTTTCACATGTAATTTTGTAATATGTAATTACATTTAAAAATTTGTAAAAGTTTGAAAGTCAACAGTGACTTATCTTTGACTAGGTTTTTAATATTTAGGTCTTTTTCCAATTTTGAAGGTTTTTCCCTATATATATAGGGAGCCTCTTTTGTAAAATATCTTTGGATAATTGATAGCAAAAACTCTGCCAAATTGAGATACTTATTGAGACTTTGATCGTAGCTTGTAAATCAATTTTTTTTGAATGAATGAGGAGTAGGTTATTTTCAGAATTTGTGTTGAAATAATTTGTGTTATTTAGAAGATCATTCTTATGTTCTCTTTCCTAATAATCTCTCATATGTTTGATTAAATAAGAAAAGTGTGTGTGTAAATTATCTGAAGACATTTTAAAGGATATTAGAAAGACTTTAAACTGCTTTTATCCTTTGTGATCTTATTATCTGTTGTAGTTTTTAGGTGAAGACTTTGAGCTTTACTTCACTCTACTGTTACGTATGCTTCAAATCAGTGAGAGAAGCAATGAAAGACTTTGTGCTTTCATAGGTTTCTCATCGACCTAGTTCCTACCTGATAAGATTTTTTGCTATCTGTGAACATCATCTCTAAAAACAGATAGAAGGATGGTGTTATCCTACCCTGAGTATTATTTTTTGCTTATATATATATATATAAAAGTGATTTATAGGGAACCTCCCCTTGATGAGATGAGAGATTTATCTCATTAAGATGTGGTAAACCCACACTTTTTGCCATATAAATCTCCTTATATTGTGATTGATATACCCATTTTGCCATCAGTTAGCTGACGACAAAATATTCACCCAACAACTTTTGGAAACTCTGCTGGGGATTATAAACATGCATTTTGAATCCTAACACTTCAACTTGAAGCATCTCTAGTTCCTTTTTCATTTTACAATCTAGTTGATCCACTGTACACATGAAGCTAGAGAGCTCAAGGTATTGTTGATCCTATATTTGAGTTGTTGTGACAATCTAACTTTGATATTTCTCCTCCACCATCTCACCTTCAGTGAACCAGGAGTTTCTCTCATACCAATGTCAGATCTCCCATACCTAGTGAAGCTTTTAGTCTCAGTACTAGTAAGGTTTTATCTATAATGACCCCATCAAAATTTGTTATCCCACCATTCAATCATCATATCATAATGGCCCAAGGTCCTTGGGGTAACTCCTTTGGTCCTCTCAATTTGTCCCCACCTTTACATGAACTACCTCGTAGTTTGAAAAAGAATTTCCCCAAATTCTATGGTGATGAGAAGGTTCATCTTGATGAGTATATTGCTACCTTCTCTATAGCATGCAGTGTGATAGGTGTGGAATACGAAGATGTAGCAGTGAGAATTTTTGTAGAAACTTTGTAATGTGCTATCATAGATTGGTTTTACCATCTTCAAGCTCAAACTATAACTAACTATAATATGCTCAAAGCCAATTTTGAGGCCAAGTTCAAACCTGATGAACACACACATGCCTTCTTGGTTCAACTTACGCAAATTAAAAAGGAACCTCATGAGCCTATGAGGGATTTCATAGCAAAATTCAATAAGCTAAGAAACCAAATTCCTATGATCACTCAGCCAACGTTGAAAAACCTCAAGTGCTTTTTCATCAACTCGTAACTTTTTGAAGTAAGCTTCTTGTTGAGGTGGGCTGGTCTTATGGATCTTGTTATAGCTCAAAATTTGGATACTAAGATTGAGGATGATCTTATCCTGGTAGGTAATATCAGAAAAGACTAATAAAAATAAATTTTCTTCATGTGCTGAAAGTTATTCCATGAGCACCATAGATCCTATGGTGTAAAAATTGATGAATGAACTACTAGCCTTAAAAAGATAAATGTCCCAAAGTATGTCTACTCCTTCTTATCATGATATGCCATGAAGGATGTTTCTCAATTAGTCATATCAAGGAAATGATACCAAAAATCGAGGACAAGCAAATCACCTTCCTCCCCCACACAAGAAACTTGTCATTGAAGCAACACCGGCTAATTCAACAGTTGGTTACCTTGAAGCTAAACAATATTTCTCACTTCAACCTAAGTTGGACCAATAAGATGATGTTAATCTCTTTATAGAACAATAAGAAGAATTAGTTGGTGACTCCAATATTAGTTTCCTAGATTATAAAGATGAAGTTAGAAGTAAAGAAGTATTTGATGGATCCTATGCTATTTTCACCAGACCATAGAACTAGTCAGCTCAACAAACTAATAAAGAAAAATTATGAGAAGAACCTCAAATGGTAGTTTCTATCTCTAAATAAGGGACTTCATTGCCTTTCTAATCAAAGAATCAGATAACTAATAAAAAAGTAAGTACCTCAAACCATCTCATACCTTCTACTTCTATATCTTAGACTAGTGCCACACCTAATAAAGATCAAGATGATGGGCTTCCTCCCTCTACCTCTAGCTCATTTTAATTATTTGATATAATTGATCATGCCAAAAAGACCAAGATTTAAATGACTGAGATTGAGTACTTACAAGCCAATCTTGAATAGTTTGATAGGTTGGCTAAATACGTGAGAAGTAAGACTACCCCTATAGGACAAGATTTTCTAAAGGCAATTCATGATACCTCCAAGAATAAATCCACCCAAAATAATCTTGTCACTACTCCTCCTGTTGCTCCTGAGAAAATAGAACCTTTTTATGTTTTCCTATTTATAAATGGTTATAAATTGAGTAATTGCATAATAGACTCTAGAGCTTCTGATAACATTATGCCTACCAAGGTAGTAGATTCTCTTGCTCTTACTTTGAATAAGACTTCTAAGAGGTGTTCTTTTATGGAAAACAAGCAAGTCCCACTCTTTAGTCAAATCAAAGATGCTTAATTTGCATTTGCAAATTTTCCAGAGAAAAGAATCAAAATGACAGTCCTAGTGGCCAATGTTCTAGCCTCTTACGACATCTTTCTTGGGTGAAATTTCTGCAAGGACATTGGTGGTGTATTGAGCATGGACCTATTTGAGGCAAGGATCCCAGTTAAAGATGTTATGCAAATATTACTCCCTAATAAGGAAGCAAAATACATGGTCACTCAAACATTAGCACCTAAAGCTCAAATTCTGTTTGAGTCTTTAGACATGGGTAATTACTTTTTGTCCATGGAGGAAGTCGATGAGACACTTGATAAAATTCCCAAATGTGTCAACCAAAAAATTGGTTTAGATAGAACAACAAAAAGATTGATGGAGCACAGTGCGAGGGTAGAAGAATCTTTCCCTACAAATGAAGAAGAATATAAAGAAAAATTAGTCCTTGATGAAGTATGGATTCTGGATTTTGATGGTCGCTACTTCTCTACCAATTCAAGAGCTGGAATTGTGTTGATATCCCCTCAAAGAGATATTTTTCCTTCTTCATACAAGTTGTAGTTTAGCAACACCAACAACATAGTTGAGTATGAATCGTTGTTGCTTGGATTGAAGACTACTCGAGACAAATGCATCAAACTCCTCCATGCCAAAGGTGATGCTGAACTAGTGGTTTTTCAGGTAAGAAACTTGTATCAAACCAAAAATGAGAAATTCTACCTCTACTATAATTTAGTCTAGGATCAAATTGACATCTTTGACACTTTCAACATCTCTGCCATACCTAGGGAATTCAATGACCAAGTTGATGCACTATTTATTTCAACAACTCTATTAGTCCCTCATCCTAATTTTAAAGGAGACAAGTACACTATTGAACTGGTCTTTCGACCAAGTGTGCTTGACAATGCTAGTCATTGGTAGGTGTTTAACAATGACAATCAAATCATTACCTTTTTAGAGTAAAAAGATAGCTTTGAACAACTTTATTTTGATGGCAGTGAGCCCTAAAAACTTGAGCTAGCCCTTGAATCAAGTGCAAATGTAGGTGAAGAATTCTTGCAACTTAAAGGGAATAAGATCCCAAAAGGCCTAGTTTCCCTTGAGAAGCTATTTCAAAAACATGACAGATTCATTAAACAACAACAAAAAGATTCAAGCTCTTCCTAGGAGTTTGATCAAGTAAATTTAGGTACCAAGGAAAACCTCAAAGTGGTGAACATTAGAAAATGTTGCACTCTAGAAGAAAAGTTCAAGTTCACTGCTCTACTCTGCCAGTATATAGAAATTTGCCATAACCTTCCTCTCAAAAGTAATTCAATGCCTTACAAAAAAATCCAAGCAGTATAATCTTAAGATATCAAGTACTATTCTATCTAAAATACAAAAAATGCTGAATGCTAGGATAATTTTTCTGATTCATCTTTCCACATGGATTGCAAACATAGTTCCTATGAGGAAGAAGAATGAAAAAATTCACATCTATGTGGATTTTAGAAACTTGAATCAATCATCCTTAAAGGATAGCTATCCTCTCCCTATCATGGATCAAGTTATTCAAATGGTGACCAGTTCAGAGATGTTATCAATGCTGGACAGCTTCTCAGGGTACAATCAAGTTGAAGTTGAAAAAGTAGACTATCATAAGACTACCTTCACCACACCTTCGGGCACTTTTGCCTATCAAAGAATGCCTTTTGGCCTAATGAATGCTGGTGCCACTTTTTAGAGAGTAATGGACCTTGATTTCAAAGAACAAATGGGTAAGTTCATTGTAGTATACCTAGATGATTTAACAATCTTTTCCAAGCATCGTCTTGATCATGTGCACCATTTACAACAAGTGTTGGAACGCTGCCACCAGAATGGCATTTCTCTAAATCCCAAAAAAATATTTTTGGAGTAATAGAGGGGAAACTTCTCAGACACATTATATCCTAAGAAGGCATAAATATTGACTCAGAAAGAGTCAAGTCTATCCAGGAGCTTACCCTTCCACCAAGTAAGACTGCAGTTCACTCTTTCTTTGGAAAAGTGAATTTTTTATGAAGGTTCATCCCTCAGTTTGCTGAAAAGACTCACCATATTGTAAACATGATGAAGGAAAATGCCACTTTTCATTAGACTGAAGAAATTAATTTAGCATTCTGAGACATCAAGATAGCGATTGCCCATGCCCCAATTATAGTTTGTCCAGACTATAACAAGGATTTCACAATGTATAGTTATGCTTCTGAGCATACACTTTCAGCTATTTTGGTTCAATAGAACCAAGAAGGTGTGGAATCTCTTATTTCTTTCATGAGCTATCCTCTCAAGGCTCATGAGCTGAAGTATTCAAACATGGAGAAGCATGCTTATGCAGTAGTAAAGGTAGTGAAACATTTTCTCTTCTACATCCTAAATTCACACACTACAAACCTAGTTCCTGACACCATAGTTAAATCCATATTAACTCAGTAGGAGTTTAGAACTAAAAGAGGAAATTAGATTTCAAAAATATAGGAGTTTGATCTAGTCATCAAACCAATGAAGCTAGTGTGAGGAAAGGGCCTATGTCAATTGATTGCCGATAATAGACCAAAAGAAATAGAGCATGGAGAAGAAATTGAAGACATGCCAATAGTCCTCTTTATCTCCACCATGAATGAGTGGTACTCAAATATTGCTCATTTTATTACTTATGGTGAGTGTCCTACTCACCTGTCTTATAAAGAAAGGAGGACTATCAAGTTAAAGGCTACCAATTTTATCCTCTAGGATAATGGCCTATACAAGAGAAGCCTTGATGGAGTGTTCTAACACTTTGTGGATAAAGAGCAGTAGAATCAAAATTTGAAGTCTTTCTATGATTTGGCCTATGGAGGACATTTTTATGTTCCTATAACTACTCATAAGATTTTGTGAGCCAGTTATTACTGGCCTACTTTCTTTCAAGATGCATACAAATAGATACATAGATGTGAATTATGCCAATAATTCATTAGAAGACCCAAGTTGGCTGCTCTGCCTCTTTAACCTGTGGTGATCAAAGAAATATTTTAGCAATGGGGAATCGATTTCATTGGTGTTGTAAACCCATCTTCAAGTGTTGGACATGATTATGTCCTCACAGCCATAGATTACTTCATCAAGTGGGTGGAAGCTATTCCAACCAAGCATGATACTTTAGAAGTAGTGTGCAATTTCCTCGAGGAGAACATCATTTCCAAGTTTGGGGTCCCAACCAAGATTGCCATAGACAACACAACATGTTTCTATTCCTAGGAGATTACTTAGTTCTATTTTTACTATGGGATCACCCTTTCCCACACTTCTGATTATTTTCCACAAGGGAATGGCCAAGCAGAATCAAGCAACAAGAACTTGGTGACCATCATCAAGAAGGTGGTGGATGATAACCAACGAACTTGGCACAAAGCATTAGTTGATGCTTTATGGGTAGATAGAATTACACCCAAAAGAGCAATGTCACCTTTCCAACTTCTTTATGGTCTCAATGCTGAGATACCAATCACCTTGGAATTGCTAGCATTGAAATTGGCTAAGGTAATCGACGATCAAACATATGAAATCTCCATCAATAAGAGGATCATGTGCTTGATTGAGTTGGATGAACAACAAACTATGGTGGTGGATTGAATTGCTATACATCACAGTTTGGTGAAGAAGCTCTTTGACCAAAAAGAAAAAAAACATGATTTCTAGGTTGGAGATCAAGTCCTATTGTGGGACAAAAGAGGAGAGCCAAAGGGAATGCATGGGAAATTTGACTCCCTCTAGAGGGGCCCTTTTACTATACATCAGCTCAATGGTGAAATAAGTTTCCTATTGACGTATCAAGATGGCACACCCTTTTCTCTGCCTCACAATGGGCAGCATCTGAAGCACTTTAATTCTTAAAGTATCAAATAAGATCACCTATACATATGTTTATTTGTATAGTCTTTAATTCTATTTTCATGCTTTTCATTTTCATTTTTAGCACCTTTCTTTTTTGGCTTGACTTTGTAGTCGAATGGCTTGGATGAAGGCACTTAGAGACTAGTTTCTACTTTCATCGATTAGTTCGATCAATGGAAGTTCCCCAATAAGAGCCAGATGTTGTTCCCAAAATCAGCTATGCTCATTTTTGAAACAATCCCTATAAAACTTGTTTGTTTCATTAATTTTTCTCTCTAAGTTCATCTTTTGAGGCAAGTTTTTCTTATTCTCATGTTTGCTCAACTGGCAACATTCAAATTTCATGAAGTTCCCTTGTTACATTTTCCCAAAAACATGAAAATCATCACCATCTTGATGCGATGAAATGACTATTTTTCCCCATTTCTCAAATTTAGTGTTTTCTAGTGTTTCCATGTAGGGTGGCATTTTTTGCCACAACTGCGTTTGTTTTGTGTTTTCCATGTAAAGGTGGCATTTTTCACTATCCTTGCATCTATCATGCAAGAGTGGAAATTTTTTTTGCCCTTACATATTTTGATGCCTCCCATGTAGGAGCAAAATTTTTTGCCACCCCTACATATCCTTTCAACCTACCATGTAGAGGTGATGAATTTCATCACCCCTAAATAGCCTTAATTTTTTCATGTGACATTTATGGCCACGTGTGTCGAGTGGTTGGGAGAAATTTTTGCCCCCATTTAATCTTTTTCTACCTCTTTCCACCTCATTCTTCTATTGCTTCTCCTCCTCTCTACCCTTAGATGATCAAGCGAGCAAGAGGAAGCACATTTTCACTAGATTCAAGCCTCGTTTCATGTTGTTCTTTAGGTAGGGTTTTGTTTTTGTTTTTATTTATTTTTCTTTCTTTTTATTTTAGGTTTTATTTTTCTTCTTCTTCTTCTCCTACCTATTTTTTCCTATCAAACGAGGTGATCCTATCCCCCTTCACCATGCCTCAACCCTCCTCTTCCCACTTTTTCCTTTCAGCCTTTTTGCCCTCGCATCCAACTACTAAAGCTTGTTAGGGTAGCAAATTTCACCACCCTAGCATAACCCATTACCAAATCCTTACCCATGTAAGGGTGGCAAATTTTACCACCCTAACACAAGTCCCTAACCACCTGAACTCATGCTCTAGTGGAATTTTTTTCCATTGATGCAATCCAACATTGAACACATGTAAAGGTAGCAAAAATTACTGCCAATACACTTGACCTCCCCACTAGGTGCAAGGGTGGCAATTTTTGCCACCCTTACATGAAATATCCTTTCTAATCCAACATGCATCAGTGGTGATAATTACCGCTGATGCATCCTCTTTTCTAATCAACATGCACAGGTGGAAATTTTTGCTACTTATGCACAATAAACCCTTTCCACATGTAAGGGAAGCAATTTTTACCACCCGTGCATACCTTCTCCCCATTTTTCCTAACTCTAAAAAAATTTCATTTTTTATATTTTTTGAGCCCATTCCCCTTCCCTTCTACTTTTTGACCTACTCTCTCCTCATCCCTTTCAAGCATGTTTCCCTATTCATGATCACCCAACGTGTAATTTTCCCAAATTGCCAATTTTTCTCTAATTGCACAATCATGACTCTTATTTTAGTTTCTCCTCGAGATCCTTTTTCATCAACAAAATTTTGATGAAGGCTCGTCTTGATGACTGAAGCTTCTATAAAAAATTCAAAGGTGATGAAGTACCAATATCAAGGTGTTTTCCCAATCACCTTAGTCACTTCTAATGTTGACAACGTTAGGGACATAAAGATCGGCCACGTAGATATGGCTGAGTCATAGAGGCAAAAAATCCAAGCTCTGAAATGAAGAGGATAATCAAGAGCAATATCCATCTAGTCTCCTCTTTTCCTCTGGTGGCACATCACATAGAGTTCATCCTCCACTACACCCAATTCTACAACAAAGAGACTAGAGCTGTGTCAGATGCTAGTGGCAATGTAATAATTTGACTAGACCTCAAATTCATCGATAAAGTTTTCATGTGCCCTCCTGCTACTAAAGTATTGAAGATTGAATTCATCAAAGTATATAAGGTGAAGAAGGTGATCAACAATAGGTGGCTGAAGACTCCCAAAGCCAACTTATGCAGATGGCCCTGAAACTTTTTAAGGAGTGACTTATAGAAGACGTTGGTGACTTAATTACTCTTCTTAGTAGGGTATGAGGTTTACCCTCTTCTCTTCAATTTCATGAATGGATGTATCCCTTCATAAAGATAATCCTCCAAGGGAAACAAGTCATCTTCTGGGGTGAACAGATTAGTAATGCTCTGCATGAACAATTGACAAAAGTGTCTACCACTTCAAAGTTCTATATGACCTCATACTTGGTGTACATTGCAACTTTAATGAGAACCTTTCTAAGTTTGATGTTAGAGGGAGACAGAAAAACCACCCCTATTTATCAATATTACCCTTAGCTAACATTAAATGGATCAATCCATCACTTTAGGAGGGTAAATGATGCCTTCTTCATGATATTTTTGTGTCTTTTTGACCCTCAATTAGAATGGAAGAGAGTATCAGATGAAGCATGGACTGCTGTCAATGACTTCAGGTATATGTTCTTATAGTTCCCTACTTTTTGCTATTTATGAGTTGGATTTTTCCAAGGCTATCCCTATATGCTCCCTAAATTTATTTCTAATAAATTGATCTTGATGGAGTTGTGTAGACAAATTATTATTATACATAATAAGCAGATGGAACTTAAGAAACTAGGCTTCAGGTTCCCCATTGAAATTGGTAGGTACTCAGTGTTGACCACTACAAAATAAAGGGCAATGGAGATTGAAATGCAACTTGTCACTATGAAGCATTTCAAAAAAAGGCCCAACTTTGATTACAAAGGTGTCAAAGACATGATCAAAAGGAAGACTCAGTTACATGAGACCATGATTGAAGATGTATGGATATATTTAAGAACGTTAGAAGATATCAAGAAGATGGACTATAATAGACTGTCTCTAGAACAAATCAAATATCTAAGGCTCACTGATATTCCTCCAAATTTAGTAGATGACAAAGATCTAGTAAATTGCAGGTATCTTGCTGAATAAGTTGCTAACTCTCCTTTTCCTTTGATCCAATGGTTTCAAAAAGAATTGACCTCTTTGAGGATGAGATTTGAACTAATATTGGCTAACACTAGTGATTAGTTGGCAAACAAAGGGATCACATTAAAAGAATTCATCACAAGATCAGAGGCTAAATTCCAAGAAGAGACAGGAGGAGAGTAAAAAATAGAACAAAGAATAAAAGTGATATTCCTTCTCCTTCTAGGCCCCACAAGCCTATGATCATCTTTGTATCAAAGAAATTAAAAGTTACCAAAAAAGAACCAAAGTCAACAGATATGGGGGTTGAGAAACAAAGCACCCAAGAACAAGTGATAGAATAGATGGAAATAGATGGTAAGCCCATAGGTCAACAGGGGATAAAAACTCTATCTCCATAAGAGGGGGCACATCCAGTCATAATAATTTCTTCTTCTCCACCCCACTCACCTATTGTGACTCCTTTACCCATTTCTTCCATTAGTATTCCCTCTTCTAGGTTTGCCTCTCCTTCTAGAGTTATTTCTAGCGACCCTCAAGGCACTTCTATAGATGTTATTTGATCATCAGGATCCATCCCCAGTCTTTCATTTCCTTCTTTCAACATCAGAGATAGTTCCACCTTTGACCATTCAGTGATAGGTGTATTTTTGCCTGATACTACACCTATTACACTTGTTGTTACCACCAGTATTACAGATGTTACCCCAGTGACACCAATTACATGGACTATTTATATTATAAGTGTTGTTGCTCTCCCACCTTGGTTGTTAACTTTCACACCTAAAAGTAAAAATAAAGCCATCTCTCTAGATGACTTTGACCTTGGTAAAATAGTGCCAGTGAAAGCTAAGACCCCCAAGAAGCCAAAAATCCTTTAAAAAATGATTGGAGATAGGGGGCACAAATTTTTGGAGATAGCTAAACCCCCACAAAATTCAACCCTTGAGAATTTTGATATGAGTAGCTACTCCATTTCTCAAGTTGAGTTGGGGAAAATAACTCATGAGGGTGCCAAGAGTGATTTGTAGTATGCAATGGATATCATGGTCTAGAAATTTAACAGAGAGAGATGAAAGATCATTACAAAGCAAAGGTGGAAAAATTGACCATGGTGATCAGGAGATTCACTTTTGCTCTAGAAAGTAGAGAAGACCTATCTAAAGGGAAAAGTACTTGAATATTACCTAGATAAGTTGCATGCACAAGGGATTTCCTTGTTTACAGAGGTGGCTAAGAAAATAGGTAAAATGAAGAGAATGAGAACAAAGTTAGAAGACCTTATCTCTATTATTTCTCAAGATATTGATAGCACAAATAAATATCTTAGCAAGTGGATAGAGATGAAATCACTAAAGAAATGTACCTTAGTATCAATCAGTGTCATTGCTGATAGAAATTCTTATATTGCAATCAAAGAATCACTGATATATAGGATCTAGGTACTTAAAGAATTGGTCAGTGACCTCAAATCTTCTAAGGATGTTGGTGAAGAAAGCAACACCAGTCTATTGAATAAATTAGAGGATTTTCCTTACAGACTCACCTCTCAAGACAACCAATTCATTTTAGTAGAGGAAATGATTTAGGAATTCAAAAGTATGATCCGAAGGGAATTCAAAGAAAAAGCATTCTCAATGACTTTTGTGGATATTATTTTAGATAATTAGTTAACTCTAGACAATCTGAGAACTAGGTTAACCAGTCATGCCAAGTCAATCACAACAGTGAGAGATGTTATGTTTAGAGCTAAGATGATTTTTAAAAGTGCTATTACACCAAACAATATCAGAATACATGCATCTATCACCATGTATGATGCTCATCTAAAGAAGTCTGGTGACAAAAGTTGAACTATTCTTCCATATTCTCTTCTTCATTCTTCTCATGTACTTTGTAATTGACTTGGGACATTTTCACATGTACTTTTGTAATATGTAATTACATGTAAAAATCTGGAAAAGTCCCAAAGTCAATGGTGACTTATCTTTGACTAGGTTTTTAATATTTAGGTGTTTTACCAATTTTGAAGGTTTTTCCCTATATATATAGGGAGCCTCTTCTATAAAATATCTCTGGATAGTTGTGAGAAAAAACTCTGCCAAATTGAGATACTTCTTGAGACTTTGATCTCAGCTTGTAAATCAAATTTTCTTGAATGAATGAGAAGCAGGTTATTTTAAGACTTTGTGTTGAAATAATTTATGTTATTTAGTAGATCATTCTTATGTTTTCTTTCCTAATAATCTCTCATATATTTGATTAAATAAGAAAAGTGTGTGTGGAAATTATCTAAAGACATTTTAAACGATATCAAAAAGTCTTTGAACTACTTTTATCCTTTGTGATCTTGTTATCTGTTATAGTTTTAGGTAAAGATTTTGAGCTTTACTTCACTCTACTGTTACGTACGCTTTGAATTAGTGAGAGAAGCAACAAAAGAATTTGTTCTTTCATGGGTTTCTCAACAACCTAGTTACTACCTAATAAGATTTTTTGCTATCTGTGAACATCATCTTTGAAAAAAGAGAGATGGATTGTGTTATCCTACCCTAAGTATTATTTTCTACTATATATATATATATATATATATATATATATATATATATATATATAAGTTATAACATATAAGTGATTTATAGGGAACCTCCCCTTGATGAGAGGAGAGATTTATCTCATTAAGATGTGGTAAACCCACACTTTTTGCCATATAAATCTCCTTGTACTATGGTTGATATACCCATTTTGCCATCAGTTAGCTGACGAAAAAATATTCACCCATCACAGCCTTTGACAACCTATTAATGTAATAACTGGTAAGGTATATAGGTTTTTAACAAGGTTTTTAAATGGAGGTGTGGTTTCCTAATAAATTTAATTCCTACATGAGTTTAATGGGTGGATGGCTTCTAATCTAGAGTGGGTAGATCTCAATAACAAAACATAAAAAAAGAGTAAGGTATGGCATAAAAGAAACATTTATGGTTCTTAGGAATTAATTCCTTAGATGATTTTTGACAAACCTATGTTTCCTTGAAACCAACACCAATTTTTATCAATAATTACACACATGCAAACATGCACAACTCGAAAGTCCAAGGGAATAGAGATGTAGGAAGTCCACTAGCATCAAATAAAGGTTTCTCTTATTGGGGCTATTATTGCACATCCTTTAATTAGGAGATTATGGATTGATTTAATGGATTATCTAAGGAAGCTATAACACACACTTAGAAAACTACACCAAGAAAACACAAGTACACATCTAGAAATATGACTCAAATTAACTTGACTATTTCAACCAATACATTTATTGATCTTCAATAGTTATTAAAAATCTAAGAATAACATATCAATTAAAATATTTAAGAATATATTTTCAACATTATCACACTAAATATTTATTGAAGAAAACAACCATAGAAATAACAACTAATAGCACAATAGTGGAAAGGAAAGACAACACTTTGCTTGATGACCAAAAATGCCTCATTGCTCTATATTCCAAAATTATCTAACTCTAAAAAATAAATTTGGGTGATATAATTATAATTTTATACCTTGGGTAATGGGTCACCTCATCCTCCAAGTATATGTATTTTTGTTACATGTGGCAGTTACAACATGTAGTCCTAACTGTGGTCAAAACCATTTAAGCCAAAAAGCTATAAATAGACAAATTGCCTTTACAAAAGCATGCAATGTGTGTATGAGAAAATAAAAAAATCAATTTTATAATGATTTGTCTATTTTACAAGGGATATAAATATACATACTACCAGGATTTATACACATATATGACTAAGGATGTGTCATCTAGAGTGTTGTATAGGCTTTGGTAGGAGTATAAATTAGAGTAGAAATTGAAGATGTATCTCCATTACTAGAAGTTTGCTTATTCTTCACCTCATTATCCTCATATACATTGTGTGATACTACATGTTATTGATGAATGATATCCAGGTTAACTAATGAAGGTCAGTGAAGTCTCTTGGTTAACTTGAGGAGTCTTGAATGTTCATCCTTAGTAAATTGGAACTTACTCCTGAATATCTCTACTTTGGTCACCTTCCTTGTAACTTAGCTCAACTCAAATTCTATCTTCTCTACTACCAAGACTTGTATTCTTTGCTTGAAATTCTTGGTGGCTTCTTGGATAGTTTTATCAAAATTAATTCTACTAACCAATTTACCTGTAGAATCCTTTGCTTTACGTAACTTTAACTCACTCAAAAGTTAGAGAAGTTGGGCCCCATATACTTGATAATATAGAACTAAGGTTTCAATTGCCTTTAACCACTCCTTGAACTCCTCATGTTAGATGATAACTAGGTTTAAGGCATTAGATAACTCAAATATAGTCATTAGATCAAGATGCTATATAATGAGTTACCTATGTAAGCAACTAGCATTTTAAGCTTGGTACTATATTGAGCTAATGAGCCACAAAGTTGATTTTCTTGACTCATGTGAGGTTTAATCTTAGCCTTCATGAATTCTATCTCCTCTAGAGAATTATATATTTTGTAAGTGGCCTCTCTAACCTTAGCTTTGATACTTGTAAGAACATGTATTATACTAGATTGTTATTTAAGCTACTCAATTTGTTCCTGTAATTCTTGCACTTCCTCCTCTAGCTCCTATTGAGTTAACTTTTTACCTTCATGGATGGCCACCACTACATATTTATGTGCTTGAGCTATTTCTTAAAGATTTTCTTCATGTACAGACTCCCTTGGCTACTTTTTCTACCTCTTAGTGAGGGAGAACACTGACTGCCATTCTATAAGGATGATACTTGCACCCTAGTTATCCTCAAATTTTCTCTTCTTAACTCTTTGGATTAAACCAATTAAGGGGTAAAATAAAGTGGAGATGGATTGGAGCTTAGTGACCTTATATGCTAGCATTTTTTTCCTTAGATCTATAGCCTAAGGAAGAATGTTGAGGGGTGTCTTAGTAGTTGTAACAATAATTTTTTACTCAACTTCCTCTTTTTTCCTCTTCTATTTCTTAATGGTCTTGGTCAAGATGTCGAGCAAGGAAGTCCATATTATTTTAGACTGGTCTACTCCTCCAATTTGAGGAAGTGGGTATATTAAAACAATGTGAGCTTTTTCCTTCCTTCCCATACTTGTGCTCACTACCATAGTTTCTTATATATAAGTGGAAGTGGGGAGTGGAAAGAAGATTTACATAGATTGGACATAAAGTTAGGGAGTGGATAGAGTAGTCTACACCTTCCTAGTTGCCTTCTTATTTTTATGAAGTCTCATAGTAGAAGTACAAACAAGCACAAAGGGAATGGCCATGGGAAATGGTGTGGTAGTGATATTAGAGGGATCAATGGTGGTTGTGAAAGTGGAAGGAATGGATGAGGTAGAGGGAACTTCCACATAAGAGATAGGTGTTTAATTAGTAATAGAAATTGAAGCCAAAGGAAAAGTGGAAAAGGTCTAAGTACCTTGAATTTGAAGTTCAACAGGGTCCCTTTGAAGGATTAGAGCCTTGGCCTCTTCTAATTTAGCCTCCTAATTTGAATCATCTAATTTGTCTTTGATAATGACTTCATCTCTTCCTAATTATTATGAGATCAGGGGTGAAATGGGCAAGCCTTGAGATGTATGCATTATGGGGTTGCCTATAGGAGTCCTTATCTTCTTGGAGTCCTTAAGACATAAAAATTTAGATTTAGTTTGGGGCAAGGGATTTGAAATAACTTGTTATTTCATACCATAATGACCATCGATGGTTGGGCTAACCATTAGTAGTTAATCTAACCATTAGTGATTTGGTAATCATCGATAGTTGGAGGTGATCATTTACAGTTGTGCTGACCATTGGTGATTGCCTATCATATTTTGGAGGTACTTAGAAAAGAGTTATATAATGTGTTAATGATCAGGTAAGGCTTTGGTTAAGGGTTTGGTTAGGGATAGGGAAGTAAAAAGATAGGTGTAGTAGATTTGATTCAAGTCTAAAAGTCATAAACCAAATAAAACTAAAACATAAAATATACTCATGGTTTGATGGTTGATGGTTGGATTAATTTTGGTAGAGTAACAATACTTTGCCTTGAGAGAAATTTTGATAGAGGTTTGGATCTCTATTATTTTTATTGAATCGCTATAAGACTAGCTAAAAAACTTGAATACCTATGTGCAATAATGCTTCTATTGATCATTTCTCACCTCCTACTCCCCTCATTTTATATGCAAAGAGAGATGGAGGAAATAAGGTTCCCTAGGAGGTTGGATTGATGATTTTGATGATTAGGAGTTAACTAGTAATGGGTAAGGCTGATATATTAAATTATGTTTGTTATCTTACATATTTGGTGTTTATATAAAAATGAGGAAGACTTGACCATCGATGGTCAGCCTAACCATCGACTATCAAGTTGACTATCAATGGTCAAGTGTCCAAAAAAAATGGGTCAAGATGAGTTAAAAGGGGTTGGGTTAAGGTTAAGCTAGTGAGTTAATGAGTTTAATTAAATAAGTAGCTAACTAGAATCAAGGTCTAATGGGTTGGTTAGTGGGTCAAGAAAGGTTAGGTAGTCCCTAAGGTATCCCGAGGCATTTTGACATCTAGAACCATTTGTATGTGGTTTTCTAGTGTCTATAGGGAGAGTCATGGGAGGTAGATGTTATTGCTTGTGAAGTATCCACCTAAATAAATGAAATCTTAGACACATAAGGGGTGTCCATAAGAACTTGAATAATGTTGGTAGAAAGCATCTCTTGCATCTTGTCTAACTCCTCATCAGAATCCATGTTAATTAGATCTCCCTTTTTGTTCCTTTTTGTGTACTAGGATCAGAGAGCCCAAGCTCTTTCTTGACTAATTTTAATTTTAATTTCAATGGAAGTCCTTAGGATGAGGAAGATTCCTTCTCTTCAAATTTCCCTATCTAAAAATTTTAATGCTACCATCCTTTGAAGAGAGCTCTTCTATTATCTAGTTCCTTATTTGAAATAACAAGCTCAAATTGGATAATTTTCAAGTGATCCTCCTATAATACAAAAATTTGTGATCACTATAACACCTCTTCATCCATCTTAGCATTCATAAAGAGAAATTAATATAAATAGGGTTTATGTAAATAAATAATGTTAAACTTATGAATACACTACTGGATATGCCCATGGGGGTCCCAATCTCTTTGTGTCATTGTAGGGAAGCCATAATGATTCCTCTATCTCCAAGATGTTTCCTTATCTACTAGACCATCCTACCCATTGGAATTATGCCTCCAAAGAATAAGCCTTTATTCTATGTATCCAAGTCTTCCTCAATGCTATTTCATAATTAGAAAGCAATCTCTTGTTCTTCCAACTTGTCAGGTACATACCCTAGGAGACATACAGGTTTGACTTTATTCCCCTAGATCATGATAATAGTAATGTCTGGGTAAAAGTAGTCTCCCTTATCACTTAAGTTATTTATAATTTTTTCTCCTAGTTGAGGCATAGGTAAGCCATGAATGGTTTTCCATATCTATGGATAAACATCCTTGCATATCCTAACCATGTGCTTCTAATAAAGATATATGTGTATGAATTGAAAATGGTCATAGATATTTTTTTTAATGTAATTTGTGGCTAGACCCCATAGATTTCCCAAGTCCTTTTAACACATTCTCATGATTTAATTAGCCAAAAATGACATCATAAAAAATTCTCATGTGGGGGTGGGATGTATATATTTTTATAGAATCTACTCTCTCAATGTCAAACTAATTACCTCCCCCAAGGCATAAAAAACATCATGTGATAGCATCATATGCAGTAATATCACCCAATTTAATTTTAAAAAATGGAAGTTAGGCATCTCCTATAATATATTAGTTAAGGCCATACCTATCTATATTCTATTCTAAATTTTTCAATTAGAATCACCCCTTTGGCTTCATTCCCTACTAGGTGATAGAATAGTCTAGGAGTAATCATGAGAAGAATACCTTTAGGATTGAGGTTTTGGCTTTGAATTATACCAAAGTGTGATTTTTATAGTAGACATTTGGTATATTGAAGGATACATATATTTTAAAGTCACTCTTAGAGATAAACATGACCATTATGTCATCATGAGAGTATAAGAGGTAGACATATTGTGATATTTTTCTAAAAAAGAATAAATCCCTAAGTAATTATATACATGGCATGATCTTTGGTTTTACTATGGTGAAGTGAAATATTTAGAATTTATAGGCTAAAATTTATTTAATGAATAACCTTTTTTCCAGTACTATCTCATCATCTAGTGAAAACATATCAACTAAATCAATAGCTTCTTATAGTTGTGAGTAATTGTGATACTTATCTTTAAACACTCCTACATCAAAGACAATATCTTTGAATTTTGTATATTCTTTGATTGAGAATGAAAATGGGGAATTAGTTCCTTTGAATGACTTAGATGTAGAGGTCATAGCTATGTGTTTGTGCTCGTATCTTGGTCAACATGCTACATGCTATGTATACTTGTATATTGATGCTATTGACTCAACTCTACCTTGATTATTGTTTGTTGGATACTCTTCAAAGTATAATCTATGGATCTTGATACCTATTTAAAAATGAGGATGATTTGATTGTAAGATAACTTGGACGTAAATGATATCTTCAATGGTTGCGTATCATTTATATAAGATCCTACATTGAATACTAGTTTTTGTGATATTAAATATGCAACATTATCTTTTCAAATTTGTTAGCTTGAGTAGATGGGGGCCTTTATAATTTATAAAATAGGAAATAATTTATCTTTGTTTGGCTAAGTATGACATAATTTTAATAGTGTTTTTTCATAATAAAACACTTGGGATCATAATGTCAAAAAGGTACTTTTGGATCAATATTCGTAGATAATTCCTTTAAGAGAATTATTTCAAACAAATAATCCACTATAATTATTCTAAAATGTTATTTTCATTGAGAAAAATTCATGGCCATAAGGTATTTTTGATTCAAAGGGTCCACTTCAAAGGTCCCAAAGGGTAGGTTTGGCAAAAGCTGAAGGGTATGTGCCTTTAACTTGGAGGATAGGTTCTAAAAATATGAAAGGCATGTTCCCTTTCAAATGAATTATTTTGGGGATTTTGTATCAAATAAAATTCTCAAAGTAAGAAGTCCGAAAGAAAAGGCTATATGACAAAGGTACCAAGATGGAAGTCCCATAGGGTATGTCAAAAAGGGCATTTGGATATCCTATAAAGGTTGAAAGGTCCTTTTTGAAAAATATAAAGGGTATGTGGACACTTGGAAAAGGGCACATATCTTAGGATAAAGATCTGATAGGGTAGGTTTAACCAAATTTGAAGGGTAAGTTCACAACAACTAGCCCAAAACATAAAGGGCAATGGGAAACTTAGGTTCACTGCACAAGGGGAAGGTAAAACATATAAAGGGTATATCCCAAAAGATAAAGGGTCTAAATAATATTTATAAAAGTTATCTTACATGAAACTAGAATGGTATGTGTCTTAAATGATCTTGTCAAAAAAGTGGAGGAAGTGATCAATTCATAAAAACCTATGGGCTAGTTGGAAGGGTCTCGAAGGGTAGATGGAAAAAAATTGAAGGATCTACTTTGGGGAATTTTTTTCCCAAAGAGTCTACTTCACAAAGGTTGAAGGGTAGGTTTACAAGGCATAAAGGGCATTTCAAAAGTTTTGAGGGGTAATTCAAAATCCCAAAGGGTATACTTTGGCAACAGTTTGAAGGGTCTACTTCATAGGGATTTTTTTCATGACAAAAGTCTCAAAGGATCTATTTCATAAGGGCCAAAGGGCACTTTCAAAATTTTTGAAGGGTACTTTCATATGCTTGAGGGTCATTCCAAAAGTTCTAAAGGATAAGTCAGAGAAGGTCAAAGGGATAATCCATCAAGAATTTATTTCGTGGAACATGTATGTGATCTAAATTCTCTTAAGGCAAAAATTTCATAGGCCAAATTATATTGTGAGAATTATTTTAGACAAAAAAGCTCACAATAATTTCTATGATAGAATGAATATTTCAAAATAATAATCCAAAAATGGATTAGGACCAAAAATTTCTTGAAATAATCCATCTTAAAGATAATTTTTAACACAACTAAAACAATTGGCCTGAAAAAATTAACCTAAAGAATTCATCTGCAGGACACGAGTTAGTCTTCATAAGTTAGTCCTATAAACACAAAGCCAATACAGTCCTACCAGAAACATGAAACGTCCTAGATTTTCCAAACTTTGCATAAACATATCAAAAAAGGATTCCCCATTAAGATCATATTTAAAAAATGTAGGCCCCCACTCCTTTTAGGAAAAAAGGGGGGGTGGTGTTGGGTACAATAAATGGTGACTAATAGGAGGAATAATCTTGAGTATTCAAGAGCCCATAACTCTGGTTTGTAATCCCAAATTAGTCATGAAGTGTGACATAGAAATATACTTAAATCAAAAACATGAAAGTGACTCCTAGATTAATTCATACAACATACTTTATGAGGTTTTGATGAGGCTGTAGGTTTAGTTCCAATATCTAAAAAAACACTTAAAATAGTGGGAGCTCAGACATTGCTCTATTGCCAACCAAACATCCATAACCATGATATAGATACCTTGGGCTCCTTCCCTTCTCCTTCCAGTGCTTTATTTAACCTTGATACATGGTACATTGACCTTATTTAATCATGTGAGACTTTTATTTTAATTTTCTTTAGATCTTCTTTTTCTCTTTTGAACTCATTGTTTTTTTAGTTTGAATTAGTGTAAAAGATAGAGAAAAAAACCCAGTGAATTGGTATAGTTAGACAAAAAACTATTACTAGGACATCCCTACCAGCCAAATCTAGACCTATGATTATCATTTATAGCAAGTATTGTCTTGATAAGCGCATTTGATCCAATGAAACAAGAAAATTTTATAAAATTATATGAATATTGTGAGAGAAACTTCCATATTACTAACAAGAGTATTTAATTATGACACCATTCAAGATAATCTCTAATTGCCTACTTTCATTATAAAGGACTCAAAACATAGAAATATACCCAAACTATATTCTAATCTCCAAATGTGTCAAAATTTTGATTTTCCCCCTTTTTTTGCAAGTCTCACACTTAGTTTTTTTAGATTAATTTTGGTAATAACTAGATCAAAGATAATCTTGGTCATCAGAGAAATACCAAAAATAATTAATCTAAAAAGTAGGGAACTACTCTAAAAAGAATAATACAGAAAGTGAGAAAGACTAATCTAAGAAAACATTTGAAATCTATTATAGAAAACATGGAAAGAAATCTATTCTAGAAAACATGGAAATCTAATCTAGAAAGCATGAAATCTAATCAAGAAAGCATGAAATATATATCCCTAAATCTAAGCTTATCTAAATCCTCTTAATCACTAATATCCATAAATGGAACAACTCTGAAGTAATGCTTCAAGAACTATCCATTAACTAGATATGTAAGCTCATTACCTTAGAGGTCTTTTAGATGAAATGCATCATTTTCTAGGATCTTTTAAATTTGATATGGTCCAATCCATAATGGAGAAAAATTATCATGTTGTCCTTTCTTTTCATGAGATTTATCCCATAATAACACAAAATCTAAGATTCTAAATGTTTTGAATTTTTCCCTTTTGTCGAACCACCTTTTAAATACATCCTAGTGTTTGTTGAATGTATATAGAGCTTCTATTCTTGAATCCTCCATCTTTATTATGTCAAGTAGTCTTGATTCTACTGTGTCATTGGGATCTATGTAGTCTTGTATGAACTGATAAGTAGGCAGCTTCAATGTGATGGGAAAAACTAGTCTACGTCCATATATAAATAGGTAAGGTAAAGCTTTTAGGGCTTACTTGTATCTCATTTAGTCTACCCAGAGAGCATAGTTTATTAGATTGTGTTATTATTTAGGCTTATCCCCTATTGAATTCTTGATTGCTTCAATAATATTTTTATTTGTTGACTCAAATAATCCATTTCTTTTAGGGTAATGGTTAGAAGCTAATTTGATTATGATTTGATTGTCATGTGCTCATGCAGTGAAATTTGATGATATAAATGCTAGTCTATTATCACATAATAGATAGATGGGTATCCTAAATCTAGAAATATTGTGTTCTTCTAAAAAGTGAATCACATCTTACACTCTACTATTATTTATGGAAATCTCTTCTATCCATCTAATAAAGTAATATATAGCTGTTAGCATAAATTTATGGCCAATAGAAGAATTTGGATTGATTACACTAATAAAGTCCAAACCCCACTATGTAAATGGTTTTCCCTCAACAACTAGATATAGAGGCATGGATACATGAACCTCTCTTTTGGCCAACATTTGACATTCATGTCAAGTTTTGATATGCATGTGAGCATCCTTGAAAATAGTTAGCCAATAGTAGCCCAACCTCATAATTTTATGGGATGTGGTATTCCTAGTGTCGTAACCACTGCCTATCTTTTGATGTAAGTTTTTAAAGATCTCCTTGGCCTCTTATATAGATACACATCTAAGATAATACCCTCATAGTTCTTCCTATAGAGGATTCCATTTTTTATCACGAAATTTAGAAGCTCTGAGCCTTAGAGCTCTCCTCCTTTCTCTATTATATTTTGGGGGACAAGTTATTGTAAGTACGCACTGAGCTATATTTGTATACCACTCACCTTTAGAAACTTGTGCTTCACATACCTCTTCAGTAGTGATTTGGGGATCAAGATCAATTATGAGATGAATAATGCCTTGTCTTCTAATTATATTTGTAGGCCTAATTTTTATGTAGAACTCTTTGAGTTTATCCATCCACTTTCCTTGATGTTCCCCTCACTCGTTATGTGATATGGTAATCTTAACAACTAGGTTTTATTCCTCAAAATGTAATTTTTGAATTTATTCACTACTTTAATAAGGGGAAAGATCTACTTGTAAATCATGGAGTATTTGAGATTTTCATCCTTCATATTTTTACTCATGAAGGTGATCAGATATTTTGTCTCATCCTTCTTCTGTGTGATTATAACAATGATTGTGTGTTCAAAAGCAAAGGAGTATAGTTAGAATTCCTTAGTAAATATAGATTGATCAATACTAGAGCTTGTCATATTGTATCCTTGATGTCTTGAAAAGAGATTCTATCTTTAACTATCCATTCTATCTTATCATCTTTCTTTAGGATGGTGTTTATAGGTTTGATGATTTCTATGAACCTTGAGATAAACTTCCTGATGAAGTTGTTTTTTCCAAAGAATGATTTTAGCTCTTTTTTATTATTTGGTAGTTGAATCTTTAAAATTGATAAGATTCTATCAAGATAAATGGTGATCCCATGCTTAGTGATGATGTGTCCAAATATTTTACCTTTAATGAGTTCAAATATGCTTTTCTTTGAATTTAATGAAACATTTAATCTTATGCACCACTCAAATATAGACTATACGTGAGCTATATGATCCTTTCTATTTTTTTTAAATACCATGAGATCATACATATAAATAATTACGCATTTCTCAATCAATCCTTTGAAGGCATGATCTATGGCACATTGAAAGGTAGCTCTTATTTTGATTAGGTTGAATGTCATTCTTTTGTGTGCATAATTTCCCCACTTCATGGTAAGCACAGTCTTCATTTCATCTTTAGCTTACACTAATACTTGATTGTAACCTAAAAATCCATATAAAAACATCATTTTAGAACCACTTATAATTTTCATTACATCATCCACTAATAATAGAGGTTAATTATCTTTCTCAATAGCTTTGTTTATATTTCTAAAATCCATGCATAGCCTAATCTCACCATTCTTATTTCATACTAGGACCAAATTGGTCACCTAGGTGGAGTGCCATATTAGAAAAATAATTTTGGCACTTAACAACATCTCTAATTCTCTATAAATGAGAGGTTCTAAGATAGGATTCATGGGCCTTTGCCTCTGTCTGAATGGTTTACGACCTTGTGTGAGGGAAATGGTGTGGGTGATGACCTAAGGATCATACACTTTTAGGTCCTCATATGTCAAGCCAATAACATCCTTGTATTAAGAGATTAAACTACTCATTCACTACCTTTCCTTATGAGTAAAAATAAGACCAATGTTGACATAATGTGGATTATGTTCATCTCCCAAATTTTCTTTCTTGAAGTTTGATTTATTGACCTTGGGCCACCTAAGTTGTTGTGGCTAGGGATCTAAGTTGAATGACCTTTCTATGGATACTAAGCCATTTGGTATTTGATTCTCTTTAAGGTGGATAATGCCTTATTTATCTATTTCTTCTTGATAGAGGTGATTAATATCTTTGTAATCAATTGTCTGGGACTTAAAATCCCCTGAATTAGTTAAAAACTTGATGATTTACTGGTCATCATCAAAAACCTAGAAGTTTTCCACATTATCTAGAATAAAAGGACAAGGATCAGATTCAATATAAAATATTTTTACCTCAAATTCTTACAATGCTTCCATATTGGAAATGATAACAATCAATTAATTAGTAGCCTAATTTTGTTCTCTTATAAGTGACACTATGTTGAAAGCTTCAAAGCTTTCAATTAAATCCCACACTCTATGTTTATACCTTTTCAAACAAGACAATTTACACTGGTTTTTGTTAATTTACCTAATGAATGACCAGTGCTGAGTCCTTGAACACTTTTATCTATTTTTATTTATTCTTTAGTGCCAACTATAGTCCTAAAATTAGAACATCATACTCAGCATTGCTATTTATATAGGGAAACTAAAATTTATAGGTAACTAATAATTTCTTGCCTTAGGGATCGATTAAATCAATTCCCACACCTGATCCTTCCTTGGACTTGGCTCCATCAAAATGCATTACCACAATTTATTTGAACCCTCTAGTTATAGATTCTAAATTGAACTATGAGTGGTAAAAGTGTATATTCCTAATGAAGGAGAATTGTATTTTACCTCTTCATTCTTGACATTGTATTCAATGATAGGATATTTCATCCTAGGCGCTCTATCAATTTGGATCTGATTTACAACTCATTTGCATGGTAACTAAAAATGTGAGAAATCTATGAAAAGATACCCATTAAACATCTTGAACTAGTCTCTACTTAGCAATAATTCATATCCCTATGGTATGTCCACTACTAGGTTATTGATATTCATCTAGACTGTTGGTTTAGATGCCACTTGAATGTGTAGATTGTTTAGTTCTCCCACCACTAGTATTACCATTTTATCTAGCTGAGAGATTAATCTCTTTGAAGGTATAGGAGTGAGACCAATATTTTTACAAATAGAAGTAGTCATAATAGTCATAGATGCTCAAGAGTCAACTAAATAGTTATGAATATTCTTACCGAATACTTTGGTGATCAGCAAGAATGGAGGTACTTTGGGCTTACTCTTATAGATGACATTAGTATCAGCCACTTTCACTTCTTTTGCTCTATCTGAAACTATCCTAGCTTTATCTATAGGGGTTTTTCCAGTGATAGGCTTCCATATTATCTCCTTTTTTTAGTGATTTGGTCTAACTTGTGAAGTGTAATACTTTCCTTTATTTGATTCATATCTTTCACGATGTTATATCCTCCATATTTTATTGATTCCTCCTTACTTGGTAGTGGATAATTCCCCTTTAAAGAGGGTGGATTATTGTCTTCCTTTGGATTGGACATACTTATTGTGGTGTTTAGAGGAGTTGAGGTGGTAAGTATTTACTTGTTCCTCAAGTTGTATGCACATCTCTAAAATTGTTAGAAGGCATGAACTTCTTCCAAATTATCTTCTAGTTCATTATCATCGTCTCCTAAGAAGGGAAATTTATGACTCTCAAAGAAGATGGTTGTGCTATCAGATCTAGGGTCCTAATGTGTATCTGGTAGTTTATTCATCTAATCTTTCCTAGTCACTTCCCTTTGAAATATTTTGAATGTTGTACAAAACTTAACACAATCAAACTTGCCATGTTGGGGTGTATTATGTAATCCACACCAATAGGGGAGAGTTGTTTCAATGATGATTTTTTGGAGTCCACTAGGTTGATCCATATTATTTTTAGTCCTATTAAATGGCATATTATATCTTTGGAACCCATTATTTTAGTTGCCTATCTAATTATTGGTATTTCTTATATTGCGTTGCATATTCAAAAATCATTACTCAATTTCTAGACCATCTTTTGAATGGAATCCAATTTAGCATTTATGGAATCCACACCTTATAGAAAAGTTATAGGAATCACAATTACATGCTAGTTCTATTGTTAATTATTTCTCATCACATGATTATTGAGTTAGCCAAGGCTTGCCTATGTTGTTTGCATCAATTAAGGTAGTGTGTACAACTGATTTTGATTGTAATTTGGAACATTTTTCTTCATGTGTGGTATTGGGTTGAGCACTAGGATTCTATTGTTGATGTTATGTATACTAGGTGTCTATGGATTAAGTTGTATATTGATGATAATGGCTTCTTCAAATGATATTTCCAAAGTATTAGTAGTAGGTGTTCTTTTTAGGAACATGAATATAATGGAATATAAAGCATTTTTATACATCTCTAGTGCTAATGCTAGTTATGGTTTATACCCTAGGGTTAACCAATTGTACATATTTTTCCATCTTCCATTGAAAGCATGGATAGGCTCATTGGGTTCCCTCTTAATGCTGGTAAAGTATTGATATACTAATCTGAACTATGCAAGAAAATCCATTTGACAATCCTCATAATTGGTGATGGAATTTTATATTAGATTAAATACCAATCATAAGCAACATCCATTAAAGTAAAAAGGAATAACTAACATGCAACATCCTCATCAACTACATTCATTAATCTTAAAGAATCTTTAACAAATTTAATGTGCTCTTATGTGGTCCATAGCCTTGAAGGAGAAAAGGATGTCAGATACTTTTTGGTGTTTTGCAGTAAATCATGCATGTCTATTAGGATAGTAATGGTAGATCCAACTAACTAAGGGGGTTGTTGGGCCATTGGTTGATTAACAAGAAAAGGATTCCTTACAGGTGAAGGGTGCCCTAGTGGAGGTGGATTGTACTAAACTACAACTATTGCAATAACTCTAGGTCTCCTATGGCTTGTTAAGGGTGATACTACTAAACCAACTTAGGAATTAGATGTGGTCACTCTCCTAGGTGACTTTAGTGTAACTCTACACAAAGAATAACCTATATTATTGGGAGGAAATTTGGCCCTTTTTATAATGCTAGTGAGACGATTGATGCAGTTTTTATGCACACCACAATTGTAATGATGTAGGCTCTAACATTTTAGGATCTCAATAGAGGTAAACTCTACTCCAAGGCATAAGTTACAAGTATGTGGTCTTTGACAACCTATTGATGGAATAACTGTAGGGTATGTAGGTTGTTAATAATGTTTTTTAGATGGAGGTGTGGTTTCTTAATAGAGTAAATTCTTACATGAGTTGAATGGGTGGCCAGACTCTAATCTAGAGTGGGTAGATCTCAATAACAAAAATGAAAAGGAGAGTAAGGTAGGGTAGAAAATAAAGCTTTGTTGGTCTCAAGAATTACTTCTTTGGTTGGTTTTTGGATAGACTTGTGTTTCATTAAAACCAATGCCAATTGTTAAAAACAACTGCGCACATGCAAACATACATGGCTCAGAAGTCTAAGAGAAAAAAGATGTAAGAATTCCACTAGCCTCAGACAAAGGTTGCTCCTATTAGGGATGTTATTACACATCCTTTAATCAAGAGATTATGGATTGAGCTAATGGATTATCTAAGGTAGCTATAACACACATTCAAAAAATTACATCAACAAAAACACAAGTACACATCCAAAAATATGATTCAAATTAACTTGACTATTTCAACCAATACCTTTATTGATCTTTAATAGCTATTACACATATAAGATTAGCATATCAATTAAAATATTTAAGCATCTATTTGAAGAATTAGTACACTAAATATTTATTGAATCAAATAACCATAAAAATAATAACTAATAACACAATAGTGGAAAGAAAATACACAAACACTTTGCTTGATGACCAAAAATGGCTCGCTGCTCTATATTCCAAAATTATCTAACTCCAAAAAATAAATTTGGGTGATAAAATTATACTTATAAACCCTATAAAAGGGGTCGACTCATCCTCAAAGTATATGCATTTTTGTTATATGTGGTAGTTAGAACATGTAGTTTTACCTATGGTCAAAACGATTTAAGCCAAAAGTATATAAAAAGACAAATTGCCTTTACAAAAGAATGCAATGTGTGCATGACAAAATACTGAAATTTTTTTTACAATGATTTATCTATTTTACAAGGGATCTAAATATATGTGCTACCAATATTTATACATGCATACGACTAAGGCTATGTCATCTAGAGTAGATGTTAGAGTAGAAACTGAAGATGTAGCTCTACTATCAGAAGCTTGCTTCTTTGCCTCACTCTCCTCATAGACTTTGTGTGATACTACATGTTGTTGATGAATGATATCAAATTTAAGTAATGTAGCTTAGTGAAGTCTCTTGGTTAGCTCAATGAGTCTTACATATTCATCCCTGGTAATTTGGAACTTTTTACTCTTGAAGATCTCCACTTCGATCACCTTCCTTCTATCTTGGCTCAACTTAGATTCTATCTTCTCCACTGCTAAGCCTTGTATGATTTGATTCAAATTATCAGTGGCCTCTTAGATAATTTTAATAAAATTTATTCTACTAACCAATTTACCTATAAAATCCCTTACTTTGGATAACTTCAACTCACTCAAAATTTGGAGAAGTTAGGCCTCATGCACTTGATAATCTAGAATTAAGGATGCAATCACTTTTAACCACTCCTTGAACTCCTTATGTTAGATAATAAATATTTTTAAGGAATTATATGCCTCAAATGTAGTCATTAGATCAAGATAGTTGTATGATGAGTTGCCTATGTAAACTACTAGCATTTTAAGCTTGGTACTATCTTGAGCCAATGAACCATAGAGTTGATTTGTTTGGCTCATGTGAGGCACCATGTTAGACTTCATGAATTTCATGGCCTCTAGAGAATTGTATCATTTAGAAGTGGCCTCTCTAACCTCAACTTTGATACTTGTAGGAATATTCATTATACTAGATTATTCTTTAACCTACTCAACTTATGCCTGTAAATCCTACACTTCCTTTCTAGCTCATACCAAGCTAACTTTTTACCTTCATGTATGGCCACCACCACATCCTTATGTGCTTGAGATAGGTCTAAATTATTTTTTTCATATACAAACTCCCCTAGCTACCTATTTTACCTCTTAGTGAGGGAAAACACTAGTTATTGTTCTTGAAGGATGATACTTGTACCCTTTTCATCTTCAAATTTTCTCTTCTTAACTCTTTGGATTGAACCAATTGAGGTGTGAAAAAAGGTGGACATGGATGGCAGCTTAGTGACCTTATAAGTTGGATTTTGTGTCTTCATATATATAGCCTAAGGTGGAATGTTTAGGGTTGTTTATATAGTTATAACAATAATTTCTTGCTTAGATTCCTCTTCTTCCCTCTTCTAGTTATTACTGGCATTGGTCAAGACATCAAGCAAGGAACACCATACTATTTTGGACAAATCCACTCTGCCAATTTGAGGAAGTGGCTGGACTACAACAATGTGAGGTGTTGCCATCTTTCCCCTATTGTGCTCACTACCATAGTTTCTTCTGTAGAAGTGCAAGTGGGGAGTATAATGGAGAGTTGCATAGATTGGACATGAAATTGAGGAGTGGTAAGACTAGTATGTACCTTCTTGGTTGCCATCTTCTTTTTGTTAGGTCTCATAGTAGAAGTACCAATAGGCACAAAGGGACTGGCCATGGAAAATGGTGTGTTAGTGATAGTGGAGGGATCAATAATGGTTATGGAAGTGGAAGGAATGGATGAGGTAGAGGGAACTTCCATATAAGAGATAGGTGTTGAGTCAATAATGGAAAATAAAGATAAGAAAAGTGGAGAAGGTATGAGTACCTTGAAGTTAAAGATTGATGGGGTATTTTTAAAGGCTTAGAGTCTTGGCCTCTTCCAATTCAACCTCCTCATTCAAATCATATGTTATGTATTTTTTAATGACTTCATCTCTTATTGATTTTTGTGAGCTCAGAGGTGGAATGGGTAAGCCTTGAGATGTATGCATCATGGGGTTACCTTTAGGAGTCCTTCGCTTCCTAGTGTAAACCAAGGGGGTCATTCCTTGAATGGGAGAGTCATGGGAGGTAGATGTTATTGCTTGTGAAGTATCCACCATAGATGAAGTAGTAAACACATATGGGGTGGCCATAGGAACTTGAATAGTTTTGGTAGTAGGCTTCTCTTGCATCTTGTTTGACTCATCATAATCTAAGTTAATTAGATCTCCCCTTTTTTCTCCTTTATATGTACTAGGCTTGGAGAGCCCAAGCTCTTTATTGACTAATTTTAATTTTAATTTCAATGTAAGTCCTTAGGATAAGGAAGATTCCTTCTCTCCAAATTGCCCTATTCAAAAATTCAAATGTTGTCATCCTTTAAAGAGAGCTCTTTTGCTCTATAGTTCCTTATTTGAAATAGAAGGCTCAACTTGGATCATTTTTAAGTGATCCTCCTATAATATAGCAATTTTTTGTCACTCCAACAACTCTTCATCCATCTTACCATTCATAGAGATAAAGTCATAGCAATAGGTATGATGGTAATAAGGAATGTTGAACATGTGAATATGCTACTAGATATACCCATGGGGGTCCCAATCTCTCCATGCCATTAAAGGGAGACCAAAATTATTCCTCTTGCCTCAAACATCTCCAAGATGTTTCCTTATCTAGTAGACCATCTTGTGAATTGAAATTATGCTTCTAAAGAATAATCCTTTCTTCTGCCTGGCTAAGTCTTCCTTAATGTTATTCCATAGCTAGAAAGTAATCTTTTATTCTGCCAACTTGTTAGGTACATACCTAGGGAAACATATAGGTTCAACCTTATTCCCATAGATCATGATAAAAATAATGTCTAGGTAGAAGAAGTAGTCCCCCTTATTGATTAAGTTCTTTAAAAAATTTTCTCCTAGTCAAAGCATATGTAAGCCATGAATGGCTTGCCTTACTTGTGGATAAACATCCTTGCATATCTTGACCATATGCTTCTGATAAGCATATATGTACATGAATTGATAATGGTCATAGATTCTATTTTTTATGCAATCTATGGCTGAAGCCCATATATGTCCCAAGTTCTTATAGCATGGTCCTATGACCATATTAACCAAATACGACAACATAAAAAAATCTCCCATGGGGGTGAGACATTTATCTCTGTATAGAATATACTCTCTCAATCTCAAACTAATTACCTCCCCCAAGGCATAAGAAACATCATATGATAGCATCATATGAATTAATGGAACACAATCTAATTTTAAAGAATGGATGCTACGCATCCCATATAATCTATTTAGTAAGACCATACTTATCTAGATTCCCATTCTAAAATTATCAATTAGAATCGCCCCCTTTAGATTCATTCCTTGCTAGGTGATGGACTGGATCAAGAGCAACCATGAGGAGAGAACCTTTAGGATTGAGGTTTTGGATTTGAATTATACCCAAGTGTGTTTTTATTAGTAGACATCTAGTATACTAAGGGATATATATCTTTTAAAGTTTCTCTTAGAGATACATGCAACCATTGTGTCACCATGAGATTGCAAGAGGTAGGCATCTTTTGATACTTTTCCAAAAAATAATAAATCCCTGAGTAAGTTTATACATGGTATGCCATCTATTTTCACTATGGTAAAGTGAAATATTTGGAATTTATACGATAAAATTTATTGAATTAATAACCTTTCTACCAATATTGTCTCATCATCTATTGAAAACATATCAACTGAATCAATAACATCCCAGAGTTGCAAGTAATTGTGATACTTATATTCAAAAACTCCTACATCAAAGATAGTATCTTTGAATTCTATATAGTCCTTGATTGAAAATGTAGATGGGGGATTAGTTCCTCAGGATGACCTCGATGTAGAGGCCATAATTGAGTGTTCATGATTGTATCTTGCTCAATGTGATGCATGCTATGTATACCTATATATTAATTTAATCAACTTGGCTCTAGCTTGATTGTTGTTCACTGTATACTCTTCAAATTAGAAACTAGGGCTCTTAGCCATTATTTAAAAATGAGTATGCTTTGTTCATAAGATAACTTGGATAGGAATGATGTCTTTAATGGTTGCTTATCATATATATAGGATCCTGCATTAAATACTAGTTTTTGTGATATTAAATATGTAACATTCTCTTTTTAGATTTATTAGCTTGAGTTTGTGGGGGAATTTATCATTTATCAAATAGGAAATATTTTATCTTTTTTTGGCTAAGTATAGAATAATTTCAATAGTTTTTTATCATAATAAAGCATTTGGGAGCATAGTGTTGAAAATATGCTTTCGGATCAATGTTCATGGATAATTCTTTCAAGGGAATTATTTTAGACAAAATGTCCACTATAATTATTTTGAAGTGGTCTCTTCATTGGGTAGAAGTCTTGAGACAATTATCTCGAAGGGATAATTGATGGCCATAGGGTATTTTCAAACTTCTCAAAGGTCACTTTTGATTAGAAGGGTTCACTTCAAATGTCCCAAAAGGTAAGTTAGGTAAATTCCAAAGGGTATGTGCATTTAACTTGGAGGGTAGGTCATATAAATCTAATCATAAACAATTTTTCTACTATTAAAAATGATTTCACTGCTACATAAGATGATTTTATTGTTGAAGTCAATAATTACATTGATGTTGACCTGCACATAAAAATATATAGTAAATATATAAAATTATTTTATAACTGATATGAATAATTTTTATACTATTAGTTACAATTTTATAAATACCAAAAAGATATTTTAATTAATATACATAATGATTTAGCTGTTAATTTATCTAGTTTTATAATTAGGTCCTAAAAATAAAAAATGGTCAGAATAGAAAATAGGGTAGAGAAATGATTTAATTACCAAAATGATTTCACTGATAACTCTTTCAATTTCACAAATCTATAGAATAAACATTTAAAATATAAAATAAACAAAAATTATTTCATGAATTGTAAACAATTTTGTTTTAGTGAAATAGATTTCACTACAAAACCCTATAACTTCACAATTTGTCAAACCACGTAAAAAACAAGATATTGAAAATTTCTCTACTACAAGTAATGATTTTTTTGATGTTTGGTTCAATTTCATACTTTAATCAAATGAAAAATAGAATCAAGATATATAATTTTTTCATTTCTACCAATAATAATGTCACTAATGATCTCTCTAAATTTGTAGTTTTGCAGGAATGAATTCACTGTTTGTCTAGATTATACTTGAATAAAAATTGAAAGAAAAAGAGATATTTATCTTATTTGGAAGGCTAATTATTATGATTATAATAAGCTTAGTAGTCTATAAGATCTTTTGGTATGCATCAAATCCTTTGAGTCCCATCGAGCATGCCATTATGTAAGATCAAGAATCTTAGAAAGGTTAGCCAATTGTTTGTGAATAAATCCAAAACAATTTAAAGCCATAACTTCTCAAGCCTAATCCATATGTTGAGTATGTGATAATCATGCAAGAAATGTAATTTAAAAGATAAATATAAAGTTTATACCTCCCTTGGAGACTTTCTTGAAAATTGATTTAAAGAGGTCAAGGTCAACTTGTAAATATAGAAGTATATGTTGATGCTTGATTCTTTTGCATGGGAATAACCTATCCTTGTCTACACTTTGTCTTGGATTTATCTTAGCATGATATATTTGATGAATATCCATGTATAATATGGTATAGTAAGTTTACATTAATAATCCTAATGAAATGAGAGGTTTGAGGCTTGAATTTATAGATTTCTTAAATCATTATGGACCATTTATCTTATCTCAAAATGGAGGGTTGAGGATCAATCCTCAAATCCATGATTACACACATGGAGTGTGTAAGAGATTCCATTTAAGGCCTTTTGGAGTATGGAAGGTATATTAGAAGAATATTTTAGTCATTTATCCTCTTGTAGTGTGTAAGAGGGGTGTAAGAGGAAGAGTGTGTAAGAGAGGTGTAAGACATGTCATAACCTTTGATTTATTGCACTCTTTTCTTGATGATGTCATCCATTTAAGAGGTAATATTTCAATTTTGAATTTTAAAAAATAGGATAATTTAAATCCATGGATTTTCCTATTAGATGAATTATTATGCTTGATTAAGTGGGATTAATCAATAATTAGAAGAATGGTGGATTTTTATAATGTTTCTATTTATCAATCAAGTATTCACTTAATTATCCTCTAAAGACATTTATAAAGAGTTGATTTAATTCAGAAAGCACTTGGTAATATTAATAATGCAATATGATCCATTGTGATAATTAGGGATATACCATTATGATTTTGGATTAAATTATTAATTATGTAGGTAGTTTAGGTCCAATGGTGATTTTATGGTTAAATTTGCATGTGATTACAAAAAGTAGTTCCTAATGCAATTTAGAAATAAAAGTGGTTAAAATAAAGAGTTTATAGTTTGAGGTGGTAATTTTGCATTCCTATAAGATCTCTAATTGGGTAAGTATTACCTCTCTATATTATTTTTGATCAAGAAGGCCCTAGTGGGAAAAATGAAGGTTGGGTATTTCTACTTCTAAGGGTGAGATGGATTTTGATCTCAACATGAGTGAATATTGGGTTGCCCCTATGGGTGTCTTAAAAGTTGTTATATAAGCCCATAGTGTTGGATATAGATATAGATGTCAATTGTGCTTGGAATCTCTAAACATTTTGACCAAAACTAACTTTAGGGTCTTGATGGTAGCTTCAGCTTGACTATTGGCTTGTGGATAGTACAAGGAGGATAAATGGTGTAATATAGATAAATTTTTACACAAATCATAAACTTTAGGATTATTAAAAGGAGACTATTGTTCATAATGATGAATTATGGGATCCCATATTAGTAGATGCTTTGATTCAAGGTAAACTTTGTGATGACTGATCCAATTTTAGTTGTTACCAACATTACTTATATCCACTTGGTGAAATATTCAAATTCAATGATAATAACGTGAGGATAATCCAAATAAGTAGGGGAAAACTTACCTACTAATTCCAATCTCAAAGTGTAAAATGTCCATTGGGTGAATATAGGTTATAATGCCCTGGTGGGAACATGCATCTCATGTAAAAAGCATTGAATTTTATCTCATTTATGTATATATTCAACAACATCATGGTCTAGAGTGGGTAAGAATCATCCAATCCTATGGATTTTTTAGTAGTCACATGGCCTCCAAAGTTTCCACCACAATCACCACTATGATAATGAAAAGGAATATTTCTCACTCTTCCAAGTCAACACATCAGAACAACATGCCATCAAAGACCCTACAATGAAAGAATATTTCTAAAATAACATATTTAGATGTAATGATGTGAAGATATATTTTATACTCTGAATTGGAACCTTTGGGGTAAGTGTGGTCAATAAGGTAATTGATGATGTTTGTGTACCAAGGTGAGGATTTAATAGTGTTCCTTTATACATAGCATATTATCTGATCGGGAAATCAATACCAATGAGGAAATTAAATTATAAAGGAAAATCAATGAATCAATCTGTAATTATTTGTCCCTTAACAAACTTTTGGTTGACATAGGTCAACTCAAAATTTCTCAAGAGTGTGATGAAACACCAAACCTTCATAGAGATAGTTGGTTGAGTTAGAAAATTTATTAGGGCTTAATATATCACAATAGCTCTTGTATCTTGATTAAACATATAGTGTCATGGTCAATTTATCATAACACTACTACTAGGCATTCCTTTTCAGCTTGAGTATATCATGTCTTATAATCAATTAAGGCTAGGCTAATGAAATAAAAGGTGCATTATTTTTTAATGTCATCTCTATGGGATAACATGCAAGTGAGGGACACCCTAATTTATCTAATATAAATTATTAGGAGCTTATCTAGTGTATGTCCATGAGTATAGGGGAGACATAAAAAACATTTTACTACTTTGATTGCCTCCTAAAAATCATTTGTCCAAGTTAGGTCACTTGTATTTTTGAGTTGTCTATTGATAGGATGAACAAGGAAGGAAATAATAGGAATGAATTGATAAATCAATCCCACCTTACCTAAATACATTATGATGATTGATTCATCTATGGGAGGGAGAATTTATAATATTTCCTAGGTTTTAATAGGGCCAATATCGATCCCACACTAGGAGATGATGTACCCTAGGAGTTTTATATTGGTGACTCCAAACACACATTTATTTAGGTTGAGAGTGAAACTTCATTAAATAAAATGTATTAAGATGGTGTGTAACACCTATAAATGGTCTTCACATCATCTTGATTTTTTGAGAAGATCATCTACATATACCTCTACCATATTGTGAATGAGATTGTGTAATATGTGGGTTATGGCTCTTTGATATGTTTCCCATGTGATTTTGAGACCAAAGGGCATCAAGACATAAAAAAAAGGTACCCCAAGGAATAGTGATGTATTACTTTGGTCCTCATAATAAATGTGAATTCGGTTGTAACCCAAAAAATCATCCATGAGTGATAATAATTCATACTTGATTATAACATCAATAATAACGTCAATGGATGGGAGAGGTAAGTAATCCTTTGGACACACCTTATTAATGTCCTATATGTCTATATAGATTATGATATTATCATTATTTTGAGAATGATGGAAATATTTTACATCTATTTGGAGTATCTACTAGCTTAATAAATCTAACTTTTAAAAGTTAGATGATTTCCTCTTTAACCATTGATGTGACCTTAGGCTTGATGGGCACAAGATTTTTATTGATAGGTTTTGTGTCAATAATTATAAGTAGGTTTTGGACACTACCATATTGGTGTAATTTAAATTTTAATCTTTTAATAGTTATGTGAGGAGATTCCTATGGTTTTATGCCTCTTAATCAGAGAGGGAAGATCCTAACTTGAGAAGTCTAGGATTATCTTTTGTCTTGGTGTTAATTCCAATTATTTCTTAGATGATGTAGGTGTTTCCCTCTTTGAAAATGTTATGGACTAGGAGAAGATTATGATATTAACCCTCGATATTGAAGACATCATGTTCATCATCAGAGGACATGTAATCCTCAACATGACAATAATAATCATAGTATTCAACTCCAAGGGCTAAGGTGGGACAATGAGTAAGTGAGAAGCCCATTTTATGGTGGAATGATATGAGGTCATCATAGGATCATAATAACTTAAGAATGATCTCATCATTATCAAGTAGATCAAGGACTAGGCAGTCATCATCTCTTCTAATGTGGGATATGGTTTGGTCATTGGGAATCTTGCACACAAGAGGCTCCATCCTAACTGAGACTGTGAAATCAGATTTTTGTATCATCAGATAGGGGTCAAATTATGAAGACAAGGAAGTCATGTAGTCCAAAATCTATTTTTTTCCTAGGGACTATGTTTATGGAAATAAATATAAATTTCTTAGTTACCTCATGTATAATGATCTTGTATAGTTGAAGGTGTTTGGTTTTAGTCTAATGGACTTTAGAAACTTTACTCACCACTAATTATGAGTCACCCTAGATCCTTATGTTTTGAATGCTTAGGAATAATTCAATGAGCATGCTAAGTAACAAGGCCTCATAATCAACCCCATTATTTTTACACTCATAGTATAACTTGAATTCAAAAGGCATGACCTACCCTTTAGGGGAAATGAGAATAACTCCTACTTTGATGCCTAAGAAACACTTGGAACCATCATTGTGAAGGACCCACTGCTCATATGTAGAAGGGGGATAGTCATATCATGGAGATTATTATTATTTAAATATATCAACCATATAGCTTTTTAAAATGTTGGGTAACCCATTTTAGGGTCCTTGGTTTTGGGCTTAAGAAGATGATGAGCCTATCACCTCTATGAGGTGAATGGAAGAGTTAGAAAAGGTGTGAATGGATTAAATTTGTGTTGTGGATATTAGGGAAAAACATTAGGAAAATATAAGTGTTTTTTTTAAACCCTAGATCGAGATAGGTAAGTACCTCTAGGAATTCAAATGTTTACTTGATCTTTTTATTTAGAGTGGGAGATATGATAACCTAGTTAGGGTTTTATCTGGGCATTGGTAGTAAGCTAACATAATTAGGATATCTCTTAATTGAAGAAGGCACATGATCACAATTATGCAGCTTGTGGTACTATAGGTAGGACATGGGTAGTATTGTTTTTCATGTTTTTATATGTGGGAAAGTTGAAAGAATATAGTGACCAACTTCTCAAGGTCTTTTTCCTTCATAAAAGGGAAATGAGACCATATGAACCATTGGTAATCATGGACCACAATGTTTATCTATATCATATCTACCATTAAAAAATGAATATTATATCTCAGTTTGGTACACTCTAAGGTGAAGGGATGATTTTCTTACCTATTGATGGGTTTGTAGTGTGATGAGAAACACACCTAGGTGCTAGTTAAAAGAGAATGACCAAAATCTCTAAAGGGAGTAGACCTTATAGACTAGGGACTCTATAAAATTTGTACAATCCTATCATAGTATGATCTATAACCATACTCCAAAATGGTTCATAAGTGACAAGGGTAGAATGCAAAGTGTGACTTGTCTATACGCATATAAATGTTGAGTGGTAGTGATGATAATTTTTAGAATGGCTGTTACGAAAGGGGATTCAATCTTTCCCATACACATTTACCATGCAAGGTTAAGTTAGGATAGATAACACATCCAAGAATTAGTATCCTTAAGGTCCATACAAATCATAGGCCCCCACCTCATGTGGGTTGAATGGGAGGATGAGGGGGGTGTCTTTCTCTTAGAGGTTGATAATATCAATTGTATACATAGTGGATATTACAAAACTAGTGATTGGATCAGAGTCAATGGTCCATTTAACTATTACTACATCCTTTTATTTTGGTTTATCTTTCAATAAAACTTAGGGAGTTTCTAAAAAATTTTGTAAGATGACTACTTTGGATTTTATGGATTTGGTAACATCAACTAATTATGGGGGTCCCATGACCCATTCTTAGGCATATGGTAATCAATGTGTAATCTAGGTTACTTGTACATGGTTTCTTACAAAATTTTGAAGGCTTTGGGATCTCCATGGGATATGAAAACCTTTATTGGGTGTAATAATCATATTTATTGTAATAGGGTTGAATAAATAGCATTCATCTTATGTATCCAATCCATTCCTAAGATCATGTTATAAATGGTGTCTATGTCTATGACATATAACAAAGTTAATACCATATAGGTTCTAAATTTGACTAGGATCATGATGGTCCCTATGGAACCATATTTTAGGTTAACATTGCCTCACAAGGTGTTACATGTGGTGGAACAATTAGTTTCCCCATAACCAAGTTTTTGTATTAAAGAAAAGGGGATGATATTGAGTGCCACTCCATATCAACCATAGCTCTTTTCACATAATTTTTATAGATCCATAGTTTTAAAAATAAGGTTAGATATACCATCCTTTCCATCTTAGAGTTATGTAAAGGCTTCATAAATCAAATAAATAACCAACATCACGTGACTCTTGACCAAGTGGAAATATGTCTAGATCAATGTAGTTGATATGAGTTTATAGAAGAGGGGTAACACTAAATAAATTTCCTAGACCTAGGGCATTGAGCAAGGTTGACCAATGAGTGGGGGAGTTGTTGAGAAATTCTAGGAATGAAATATGAGAGAAAATTTTGGCTAGATCATACATTAAATCATAGTTCCCCATGGGCTTAGGATCAGACTCTATTTATAGAATGCTTAAGGGATGGATGAACATAGGCTGATACTCTATAGTATGAGTGATGGTGTTTTCCTCCTCTTCAACTTCTAGTTATATGACCCCTATCATTCTAACTTTACCTTGCACTCCTGATTGAGGAGCTACATCAGTGTTCATAGTCATAGAGGGGGAAGCTTCAACATCATGAGTACATGTCATTGTGGGTTGGTTATGATGAATAGAGTGGTTTTGTGGGACATATTACTATTAAACTGGGTAATTCATGTTTGGTGGTTTGGGAAGGGGTTTTGATATATTTAGATATTTTAATTTTGAGGGGTGACATGATGACTTGAAAAGCCATTATAACTTGTGTTAGCATTCCCTAGGAACATGCATATGAATGTTTGTTTTTAATCTTATGGAAGTATTTGTATAAATTTGCTATATTTTATGTGGTTATAAATGTCATGACTGATAAATCAATGAAAAAGGTGATAAAAATTAGGATTGTAGTCCCTAGTTCTCATATTTTGCACCTATTACATGAACCGTTATTGATTATTTTATTGGTAATAGGTATGGATCTAAAATTGGGGGTATTATTAACCTAGTTAATATTGATTTTAGATATGGTTCTAATGTTGAACATTAGATTTTAGTGGTCAATTAAAGTTGATCACATGGATGGTAGGAGGGTTATTCTAGGTTTTTTCCCCTCATGTTGTTTTTAACATTGGCATTGTTTACAGGTTGATATTAGTTGTTGTTCATTAGGTTTGGATTTGTAATTTAGTATTGGTTATTGTTCATAAGGTTTGGATTATTTCTCTAGCCAATGGTGCCATTGATATTGGAATTCTTATTTTAATTTAGGATCTTGGGACCTTAGTTTTGAGTATTTCTTTGACTTGCACTTTGAAATCCACCATTATTTTATCTTCGGTGATAATGCTCACTATGATCCCATAAGTCTACCGACCACTATGGATAGCCACCTAGTCAAATTAAAAGGTGTTGCCAAGGGCTCATTCATAGGATTGATTTGGGAATTGTTGGATATCTTCCCTCATCTCTTTATTAAGGGAATGGAGGAAGAGATCAAATAATTCTTGTTGATCTATATTTAGTGCTCGGATAGAGGAATATAATATTTTCCACCATCTTGTGATGGAATGGGCATCCAAATAGTTATGTTATTTATTGATGTGTGATAATTAATGTATGATAGTCTTAAAGAGTTTGTTCATATCAAAATATTTGAAAAAATTAGAAATAAGTTGGCATAAAGGATGTATAGACCCCTCAAGGAGGAGATAATACCAATTGAGTGATATCCATTAGAGGGTTTTAAGGAATATTTTTGTAGTAACCCCATCCCATGGGAGGAGTTCCATAATGGTTGTAGCATAGGATTTGTAATTTGCATTAGGATCCCCTTACCCTTTGAATTTGGGAAGGTTTGTTAGGGGGAATGGTAGAGGAATTCATGTCTGTTAACATCAAGAAGTTCCTTGATGTACTCAACATAATGAATAGGTGGGTCATATAGGGTTAGCTTAGTAACCACTAGAAGGAATGGAGGTAACTTGCTAAGATAAGGAAGAGTAAGATGGACAATAGTTATTTGACTAAGTAGATTTTAAATACATGTGAAATTAATGGGAAATTTTATTAGATGTAGGAGGTGTGGTAACTTGTTGTGGTGAGGTATATGTGGTTTTTATGTAACTTGGTTCTATGTAAAGTGGGACATAACATTTTTATAAAGAGGGGGGAGTGTACATTGGATTATGTAGCTAAGAGGTGTAAATAACATAAAATTATTTATTACCAAACTGTTTTAAAAAGGTGGAGCATAAGTGTATATGCCTCCCATTGGGGTTTGAATGGGTGCTTAATAGTATAGATGAACTTTAGATGTGTTATGGTTGGGGACCCTTTGAGTGAGGATATCCCTAAGGGGTTGGTGAGAGACATCAATAAGGGTGTATAAGTTCCTACTATGGAAGAAGCATATAAGCTTATTATTATGGTTTTGGGTGAGTTAGTTCTTGGATGAGAGAAGGAAAGGGATGAGCTAGTATAGGAGGAAATTGAATATGACTAACTAAGGTATTAATGAGTTGGTTTTATCCCATGCTAGTGTTAGTCCCATGGACCTCCTATATAGGAGGGGTGGGCTTGAGATGGGGTAGTGTGAAAAGGTTAGTTTTGGGTGGGATCCCTGAGGCAAGTATTTTTAGTTTGTATATGTGGGTTGGAGGCATCTTAACTCCTACTAAAAAGGTATACAGCTAATTACATATGATTTACCTCATCTACTAAGTGATAGATCCTTCCTAGGTAATGATCATATTTAACTATGTCTAGGATTTACAAGCTAATGGATGGTATTGTGGAAATATTAAGGGTGACCCCATATCCATGAATAAGGGTTATAACATTGTAGTTAGGTTGGTTACTAGTAATTTCAAATACATCTTGTGTTTTATGAATGGATACCCCACTCCTAGTTTGAGTGTTAGGATGAGAGTAATCATAGAGTTCGTAGTCTATGTTATTATTAATTTTTGGGTTATTCTAAATCATCAATGAAGGTTCACTAAAATTGAGTTAGCTTCCTCTATAGCATTCTATGGAAAGAAATATGCCTACATCATGTTTGGACATATTTTAGAGGTATATGAATACTTGTAAAATTAATAGGAGGGAAGATGGAGAATGGAGATGAAAAGAGTAATAAAAAGATATGTAAAGGATGAATTCATTCACATTAGGTTCACTAATATTTATGTATGCAAATAACACATGCTAAATTATGCACTTGACTCCCTAAGGTTACTGAGGTAGCCAATGTAATGGAGGGGATATGGATTAGGTTAGTTATTGAGCATAATGGGATTCAAAATATGTTATGGCAATGGGTTATCATGATGGAACCAAAAGGCTTTAGTAGCATCTCGATGCTCACTAATAGTGTCAATTTGTATTAAAATAGAGCTCCAAGGCACTTTGGTTTTTGACATCACAAGAAGACAAGCCTCCTAGTCAATATTAATACTAGGGAAATGGTAAAATTTGTCTAAATAACTCACTATAAAAGGCCTACTCTATTGGGTTGGCTATGCATAATCAATTTCATCCATGAAATGTAGATGACATAATACAAGGCTAGACCTAAGTATAAGAAGGATGCATGAATGAGAAACTAGGCTTGAATGATTTTATACTAACATTCTTTATCCTGAGGATGGATGATGATGGGTGGATCAATAATTCATTATTGGTCATCCAAGGTAGTCAAGGAGTCAATAATAAGATGATGAATCCTGGTGGAATGGAAAACCTCACACGTTATCTCAATGTTAAAATCAGATTATATGGTAACTATGTGACCAAGTGCTCTAACCTTAGGGAATAAACTATGGTAGGCAAGGCCAAGTATCTTAGTAAGGGTCATCTAAACAAGATTAGGCAAAATCCAAGGTAAAAGTATATGAGCTTGTTTAGATAATGTCTTGTTGTGTATACTTTATGTGATGTGTGAACCAAGGGTTTTTATAGGGTGTTGGTATTAATAGGCAAAGATTATTTTGAATTTTGATGCTTTCATGTGTTGAAAAGGATTCTAATGAGATATATATGCTTGCATAGTTTGTCAAGGTTTCTCGACACTATTTTTGTTATTTTTGGCTTATTTTTAGGTTTTCTTGAGTGTTTGGAAGTAAATATTTTCTTTTTGGAATTGAAATGTTGAAATTAAATAAATGACAAAACTGAAATTAAATGAAAATAGAACTTATTTTTACCATTTTTCAATTATTCATAATACATAAAAAGGAAAGAGAAAGAAACCTACATTATTATGCAAGGTGATGAATTTTTGTAGATTTATCTAGGTACAAACTAGGTTGCATTTTTTTATAGGAATTTTTTTTTTTTTTTTTTTCTTTTTTTTTTTTTTTTTTTTTTTTTTTTTTTTGTGGGGTAGATTAAGTATGCAACTAGGTATTCTAAATATGTAATCAACACAAAATTAAATTTAGGATAAAACAACAATATGACAACACTTTATCTCTTTGTTTTTAGTTTTTTTTGTCTACAGACAATATTTTCAAATGATTTGCTAAAGAGAGAAAAAGAATGAAAATTATAATTTTATGTTTTCAAAAGAGGAAAATAATGATTTTAATATACCAAGATAAACAATAATCAAATATATGCTATCTTTATTTGTATTACTAAGGTTGTCTAACTTTTTAAGATTGACGAATTGGTTGTTTGAAATGCAAGAAAATTATTTTGATTTTAGAAATTAAATACTATGTTGGCTAGAAATGTTTTGAAAAATCACTAAAATATTATTATGAATTGTTTTTCTAATAGATAAAAAGTAAATCTATTTGAATGCAAGCATAATCAAACTAATTACTATTTATTTTTGGTATCACAAACAATAAAAAGAAATAAATATCTCTCCCTATCAAATTTTCTCTTTTTTGAATAGAGAAACTAATATAATACAGTAACAACTACACTAATTTAATCTAAAAAATAAAAATAAAAAAAATCAAAAGAGACTCCAACTTGACCAAGGCATAAATTAGTTGAAATGCATGTCATATGTTTATAATACAATACTTAGTATTGTAGATTCTTTTATCCTTGTGTGAATTATAGAAACTCTATAACTAGAAGATGCAAACGCTATAGAAAAAGTGGAGAAGGAGAGGATACACAACCACAAATGGAGAGCAATCAAACTAAGGCTAGCCAATGCTTTGTTTTTCAAAGACTGAGTTGATGGATTAATAACACTTCTTTACCTATGGTAATGTAGTCAACATAAAAACTATAGAGGCTAGATCTTCAAGAAATTGTATTAAGATTGTGGCTACAAGAGATTCAAAATAAAAACTTATAATGGTAAATGTTATATCTAAAATTAGGCGAAAATGGCATGTTAATATAAAGAGTGAGATCTTGCATGAGGAAGTTTAATTGAGTTCAATAAGGAATTTAAATTGGGAATAACTAAAAATTACTAAAAAAGAAGAGGTAGTGAGTTGGGCTTGATTGGAGGTGAACATAAGGTGATAAAATTAGGAAATGTGAAACTAAGCATGCAAAAGACACCAAAACTAGAGTTGTGGGAATTAGTTTTAGAAGGAATACAAATTGTGATATAACTACTATGTTTGTAGGGGATAGTTATGCAACTACTACCCTAAAGAATAAAATAACCTCTCACTATTATGAACCAACCTTATATTCAAAATAAACCTGCCCTTATATTATGGGTTCATTAGGGTGGTTTAAACAATTGCATTGATGATCCCATCATAGATAAGGAAATTTTGTAACTCAAGAAGCTGTTTTTGTCACCAGAAAGGTTAAATCCATCATCAATGGGAGATTTTGAAGATAATACCAATGGAAGCTACAATGGCCACTAAAAGGGGGTTTTGGGGTGCCTAGGGGAGAGAGGAGGAATAATAGGGGAAGGGATGTTTATAAATTTTCTATTTGAGTGTAGTTAGGAGATTATTTCATCATCACTAGATTTGTTATGTCAAGCATATCACACCATGCAAAAATGAGGTGCATACAAAACCTTCCAATAATAATATCAAATAATTTCATGATATTTCGAAAAATGTATTTGGGAAAATAACATTAAACATTATTTTTGAACCCTATACATTACCTACTTTGTGCCATGTTATGTCAAATGATTTAAAATGTAATAATTTTTTTGGATGACCTTGACTACATGAAATATACGTACTTCAATTTAATATACATGTATGCTTAAAATTCAACCATAAAGGATTTATTTACACATGTCTAATGGATACTAAACCCTTTTAATCATCTAAAAGTGGCACTTGAGTGCTAAAAGTGCTACATGATACCACTCATCCCTAGCTTAGTCATAAACCCATATTAGGGCCTATTTTCACACTTATCCAACCTTTGTGTGGGCCACAAGCATCCCTAAAAGTATTCCTAGACTCTCATCTTTACATCCTAACCCTTAGTGCCTCAGGTTCTACCACTGGACACTAGCACCATAATATGAATAATAGTGTTCCATGGCACTAATGTCCCAATTTTGGCACTATTATATTTTTCCCTATATTTTCATCCAATGGATATCTTTCAAATCAAAGACCACTTAGGGTCAGCCTAGACCTCTTTTAAGACTTGCACAAGCACTAGAACAATATATATACATGAATTTTTTCCCTTTAACCACTAGATGGAAATTAGATGCAAATTACACATACAAATTAAAAACAAGTTGTGTACAATCAAGGTTATGAATCCATATTCTACCATACTTTTTCATACAACCATATATATCATTCTTAAGCTTAGATTACTTAGGTTTCTAGTCTCAAGCACATTCAAAAAACTCAAGCCAATATTCATACTAGATTCACTTACACTTCTACCAACGCTTAGATGGAGAGAACTAAACTGGTCCTTATCCCTCTTTGGAGTATTGGTATGTAAGCAACTCTCATCACAATAGGCTGTTGAAGATATCTAACCTACCCCACTAAAAACACACTTTAATACATATGTCAACTATATGCCAAAGTAACATGGAGTATTAAGGATTTCACATAAAATCAATCAAAATAGGTCATATATAGATATCCAAAACTCATATGCATAGGAATAGGCTTGCCATACCAAGACATAGGTGCACCTAAAAGCTTAAAATAGTTTTGCATAGAGGATACTACTACTAAAACAAGGACAATAGAACCACATAGTTATACTGTATAATTAGGTTGATATAATCTAAGAAGGGATTTGATGCATGGATCCTATCTATGATACTCAAATTAGGCTCTATCTCAGTTTTTAGCCTCTAAATCTCCCATTTAATTCACTTTCCAACTAAGTACTGATGTACATGCTTATATTATTTAATGTTATTTTTATAAAGGCGAAATTAAGTCAATTATATTAGAAATTAGTGGTTATATTTATTGTATATTTATACCCTTATTTAATATACTCATCCCCCTTAAAAACATGAGATTTATATACACCAAGTCCTAAATAGTTAAAAAATTTGGTGAACTTTACACACTTAGAACAATGTAACCTAAACCTAACCCTAAATAACCCTAGGGTTTATGTTTACAACATTCTAGAACCCACATTCAAATTTCAAATCCTTGTATTTTTTTATTTGTATTTCATAAAATTATGATATTAGTGATAGATGAAATTTATCACTTTTTTATACAAAATTTTCTAGCTTTGTTTGCATGCTTATTTCCTTTCATTTGGAATGAATTCAAAGATGACATAAAAACATATGTACATGATGTTATATATAGGTCAAAATGTATGTCATATTTCATTCTATCTATAGCATATTATTGTTGTCTTATGAAAAATTCAATTAAGAAACAAATCCTTACTTGCATAAAGGATCTATTATATAATATAACAACCATGTTCCAAGTTTTATTGTTATATCCTATGCATAGTAAACAATATCCTTCTTCTCCTCATATCCATGAGGGTGATAGCTACTTTACCTCTTGTTGGGTGAATATTTTGTCACCAGCTAACTGATGAGAAAAATAGGTCTCTTCAACCACAACATAAGGAGATTGGTCAGCCAGATGCACAGGGTTACTACATCAAAAGGGGACAAATCTCTCCTCTCATCAAGGGGAGGTTCCTTGTAAATATGTAATAACTATATACTATATATATAAGTAGAAAATAACATTCAAGGGTAGGATAAATCATCCATCTTTATTTTTTCAAAGATGATGTTAATAAATAGAGGAGAAAGTCCTGGTGAAAATGTTGAAGGAACTTCTCTTCTTTTAGAAGTGATATTGTAGGAAATAGTAAGAGTTCTTTGAGGTAGTGACAAGTAACTGGTAACCAAAGGTGTAGTAACCATCAGACTGAGATGTAGCACAAAGTCTCCACCTTGACTACTCAAGAGTGAGATATGAAGGACAATGAGGGCACAAAGTCATCCCAAGGACCTTTACATAGAAACAAAATATGAAGGATAATGAGGGCACAAAGTCATCCCAAGATCCTTTACACAAGAATAGATAGAAAACACACTAAAGGCAATTATGGGGGCATAAAGTCTCTCCATAGTTGGATTTAGGACACCTTCCTAGTTACTTTCACTAATTCTACTTATTTAATTAAATGGACAAAAAATGTATTAAGGAAATAGACATAATTATAATTTCCCCAATAACCAAGCTATTCCTGCACAAAGTCTAAAAAATCACTTGCTTTCTTATTCAAATAACAAAATATGATGAACAATCTGAGCTCAAAGTCTCAGTAATGCCTTTCAATTTGGGTAGAGTTTTGTTTCTGATAACAGAGAGAGATCTCTTAAAACAATAAGAGAGAGTCCAATATATAGTGCTCCAAGAAAGACGTGGGCACTTTGTTTCACAAATATGGCTTATGATGCATTCAATTCCTTTAATGTATTTTAAATTATGTCCATGGGCTATGCTATAATCGAGCATCAATTTTTAATATGGGCTACCTAATATGTTTCTTGATGTGTGCACAGCTATTCACTCTACTCAATGCAAAAAAATAGGCCATGCCATTGAATGTTCACACTCTCTGATGTCCACCTAGTGGACTACTTCACCTTTTAGAAACATATCCTATGGGTGGATATTTTTTATCTTTCTCCATCATTCCCCCTTTCCTTTTTATATTTCATCCTTTTTTGTATGATATGAGCTCTTAGGCTATCTCTTTGGCCAGTCACTAGATTTGTTCACAGGGTCTGTGCTTAAGTCTGCAAGGATAAATAGTTATTTCATTGCCACAAATTTGACGTCTTTGAGTCTGTCATCATTTGAAAGACAAAATGTAGTTGGTTTCCCTAAATTTAATAGTTGTGGGCCTATCATCCTCCTTATAAATTCCTTCATGTCTTTCCTACTTGCTCTGGCCACTTTTCACTGATCTCAATAGGTGACACATGGCATGTTCCACTATGAAATAGGTGAGGATACGTGGCAGCATCCACTTAACTTATAGAGGATTTGGGTGTCTTTTAAGAGTCTCATGGAAGATGATACATGGTGGCTTCTATTAAGCTTTAGAAACACTTTAGAAACATTTGGGACTCACTTGGATTCATGCAGATGTTGACACGTGGTGTGCTCTGTTTATCTTACAAGGGACACATGGTAAGTTCTACTACTTTGAGAATAAAATCATAATGTGTCTTAGTAGACAACACTTGGCAGCTTCCACTTGACTTTAGCAACTCACTTGAGGTCCACCATAATCCTTACTTAATATTGAAACAAAAAGAAGAAACTATGGAGGTTGACACTTGTTGGCTTCCGCTAAGCTTTTCAAGGGACATGTGGTGACTTTCACTAATTTTTAAAAAAACATATTGAAATATTCTACCATCACCACTTGGTGCCTTTCATAGAACTCTAAGAGAAGTTTATCAAAAGAATATTTACAGCTTATAAGAAACTCAAAACGTGGATGCAAACACTTGTCACGCTCCGTTGAGATTTTAGAAACAATATAGAAACATTAGGACTCATTTGGACTCATGTGAATGATGACATGTGGTGCATTCCACTCAAGTTTATCCACTCACCTAGGACCCACCATAGTCCTTACAACATAAAAGGAATAAGCTATGGATGTTTGCACTTGTCAGCTTTCACAGAGTTATAACGGGACACGAGGTGACTTCCATCATATTTAGAAGCAAATTATAATGGATCTCAGTAGATGACATTTGGTAGCTTCCACTAGAATTTGAGAGAAGCTTATAAAAATAATATTTGAAACTTATTAGAAACCTAAAACATAGATGCAGACACTTGTCACACTCCGTTGAGTTATAACGAGACATGTGGCACATTTTATTGCTTTGAAACTTACTAAAAACTGTGTCTTGGCAAATGACACTTGGCAACTTTCACTACTCTTTTAGGTTTGATCTTTCTCAGAGGGAACTTACTCTTTGGGGCCTTGAAATATGGTCTTTTGAACTTCTCGATAGAAAAAATGGCTAAGTGTTGAACCTATTTCTCTCTTGCAGAGTCCATAGAAACTAACCTGTTAAGTCCATAGAAATGAGTTTGCAAAATCTATAGAAATGAGCCTACAGAGTCCATAGTATCATGCCTATAGAGTTTTTAGTTTCATGCCTGTAGAGTCTCTAGTTTTCTAAAAAATCTTGAAAAATGAAGGAATTTGAATGCTCAGAACAAGTTTTAAAAAGGGAAGAGACAATTTTGGTCTTGCAAGGCCAAAATAGTTCATATGTTGTCCCAAAAATGAGTGACATTTTATGGGGATAACACCTCTAACAAATTCCATGCTATCTATCCTCCACAAGATGGCATAAATTATACTATTGTTACTAATGCCCATACTTAACCTATATGTGCCTCTACCTCTCCCCTACTGGTTGTTTACCTACATGTTCAATAAAAAATAACTAGGGTTTGCACATGTGAGAATATCAGAGATAAAATTATCATTATTATCAAGATAATATCATAATTATATAATCAAAACCAATTATTAAGTGAAAATTTCAAATTACTATTAAATCAAATTACATGTACAAAGTCTTCAGAATATGCTAGTGTTCATCATGTATATGCATCTACACCTAGAATTTTTTTTTTCTAACACTCTTTTATATCCAAATCATAAAGTACAAGATAAGTAATATAATTAAGATAAAGATGTTACATAATATGGGAATCAGGACACTCTGCCCTCACTTAACAATGCAAATATTATAATCAATAAAGATGAAAATTTATAAATTTTTAGAGATAGACTCTAGGAAAATCCCATGACAACATAAAGATTATACAAGCCATAATGGAATTAAAGAAGAAATCAAATAATGGTCAATATTATACTCCCCCAAATAAAAACATTGCTACACCTACTTTGGGGAAGACTCAACTTGTACAATAACCTATTTTAACTTGAAAACCTTCAATAGTAGCTACACCTCCTATGGCTAGTTCCTCCTCTCTAGATGTACACTCCATTATACACAAGATCCATTTTCTATAGGCTAAGGTGTTACATATTAAGTACGGAACTACTAGGCCATCACATGCCTTAGATTCTCATGTTATTTTACATACACCTTTGGCACATCACATAGGAGTAACTCCTTTTCCATACAGATTCATGGAACCTAAATTTACCTTGATGATGGTAAGTGTGGCCTACAACACCACCTACTAGCTTTCCATCAAGTATGTTTAGACTACATGTCCAATGATTGGATCCCTATTAAGTTGTTCCCATGTAGTCTAAAATAATATACCTTATATTAATTATTTGATATTTTGAATTAGTCTATCACAACATTCAATCCATTAGTAAGTATGTTTTTAGAAAATTTTTGAATTAACATCAGTGATAAGATCTCATATGCTCAAGTAACATAGCTATAGTAAAAATACAATGAGACTATTATAGAATATGTCTTATGATATAAAACTATATTGGAAAAGAAGGATATCCCCATGGTAGATTGAAATCTCTAAGACATATTCAAACATAGTTTATTACTATCATTACATGAAGATATCTTGTTCAAAGTGTTTTCAGCCTTCATAGATCTATGCCATACAGTGAAAGAAAGGGAATCAACCTTATCTATATGGGAACATTAAATTAAACAACTAGATCAGAATCAACTACTAGGAGTTATAATAAGCCTCCATAGAAAGTAAGGGCCACTAAAAATAATATTGATCCAAAGGCCACAGTTAACACAACTTTAGAGCCATCTCCTCACCTAGTTTTATCATCTCCTCTATGAAGAGTTTTCACTAACCTTCTAGAATCATCGACACGTGTTTTATAGTATCTCCCAGAATGCAATGTCATATCTCTCCCTCTCATCAAAGAGGTTGATATGACATGATATATTCTAAAGAGATATGATTTTAATACATTTGACAACTATCACAAGTCGCTAGGCCATACTACAAATACATGCATTAGATTGAAACATTAGATACATGATTTGATAGAGGCTAAAATCATTGGCATAGGAATACCTATAGAGGCGCCTAAATTAAAAAAGTGAAAGTGAAGGCATTGAAAATATTTTTGGATCTGTTTCCAAACCATATGGGTAATGAGAGATGTGGTACCTCATGTGTTCACTATATATATCATGCACATCCCTCACCATCATTTTATCACACTACTATAGAATATTCACACCCCATACACAATATCATTAGTGTGTATCCTAATATAGTACCAACTAGACCATAGCTACTAGTTACATTTAAAATCATATTTTCCATTAGTACACCATATACTTTTTTCGTCTGCCAGTATAGGTGAGGGTTACTCCTATAGTGTTACCACATATGCATTCTCTACCTAGAGACCATGATTAGATAAACCCCTGCATTATAGATATGTTACATATTTTAAAGGGCCTCCATCTACCCCTTTCTTTTTGAGATAAAATTTATTGAGTTCCTAGGGTTCCCAACATAAGGCACCCATTCTAGCTACAACATCTTCTCATAGATGGGTCCCTAAGATCCCTATAGTTCACAAGACACCCCAGATAGCTTAACAGATTCATAAAACCACTTCAAAGATAGTGTCAACTATAGATCACTCAATATAACATGTTCTAGGACCTGAATTACCTTTTCATGTATAACACATGATTATCTTTCCTTTATTTGACACAGGTCAAATTGATAGTGAGTCTTCCATGAGACTTATTAGTTAATATGTTCCTCCCTTATTTTACATAGTCACATTCACTCTTGCTTCTTGTATATAGTTTCAATTTCATGTTACTTGTATATAGCTTATATCAATAAATTACAAAAATAATATAATATTCCAAAACATAAAAACATTCAAATATTTACTCAAAAAATACAAATTATATATTATATGCTTTACCATGTTTATACTTCTTATATCTATTAGGTACTACATATGCTATCTATCTTAGTATAGTCCATTTTTATCATATATACATTACTTCACTTATTCTTGTCAAGTGTTCACATATACTTACGGGACCCAATACACTACATAGATCTATATTTGCTACTATTTACCCACTAGGGGCATATACATAGATATACAAGTTTCATATTTGATAAATTAAGCTATTTGGGGGAATCTTATACATAGTTTCAATTACTAGGTTACATCTATCTAAAATCTACATCATAGATTTAGCATTTTTTAATCTTGATATTGATCATCCTACACCTACTTAAATTTTTTATCGATTACTATTAATTTAGACCCAACTTATGTAGATCTCAGCTCTTATACATATTTTTACACATGTTCATTAATACTTTCATTTATAACTTTCCTAATTTAGACTTGATTATGTCTCTAAGATTATTCTATTATAGGGAATTTGAATATTCTATTACTCTATGGCTCTATGCCACTTTTTTGCATTGTATGTATGCCTTAAGTACTTGTGTGTGCCTTACTTATTATGTATACAGATATCTAAACATGTCCTTACATGTGGCTCTAATCCAACTTGTTTGTTGTATGTGTATGTGGACATTTAAAAATGTCCTTGCAAGTCTTACTTTCTCATATTTAGTGAGATGTGCCCATGTACCTTGTATTGTGTCCCTTTGGCCTACTTTATGTACCTCACATGTGTTGTATGTATGCTTTATTATATGTGTCATGAACATGGCACTTGTCTTATAATTATTACACACTCTAATTTTATATGCCATGCAAGACTTCATTCATCTTCCCTTCATACTTGGGTGCCATGATGGACATCATGCCCCATACCCCTAGGGATCTACTCAATTATTACTCATTTTTTTTTTCATAGACATTGTTATATCTATCTTTATAGCCTGGTGAATACTGGACCTAACATACATAAAAAATTACACACTTATGCTTAGATTATCTTATATTTTGATGTTATGTATGCACATTATATTAGTTTAATACATAGATATCATATATGCTTCATCTAACACACATTTCACATAGATTTTTATTTAAAATCTTGCATATATTCAAAACACCCCTCAAAATATGGGGCATAAACAAGGGTTTTTCATAGAGATAAAGCTATTTGGATGAACCTAAAATATAATTTTTAGCATACAAGATCAGAACACAAAAATCAAAGTGAAGAAAACATAGTGGGAAATAGTGACACAAAGATAAGTTATAGTTCACATAAATAAAAAAAGATAGACATTAACACTTGGATTGGGACACTAACAACCCATGGTGATATTGTCTAGTATCCTTAGTTTTATAAGATTATAGATTGTTCATAAAAGTATAGTAGGTATAATCTAAGTTTGTATAAGTTTAATTACAAATTATCAATTTTAGCTCAATTTAGCTAAGATTCATACCATTTTCCTCATATAGAGGGAATAATGCATACATTATCATTCCCATTTTATTTTAGATGCTCAGATATAAATTATTATAACTCATCTAGAATCTATTTGTTCATATATCAGATTTTGGGTCATGTGTGTGGCACATTGTTTCTATTTGATCATTTATACACTAGTTGATTAGATGGAATGACACAACCCATGTCATTACCTAAATTTTACACATTAGGCACCATGTTTTAGGCTAAACATTAGATTTATGGCTTACTCCATCTACAGTGGTTGGAATTCTCATGTGCCCTAGAACTACCTAATATTCCCATGTGTCCATAGAGCTAACATCCCTAGTTACACATCTCTAGTTACATCATGCAATTTTATTTTCAGATGCATCTAATACACAAGGGTAGGCATAGATGGAGTCATAGTCTACTTGAGTTCTTGAGCCACATACATAAGAGGGTTGAACACACCATCAATCCAATCTAAGATATTCATAAGTCATGATCCACTAAGTAGGGGTGGTAATGATGGAGTCAATATTAGATTGAGTTCCTGAACCATCCACAAATGGGGATTGAGAAATCCATCAACTCAATCTAATATATTCACTAATTGATCACTATCTACATGCAAACACATAGGTTATCACTAGGTATATGCATTGGTTCATGTACCTACTGAGATGTATTCATTATTTTCCTCTCTCTTAATTATTTACTCAAAGTTATCTCTTTACTAAATTTTATCTTTGCTTTGATATCTCTTAAGTAAGGACTAATCTATGCACATTTAATTTTCAAGACATGTAATGGAACATGCTTCACATACTCAAATCTAAACTCATGGGCTTTATCTCTTAGGTAAGTTAAAATATGCTTATTTTTCATTTGTTCTAGTCATTTCACTTTTTAGAATTTCTATAATAAAGAGGGGAAATGTAATCACCTAAAAATGACACTTGAGTGATAAGAGTGCTACTTGAGACCACCCATCATTAACTTAGCACTAGACCTATCTTAGGGACTAATTTCAAACTTATCAAACCTTCATATGGGCCACAAGATCAATAAACATCTATAAATAAATCCTAGACCCTCATCTTAACATCCTAGCCCTTAGTTCCTCAAGGTTTGCCACATAGACACTAGTGCCATAATAGGAAAAATAGCACCCCATGGCACTAATATCCTAGTTTTGGTGTTATTATATTTTTCCTTCATGTTTATACCAAAAAATATATTTTAAAATCAAAGACCACTTAGGGTTAGCCTAGACCACTTTTAATACTTGCATAAGAACCATAATAGTATATATACATGACTTTTAGTCCTCTAACCACTAGATGAAAATCAAATGAAAATTCCACATATAAACTTAGATAAAGTTGTGCACAATCAAGGTTATCAATCCTTATTTTTCCCTACTTCTACATATAACCATCTATAACATTATTAAACTCAAATTAATCAAGTTTCTAGTCTCAAGCACATTTAAAGCACTCAATCCGACATTCATACTAGATTCATTTGCACTTGTACCATCCTTTAGGTAGGGAGAATTACATCAGGATTGATCCCTCTTTAAAGTATTGGTATTTAGGCAACTCTCATCACATTGAGACATTGAAGATGTATATCCTACTCCACTAACAACACACTTTACTACTTATTTAAATTGGATGCCCTAGTAACATGGAGGACTAGGGTTTTCACATAAAAGCAATCAAAATAGGTCACATATATATCTAGAACTGATGCACATAGGAATAGGTTTGACAAACCCATGCATAGGTGTACTTAGAAGCTTATAACCATTTTCCCCATAGGACACTACTACTAAAATAGGGACACTATCACCACATGGTGCTATTGTCCAATTAGGGTGCTACTATCTAGGAATGATTTTAACACCTAGATCTTGTTTGTAACACTCAAATCATCCTCTATCTCAATCTATAGCCTCTAGATATCCTATTTCAGTTATTTTCTAATAAAGTACTTGTTTACATTATTTATTATTATTTTTAAAAATGTAAAATTAATTAAATTATATTATAGATCAATGGCTGTATTTATTTCATATTTATACACTAATTTACTATACTTAACTCCATTAGCATCATAGAATTTATATTCACTAAGTCCTAAACAATTAAAACACCTCTTTAAACATTGTTCCATAATCCAACAAATGAATAATCATATGCCACAACCTTAGAAACCTAATTTTGGTGCTTGATATTTTCTCAAATATGGATACAAAGGACAAGGTTTGGGAAAACTTGTGCAAGGTATATCTCAACCTATGTCTCCTAAAAATGACATAAATTAATAAAACTTGGGTTTTTTAGATAAATTTATAAACCATAAACAATTTACTCATACCACACCTTGTTTGCAAAAGTCTAAATCTAAATATATGCATATTTTCACAACATATCTTCATTTAGTTCACCCTCATTTGATTGATGAAACTGCTTCACCAAAAACTTTGGCATTTGATGAATTTTCAAATGATGAGTCATTATTAGAATACATAGGGGCATACAAGGATCTCTCTTCCTTATATCATAAGAATAGGTTTCCTCATGCCACATATATTTATACTTATTTTGGTAAGAATGATGATACTAAGGTCTAACATGATATACACAATACTATTCATATAATACCATTTATTGTAGTGTGGTGTATGTTTCTAAATGAATAAATAATATAATTTAAATATGGAATAGATAAATACCCTTGATATGTATTGCTTTCAACAATGATGTATGATGATAAAAAAAGGCCTATCAACATCTTACATGATTACTTAGAAATATTTATTTTAGCATACTTAATTACAACTAGGATTATCCCATCGATAGTAATACACAATATATTATTGATCCCAATGCAAATCCCATTAAGTAAAACATTCATAAAATGAATCCTAAAGTGGTGTTTCTAGTCCAAAAAGAGATTCAAATAATGTTAGATGTTGGATTCATAAGAGCCATTTCACATTCTAATTGGGTATATAACATTGTCCCTATTACCAAACCTAATGGTAAATTTTGATGTTGTTGTGGTCTATGTTTATAAATGAATAAATAATAGAATTTAAATATGGAATAGATAAATACCCTTGATATGTATTGCTTTCAACAATGATATAGGTATGGAATAGATAAATACCCTTGATATGTATTTCTTTCAACAATGATGTAGGATGATAAAAGCAAGGCCTATCAGTATCCTGCATGATTACTTAAAACTATTTATTTTAGCTTACTTATTTATGCCTAGGATTGACCCATAGATAGTGATGCACAATATATTATTGATCCCAATGCAAAGACTATTATGTAAAACATTCATAAACTACATCCTAAGTGGTGTTGCTAGTATAAAAAGAGATTGAAAAAATGTTAGATGTTGGATTCATAAGATCCATTTCACATTCCAATTGGGTATATAACATTATTATTGTTACCAAACCTAATGGTAAAATTTGATGTTGTTTCATTCTATGTTTCTAAATGAATAAATAATAGAATTTAAATATGTAATAGATAAAAACCCTTGATATGTATTTCTTTCAACAATGATGTAGGATGATAAAAGCAAGGCCTATCAACATCCTACATGATTACTTATGACTATTTATTTTAGCTTACTTAATTACACCTGAGATTAACCCATCGATAGTGATGCAAAATAAATTATTGATCCCAATGTAAAGCCTATTAAGTAAAACATTTGTATAATGCATCCTATAGTGGTGTTGTTAGTCCAAAAAGAGATTTAAAAAATGTTAGATGTTGGATTCATAAGAGCCATTTCACATTCTAATTGGGTATATAACATTTTTCTTGCTACCAAACCTAATGGTAAAATTTGATGTTGCACTGATTATCATGATTCAAACAAGGTTTATCCAAAATGTAACTTTCTATTACCTAATATCGACATGTTTAATGATTATATAGCTAGATGTGAGAATTTCATTTATGAATGGTTTTATAGGATACAACCAAATTAAAATTAACCCAATATATCAAGAAAAGACAAAATTTATCATTCCATGGGGAATATTTCATCATACATCATGCCTTTTAGACTTAAAAATTCTATACCAACCTATCAGAGGGCCATGACTCATATATTTCATGATTTTATTCACAAAACTATTGATGATTATGTCAATGATTTAATTTATAAATCCAAGCACCATAAATACCATGCTCATGATTTACGATTGATATTTGAATGTTTTTACAAGTTCAATGTATATTAAAATCTAAAAATACATGTTTTTAAAGTGTCTTCCAAAAGCTCGATGGGTAGATAATTTCTTAGTGAGGCATTGAGGTTGGTCCTAAAAATGTAAAATTTATTGTTGAGATGCCAACACCAACTAATCTAAAGTAGCTATTATGTTTATAAGGTAGAAATTAGGGTATCTAACACTTTATCACTTAGATAATAAACCAATCCATTCATGTGTTTTATAAAAAAGGACACCAAATTTATATGGGATAATATTAGTCAACAAAGATTTGATAAAATCAAAGAATATTTAGTAATACCATCAGAATTCATGCCTCATATCCTAGATAGTTCATTAATTATCTATATTTTAGATACTCTTTAGGCCCTTAGAGACCTATTAGTAGAATATGATGATAATCATAAAGAGTGGAAAATATATTACATCAGTCATCAATTGGTTGATTATGAAGGGAAATATACAACAATGGAAAAATTATGTTTCGCCTTGGTTTTTGCTAGATAAAAACTAGGACACTATTTGATCAAGAATGAGTTCATGTGATATTTAAATAAGATCCATTAAATTTATTTATGAAAAAAAAAAAAACACATCACTAGCCATATCTCAAAATGGATTATGTGACTCATAGAGTGTGATCTCAAATTTATGTCCCAAAATTTGATAAAAGGTTAAGTTGTAGTCATCCAATTGGAAACCACTCAATTATATGATCTTTTTCCAATTACCAATGCTCTCCATGATGAATTCAAGGCATATAATATATCTTCAAATACATGGATAATGTTTTTAAATAGACTAAAATGTAGAACAAGAGTGGGTGATGGTATTATATTATACACTCTTGAGGTCAAATACATACCTTTATCTTACGTATTATACTTTTCTCACACTAATATTATTGAAGAATATGATGCCTTGATAATAAGATTATTAATAGGACAAAAGGTTCATATCAAGGACATTGAGGTCTTTGGTGATTCTTAGTTTATCATTAATCAAGTTATCAATCGTTACTAAACAAATAAGAAAAACTTATACCATATATTTAAATGGTGGATAGACTAAAGTAAATATTTGATACAAGTTCTATTAAAAGTATCTCCCATAAAGGTAACCACCATGCAGATGTAATGGATAGTTCACCATCCTTGATTACCTTTGATATCAATGATGATAATATAAAATTTACCACATGTGAGTTACAAGCACCTTCCATTTATTATAACAAAATTAATGCCTTAGCCATTCTTTCTATTACTCATAGTTCTATGAACATAGAATGGTACAATGATATTTATAATTATTTTACTGAGCTTATATAACAAACCACTTAACATGGAATGATAAACATAAATTATAACATGAATAACTTTTCCATATTATTATTGGGAATTATTTATTCAAATGGGGTATTGATGAACACCTTATTCAATGTTTAAACACAGATGAAGAACATACTACATTGTTAGAAATTAAAAATAGTTAGTGTGGTAGATATTGTAGTGGCAAGGCCATGTCCCAAAAAATCTTACATCAAGGTTATTATTGTCCTACCATCAAAAAATAATGTATTGAACATGCCAAATTATGTTTATAATGCTAAAAATACATAAATTTAAACCATGCACCATCTCATGAGTTATATCCAATTGTCTCACCATGGGCTTTTTCTTTATGGGGATTTTATTTGATTGAAATGATTAATCTAGTGTTTGTTGGTGGACATAATTTCATAATCATAGCTGGTGGACATATGTAAGTTTTTGATGACCAATATTATTTCTCATTTTGGCATAGCTTCATATTTTATTTTTGACAATGGATCATTATTTAAAAATAAGATATTTAAATAATTTTTCAATAAATATAAAATAAAACATACCTTTTATACACCTTAATATCCACATGTAAATGGACAGGTAGAAACAACAAATAAAAACATTATCAAAATACTTGGAAAAATAGTTGAATAATATAGCTTAGATTGACACAAGCAGATGGTTCATGCTTTATGGGCATGCAAAACTAGTGTCCGCACACCTACACAAGTTACACCTTATTCTTTGGTTTATGTTATAGAGGTAGTGTTAGCAATTGAACTTGAGATACCTTCCCTTTATGTCTCTCTTAAAGATATTATAAAAAATAATTAATAACATGAAAAGAGTATGCATAAATTAGAACAATTAAGTAAAAAATGCTAAAAAGATGTTGAACACTTATAGGTTTATCATGATCATGCTAAAAATACATATAACAAAAATGTTCAGCCATGTGACTTTGTTATGGGTGACCTGGTATTCAAATAAAATCAAAAGAACACCAATGTTTAAAAAAACAAGAAGGAAAACCTCCCAAAATTCTAATCAACATCGTGCACTTGTGTAAATATATCTCTTGAGATATTCCAAAAATACCAAAAAAAACAAAAATCCAAAAATATGTTTAACATTTGTATATCATATTAGCTCATTGGCATACATGTTGTTAGTTCCATGTTAGTGGATAACATATCATTTATTTTTATATACATATGTGTTTCATGCATATTTTTATTGTGATCTAGGCATACACAAATATGTGATCTATGCACTTTTAGATGTCAAGATTTCCCTCTACTCATGTCACCGTGACATTGGGGGCATCCACCTCTATGTCATGATACATCCATGTTATATCATTGTATGGTCATTTTACATTATAATGTTTGATCCTATGTCCTTAAGCATGATTTTATCCATGATTATATATTTCATGATGTAATTAATATGTTATGTACTTAACATTTTTTCTAACACATATATCTAGGGACTAGTATGCTATGTTTATGATGGTTGATTTTGATTTCATGTATGCACTTCCTTGAGTGTCTTGCCTTGATATTATATTGATTATTTGAGTATTTGAATATCCTCCATTTTTTTATGGCCCATGTGATTTTGATTTCCTCTTTGACATTTAAATATGTCATTACTTGTTGTTATTTAATATTTTAAAATACCATTTCTTGATTTGTGGACATTTAACTAAGTCTTGTCCCTTTGATTATGTATCATTATTCACAATCTCCTTTGACCTTTTTCTCTTAATTTATTTTTGGAGTGATCTTGTGTGTGTACTTTATTGCTTGTTGAGATTTATATATATATATATATATATATATATATATATATATACATACATATATATATATATATATACATATATATATATACATATACATATATATATACATATATATATATATACATATATACATATATATATATATATATATATATATACATATATACATATATATACATATATACATATATATACATATACATATATATACATATACATATATATACATATACATATATATACATATATATACATATATATATATATACATATATATATATATATATGTATATATATGTATATATATGTATATGTATATATATGTATATATATGTATATATATGTATATGTATATATATGTATATATATATATATGTATATGTATATATATGTATATATATGTATATATATATGTGTATATATACATATATATATATGTATATATATATACATGTATATATATATATATATATACATGTATATATATATATATATATGTATATATACATGTATATACATGTATATATATATATATATATATATATATATATATATATATATATATATATATGTTGACATGATCTACGTCATGAATAATAGGACTTGGTGTGTTCACATTTTTCATGATTTAATGATATATCTACTTAGTCATGTTCCTTCTATAAGCTACATGATACATTCAAAATTTGCATGGATATTTTATCCTTTTGAGGTAAGGTAACTACAATTTTCTACTTGCCCTCACCTCAAAATGGGGGAATATCAGTGGAGGAATGCCATAAAGGCATGACCTCTATAGTTACTTCACATATTAATATTATAGTTGGGGCATGTTTTGGAAACATGTTATCTAGAATTATTTGAAAGAAATAAATAAGTGTACATATATTTAGAATAAGCTTGATAAACAAAGCATTACACATAGATCAAATATACATAGAGATAATATTTATCATGGGGAAAACACTATGAGGTAAAAAACCCCACCAAAAGTGATTTTCATATATAAAGAAACAATTTTACCCCAATATAGCTTCTCTTCTCACTCTTATCCAAAATAACCTTCACAAAACTCAAGTAGATTCCTATGAATATGAATATATTAACCAATAAGGATAAACCCTATTTTATAGTAAATTTTGAAGGGAGGTGACCATTATGAATAATAGGTCCAACCATCTCAAAGGGTCATTAAATAAAATATTAGTAACTATTAAATAATTATAGTAAAATTATTTATTTTCATGAGGTTTTCACATCATGTTAATAAATAATATATTATTATTTAATAAAACACCTAATATAGACTAAGGGTTAAATAATCACCACGTAGTCATTAAATGCTCTAACACTCTCCCTTAATGATAAGTGAGGATAAAATCCATAGCCACCATAAAATAATTATACTATGTCCAAAATTTAAGAATTTTAAAAATTTCATCATGCCAAAATTCACATTTTGAAACAAAAGGAATTATAATCCATAAACTACTCAAAAGTAAGTTTAGGCTAACATGATTGTGAGATTACATCTCACTATTTCTCATGAAAAATCACTAAACACATTTGGAGCCTTTTATAACATAAGGGCCTCCATTACATGTTATGTGTTTAAATGTATTGAATTACAAAAGTAAAACTTCCACATGAAGTTTACTTAAATCACATAAATTTCATAAAAAGTTTACAATTCTTTAAAATGAGAAGAATTATAAAGAAAGAGAAGAAACACATGGCCATTAGGAAGTGTTATCACTTTGGACTTCACCTTGTTTGAAGATGTGAAAAGCACACCTTCTCTCCAGCTAATATAATTGGATCTTCTCAGACTGTGGGTGAATTTGAATTAAGAATAGTATTCAGAGAGAGCTAGTTCCGTTAAGATTTATTTGTAAAACTAATCTAATTTATTTTTTGGGATGAAAAGGGGAAGAAAGAAGCTAAAAAGGGAAAATCTACCTATTTTGGTGATGTACCTAAATGTTTTTTTATCCTAGAAATTCTATTTAAATTAAGGCACACATATAAATCAATAGGAAGTCTTCAAATTGTACCTAAACATTAGTATTTCAAAAGAAGGATTGAGAGCATTTTGGATTGCAAAATTATATTCCTATATTTTCAAATGACCTATAGAGGGTTATATTTTCATAGTAGGTGTGGAAAGGACATAAAAAATGGGACATAGATCTCACCTGTATGCTGGTACATAGTTAAAACACACTCTAATCTGATATCAAACTGATATGAAAAATATCTTCTTTAATTGATAAATGGTGTCAATTAAAATTTATGCTCTACCTTCAAGAATTATAAAAAATGGCTTGAAAAAACCAATATATATTTCTAAAACCTAACTTCTAACCAATGTGTCATTGAAAGGGAAGAAGGATTAGTCTTGGTTAGTTAACCAAACACTAACTCCTTTTAAAATATTCAATCCACTCTTTAAAATATCTTCAAACTCCCCAAAATATGCATGGTCTTCAATCTTGGCATAGAAAGGAGGTGGTGGGCCCATGTAGACAATTAAATCTCCCTTTACATGAAATTATATACCAAAATCAAAAAATTAACTCCACTTGAAGTGTTTGAAAATCTTGAATCACATGTTAACCAAGGATAGATACATAAACATATCAATTAGTCAATTGAAGTGTAAGACTAGTCAAATCCAAGATAGACCTCACTTTCATGAAAAGAGACTTTTGAAGGACTAAAATTGCATTATATATTCATGTACTAATAGTTATGAAGTGTTGAAATTTAATTTGAACTCGACATCCAATTCAACACCAATCTCAAACTTGACCATTTGACCAACTAGACCTATTAGACTAAATAGGCCTAAAAGTTAATTTGTGCACTTAGACACCAATAAACCTAAAAAAAGAATACAATAAACCTTAAAAAATAATTAATTAGACTTGGAACAACTTTTATCATAATTAGATAGGTGATTTTGATGAGAAAACTCTTGCTATTCAGTTAATAGGGTTGACTAGGCCTATTTCACTCCATTTTCAAACAAACTAGCCATTTTGATTGAGTTGGTAGGGACACTTAAAGGATTGTTTATAATCAAATTAAGATTTTATGATGAATAAAAAGTCTTAATATTTCCATTTATTATATTTCATTGAATTGCTCTGTATTTCATTTTACATGCTTTTTCCACAAAACATATGATTTATGCCCTCATCCATACAAATCCATACATAAAATTTTAATATAAGTAATAATATATAATTTTTATTGAAATTTGAAAGGTTTAAGGTTTATATATGATGATTTGATAGAAATAAAACCCATTTTTTGTATAACTAGTTATTTAGGGGACTAAGAGGGTTTTGAAGCTAAAATTTCAAACTGATGATTCATGAGGTACAAACATATAAATAAAAAAATATTTAAATTTATATATATATATAACATTTACCCCCTTTACATCCCTAAAAATATTGGTTTCCCATGTAAAATTTATGAAAAGTTAACATGCAAAGGAAATTTGCTTGTAGGGCTTAACTTGTATTTTGGGTTGTCTACGATCTTAATGATTGTTAATAAAGAAAAGACACTAAAATTATCTCAATTTTTCATTAATTATAATTACATATGGGTCCTAAAAACATAATAATAACATTTTTCCAAACTCCACATGTGGTGAAAGATACAAGCATTTGAACATGAGGCTTGAAAGGGTGTTTAGAATTGTAAAAAGTGAAAATCTTCAACAAGATGAGAATTACTCTTCCCTTACTTCCTAAATCCCTCAAAAATAATAATGGTGGTGTTACCATTCTATAAAAACACTTTGGAAGCATATTTTGATTAAAAAGTCAAAAAACCCCTTTTGGCCTATATGCCTATTTGCTTGCATGAGCATGTATGAGCATGGTTTACATGAAATATGGATTTTTGACACTATTAAAATGTATAATTATGATTTTGAAACACATCACATGATTTTGAAACTTTTATCTAGGCTTAGAAGCCTCTGTAGCACTCTAGAACAATGTCTACTCCAATGGTGACCTCAAACAAACATGTTGAGGACTATTATAAAACAACAAGTATCTGAACTCATCAAATGACCATGATATATTTTTAGATGGTTATAAAACTCTTTATTACCTTTATTACAAAATTTTAAAGTCAAAATTCCATTTGCATCTCCCAAAATATTCAAATTTTCCTCAAATTTGACCCCTATGCATGGACTATCTGCAAAATTGATTGAGTTTTCATTTTTTGAAGGTGATTTCATGGTTTTTATTTTATTTTATAAATCTTAAAATCATATAAAATTTCAGATTAGTCCCTTAAATATTTTGAAAACATCCTCTACCCTATTTCAAGCATGCTTTGACCTCCAAACAAGGCATTTTTAGGCTTCAAATGACTATGTTTGAACTATTGTCAATGTGCATTGATCAGGTTTGAAAAATATTAGAGGTCAATCCATATTCAAAATGTGATTTAAGACCATTTATTCTGAAAATATCTCCTCACACATCCTTTTTATGGTAATTTCATTAGTTTCAAGTTTTTTAGGCCTTAAACTAGGTATTTTCCATACAACGGCCTATGGAATGTGCCTAGGCACTATATTTGACCTTTGATTAGGTGTTTTAGAGTCCTATTATGATGGCCTAATGATCATAATCACCATTTTCCACCTAAAACAAGGAATTTAGGATCCCAAATCCACTTGCATTCTTTTGTTGGTTGTATCAACATGGAGGCATCTTGCCCTTAAGTGGTTGTAAGTATGGTTTGATGGTTTATATGACTATAGTCTCCTATATGAATTCTATACTAGCATGGTTTTACTTGATGGAGTATAATTCTCTTGTTCATTTTTTTTGTTGGTCTTCCAATATCAACCATGTTTTTCTTACTTTGTTGATCAAAACCTACTATCTGAAGCTCTTCAAAGTCTAAATTATATACAAAAATGCTTCCCTCTAAGGCAAAATTTTGTGGGTGTCATTTATGATGAATGAAGGTGATATTTTATTGGGTTTTGTATCTTTGTCCTTAAAATTATATTCTTGATATGAAATCATTTTTGAAATTACCTTAAAATTTTTCATTGCAAACCCCATCTTCCATACCAACCTGTAGGATGCTTTGACTGCATACTTGAGATGACTGTAAGTATGATCATTAGGCTTGTAAGATGTTTTGATTTTTTATTCCATTAGATAAAATTAAAACCCTATATGTCCTATATTATTTTTCTATTGAAATGTAACCCTCCTACATTCAAAACCTTTTGCTAAAATTTCAAAACCCTCTACTAAATAGTTCAAAGAAATAATTCCTTCATAGGCTATAGGTGATACTGTAAGAGCTAGTTATAGATGCTTGATTTTTTGATAAAACACCCTATATCTTCCTTTTTGATATTTTACCTCATCTAGGTCATTTCATGTTTCATGAATCCTTTTTCACCAAAGGTATTAACCATATCCTTCCTTGAAATAGACCCTCCATTGACTATACTTGACTATCTTGACTATCTTGTATGAACAAAGAATAGGGCTGAAAGCATGGTATTTCCCTCAAATTAAAACTTCAATATCATTAACATGTTCTCACTCCTTTTAAACATCCTACAAAATTTCAACCCCTATATCAAAAATATCCTATCATGATCAATGGTTTACTCCTTTATCCACTGACTAACATGGTTGCGGGGTACTATTATACAAATAATAGAGTGTAGGTCCTATTTATTCAAATTTAAACTCTTTTACATTGAAAATTCATGATAAATATAACCTTCATGCTTAATTTTTTCCTTGAAACCTTGAGATATTTCTTCATGGAAAAGTCCTCTTATTTCTAGATAGGCCTTGAAATGGTCACAACAAAAGCTTGTAAGGTTCACTAGGACTACCTATAGGTCTTTATCATTGTACATGACATCATGAATTAACTCTTTCCATATCAAATTATTATAATATCTCACACAAAAAACTATTTTCATAGTGAGACAATACCTCTTAACCCACACTCAAGCATGATTAACACTATATTCTCCCTTTGAGGGCAGTATGTGTGTTTCTAGTGTTGGTTGTAGTTAGCCTTTTCCTCAAGTTAGGCTTGTTTGAAGTTTGAAAAGCTTATTATTCCATCTGATTTGTGTAGAATAAAACTTATAATGATCACCTATTTTCTCACTAATTTACACCCACTTATTGAAGATTCAAAGAGTATAACTTATAACCAAAGACCTCCCTACAAGTTATAGGCCTGTAGGTGCTTTTTAAGGCTATAAGTGAGATCCATAAGAATTATGAATTTGAGGATTCTAAGACACATGAATTTTAAAATTTAAAAGTCTCTTAGGACTACCTTTCTATGACATTCCAAAACCTTTTTCAAACACCCTTTGAAAACAATCCATCTCCCTTTAAAGCATGACTGTGTGTATATCTAACCTGTGTATATAAATGACTAGGTGTAGCTTTAAGGAAGGTTCAAAAACTATGATTTGTTTCTTGACATCCTCCATTATTTCAATAAGTAAGGTCATTTCATATATACCATATTAAATACCTTTTCCTCTTTTATAATCATTTATTTTGCTCATGCTGATGTCTTGGCTAGATATTAGGCCTGTGAACCTCTATATTAGCTGTTATGAAGATTTATGGTCTATCCTACATTATCATGCCTAGGATGATGACTTTTTCAACCTTTTTTCTCTTATGTGAGTGATCTCTGATTATGTATAGGCCTTTAGGTATCTCTCATTTTCTTTATCTTCATTGCAACATCAAACACCTTGATTATGCTCTATTGTTGTAGGTCACTTTATGATTGTATGTAACCTTGATTGGGCTCTAAACACTCTTTATCATACTCATAGTGTTATTTGATCTAAATTTGGATTCTTAAGGTGATATCATGGAATGGAGGTGGGGTTTTAGGGGTGATTGAAGTATAAATACATTAATAATTATGGATGAAACTCATGAAATAAGGTGAAAAGACACAAAACATAGTGATAAAGGAAAACATGACTTGTGGTATGGGGAGGATGAGATGGAGGTGGGAAAGGAGCATGGAGGAGCATGACAAGACCAAAATAAGGAGTAAAAAGAAAACATGGGCACTAAATAATCACAAAACATGAGTTTGGAGGCCATTAGAATAGTTCAAAGAGGTGTATTTGAAACACAGTTTTCTAAAAAAACCTTAAAATTTGCAAAAAAAAACTTTAATATATGTTAAACTGGGTCCATTGAGACACCTTGAGAGCATGGAAATAGGCATTATTTGACATGAAAAAATAACAAAATATAATTATTAATCTTGGAAACCATGAAAACTTTATGTAAACCCTAAAAAACACAAATTTATTTAAAATTTGAATCTAACTTCCCCCTCAAGGACTATACAATCCACCTTTAAATCTCAATTATATTGTAGATTGAATGACTGAGTTTGTGACCTATATTTGACCTTAAATTGGATCAATAATAGATTAAGGAGGCCATATAAATGTATAACATGTCATAAATATTCTAGAACAAGTTGAATTTCTATGAAACTCTACCTAGGTGAGGAGAAATTGAAGAAAAATGGTTTCCTTCTTGGTTGCAAGGAAACATAATTTAAAATAATTTAAAATAAATGGTTTATGATCTTGGAGAATATAATTGAGTATAAAACTGGACCATAAGGAATCCTTTTTAGTATACTTTCTTCACCCCAAAATTGAGAGCTATAACCTTCTTCAATAGTCCGTACCACTGCCAAACTAACAGGCAAGTCTATTGGTGCCAACAAGCAAAGTACCAAGAGAGGACCAGTTTTGGCCCTATATGGACATTAATTTCCTTTGAAATTCTATGGAAGCTTGTATATTCCCTAAAAATGATAACCCATGCCTTGGATGTATGGAATCCATATGGAATCTATACTATTTCTTGTAAATGAGAGAAAATAAGCCTTTTCTTACCTTATAATAAGAAATCAAAAATTCCACCACTTGAAATAGAAGGATTTACAAGTATAACATGCCATTACATGAAAAAAAATCAAATTTTGACGTTTTTCATGTTTAAATATTTCAAATTTGTCATGTGTTAGGGGAAAAGGGATTTTTGGGCTTAAAAGGACATCAATGACCCTTTTAAAGTTTGAAATTTTAGACTTAAGCTATTTTCACATTTTAAAACATATTCAAAGCTCTTTTGAGATGATAATGACCTATTTTAATCTATTTTTGACATTTTTTTTCAAAAATTTATGTTTTTAGGCTACAATTCTTTGATTTGACTAGATACAAAGGGCTATGGACTGGATTTAGGAAATTTTTGAATGATAGGGGTCATAATTTGATCTTTACATGTCAAATTAGTAAAATTTTAGTGACATTTGAGGATTGACCAGCCTGTTGGTAAAAAAACTCAAAAAATTAGGCTATAATAGACTCAAATAACATTGATTTTTGAGGATCTTTTACAGACAAAGACAAAAACAAACATGTGCACTTAGAGGAAAGAACAACAAAAACTAGAAAAGAGAAAACAACTACTAAAAGCATGTGTGGATATGCACTTAGAGAAAACAACAAAAGGTAGTCTATTATCTACAAGCTAACCTCTAACTTGCTAGTCCTCTTGGATCAAATAGAAAGCTATTTGAGGCACCCTGGAACTTTGAAATGTATTTTCTTCTTTTTGACATCTCTCTTCTATAAATGGGAGAACTTATATGTTCATGTGTTCTAGATGATGCAACTAGGCCTCCAATTTCCATTCTTATGTGCAAGGATTGAAGATATGGATCTAAGATCCAATCATATTCCTCCCATATTCTTCTTTCTTGAATCAAGAATGTTAAATCTACCTCATTCATAGGTTGATTATGATTTGACACATTTTCATTCAATGATTGTATTGGCAATTTAGTGGGTATACATGTATTGATGTCTTCATTCGGCTCTATTTGAGGTGGTATAAGTACTTTGTCAAAGTCTTCAAATTCTTGATAGGTATTCAAACTTGGATGTAATTTTTTAATTTCTTCTTGATGAATAGTTGAAATAGTACTAATTATAGAACATTCTTCAATCTCCATATGAGGTGGAGATGGACCATCAAATCTTGTACAAAAAATCTCCTAGTCATCCCAAAAGGCTTCTTCATCATGATCAATGGAAAAGACATGAAATTCATTAGTATTATTACCATTTGAAACATTTTGATCACATATTTATACCTTTTGGATGGATTCAAATAAAGATTCTTGATTTACTGCACTTGTCTCATCTTAATCTTCTATAAAGAATGGCATCTCATCTATCCACTCAAGTTCTAGCTCATATTGCTTTGGGATATCCAGAATAACATTGATTTATTGAAGCTCCAAAACATTGATTGAATCCTAAGATAAATCATCAACCTATTATTCTATCTCATCATCAAAATCTTCCATCTTAAGCTCTTTAATTTTGCTCATGAAATCATGGTATAGTTGATGTCAGTGATCATCTTATTTAAGAGTATTCTCCATCTCACCAATGGCTCTATGAGATTTGTATTCATGGATACCTTCTAAAGAAGTAATTGCTTATTATTCATCTATAGAAGCTACTATAAGCTCTTGAAAAGCCTCTTGTAAATCCTCTTCTTTGGCATCATGAAATACTAAATCATGTTTGTCCCTGCTACATGGTGTCCTAACTATGATTTATTCTTCTTGATCACTCAAGTCACCTTTATTTTTTATCTCTTTGGCTGAATCCTCTTCATGTGCCTCACAAAGAAGAGGTTCTTGCTCCAAAAGTGGCATGGTAGATCCATAAAAGTATTCAATAATATGAGAAATATCTACAAAAGTTACCATAGATACTTGATTTTGCTCATGAGATTGTTCTTCTTGGATCACCTTCACCTCATCTCTTTGCTACACATTTTCTTGAATGAATTTCCATGAAGGAAAGGTCTTTGGATTTTAATGAGGAAGGGATGAAGTCTGAATGATATTTTTCTTGAATTCAGAACCTTGAATGATGCTTGATTATTCCTCTTTCTTGCTTGACTCCATGATTTGGTTCTAAGATGGAAAAGATAAAGGATCTTTGTTGACTTTTTGATTTTGGCTCTCCTCTTATTTCCTTGTCTTCAGTTACAAATCTTGATTTGATTATCAATATTCTCTTAGAATATCTTCTCTTTAATGTGGTCAGTTGTTTCATGAAGATAAAAAATAAAAGAATACTCTTAAAGGAGGATGTAGTCTTAGATCTCAATAGTAGGTTGTCCCATAACAATCTCTTCATTTCTTTGACAATTCTCTTGGATTGATATCCAAGAATGGAAGGCCTGAAAAACATTTGAAGAACTTGGAAAACTCAAATGGGCACTTGGAATGGTCTCCTAAGGAGGAATGGATGGAATATAAGAAGAGTGAGGTTGAACCTATTGTTCCTTGAGGCCTTTTAGTTTATCCTCAATAGTTTGAATGTAATGACCTACATCTATCATCTCACAGTGAGATGGTTCTAATTGGCTCTCTCAATAGGTTCCCATTACTCTTTAGTTTTTTGTAATGACTCTCTTAGATGATGAATCTGGTGAGTATGGGTATCTTGACCATAACAAATCTATGAATTTAACTCTAGTGCATGCTTGTCAAGGCTCACTAGAGTTTGTTTAAGTGCTGATATGGATTGGGTAGATGCAAAATGGCCATGATAATACTAGTAAAGGTCAATACTATGATGGATTAGCTATTCATATGAAGGATCTAGGTAGTACTCCTACATATATCCCTGATATAGATCTTTAAACTTATGGTGAGGATCATAGTGTGGCTACTCATACTGATCATAGTGAGGATAATGTGTATCCATACTAAAACAAGCCATTGGAGACCATTAGTAAGCCAAATGCTAAAATCAATCAATATTTTAAATGATACCTAATATTCTAAACTAGCTTTGAGTTTCTGAAAGTTACATAGATATTCGAAATACCTACAAAGGCTTGTGTGTAGAATGATGCCCCACCGGATGTGCCTGAAACTATTATCAATTTGGAGTGAACCCTATTTTAAGATGTGAAAAGAAAAATTTCTCTATATCTAATACAATTGGATCTTCTCAGAGTGTAGGTGACTTTGAATTGAGAAGAACCTTCAAAGAGGTTTGGTTCCCATAAGATTTATCTCTAAAAATAATATACTTTGATTTTTAGGATGAAAAGGGAAAATATACTTATTTTGGTGATGCCCCTAAATGTTTTTTATCTTATGAAATTTATTTAAATTAAGTCACACATATAAATCAATAGGAAGTCTTAAAATTCCCCCTAAACATTAGTATTTTAGATGAAGGATTGAGAGGATTTTAGATTGTAAAATTTATTCCTATCTCTTTAAATGACCTGTAGAGGGTAAGATTTTCATAGTAGGTGTGGAAAGGACCTACAAAATGGGGACATAGATCTCACACTTATGTTGGTACATCATTAAAATACACTCTGATCTGATATCAAACTCATATGCAAAAGATCTTCTTTAATTGATAAATGGCGTCAATAACAATCTTTGCTCTAGATTTAGAAATTATCAAAAATGGCTTGAAAAATATAATATATATGTCTAAAACCTAACTTTCAACTAATGTGGAATTGAAATGGAAGAAGGATTAGTCTTGGTTAGTTAACCAAAGACTAACTTCTTTTACAATATTTAATCCACTCTTTAAAATATCTTCAAACTCCCCAAAATATGCACGATCTTCAATATTGGAGTAGAAAGATGGTGGTGGGCCCATGATGATAATTAAATCTACCTTTGAATTAAATTCTATTCCAAAATCCAAAAATGAACTCCACTTTAAGTGTTTGAAAATCTTGAATCACATGTTAACCAAAGATAAATACATGAACATATCAATTAGTTAGTTGAAGTGTAAGACTAGTCAAGTCCAAGATAACTCTCACTTGCATGAAAAGATACTTTTTAAGGGTGAAAAGTGCATGATATATTCATGTAATATCAGATATGAACTGTTGAAATTCAAATTGAACTCTTTGATAGCCAATTCATTTCCAATCTCAAACTTGACCATTTGACCAACTAGGCCTATTAGACCAAATAGGCTTAGAAGTTAGTTTGTGTACTTGGACACCATTAAAACTAAAATAAAAAGTAAAGAAACCTAGAAAACAATTAATTATAATAGGAACAAATTTTATCATCACTAGATATGTGATTTTGATGAGAAAACTCTCATCATTCAGTCAACAGGGTTGACTAAGCCTATTTTGCTCCATTTTCTAGCAAACTAGACATTTTGATTGAGCTGGTAGGCAAAATTTTGGGATGAATTATGATAAAACAAAGATTTTAATGATGAATAAAAAGTCTTATTCTTTGATCTCCATTGATTATATTTCATTGAATTATTCTATATTACATTTTACATGCTTTTTTTTCACAAAAAACATGATTTATGCCCTCATCCATATAGATCCATACATAGAATTGGTATTTATGGAATCCTATTCTAGTTTTATTTATGTTTGAAATTTTTTTAGGTTGATCCATCATGATTTCATGTCAATAAAATCCACTTTTCACAAAACTAGTTTTTAAGGGGATTAAGAGGGTTTTGAAGATGAAACTTCAAACTGATGATTCATGAGTTACAGACCTCCAAATACAAAAATATTTCCATTTATGTGTATAAAATTTACCCCCCTTACATCCTTGAAAATATTGGGTTCCCATGAAAAATATATGAAATGTTACCATCTGAAGGAAGTTTCCTTGTAGGGCTTAGCTTGCATTTTGGGCTACCTACGCTCTTAACGATTGTTCATAAATCAAAACCTCTTAACTAATATCAATTATTCATTATTTATAATTAAATATGGGTCATAAAATCATACTAATATATTTTTTCCAAAATCCACACGTGGTGAAATATATGAGCATTTGAATAGGAGACTTAAAAGGGTGTCTAGAACTGCAAAAAGTGAAAATCTTCACCAAAATGAAAATTAATCATACCTTGCTTTCAAAATCCTAGAAAAATAATCATAGGGTTGGTACCATGCTATCAAAACACTCTAAAATCATATTTTTCTTGAAATGTAAAAAAAAAAAACCCTTTTGGCCTATATGCATATTTGTTTGCATAAGCCTATATGAGCATGATTTACATAAAATTTGGAGGTTTGACACTATTAAAAGGTTTTTTTATGATTTAAAAGCATAATCCCATGATTTTAAAAATTTTACCTAGGCTTAGAAGCCCTTGTATCACTCCAAAATGATGTTTGCTCCAATAGTGACATCAAACAGACATGCTAAGGACTATGATAAAATAATGAGTATATATAAACATATAGTGACCATGATAATTTATCATATGGTTCTCCAACTCTTGTTTACCTTTAGTAGCAAATTTTAAGTCAAAATTCCACTTATAACTCCCAGAATCTTTATTTTTTCCTCAAATTTGACCCCTATGCATGGACTGTCTGCAAAATTGACTAATTTTTCATGGTTTAAAGGTGATTTCATGGGTTTTTTATGTTATATAGATCTAAATCATCTCAAATATCACATTATTCCCTTAAAGAGTTGTTAAGCATAGGATATACTGAGAGGGGGGGTGAATCAATATATCATATATCTTATAAACTTTCCCTTAATCAAATTCCACTTTAACATACATTCAAGATATGCAATAAAAATGAAATAATAAACACCACACAAGATAGAAAGAGACACCAGATTTAACGTGGAAACCCAATGTGGAAAAAACCATGGAGAACAATCTCAAGTATATGAATGAACACCAACTCAAAACATAATATTCGCAAGCACCAACTTGCTGGAGCACCAACCCCTTTTCTGAGCACCAAATCATAGGAGCACCAACCCATAGGAGCACCAACACAACAATAATTCATGAGCACAAACCCATAGGATCACTAACCCCTTTGTTGAGCACCAACACAACAATAATTCGTGAGCACCAACCCATAAGAGCACCAACCCCTTTGTGTATACCACACAACTATATCTCGATATTGTTATCCAAACAAATGATAGTTCATTACAATATCTCTTTCCTCTCTCACCTTTGATCTTCTAATCTAGATATAACAAATACAAATCATACTCATCTCTTACTACTCTTCTAAGCTATATATTACTATCTCAGATCAAATTCTATCTCACATATTACAAATAGCTTCACAAGCCTTTATTTATAGCTTTCCAAATGAACCTTGGACTTTACCCTTTGCGACCCTCCAATCCTCATGAATAATGGTGCCAAACTTGCATGACCCTTTGTATCCTTGCATTTGAAAAGTCATGTGGTGACCCTTCATTATCAAAAATGTCCTTTCCTCTTTTGTCCTTATCTTGGTGAATTTTTGCATTCCTCAAAGTGTCCCTTCATGAGAAATTGTGCCCTTCATCTTTTGTCTTTACTTGGTGATTCTTGGAATTCCCCAAGATGACTCTTCATGGGAAAATGCATCCCATTCTTCTTTTATCTTTACCCCATGACTCTTTGACTTCTCCATGGGCCCTTGTTTTGTCTTATATTCAACCAAAAATATATTCATTAATATTAAATAAATATTAACACACATTATCCAAGATATAACTATTACAAACATCATTAAATATAATTGGGCCTTTATCACTAATAATGCTAGACCTTTGACATCAATGACAATATTTACAATAATCTCCCCTTTTGTCATTGATGGCAACCTCAATCTTGAAACTACCACATCCTAAATCTTGCACATACTTTCATCTAAAAAACCTATAGTAACTCCCCCTTACTGTAGCAACCTGTACCTATTCCCTGTACCTATTTTTTCACTTGTACTTGTATCTTTTATTCTCCCCCTTTGACATCAATGGCAAAGGGCCTACCTAGAGCTAACACTTAGCTCCCCCTCAACTCATGATGAACCTTAATGGTAGGAAGTAATAGAAATTACTCCCAACTCCTCTTGCAAATCTTTGAATGTGTCCTTTGATCATGCCTTTGAGAAGATATCTAATAATACATATAAATCATTATCTATCCTTTGAGCATCTGCAATCAACTCATTTGAATATTTTCTTCTAATCTCAAAACCTTTTGCATAGAACTTTAATGTGTATCCCTGAACACATATTTGACTTACACTCAATATATTATGCTTACAAAACATTCTTAGTCTTGGTTCTATCATTATCCAAACTCAAAGTACCTTTTATGGCTATCCTGGTAGTGGTTTTATCTCTGAATTTCACTGTGCCACCATTGATCTTCTTTAGAGTTATGAACTTACTCTTATCTCTTGTCATATGCCTTGAACATCTACTATCAATGAGCCATGGATGATCTTCATTTATTACATGCAAAGATGTTTGAACCATCATAGAATATTTAGGTTGTTTTTTCTACCATGAACATGTTTGAACCTTCTTCTTAATGAATGGAGCCTTGAAACTCTGGTCCTTGACTGAATCTACATGATTTTCCTTCTCCTTATTTCTGATACTATTAGCTATTTTTCAACATTATAATTTCTTATGACCATATCCATTTGAAACACTTTAAAACTTTTAAACACTGCATATGCAAGAAACATTCTAATAGCTTATAACCTTAACAATGGTGCAAAATTTTCTTCAAAATCTATTCCCTCAAATGATATACAAGATAATCTATTAACTCACCTTCTTGTCATGCAACATAGCCAAGACCCAATAGCATCCACCATGCTTCAATTTTCATTAAAAGTGTCTCCTTGAAGCCTAGAATAGACACCCCACACAAAGGGTCCTAGAAATAAATCTCAAGAGATTCCCACATCTCCTCTATTTCTTCCTTGTGTCTTTCTCTTAGAATTTGTTTAAGTATGTCTAACTTATTTGACTTACTAGCCTCATCATTTATGATTTTTTTCATCTTCTCAACTCTTGCAACAATCTTATCTTGATAAGGCTCATACTCAAATGTAACCAAATATTCTTCACAGTCCTTCCTATTTGATTTTTTATCTACTATAGCAAGTAATTTATTTTCACTCTTAAACTCAACCTGATCAACCTTTACTATTTAAGGTCTCCAAACCTAAATTTGACTCTTCTCATATTTTTTAAGGGCTCTGTATCTTTTGACATAGCTTGAAGATCTCTTTACTTTATTTGGACATAATTTAGCAATATGGCCAACCTTATGACAAAAAAAACAACATTTTTCATACCTTTTTCTTGAATGTGACTGAGATCTCCCTTTGATCAATTGCTTCTCCTCACACAGTCTCTTGCTCTATGACCAATATTATGACAAATAAAATAATGGCCATGAAAAGAATTTGAAAACTTGAAAGCATTGGGTTGCCTAATCAACTTCTTTAATTCACCTTTAAAACTTTCATCTTTCTTACCTTGGACTAATATTTCACGATCTTTCTCAACCTTGATTATGAACTTCTCATGATTATCCTATAAAGAATCTAATTCAACCTTCAACTGATTACACTCTTTTTCTCTTGATTTCAAACTTGAATTTGAGACCTCTAGCTGATTCTTAAGATCTTGAATAAATATCTTATTTTCTTTTACTTCTATAACCAACTTAGAATCCAAGATACACACCTATTCCATAAGAGCCTCAACCATATATTTCAACACTTGATTCTCCTTCTTTAGTTGCTTAGATATCTTGTGCTTTTCCTTGATCTACCTTCAAGCTGTTAAACCCTTTCTGAAGGAACCTAATCTAGTACCAATTGCTAAGCATGTGATATACTAAGAGGCAGGGGATGAATCAGTATATCATATATCTTATAAACTTTCCCTTAATCAAATTCCACTTTAACATACATTCAAGATATGCAATAAAACTAAAATAATAAACACCACACAAGATAGAGAGAGACACCAGATTTAATGTGGAAACCCAATGTTGAAAAAACCATAGAGAATAATCTCAAGTATATGAATGAGCACCAACTCAAAACACAATATTCTCAAGCACCAACTTCCAAGAGCACCAACCCATTTGTTGAGCACCAACACAACAACTATTCATGAGCACCAAATCATAGGAGCACCAACCCCTTTTTTGAGAACCAACACAACAACAATTCATGAGCACCAACCTACAGGAGCACAAACCCCTTTGTGTATACAACACAACTATCTCTCAATGTTGCTATCTCAACAAATGACAGTTAATTACAATATCTCTTTCCTCTCTCACCTTTTCTCTTCTAAGCTAGATATAACAAATACAAATCATACTCATCTCTTACTGCTCTTCTAAGCTAGATGTTACTATCTCAAATCAAACTCTATCTCACATATTACAAATGGCTTCTCAAGCCTTTATTTATAGCTTTCCAAATGACCTTTGGAATTCACCCTTTGTGACCTTTAAATCCTCATGGAAAATGGCACCAAACTTGCATGACCCTTCGTATCCTTGCATTTGAAAAGTCATGTGGTGACCCTTCATAAGCAAAAATGTCCTTTCCTCTTTTGTCCTTATCTTGGTGAATTTTCATATTCCTCAAAGTGTCCCTTCATGAGAAATTGTGCCCTTACTCTTTTGTCTTTACTTTGTGAATCTTGGAATTCCCCGAGATGAATCTTCATGGGAAAATGCATCCCATTCTTTTTTTGTCTTTACCTCATGACTCTTTGACTTCTCCATGGGCCCTTCTTTTGTCTTATATGTAACCAAAAATATATTCATTACTATTAAATAAATATTAACACACATTAGCCAAGATATGACTATTACAAACATCATTAAATGTAATGGGGCCTTTATCACCAATAATGCTAGACCTTTGACATCAATGACAATATTTCCAATAAGAGTTTGAAAACATCCTCTACCCCTATTTCAAGTATACTTTGACCTCTAAACAAGGCATTTTTAGGCTTCAAATGATTGTGTTCGAACTACTGTAGATGGGCATTAATCAGGTTTGAACAAGATTATAGGTCAATCCATATTCAAAATATTCTTTATGATCATTTAGGCTAAAATAGATCTCTTCACACATCTTTTTAATGGTAATTTCACTAGTTTCAAACTTCTTAGGCCTTGAAATAGGTATTTTCCATATAATGGCCTATGGAATGTGCTTGGGCACTGTATTTGACCTTTGATTAGGTGTTTTATAGTCAAATTATGATTTCATAATGATCATAATCACCATTTTCCACCTATATCAAGGCATTTAGGCTCTCAAAGCCACTTGCATTCTTTTGTTGGCTATATCAACATGGATGTATCTTGTCCTTAAGTGGTTATAAGTATGTTTTGATGGTTTGTATGACTAAAGGATCCTATATGAATGCTATACTATCATGGTATAACTTGATGGAGTCCATTTATCTTGTTCATTTTTTGTGTTGGTCTTCCAATATCAACCATGCTTTTTTAACTTTGTTGATCAAAACCTACTACCTGAAGCTCCTCCAAGTCTAAATTATATACAAAAAGGCTTCCCTCTAAGGCAAAATTCTATGGGTGTCATTTATTATGACTAAAGGTGATATTTTCCTAGGTTTTGTATCTTATTCCTTCAATTATACTCTTGATATGACATCCTTTTTGAAATGACCTTAAGTTGTTTCATTTCAAACCTCATCTTCCATACCAACCTATAGGATGATTTAACTACATACTTAAGATTAATATAAGTATGATCTTTAGGCCTATAAGGTGTTTTGATTTTTTATGTCATCAGATAAAATTAAAACCTTATATTTGCTATATGGATTTCATTATTAAAATATACCCCTCTTACATTCAAAACCTTCTACTAAAAATTCAAAACCCTCTACTAAATAGTTCAAAGAAATAATTCCTTCCTAGGTTATACATGATCACTATGAGAGTTGGTTGTAGATGCTTGATTTAGTGATAAAAAACCCTATATCTTCCTTTTTGATATTTTACCTCATCTAAATCATTTCATGTTTCATTATTTTTTTTACACCAAAGGTCTTAACCATATCCTTCCTTGAAATAGACCCTCCATTGATTATACCTGACTATCTTGACTATCTTGTACATATAAAGAATAGGGTTGAAAGCATGGTCTTTCCCTCAAATTCAAACTTAAATATCATTAACATGTTCTCACTCCTTTGAAACATCCTTAAAAATTTAAACCCATGTAGTCAAATAGCCTGTCATGATCAATGGTTACTCCTTTATCCACTTACCAACATGGTTATAGGGTACTATTATATAGACAATAGCCTATAGGTCCTCCTTACTCAAATTTAAACTCTTTTACATTAAAAATTCATGAGAAATCTGACCTTCATGCTTAATTTTTACCTTGACACCTTGATATATTTCTTCATGGAAAAGTCCTCTTATTTGCCATATAGGCCTTGAAATGGTCACAACACAGGCTTGTAGGGTTCACTAAGACTGCCTATAGGTCTTTATCACTATACATGACATCTTGAATTGACTCTTTCCATCTCAAATTTATGATAATATCTCACACACAAAAAGTATTTACATAGTGAGACAATACCTCTTAACCCACAATCAAGCATGATTAACACTATATTTTACCTTTGAGGGTTGTAGGTGAGTTTGTAGTGTTGGATATAGGTATCCTTTTCCTCAATTTAGGCTTGTTTGAAGTTTTAAAATATTATTCCTCCATATGCTTTATGTATAAGAAACCTTATAATTATCGCCTATGTTTTTACTAATTTACACCCACTTATTGAATCTTCAAAGAGTCTAACTTATACCAAGAGACCCCCTTAGAAGGTATAGGCTTGTAAGTGACTTTATAGGCTATAAGTTAGTTCCATAAGAATTATGACTCTGAGGATTCTAAGATACATGACTTTCAAAAGTAAAAACTCTTTTAGGTCTACTTTTCTATGGCATGCCAAAACTTTTTTCAAACACCCTTTGAAAACAATCCATCTCCTTTCAAAGCATGATTGTGTGTATATCTAACCTATGTACAAAATTGACTAGGTGTAGCTTAAAGGAAGGTTCAAAAAACATGATTTGTTTCTAGACATCCTCCATTGTTTCAATAGGTAAGATCATTACATATAGACCACATGAAAGACCTTTGCCTCTTTGATATCCATATCTTTTGATCATACTTATGTCTTGGCTAGATATTAGGCCCGTGAGCCTCTATATTAGTTGTGTTATGAAGATTTATGGTCTATCCTACATTATCATTCCTAGGATGATGTCTTTGTCAACCTTTGTTATCCTATGTGAGTGATCTCTGATTGTGTATAGGCCTTGAGGTATCTCTCATGTTCTTTATCTTGATTTCAACATCAAACACCTTGATTGTGCTATATTGTTGTAAGTCACTTTATGACTATATGTAACCTTGACTATGCTATAAACACTCCTTATCATGATCATAGTGCTCCTTCATCTACCTTTGTCTCCTTAAGGTAATATCATGGAATGGAGGTAGGGTTTGAGGGGTGAGTGAACTGGAAAGACATGAATACTAATGGATGAAACTCATGAAAGGAGGTGAAAAGACACAAAACATAATGATAAAGGAAAAGCATGATAGTAGTATGGGGAGGATGAGATGGAGGTGGGAAAGGAGAATGGTGAGACTAGAATAAGGAGTCACAATAAAATATGGTAACTATTTCATCATAACACATGAGTTTTGAGGCCATTATAATAGTGTATGGAGGTGTATTTGAAACATAGTTTTGTCAAAAAACATTAAAATTTGCAAAAATAAACCTTAATATATGCTAAAGTGGATCCATTAAGACACCTTGAGAGCATGTAAATAGGCATTATTTGACATGAAACAAGAATAACCTCTAAGGATTAAACTTGGAAACCATGAAAACTTGATGTAAACCCTAAAAAAAAAAATTATTGAAAAATTGAGGCTAACTTCCCCCTCAAGGACCATATAATCTACCTTTGAATATCAACTACACTATAGATTAACTGACTAAGTTTGTGACTTTTTTTTTGACATATAATTATATTAAGAACATCTTAAGGATGCCATATAAAGGTATAAAAATTACTCAAGATTTTGGAACAATTTGAATTTCCCTAAAAGTCTGCCCATGTGAGGAGAAATTGAAGAAAATTGGTCACCTTCCTAGTTTTAAGATTGCATAATTTGACCTAATTTCAATTGAATAGTTGATGAGTCTAAAGAATCCAATTAATAATCCACTTAGACCATCAATAATCCCTCTGAGTCTACTTTCTTCACCCTAAATTTGAGAGCTGTAACCTTCTTCCATAGGCCCTACCATTACCAAACCTACAAGTAGGTCTATTTGTGCCAACAAGTAAAGTACCTAAAGAGGACTGGTTTTGAGCCTATATGGCCATGAATTCCCAAAAAACTCTTGTGGAACATTGAATATGCCTTGAAAATGATAACCCCTACCCTCGATGTATGGAATCCCTACTATTACTTACAAATAAGAGACAATAAGCCTTTTCTTACCTTATAATAGGAAATCAAAGCTTCCACCACTTGAAATAGAAGGATTCATAAGTATAACATGAAATTACATGTAAAAAATGTAATTTTGACCTTTTTCATGTTTAAATATTATAAATTTGGCACGTGTGGGGGAAAATGGGCTTTTTGGGCTTAAAAGCACATCAAATGACCTTCTTAAAGTTTGGAAACTTTAGACTTATGTTATTTTCACATATTTGAACATATCTAGTTCTCTTTTGAGATGAAAATGACCCATTTTAATATCTTTTTATGTTTTTCTCTCAAAAATTACATTTTTAGGCTACAATTATGATCCAAAACTAAGAAGTTTTGGTTGATAAAAATCACAATAACATAGAAATAACACAGTAACAATGAATTCTCTGAGAAGAGATGTAGTATTACTCAAAATCGCAATACAAATATATGCTTATCTCTGGGAAGAGATGTCTGTCTTCACATTTCAAGTTACCTCTTCTTTTATACACAAGTTGAAAGCATGGGAAGGATGTGGAAGGTCACCAATCTTGAGGGATATGAATTGGTATGACTTCCAAAATTTAAAACAATACATAATTCAAGGAATTACTATTTTTAGAAACTTACTATTTTTAGACAGCAGTATTAAAATTGAAATTTGAGGCACTTCCATTGGATTTTCGGGGGTCAAACTTCATTGAGCAAAGCTCAATGCCATTTCACGACATTCCCCTCATTCTTAGCTTTCCAACTGTTCAAACGGCGAGTCAATTGGAGCTACGGTGCAAAAGTTATGGCTCCCAGAAGTTCCGTCATCAATTGGGGTGGAACTGTCACCCGAATTGTCGCCTAAATTGATGCCTGGATTAAATTATTTAGTTTGACTAGCTAGAAAGGGCTAAGGACTAGATTTAGGAAATTTTTGGATGATAGGGATAGTAATTTGACCTTGAAAATTCAAATTACTAACAAGAAGTGGAATTATCATGCACACTCTCACTCAATGGAAATTTTGAGAGGCCCATCATTACATGAAACTGACAAAAATCTATATCACTAAGTGTTTTTGTGAATATATCTCCCATTTGTTCATCCATAGAATAGAACTACAGATTAATATCACCATTGAGGACTTTCTCTTAGATGAAATGCACATGAAGTTCAATGTGTTTAGTTCTTTGATGCTTCAGTGGATTTTTTGCTAGAGTTATACAACTTTGGTTATCACAATGAAGTATGGTACTCTAAAAAACATCCAAAAGAAGTTCTCCCAATAGCCTTCACAATGACATGGATTACTTAGTATCTTCTATAACACTTCTATACTCAGCTTCTATAGAAGAGAGAGATATAATATATTATTTCTTATTGCTCCAAGTGATAGCACCTATACCAAACTTAAACACATATCTATAATTAGATTTATGATCTAAATTATCACTACCATGGTCAGCTTCACAATAACCATATAAATTAGCATTATCAATGGATGAATAAAATAAACCATAGTTTATAATTCCTCTGATATAACAAAGAATACATTTACCTAATTTTTAATGATCCAAATAAGGATCCTGCATAAATTTAGAAGCAACACTAATATCATATGAAATATCTAGCCTAGTAATGGTTAGATAAATCAAACTTCTAATAAGTTATCTCTATAAAATAGGGTTATCTTTTTCACATTTAGGTTTAGGATCAAGTTTAATACCAATGTCAATAGTAGTGGTAGATTTAAAATCAAGCATGTTAAACTTAACAAGAAGATTATGTGTAATTAAGATTATGATACAATAATTAAATTTTTATCTTGAAATATAGTCATTCCTAAAACATGATGTAGAATGCCTGAATTAGTCATTTCAAACATTTGACTTAGTTTATCCTTATATTTATTAATTAAACTAGTTAGATCATTAGTAATCAATAAATCATCAACATATAATATAATTAGAATAAAATGACCATTTTTAACTTTAACAAAGAGATAAATTATCTAAATAGTAGTTAGAAAAACTCAATTCTTTGAAAAAACAAGTAATTTAAGAATACCAAGCTCAAAGATATTGTTTTAAACCATAGATATATATTTTTTAACTTGCATACATAATATTATTTATTAGGATCAATGAAACCTTTAGGCTAAGTCATATAAATTTCTTCTTCTAAATTGCCATTTAGAAAGAGCATTCTTGAAATTAATTTGGTAGATAACCCAATCATTTTGGAATACAAGATCAATACGAAGTCTAAAGATACTCATTTTTGTTACAAGATCAAAGGTTTCAACATAGTCAATCTTAGTTATTTGATTAAACCCACGAGCATCTAATCTAGATTTAAACTTGTCAATTTTACCAATTGAATTATAGTTGATCTTATAAAGCCATGAACAAATGAAAATATACCTTTTAAGTAGAGGAGGGACAAGATTCAAAGTTAGATTTTTAATTAAGGCATTATATTCAGCTTGTATAACAACATTCCATATATCATCTTGAGTGGCTTCCTCAAATGATTGAGGTTCACATTCATACATAGTCATTAAAGCATGATAATAATGTTGAATTTTAGTTAATTGATTAATATTATCAATATTAGAAGATTGAATTAGGGATTTTACCCATTTAGTTCTTTTATATTGAACATGAAATGTAGGGGGTTACTCAGACTCTAAGGTATCTATAACTAGATCAAATTCCTCAAGGGCATCTATTTCATCACAAGGATAAACATGAGAGTTAGGTTCGTCAACATAAGAATATTGAGTAGGATCCATACAAGGCTCACAAATAGATTTTTCAAGAATAAGGAAAATCCTATACTCAATAATCTAAGGTTTAGAGGGATCATAAACTCTTAAACATTTTTTTTACCTCCAGAACCTACAAAAATTCAAGAATAAGAAGTGGGATTGATCTTCTTTCTTTTAAATTTATGAATAAAGATAGAAGCAAGACTACCAAAGATCTAAAATGAACCACACTACATTTATTTTTAGTCCAAATTTCTAAATGGGTAGAAAGATGCAAGGCTTTGGTAGGGACTCTATTCATAATGTGAACAATTATGTTAATGGCTTTAGCCTATAAGAACTTAGGAACATTTACAAATTGCAACATTTATTTTAACTAATTCTATGTTGGTATGGTTTTTCTTTTCAACAATACCATTTTACTAAGAGGAATAGGAAGTTATTATTTCCCTTTGAATACCACAACTAATGCAAAAAAAAATCAAACTCTTTAATAACATATTCACCACCATTATCAATTTTTAATCTCTTAATAAAAAATTTTGATGCATTTTTAACACTAAATTAAAATTCCTTGAATTTAGATAACATACTAGATTTCTTTTTAATGAAAAAAAGACTAGATCATTCTAGTGTAATCATCAATAAAAGTAACATTATACAAAGAACCATTAAGAGATACAAATTTAAGAGGTGATACAATATCACTATGAATCAATTCTAAAGGATATGAAGAATTTGCATCATGATTCTTTTGAAAGAGGTTAGTATGTTACCACATAAGCAACCCTCACAAATTTGATGATGAGAAGGGATACAAGGAAGTCCAACAACAAAATTATTTTCAAAAATATCATGTAAACTTATAAATTAAAATGTCCTAATCTTTCATGCCATAATTGAGATTCATTATTAGTATGTGATGAAAGAAAATATGCAGAAGAAGGAGAAAAGATATATAAACCATTCTTTTGAACAACTTCGATAATCAAGGAACTAGAATGATTTATAATGAACCAAATATATTTAAGTAATTTTAAAATGAAATTATCATTTGTAAGTTGAGAACAAGATATAAAATTCTTTTAAATCTTAGGTACATAGAAAACATCATTAATAACATTTGAAAATTTTACTTTTTCTTGTTTAGTTACTTCTAAAATAAATTATCTCCTAAGTAAATTCTTTCAAAGATATCTCTAGAATCACATAAAATATCAGATAAGCATGTCATAAGGTGTGATGCACCACTATCTAAAATCCATTAATTTTTATTTGAAGCACATAAAGCATCATATAAAACAATAACATTTGAATTTTGATTGTTATTTTAATTAGGGTTTTAACTCTTATATGTATTTTGATTAGATCTCTTCCCTTTTCTATTTTTAGAAGTTTGATTGTTATTTCTATACTTATTTTTATAATAAGTTTCTTTTCCATAACCACATTTACCACACAAGTTACAATTTTTATTAATATTAGGTTTATGATTCTTATTACTAGATTTTTTATTCCTGTATTTGATTTTAGAAAAATTTGGCTTAGATTTATGGTTTTTAGTGTTATCAAAAATATTATTAAGAGTAAGAAGTGCCTGAGTGGCATTCTCCTTAGAATCAAAATTGATAATCACTTGTTCTTTTTTAATCAAGAAAGTAGATAATGTGGTAAGGTTAGGGATATCTTGCTTAGTTTGATGCTTAGAAATCAAAATTGAAATAAATTTTCTAAACTTTTTATAAACATTTAGTTGAATGATAAAATAAAGAAATTGATCTTAAATTAAATTACAATTACATCCATCTAATTTATATTTAATGATTTTAATTTTAGCAATAAAATTAACAACATTTTCATCAGCCTTCATAGGTGTAGTTAAAAATTCAAGGATTAACTTAATAATATTTGAAAGGTGAATGCCTTTATGCATGGACTCAAGAAGTTTCTAAGTATTGTTGACCAATTTTGCCCACAGGCAAAATTTTGGTCACCTTCTTCCCTTGTTATTTAATGCCAGTCATTTTTGGTTTGAACAAGTTCAATGAGTCTGATTCATGGCCTGGTTCAAGTGGTTCAATAGACTTTGGTTCAAAGGGTCCATCTTCAAGTTCAACATCTCGATTCAACAAGCATTGAACCATTGAACCGCTGAACCATGTTCGGTTCAATGCGTTTGGTTCAACAAACTTGGTTCAAACAAAAGGTTCACCAGTGGGTTCAACCAAAAGGTTCAAAGCTTAAAGGTTTAAAGCTTAAGGTTTAACGCTTTGAATTCAGTTCAATGGGCTTGGTTCAAAGGGAAAGGATCATCGGCGTGCTTGGTTGAACCCTTGAACCGTTGAACCATTTTTGGTTTGACAACTTGGTTTAAGGGTATGCCCTTAGCCAAAGGGGCAGTCTGAAAAGTTCAATACCCTTCCGAAGGGCAGGCACTTTAAAAGAAAAAAATCTGGGTAAGTCTAAAATTTGTCTAAGTTTAAAATGGACTAAGTCTTGAATTCCTTTAGACTTTTGCCTGAAGGAATTCCTTTAGACAAAAAGTCTGAAGGAATTCAGGTGCACTTCAATGCAATGGCCGGGTCGGGTAGAATTTCCATGGACTTTTTGTCTGCGGGAAAATGTCTACAGACAAAAACTTGTGGAAAACACAAAGCAAACAAAGACTTGGGAGAATTTTTGCAGACTTTTTGTCCACGAGGAAATGTCCACAGATAAAAGTTTGTAGGAACCTAGGAGACCATCCAAAAGACCCACCAAGGTACCTCGAAGGGTAGATGCCCTTGTGGGGGATTTCTAGCCCAAATACAAAGGTACTAAGTAGAGTCGAAGGGCTGCCAAGAGGCAAGCAAGCCACAGAGAGGCCAGTGATGGACCTGATAGTGTTTTGATAGGAGTAAGGACGTCTTGGAGGCCATCAAAATTGACAAAGTGAAATGGCCATTTATTTTCAAAGCAAAGAGAGCGCTAATTAGAAGGAGCCCAAAATGTAGTGACCCACTAAGAATTCACCCCCGAGGGCTGAAGGAGTTAGAAAAGACAAGAAAGAGAAAATGACAAAGTGACAAGATAGGAAAGGGATGAAGCAGTCCAAGTGGCAAAGTGAAGGTGATTTATTGCCTGATAATCCCCAAATGGTGCAAATAATGAATGGCATGGCTCGTGTATTTAAAAGGGGACAAATCTCAATCTATTTGCAAAAAAAGAGGGTGCAACTTGTGTTTCACATTAATGCTCGAATGCCAAAGTCAAATTTGTCAATTATACAACATGGTTCTAGCAGGCCTCTTCTAGAAAGATGACATCGGTAATAGTGTTTTCCTCTTCCCAATGAGGGGACATGAATTGTCCACTTGTAAAAAAGGAGTGCCAAATGGGCCTCCTTGCTTCTCCTATATATTAAAGACTTGTCCTTTGTAAAAGGATCTTCCACATTTGTAAGGCGTAGCCCTGGAAAAATTTCACTTGAATCAATAAATGCAATTTTTTACCTCTTCTTGGATAGATATATCTAAGTATGTCTTGAGTGTTTGTTTGTGTTCAGTCATTATTTCTTGATGCTCTCACAGGTTTAATACCAGCATACCTATTGTCTATAAGGTGCCATCTCTATAGCTGATAGGAGAAGAGCTATATTTGGGAGTTTAGAACAGAGGATATTACTTACAGTGTGCATTTTAAAGCACCTTGGTGAAGTCTCTATTTTTTGTATTTTCCATTAAAGCCTCCCTGCTAGTTTCTAATAGCTTGGTCCTTCTGCCAAGTGTGAAGTGTATGTATGCATTTTTTTGATTTCAAGATTGGATGTGTGAAGGTTGAATTTATTTTGGTGCATCACCTCTTTAGAGTAGTTTGTTTTCCTGCATCTTTCTCCCTTTTCACCCCCCATTATATCTATCTATATATATGTGTTTTGCAATTGCTAGAACAAACATGATGCATCAAAGGGAGCTAGCCCTTATCTAGAGACTCTCCCCTCTAGCTTTGCTAGTCCCACAGGAAAGAGGGGAGTTTCCATGTTGTGAGGAGAAGGTAGGAGCTCAACTTCCTGCCAAAGGGTGCAATTTCTTGCATCAATAGTTTTGGCACGCTTGGTGAGACCACAATTTTACAACGCAGTAAGGTTTTAGGATTGATGCTGGTCATGTTACAACAAATCAAAGTTTTTAGCATCTAGTGACTCCAAGTTAAATCCACTGGTTAAGAAACCTAGTGCCATCAGAAATCATGCCTTGTATGTATATTTCCTTTGCTCAAAATCATGGGTCTAGTTTTCCCTCATATGATTTTGATCAGACTCAAAAAATTTAGAGAATTGCCTCAAGCATCTCTCCTAGTTGCCCTACAACTATAAAGGAGATGGAACTAGAATTGGAGATTAATAGGCTGGAAGAGCAATATAGATATCAGCATGCGCTGATGTATAGAGAGGACCATTTGTTTAGGCAAGCTCAACCCTTGCAACCCATGAAAGAGGAGGAAGCAAAATGGAGAAATCCATTTACTCAAGGCAGTAAGCCTTGTGTGCCCCCTCTTATTCTAAAAAAAGCCACCTCTTTTGCACCAAATACTTTCTATCAAATTGCACTCACTCACTCTAGCTCATCAAATACATTCACTCTTAATCCCGTGTACCTAGCTTTCCAACACTAGAAGACATCAAAATAGCCTCCCATGGAGATGAACCTTCTAAACTCATATTATGAATTTTCCATTGAAGGGAATACCAACAGCCATCACATCCCTCTTTTAAAGACTCCTACAATGCACCAATAGTCTCTTCCTTGCATTTCCCAACCTCCCCAAGTCCTTCAGCATAATGTGCAGATTTTGAGTTGGAGGAAGGAATGCTAGGAACTAGCTTAGAGTTTTGAAGAGGATCATGCTGGTGACCTCCAAGAAAGACCTTTTTTAGGACAAACTAGCCAAGCAAAATGAAGATTTAGAGGCTAGGATGAAGCTACTTCTTGAAAGAGAGATAAAACTTCCAAACCTTGTGGAGGAGCCCCAAGGCCTTAGAGAAAACAAAGTTGCAGCCTGTTCACAGGAGTAAAATTCTAATTCAGAGATCTTGAACTGGGGAGAAATAGTAGAATCATGGAGTAGAAAGGAGGAAAAGTAAGGTTTTTTTCAAAACCTTAAAGAAGCTAAGGCTGCTCCTACTGATGATGATGCCGGAGACCTCTGGGAAAGGCTTTTCCAAGAAGATCTAGCCAGGAGAATTGTGAAGTTGGAGTCTAGAGGAAATTTCTTCAGCCAATGTGTGATGGATGGCTCAGACCAAACATCACATTCTATGTCTGAACACACCCCACCCACACATTTCCAAGAGAGATATCAGGCCACACCTGATATTAATGAAGTGCTGACCAAGTGGAAAGAGGAGAATTATTTGATTCTAGCTCAAGGATTGCCTCCTCTTCCATAGGTTTTTTCCACTTTGCCTCTTCTCAAGGAGGAACCTATTTTTCAAGAGGTAGGTGAGGAGCAAAAGACCCAATTTTTAGTTCTTCAAGAGGCTATCATGACCAACAACAAAGAAAAAATCATCATCAATGCTCTTTGTGAAGACCTTATCAATAATGGAGAAGATGCAGGTCTTGCATATATGCAGATGTTCCAGCAATACAAAGAGGAACAAAAACATGGTGAGCTCTCTTCTCCTCTATTTGATGAACTTCCTTACTATTTTGATGATGAGGTAAACTACACTAAAGACCCTGAGTTAGAGGAGGATCAGGAGAATATTTTTGAAAATCTAGAGGTCCTGATCAATGAGGAAAAGGAGAGGTCTGTCTTCCTGGAAGAATACCTTGGAGAAGAGAGCATTAAATAGAGAGGTGATGTTCTATGGGATGAGAAATCATTTTGCAAGTCCATTTTAGATATCACCACAGTCACCCTTCTTCAAGAAGGCCAAAAGGAAGCAGAGGATGAGTCTGATAGGATTTTCAATGAGGCAAAAGGAAACAAGTTAGACCGTGATACATTGCAGAAGAGTTATACACATCAAATGGCTTATGGTGATGAGCTGGTAGCCATTGATTTCTTGGTGAGGAGTACCAATATGAAGGATCAACATTCAATAGGCTTCCAAGGAAAAGCAGAGTGCATATATGTCAGAAGCATGTTTGGTTTTGATCCACTCAGATACAAGCCAACTCAGGTGGCAAGCAAGAGGAGCAGGTCACCAACTCTCTTTTTCATTCATCTACTTGCCTGGCATCATAAGTCCTTTTTCCAAGAAGGGGACTTGAGAAGTTTTCCCTTTGATCCAGGAGGGAGGCAAACATTCTTGGTTAACTATATATAATAGTTTGTTTTTAGTTTCTTTTCTTGCTTTCCCTAAGTGCAGTTTGCATAGGTAGTGTTTTTAGCCTTGTGATTTTCCCTTTGCTTGTGGGATAAAGGCTTCATGTTTGATTCTTGGATCTTTTAGGGTTGTTTCTAACTCTTTCATAGCTGCAATCTGACTCCGCACCTAATGGAATGCAAGGCAACTAGGTTCTAAGCATAACAGGCATGCTTCCCCTGTGAGTCACCAATTTGTTGACCAATTTTGCCCACAGGCAAAATTTTGGTTACCTTCTTCCCCTATTGTTTAATGCTAGTCATTTTCATGTTGCACAAGTTTAATGAGTCTAATTCATGGCTTGGTTCAAGTGGTTTAGTGACCTTTGGTTCAAAGGGTCCATCTTCAAGTTCAACATCTCGATTCAACAAGTGTTGAACCATTGAACCATGTTCAGTTCAATGCATTTGGTTTAATGAACTTGAGGTTCAATGAACTTGGTTCATCGCTTGGTTCAAACAAAAGGTTCATCGATGGGTTCAACCAAAAGTTTCAAAGCTTAAAGGTTCAAAGCTTAAGGTTCAATGCTTCGAATTCAATTCAACGGGCTTGGTTTAAAGGGAAAGGTTCATCGGTGTGCTTGGTTGAACCCTTGAACTATTGAACCATTTTTGGTTCAACGGCTTGGTTCAAGGGTGTACCCTTAGCTGAAGGGGTAGTCTGAAAAGTTCAATACCCTTCCAAAAGGTAGGTGCTTCAAAAGAAAAAAATCTGGGTAAGTCTAAAATTTGTCTAAGTTCAAAATGGACTAAGTCCCAAATTCCTTCAGACTTTTGCCTAAAGGAATTCCTTTGGACAAAAAGTCTGAAGGAATTCGGGCGCACTTCAATGCAATGGCCGAGTTGGGCAAAATTTCTACAGACTTTTTATCCATGGGAAAATGTCTGTGGATAAAAACCCATGGAAAACATAAAGCAAACAAAGACCTAGGAGAATTTCTATGGACTTTTTGTCCGTAGGGAAATGTCCATGGACAAAAGTCTATGAGAACCTGGGAGACCATCCAAAAGACTTGCTAAGGTACCCTGAAGGGTAGATGCCCTTGCGAGGGACTTCCAGCCCAAATACAAAGGGTACTAAGTAGAGTTAGAGGGCTACCAAGAGGCAAGCAAGATGTAGAGAGGCCAGTGATGGACCTGATAGTGTTTTGATAGGAGCAAGGATGTTTCAGAGGCCATCAAAATTGACAAAGCAAAATGGCCATTTGTTTTCAAAGCAAAGAGAGCGCTAACTAGAAGAAGCCCAGAATGTAGTGACCCATAAAGAATTCACCCCCAAGGGCCAAAGGAGTCAGAAGAGACAAGAAAGAGAAAAGGACAAAGTGACAAGATAGGAAAGGGCCGAAGCAGTCTAAGTGGCAAAGTGAAGGCGATTTATTGCCTGATAATCCCCAAATGGCGTAAATAGTGAATGACATGGCTCATGTATTTAAAAGGGGATAAATCTCAATTTATTTGCAAAAAAAGAGGGTGCAGCCTATGTTTCACATTAATGCTCGAATGCCAAAGTCAAATTTGGCAATTATACAGCATGGTTCTAGCAGGCCTCTTCTAGAAAGATGACATCGGCAATAGTGTTTTCCTCTTCCCAATGAGGGGACACGAATTGTCTACTTGTAAAAAAGGAGTGCCAAATGGGCCTCCTTACTTCTCTTATATAATGAAGACTTGTCATTTGTAAAAGGATCTTCTAAATTTGTAAGGTGTAGCCCTGGCAAAATTTCACTTGAATCAATAAACGCAGTTTTTTACCTCTTCTTGGATAGATATATTCGAGTATGTCTTGAGTGTTTGTTTGTGTTCAGTCATTATTTCTTGATGCTCTCATAGGTTTAACACCAGCATACCTATTGTCTACAAGGTGCCATCTCTATAGCTGACAGGAGAAGAGCTTTATTTGGGAGTTCAAAATAGAGGAGATTACTTATAGTGTGCATTTTACAGCACCTTGGTGAAGTCTTTATTTTCTATATTTTCCATTAAGGCCTCCCTGCTAGTTTCTAGTAGCCTCGTCCTTCTGCCAAGTGTGAAGTGTATGTATGCATTTGTCTGATTTCAAGAGTGGATGTGTGAAGGTTGAATTTATTTTGGTGCATCACCTCTTTAGAGTAGTTTTTTTTCCTGCATCTTTCTCCCTTTTCACCCCCCCCCCCATTATATCTATCTATATATACATGTTTTGTAATTGTTAGAACAAACATGACGCATCAAAGGGAGCTAGCCCTTATCTAGAGACTCTCCCCTCTAGCTTTGCCAGTCCCACAGGTGAGAAGGGAGTTTCCATGTTGCAAGGAGAAGGTAGGAGCTTGACTTCCTGCCAAAGGGTGCAATTTCCTGCGTCAACAAGTATCACTAGGAGACTCCTAATTATCAATGTGAAGAATGAATTCATCCTTAACACTCTGCAAGATAATGGACATAACTTCCTATGATTTTTGTTAAAATGCATTAGTAAAGTTAGGGGTTACATATCATCTAGAAGGACCTTTTTTAGACCCAATTGTAATATTATATAACTTACAAGCCATAAATTTAGTTTTAACATAAATTTTCTATATATTATAGATATTTCCATTAAGCATTTAAGATTTATCTATGAAAAAAGAAGGTAAAGCCATAGATTCCCTTAAAACAAGATGCTTAAAAAACTATTTTAAATATAATTTTTAAACTATTTAAAAAAAAAAAAAATCATATGCAAATATAATTAATTACACAATTTAGATGCTAAAAAATGTATAAAATTGAATTAAAATTCCATTAATCTAAGTGTTGAAAGAGTCACACTCAAAATGATCACTTAAACACTATCATTAAAAAATCATAAAAAATAAAATAATATGCTTCAAAATAAACAATAAACCACTCCAATGCATCCTAAATTTGCCAACATCTAAAGATTGACTAGTTACATGACTATGTTTGTCAAAACATTCACTAAATTGAAAGTTGAAACAAGTTTGATAAGTCAAATAGCTTTTACACACGTGAGAAGTTTAACATGAAAATTAACAAATACAGTTCAAATTAAACTAAATTTGATTAAATTAAAAAAAAATGATTTTAGGGGTTTTGACCACACAACCTCCCAAATCACAATCTTCTAGTAAAATAACAACCTCCAACCCTTATAAGACACAAGTTTAAAATTTACATGCAAAAGATAATATTTAAAACCTTTTTATATAATTTTTCAATAAAATAAAAATAAATAATTGTATGGTGCATGTAATTTTAACCAATTAAAAATAAATTATAATTTTTATCTTTTGTTGAAAAAAGACATTAAATAAGAGTGGGGGCCATAGGATCCAAGTAGAATTTAAAGAATTAAAAAAAGAAATATTTTTTAAATTGTTTTTTCAAACTATATGAAAAAACATACCTGTAGCTATTTCTTGTAGATTAATGGTGCCTCATGGATATTTTAGCAGGTAAGTACTCCTTGTACAAACCTCTATTTACCTTGAGATTTTGGTAATCCTTCTATTTTTACATTCCTAAGCAATTAAGATCTTCAAAATATTATTTTTGGTGCCAAAATGAAATATATCATCCTACTAGGCCATATAGAGGTGGTAATGGAGGAGAGAGAAAATTTAGAAGTGGAGACTCAGAGCTCCTCAGGGCTTGAAATTTTACACAGGGTCTTGATATTGTAAAACTAAGCTATTAAAACTTTCTAAGAGATTTTTCATGCCAAGAATCAATAGTTATAATTTTTATAGGTTCCCAAGCCATACACCAACATTTAGGTGGAGGAAAAAAATAAAAAATTTCTTAAGAAATCCTCAAGTGATCTCCATATTATTTGAGAGGACTTAGATAGGTTCCTAAATCCCAGAAGCACTTCAAAAAAAAATAAAGAGGCTCTTCAACAATTTTATCTATTTTCTTCAAGCATAAGGCCATACCATTCCCAAATATGACATTCAAAGCTGAAATTTGATTATTTAATCCAACAAATAATTGCCTACCAATCAAATCTCCTTCACTAGATCTAATACCATGAAATAAATAAAGAAGCATATATGTATATAGAAGAAGCTTGATAAGCAAAGAATTACACACAGATCAAATATACATTGAGATAATATTTACCATAAGAAAACCTCTATGAGGTTAAAAACCCACCAAAAGTGAATTTCATATATCGAGAAATAATTTGACCTTGATACAACATCTCTTCTCACTTCTCTCCAAAATAACCTTCACAAAACTCATGAGTAGATTCCTATGAATAATCTTGTGAATCTAAAAATTTTAACCATTAAGGGTAAACACTATTTTATAGTGAATTTTGAAGGGAGGTGACCATTGTGAATAAAAGGTCCAACCATCCCGAAGAGTCATTAAATAAAATATTAGTAACTATTAAATAATTATAATAATATTACTTATTTTCATGCAATTTTGACCTCATGTATATACATAATATATTATTATTATTATTATTTAATAAAACACCTAATATAGACTAAGGGTTAAATACTCACCACTTAGTCATTAAATACTCTAACATTATTCAATATGCAACACACCCAGATTATAGTGGGCCCATGTTTTGGAAACATATCCTCCACATTAGCATTCCCACTATTTTCTTATTAAAATAGTAGTGGAGTTATGTTTTGGAAACATGTTATCCACACTTACATCAGTTCTCAGTTTTAGATTATACAAGGGGCATGTTTTGGAAGCATGTTCTCCACACTTAGTTTTTAAATTGACCTAATTACATAAATATGTGATTCATATGTTAGAGTATTTTAAATTATGTCATGATGATGTCATGGAGGTGTCCTCTCAAGTGGATGAAGTACTTTTATAGCTTAAGTGATAATGACAAAGTTTGTAATGTGTTTATTATAGTGTTCTTGAAGTTGGCTTGGTTGATCTTCAGTTTTAACATGATTAGAGATGTTTAGGGATGAGTATGGTGATTGGAGCATGTGCAAGAGGTCCCTAAGATGTCATCTATGCTTTGAAATCTTGTGTGCATAATTGAAATTCATCTGGTAGTCCATAGCTTTTATCCAGATGTTTGGGTCTAGTAAAATAAAATCTAAGTAGGTAGTTTGATGACATCACCATTACCATGTGGGAATGAGTTAAGGGGGGTTGGTCATATGGTTATGATCACATTAGTCTCTAGTTAATATATGCTAAATTTTAAGTCATGAATTGAAGTGTGATCAAAGATATGAGGGTGTAAAGTTGGCTTCTTAGTTAGAATTCATTGTTTTCTCATACGTAGCCAAATTTTCATATAGCCAAAAAGAGATGAGTAACCCTGTTGATGAGGTTAGCATTCACATGAATGGAGGTGTTAGGATAAAATTATCATATGGGTTTGTTATTTTTTGTGTCTAGTTTCTATGTGCTAATTCTTAGATCATACAACCAAGTGTGACAAAAGATATGCATGTGGAAAGTTAGGATCCTAAGAAGTTTGATTGTGTTTTCCCATAATTAGCCAAATTTGCATATGGAAAGAAGAGAAGAGTAAGAATTTTTATGAAGGTATATCTTATACATGTGGATATTTTAGGAAAAGTTGATCATATGGGTTTATTTAGTTTTATGTATAGTTGATTTACTATAACTTTAAAATCATGTGTTGAAGTGTGGCAAAAGTTATGCAAGAGAAAAGTTGGTTTACTAGACAAATTCTAAGCATAATTGGATTTGTGATAGAATATTTTGAGAAGGAATTTTAATGGATTTATATCTTGCATGCACAAAGGTTTCAAGAATATTTTTTCATATGGTTATATTATCCTATGTTAGGAGATCATATGGTTCAAATTTTAGAACATGTGACTGAGTGAGGCAAAATTTATGACTATACAAAGTTAGACTTATAGGCATATGTTAAAGGTTCCCATAGTCATTTATGCACAAGTTAAATTTTGAGAAATATTGATGGTGCACATTACTCCAAGAAGTCAAGAAGAAGTGAGATGAGGATAAGTTCATGATGTTTAATTAATGATAAAACGTAAAGGATAAAAATACAATGGTGAGTGGGTCTCCATACAAATTTATCAAATGGTGAGAATTTCTAGTTAAAGACCCAACTGATCTATCGAGATCAATGGAGTGAGTTGAGTCAAAAAATTTAGATTGCATGAGATGAGGTCAGCTATAAAATGTTTAACATTTGGATTTGATGGACTACGAGTTAAATTTTAGATAATATCAATGGTGAATAATTTATCTAAAGTTAAGAGGACACGAGATGAGAGCATAGTGTTTGAAGTTTAATCGTGATCATTTGAATTTGAATATTTGAATTTTGCAAAGAAAAATACCAGTGTTTGGTTTGTGTGCCATATCTTTCAATCTATTCAAAATTTTCTCATGGTTTAAAATCGAAGTTGTAGAGGATTATGAGACACATATATAAATATGAATTTAAAGTTGTAATTATATATATAGACAAAGATATTGAGATCCAAAGTTTACTATGTGTTCGTGCATGTTCTGCAAGTAACCCAAGAACAGTAATTGATCTCATTTTAATGTTTCATGATGAATTAGATTTTGGGAGTGTTTTAGACTCCATGTGGATGCTCTATGTGGTTTTTAGAGGTGTGATTAATCATTATTATATATGAACAAAAGTTAAGAAGTTGACTATGTGTTTATTCATAATGTTTATGTGCACCAGGTCAGTGATTGAGTTATTTAGACATACAAAGATGTGAGCATGAGTTATTATGATAATTTTAAGATTCCATAAGGGACATAAAGAGTTGACATATGTATTTTGAAGTGGTCCTATGTTTATTAAAGTGATAAATGGGTGAATAGGTCTCCATGAGACCTATAAGGGCTACAAGGGCATTATTAAAAGGTGTAGCTACTTAAGGGTGACCCATATGTGCTATGACTAACCTATGTAGATTGTATTAAGATATGTAATCATGTGAGAGATACCTTAAGAGATAAATCATGCCTAATGTTTGATGAAGGTATTTATTATCAAGTATGTTCTATAAATAGTGAAATCAAAGATGGTGAATTCTATACTTGTGAGTGAGAGACTAGGGAGAGATTTGAGAGAGACTTGTATGTGAGAGAGTTAGAGAATGAAAAAAATGAGAGGATAGTGAGAGTGCCTAGATGTTGGGTTGATGACTAGAGGAGATTAAATATTATATGTATGATTTATAGGTCATGTTTCTAATGATATTATAGTGTTATTATAGTTTGAATTTATGTGAAGAGATCTGAGTGTGCATGTGAGGATTGTTAAAGTGAAGAAAGAGAGAGGTTGTGGCATGCCTAGGTGAGAAGAATGTATGAGTTAAAGAGAGACTTTGTGTAGTTATTATATAATTAGAGGTCCATTATCAAGTGTTGAAGACATCAAAACTAAGGTGGAAGTGTTATTTTCAAGGAGGGTCTAAAGGACTTGATCTTCCTTATGGGAAGTTGCTCACAGTGAAATACGGTTTCACTAAAGACCTTTGGTTATAAGGACTTGATCAAAGTTTTTGTTTATAAGGAATTTATTAAACTATTGGTCAAAAGGAATTGATCATTATAGGGGTAGGTTCTCCTTGTGAAATTACTATTTCACTAAAGGCCTTAGGTCAGAAGGACTTAACCAATGTTCGTAATCATAAGGACTTGATCAGTCTCTTCTTTGTGATCATTTATAAAATAGTAGTCCATGTGTTTTCAAGCTTGAGAGTGGTTTTTATTGTTCAAGAGGGTTTCCCACATAAATCTTGTGTTGTGTATGTGATATTGTATTATGTTCAATGTTAACTACTATGAATGATCTGTATGCTTCATGAATAATTGTATTAAATGCTTAAGTAGTTGCAAGGGTTTGGAAATTAAATTGGATTGATTTCCATCATTGATTTAATGCTCCTACTCTTATTGGATTGAAACTCTAACAATTAGTATTAGAGTAAGGTCCTTTGGTAAAGGCTTGATAACTTGAAAGTTATCCAAGGTACAATAGGTAGTCAGAATATGTAAGGTGGTTTCTCTACTAAGTAATCACCGATGTTCAATGGATCCAATTATGAATTTTAAAGTTCTAGGATGAATACATACATTATTTCCCTAAGGTTTGATGTATGAAAATCTATTTTAGATGGTCATATTGTTCTTACTATTCTTCCATCTAGTGTTACAAACAAAAAGTTATTTGAGAACAAATCTAAGGCAATGAATGCCATCACTTATGGTCTTAAAAAAAATGATTTCACAAAATTAATTCATTTCACATCTACCAAGGAAATATGGGATAAATTTAAGACTATTTTTGAAGGAGATTAAAAGTTTAAGTTTGGAAAATTGCAGACTCATCAAAGATAATTTGAGATCTTTAAAAGGAAAGAAGAATATTCTATGGCATCTTTTTTATAAAGAGTTGATGAGATTGTAAACACCATCAGAGCTCTTGGAGAGAACCTTAAAGAGACTAATATATTTAAAAAGGTATTAAGGTCTCTATCCCTCAAGTTTGATCCAAAAGTATCTACTATAGAAGAAAGTCATGATCTTACTCACTTGAAGATGGATCAATTTCATGACACCCTTACTACATACGATATGAGAGTAAATGATGATATAACACCAAAGAAAGAAGCAACATTAAAAATAGAGATGAAGCCAAAAAGGGAGTTCCAAGGTAAGAAAACCAAGGAAGATGACATTTTTGATATTGATGAGGATGAACTAATTGCTTTGCTTACAAAGAAATTGAAAACAGGTTCAGAAAAGTTAACTCATATAAACTAAAGGTGATAAGTATTAATCATGATGAGTCTACAGGTCCAAGTAATTTGTTTGCTATGGTGGATAATGCTTCAAAATTTGAAGAGTCCTAAGAGGTCTCATTGTCTGCTCATTTTGAGAATGAAGAGACTAGGATCAAGGAAAAGACCAAGGTACTAGTTGAGGCTAGTTTTGAGGTAAGTATGGATCCAAGTGAACATACTAAAGTTGTTGATAAATTTTCATGCAAAGAACATCAATTATATATACTTAGTGATGAGATTCCAATCTACAAGGAAGATTTTAGAGATGAAAAGGTATGTCATTAATCTATGTTGTCTCCATGTATTATCAATCTAATCATAAATGAAAAGGAGAATGTTATAGTGGTTAAATTTTTTATTTTTATTAATCTTAATAATAAGAAGAATAAATATAAGTATAAAATGACCAAGGAGGAGAAGGAATATAAGGAGTTGTGGGAAACTCTTGGTTTCACACCATGGTAGAGCATTGTGGTGTAGAGGAGGTATCTATCTATGCTTCTTGAAAGATTGATTTCAGTGGAGAAGTAAGTTTTTGTGCTAAATATCATAATTAAAATTTTAATAAAGACTTGTGTTTATCTTAGAATGTCTTTAGTTAATGGGGAACAAAAACTTCATGAGTTTGCTCCATTAGTTTGTGAAGAAGTTGTAGTACAGATTCAAAATGAGGTGTTCCAGGTGGCTTAATGAGTTTGATGAAAATGTCAAGAATAGTTTAATGATCATAAATGTCTATACACTTTTTTGTGATGTTATCCAAATTTTTTTATGGTCTAAGGTATGTTGAAAGCAAATTGAATATTTTCAAGTACTCTCAGTTTTCTCAATTTTTGCCTTAAGGGCAAATAGGCCTAAAATGGGTTATAAGAAGCCTATGTTCCCAATGGTGTGTAAGCTCAAATATTGGTCTATAAGTGTGTGATGGGTGTATTCATGTGTGTAATAAGTGTCAAAGATACACATTGACCAGAAGGCAATTTATTGACTTTATTTATTTTAAGATCCTAATGTTTTTGGGCTCTGCTAGAAAAGTGGTTTGCTTTATGATTTAAGGTTTGAGGATTCTTAATAAGATTAATGGGTAGAATGGGTTGTTAAATAGAGATTCATATATATTTTAAGGTTTGTGTTTCTCAAATAAATCTTATTTATGTCAATATGGAAGGCTAATTGACTAGTAGGTTTGTGAAGGAAGTATGTTGCAGAAGATGGCCCTGTTGATGAAAATTGGTGTGCTTGAGGGAGCATATGAGAGTGATTTATATATGAAGTTTTAGGTCTCGCATGTGTATCTATTAAAAGTTGCATGATATGAAAGCTCTAGGTAGGTATATAAGAGGACTAGATAGGCCTAATGAGAAGAAGAGTGCTTTTGTTCAATTTATCTAAAAGATAAAAACATGAATGTTTCAAGGTGAGTTATCAAGTTAGTTTAAAACATGTTTCCTGATTGATGAGTGGTATAATGCTCTATTGGTGGTCATAGAAGTGTCTTGAGAGAGAAGGTTAGTAAGCCTATAAAGTGGTTCTTCATGGTGTGTTGAGATCTAAATATGCTCAAATGATACAATGGATCAAAAATCTTAGGGGGAGTACCTCTCAAATGTCTCTTGGTAATTTCCATCATATTTTAGTGTTTTGTGTGTTATTTATTCATTGGTTTCAATGCTTGGTTGAATAAGAGTGTTGGCATGGAGCAAGAGGAAGTTGTCAAGGAAAGAAGAGATAGGCTAAAGGTAAAGGAGAGCTTACATCATATTTATAAGATGGTCCTTTCCTATTTTATAGTATTTTTATGTCCTTAGAATCAGTTGGTTATCACTTTGTCATTATGTCAAAGGGGGAGAAAGTTCATGTTGTGTGAGTGCTTTGATAAAGAGAAGGTGAGTTCTATATTACTATATATGATGTTTGTTGACATCAATGATAAAAGAGTAATTTATTGGAGTTTAGTAAATTATGTCATGGAGGTGTCTTTTTGAGTGGATGAAATGTTTTGATAGCTTAAGTGACAATGACAAAGTGTACAATGTGCTTGTCCTAGTGTGTTTGAAGTTAGATTGGTTGATCTTCATTTTTGGAATGATTAGATATGTTTAGGGATGAGTATGGTGATTACATCATGTTAAATAGGTATTTAAGATGTTATATATGCTTTTAGATCTTGTGTGTATAAGTGTAATTCATCTAGTAGTCCATAGTTTTCATATAAATAGTTTGGGTCTGGTAGCCAAAAATTAGAGTAGGTAGTTTAATGATGTCACCATTACTACATGGGAATGAGTCAAGGGGAGTTGGTCATATGGTTGTTATCAAAATATTCCCTAGTTTATATGAGATAAATCTCAAGTCATGCATCAAATCTCAATCAAAGATATGAGGGTGTAAAGTCATCTTCTCAATTAGAATTCATTATTTTCCTATACTTAGCCAAATTTGCATATGGCCAAAAAGAACCAAGTAAGCATGTTGATGAGGTCAACATTCCCACAAGTGGAGGTGTCAAGATAAAATTATAATATTGGTTTGTTCATTTTTATGCCTAGTTTCTATGTGTTAATTCTTATATCATGTAACTAAGCATGACAAAAGATATACATTTGTAAAGTTGAGCTCCCAGGTAGTTTGACTGTGTTTTCATGATGGCATATCTTGCATGTGTGAACATTTAAGGATAAAGTGATAATATGGGTTTTTTAATTTTTTTGCATAGTTGGTTTGTGATAAATTTTAGATCATGCACTAAATCATGACAAAAGTTGTGTAGGAGCAAATTTGGTCTCTTGGACATTTCTAATCATATTTGGCTCTGTGAGAAGATTTTGAGAAGGAATTTTAATGGTGTTATATCTCACATGCATGAAGGTTTTAGGAGTATTTTATCACATGGTTGGATTATCCTATGTGAGGATATCATATGGTACAAATTTAATAACATGCAAGTGTGCAAGGTAAAAGTTATGACTATGCAAATTTGGCCTTCTAGGCATATTTAAAAGGTTCCAATACTAAGTCATTTATGCACACACTAAAGTTAAAACAAGATCGACAGTGCGCATTTCTTTAATAATTCATAAAGTAGTGAGATGAATATAGTTGAGAAATGTTTAATGATTAAGCAAAGGTAAAAGATTAGGATCCAATGGTGAGTGGGTGTTTGTAAATATTGATTAAACAATGAGCATTGCTAGTTAAAGACCTGATTGATGTACAAAGATCAACAAAGTACATTGAGTCAAAGTTTCTAGATTACACAAGATGAGGTAAATTATTAGATGTTTAACATTTAGCTTTGGTATACTATGTGTTAAATTTTAGACAAGATAAATGGTATTTAATTTATATAAAGATGAGAGGACATGAGATGTGAACATAGTGTTCAAAGTTTAACCATGACTATTTGAATTTGAACATTTGAATTTTGTAAATAAAAATACTAGTGTCTTATTTTTTTGCCATATATGTTGATATATGAAAAAAAATTCTCATTGTTTAAAAATAAAAGATGTAGAGGATTCTAATGTGCATCTAGAAATATGAATTTTAAGGTCTGATTGCCTATACAGACAAAGATATCGAGCTTCAAAGTTGACTATGTGTTCATGCATGTTCTGCAAGTAACCCAAGAAGGGTAATTAAACTAATTTTGATGTCTCATGATGACTTATCCTTTTATGAGTGTTTTATACTCCATGGGGATGTTTTATGTGGTTTTTGGAGGTATGATCAATCTTTATTCTATATGAACAAAAGTTAATAAGTTGATAGTGTGTTTGTTCATAGTGTTCCTATGCACCAGGTCAATAATTGAGTTGTTTGAGCATACACAATCGTAAGCATGAGTTACTATGATTATTTGAGGATGTACTAGTGGATACAAGGAGTGGAAATATGTATTTGGAATTCGTATTATGTTTATTAAAGTGATAAATGGGTGAATAGGTCTCCATGAGACCTATAAGGGATATAAGGGCCTTATTAATAAGTGTAGCTGCTTAAGGGTGACCCATAGGTGCTATGGATGACCTATATAGTTTGTATTAATCTATGTCATCATGTGAGAGATGAATTAAGGGATAAGGCATGCCTAATAAATAACCAAGGTGTTGATTATCAAGTATACTCTATAAATAGTGAAATCAAAGATGGTGAATTTTAGACTTGTGAACAAGAGACTGGGGAGAGATTTGAGAGAAACTTATATGTGAGAGAGTTAGAGAGTGAAGGAAAGGAGAGGATAGTGAGAGTTCCCAACTATTATATTGATGAGTAGAGGATATTAAGGATTGTATGTATGATATGTAGGTCATGTTTATAATGATATTATAGTGTTCTTACAGTTTGAGGTGGTGTGAAGATATCTAAGTGTGCATATAAGGACTGTTTGAGTAAAAAAGGATAAAGATTATGGCATGCCTATGTGAGAGGCATGTATTAGTTTTAGAGAGAGAGTTTATATAGATATAATATAATCATAGGTCCATCATAAGGTTTTGAAGACATTAGTTCTAAGGTTGAAGTGTTATTTCAAGGAGGGTCTAAAAGACTTGATCTTCCTTAGGGGTAGTTGTTCCTTGTGAAATAGGGTTTCAATAAAGACCTTTGGTAAAAAAGACTTGATCAAGGTTGTAGGTCAAAATTACTTGACCAAAATGGTGTTCATAAGGACTTGATCATCTTAGGGGTAGGTTCTCCTTATGGAACTATTGTTTCACTAAAGGCCTTAAGTCAGAAGGACTTGACCAAGGTTCCTAATCAGAAGGACTTGATCAGTCTCTTGTTTGTGATCATCTTATATGATAGTAGTCCATGTGTTTTTAGGCTTGAGAGTGGGTTTTATTCCCAAAGAGGGTTTCCCACGTAAATCTTGTGTTGTGTATGTGATCTTTCATTATGTTCATTATTCACTACTATGAATGATTATATTGAATGCTTAAAAATTTGCAAGGGTTTGGAAATTAATTTGGATTATTTGTCACCACTAATTCACCCCCCTATTAGTGGATTATACATCTAACATCATATACTTATTTGCAAAAAATTATATACATTGATACCATTTTTATACATAATTTTAGCATGAGACACATCTAAGGTGCATATGTTATGCAATATGCACCTAATATTGAAAATTCAAAGTAGTTTCATATTCCAAACACTTTTAGGGACTGTCACCACCCACCAAATTAGACTTTTATGGATTGTATTAAGATGACATAATACAGTATTTGGTTTGATTTTTGGTATGGTTGAGGTGATTAATTCGATCAATATTGACAAGTTTTTAGGTTATATTTGATTACATCATCTATCATCACTTGTTTTATAGTGTGAGTTAACTTAGCTCACTCACACTCACCAAGTTATAAGTATGATTGGGTTGCATGGTTGACCTAACCTCAATTTTCAAGTGGAAACTCATTTTTTAAAAAAGGTTGGGGGCATGTGTCCTCCAATATCTCTATCACTTTAGATATATGCATTTTATATATTTATATTTATCCTAATCTTAGTTTTAGTGATTCCTAATTATATATAATTTAAATAATTTCAATGCTTTCAATCTCAAATTATATGAATTGATTATATATTATAACATGCTCTTGGTTTTAGGTCAATCACTAGTAAAGCACTTAAGTTGGACTTAGGCAAAGATAAGGTATGTTATACACTCCCAGATACACATTTCTTTCCTTTAAACTAGAAATTTCATTACTATATTAAAATGGGGGAATGTAGACACTATTTTTGAATTATATAGAATCTTAGTCTTGTACACTTGGAAAATACATATTATGAATGTACCTTTAGCTTTTAGACCTTCTTACTACAAAAAAGCTTTCATACACTATCTCTTTGTGCCTAATTGTTTATCTCTTAGTTTAACCAATGTCATTATAATGACCTAGGACTTATACCTTACCTAAAATTTTATAAACCCACTTATCTTATGTATATAAAAGTTTTGGACCTATACCTATTTTTGAACTTACTAGATTGTGTCTTGGCTAGACATATACATCGATGCAAGTTCCTTTTACAACACAAGTGTCTAGTGCCCTAAAGTCATCTAATTTACAAATAAAATGCATTCTTATTGTTAGATTAAGTGATTTAATGGAAGATATTCTCCAAAAGGATTGGTTTAAATATAAGATCAATCCTAATTCATTCATCCCCTAGAAAGACCTTAAAACTTACAAGGATACTTACCAAATGTATTCTATCAAGCACTAAAATGATAAAAGCTTCTTTACTTTATCATATTTCCATATTAGTCATAGGGTAAGCAAATATAAACATATAAATTATTTAAGGATCATTACATGAGCCATATTTTCCAAGTTACAAGCTAGTTCACTATATGTATTTGATTATCACATATTTCATGATTCACACATTAACCAACATATAGGGGAGAAATACATAAGTTTGAGGCCCTCTTCTAAGTATTATATATGTATGAAACACTCATTAATATAGATTTATTTTTGGAAACATAACATTATGTGCCCACTAACCAATATTTCCCATAGTCAATATGAAGATGAAGAACTAGGGTTTTACTATTTGACATGGAGTAATACTCTATGACTTAGATCCAAATGCACTAAAGTGAAGGTGACATAGAACCCAAAAACATCCATGTGGTTTTATATAATTTTATTAGGTATTATGTACTAGACATCTACATTTAAGTTAGATAGTAGTGTCGATGCAACCATCCAAAGTGGATGCAAAATTCTAAGGTTACAAAGGTTAAATTTCCAGAATTAGGTGATTGTTCCATAATCCTGATCTAGTCTACTTTATATCTATTATTGATCCAAATCTATATTAGCATTAGAACTAAGTATCTTATTTTCATTTTTATCATAATATATATATATATATATATATATATATATATATATATATATATATATATATATATATATATATATATATATATATGTATGTATCATATCCATACTTTCTATATTTAACATCTTAGTATAATAAATTTAGTATATTTTTTTATATAAGTTTCATAAATAATTAGAATGCTTCAGAGATAATATACCATCCTTTTATCCTAGGATATCTCTACCCCTTTAACCTTAGATTCCCTAAATTTGAATTTTAGGGTAAAATAATAAGGAAATTTAAGGTTTTCTTGAAATGAGACAATTACACATTTGTGAATATTCAATAACTTTTCTCCAAAATAACTCATTTGAGCCTTTTAATTAATAAAAATGTGGCCAAAATTTCAAAAAAAACAAAATAGTAATCACAAAAAAAACATGAACTTACAATAGTTTCTATAGGCTCACTTCAACATTTACTATGGAGTGGAAAGTAGTTATTATGGGATACTTCTGGAATCTCTAAATTTTTCAAATGGACTCAAAATGAGATGTTATTTTTCAAATTGCATAATTTTTCAAGTATAATATAAATATGCATGAAAATTTTGGTTTTGGGATGTTATAAATGCCATTTTTTTTACTTTTTCTAAACTAGTCTAGTTTAACCCAAAAATGCATATGGTTATTGCAGGTAACTTTCAAAATATATAAAACTAAATTAAACCTCATATAATGTACCTAATACCAATGAAGTTTCATGACATTGATGCTTCCTAAGAGTAATTTTTCCATAATAAAACTAAAATCAAACAACAAACAAATGAAATAAAAAACATAAGCACATCACTTTGTTTTTGGTTGATGCAATATTACTTGGGACGTTGGATGCTCCTACACTAGATACCTAAGGTTAAAATATTTGAGCTCATGATTTAATGGATGGAATAATTAAAAAATCCACTCTTTTTGTCATTAGAAATAATTACCATGGCATACCCTTCTAATACACTAGTATCTCAGCTACTTATCTTTCTTTCTATGTCATTTTCATCTCCTAATTGTTGAATTTTATTCTTTTCTCTTCACATTTATATTATTTATCATTATTTTTGGGATTATACCCACCATAGATGATCCTCATCTAAAAATTATTAAATAATATTCATTTAGCTCACGTGTGGGTTGAAACCCACTTTATTCTAACCATCACCACCAAGATTATCTCACATGCATCATACTCTCCCATGTGGGATTAAACACAACATAGACAAATAACCTCCTCCTAAATACATCTAGGATTTTTTCACACATTTTACAAACTATTATTAGATCACCTATGACATCACATATCACTTTTTAAAATTTCTCTCTCATGGATGCAATATTCTCATGCATTTTCAATAGCATCACTACTAAATCAACATATAATTAGGATCCCAAATGATAGCCCATCACATCTAAAATCACATCAAGTAATTTTCTTACCTTATCATCCTTCATTTTTTACATTTATATGCCAAGAAATTTCTATATCTCTACTACAAAATCCACTTCTTCTTCACATGCTAGGGTTATATACATATTAACAACTCCTTCCATTTGGTGAACTCAAGAAACTCACTCTTTGTAGACACTTAATTTTAATCACTTTCATGATAAACTAGAATCAAGAGATAATTATCATATTTACATACACTTTTAACCATAAGTCACCACTAGACCTAATTTACCTATAGAACTATCATTTTAACCAAAAAATTTAATGATGCATTCCTAATTAACGTATTAGATCGAATTGTTTCATTAATCTTATCAAGTGCATCTTAAATTAAATCAATCCTTTGCAAGTGTATTCATAAGAAATTAAGTGAATACTTAATTGACAAAAAGAAACATTGTAAAATACACCATTCTTATATTTATTTATTAACACCACTTAATCAAGTCCCATCATTCCTCTAATGGAAAATCCCATGAATTTGGAATTATCCTAATTTTATAAATTCAAATTTGTAATTTTTATAGACAAATAGATGTCATCATTAGGAAAAATGTGAAATAAATCAAAGGTTATGACATGTCTTACATTTTAATTACATGTTGAAGATAAGTTCTTACGCACTCCTCCTCTTGTACCCCTCTTACACACTCCAAGAGGACCAATGGCTACATTTTTATTCCAATATGCCTTCCATACTCCAAAAGGCCTTAAATATGAATATACTACACAATCCATGTGTGTAATCATGGATTTTAGAATTGATCCTCAGCCCTCCATCATGAGATGAGATGAAATCTCCATAATGATTTATGAAATCTATAAATGCAATCCTCATACCTTTCATTTCACAAGCTCTATTGAAGTAAACTTACTATGCATAAATCATATTAGAGATTCACATTACTTCAACTAATTATGATGCCAAAGCCAAGATAAATCCAAAATCAAGTACAGATAAGGAGAGGTGCCTCTCATGTGAGAAATCAAGCATCGATAAGGACTTATACATCTACAACTAATATCAACCTCTTTAGACTAGTTTATAAGAAAATATTCAAGGGATATAAAAGAATGCTTCACTATATTATAATTGAGTTTATTGTTTGATTTCCCCATAGCTCAACCTAGGTATTAGAATTGAGATAATATTTATTAAATTTATTTTGATTTTCTTCACTAATAATTAGCTATCCTCTCTTAGATTCTTGATCTACATAATGGCACACCTAGTGGAACCTAAAGGATTTAATGCATCCCATAAGCTCTTCTAGACCATTTACCTTCTTATAATTACTAGAATTAGCCTTTGAAATAAGATAATTATGTATTTTTCTTCCAAATTATGTTCAAGTCTATTCTAGAACAAATAGTGAATTCATTCTTATGCAATTGTGAATTTAGATATAACATCAGTGAAATTGTTACTAGTAGTAGTGAAATCCTTCACCTCTGATTTTACTATTTTCTAAAAAATTACAAAATTATAGGTATCTTTAGTGAAGTCAATTTTACTATAGTAAATTATTTGTTAACTATGAAATCTATTTTATATTCTATATTTTCTACAAATTCATGAATTTAGAGAACTTATCAGTGAGATCAATCTAGGTATTTTCAAAATCATCTTTGTACCCTTATTTTTGTTCTAATAATAATTATGAAACTATAGCTATATTTAGAAAATTCATAATACTTAATATTGAAATCATTTTACTATATTTTCTATCTAATTTTAGCATAGGTTACAATATCAAAATCATATATACTAGTAGTGAAATCATTTTCAATAGTAGCTAAATTGTTTATGAATCTTCTATGTTCTATTTATAGGTTGTAATAGTGAAATCAGAAGACTTAGCAGTGAAATTGATCCAAAACTCAGAAGTTCTAGTTGATAAATATTTCAATAACATAGAAATAACACAGTAACAATGAATTCTCTGAGAAGAGATGTAGTATTACTCAAGATCACAATACAATTATATGCTTATCTCTAGGAAGAGATGTCTGTCTTCACATTTTAGGTTACCTCTTCATTTATACACATTTTTAAAATATGTGGAGGATTTGGAAGGTCATAAATATTGAGGGAGATTAAGTGGTTCAATTTCCAATATTTAAAACAATACAAAATTCAAGGAATTACTATTTTTAGAAACTATTTTTAGACTACACTACTAAAATTAAAATTTGGGGCACTTCCATTGGGTTTTTAGGGGTCAAAATTCATTTATTATATATAAATTAATCTCAATACTTTCTCCTCATTCTTAGCTTTCCAATGGTTCAAACGATGAGTCAATTGGAGCTATGGTGCAAAAGTTATGGCTCTCGGAAGTTTTGTCATCAATTGGGGTGGAACTATCACCCGAATTGTCACCTGAATTATTGCCCGGATCAGAAATTGGTTTGTGTAATCACAAAATAATTTTGTTAAAAAACAAAGAGTTAAAAAAACCTTGTTTCAAGCTCCTTATTGACTAAAAACCACTTTTATCAAACTTCTAATCTTTTATGTTGTAGGACCTTAGCCAAAGAGTGGTACTTTGTATCAAACTAATCATTCTTACTTTAAAATTCAATTTGGCCTTTAAAAAAATCACAATTCAATAGGGTTATAAAAAAACTTGATCTTTTTAACATTTTTTACTTTCCTTCAAGTTTACTTATTGATTGATTATCTTATCGGGTTATTTTGTGTGTATGCTCTCTATTTTTGGGTGACTCAAAAACTTGAAAATTTATATTTTCCTTTTACCCTATATTTAATTTTACTATGTGGGATGGAGTTTATCAACTCCACATAAATATTTAGGTGTGTGTTGACCTATAATTGACATATTAGCATCATTGCAAACCCTATTTATCTATTGAGGTATACAAATTGAGGAGTGTTTCCATCATGAAGGTCTGGATTTGTGCTTGCACATTGTTATGTGAGGAAAGTAACCTTGGAGAGCTCTTTATAATATCATAATCTAGGGTGTGGTACCCTCAAAAGGAAAAATATTTGAAACTATATTGAGCTTACTCATTGACAAAATTGTACCCACGTACCACAAGGTGTATAGGGACTATCTAGAAATCCTAAGTAAAATTATAAGTAAACACCAAATATAGTAACACTTGATTAATACCCTTATTACTAAAGTGGTTTTAAATGGAAAATACCCTCTTGAAAATGGCCCAATCTTGGATTTCTTCTTAGATGCCTTTTTTTTCATAAATCATTCATTGACATAGGGGTGTAAATGTAACAACCCTCTAAGATTACCTTACTTGTATGGACCTTTTGAGATAAGGGTGGGGTTAAAACACCACCAATAATTGCAATCATTTATTTAATGAACACTAAAATTTTATAATCCTCTCTCAAGGAGAGTATTTCAATGGTTTAATTTATGTAATGTAAACCTGTGTCAGTATTTAAATTACCTTGTAATGTTTATGTGTTGTTTTTTGATTATTGTGTCAAAACATTGTTTATACTTGAGACCAAATCAAAAAAACCAAATATAAATCCAAACCATTTTTATACACACACAATTAGGTCTTACTCTACCAAAATTCTAGGTAAAACAAAATAAACATGTTAAAACTTGATCCCAATACCTATATTACTTATCTAGACCATGATTTTAGGTTGCCAAAAATTATCTTTTCTTAAACCAAATTTCCATTTTAAACCAAGTCAAAATTTCCAGCTTCTTACTCATGTTACACTATTATGAAATTGATTTTAGTCCAAACCTAAGTTCAAGTTCAAGTTCCAAATCTAAATACACCTTATTTGTAATATCAAACATGTTTAATTCCAACTTTCAAAGACAAAATTCTAATTCTAGTTAAATTGTGCCAAAATGAATTCCTTTTAGAAGTCAAAGTTTTAAAGCTTGGTTCTAAAATTAATTTACCATTGTCAACCAAAATTTAATTATTGTGCCAACCTTTACACATTTGAATGTTTATAAAGTGCATCATATAGGCCAATTTTCCTTTCTTTGGTCACAAAGTCAAGTTTCCAAGACTAAAACCTTTCAAGATAAGACCAAGTGCAAAATATTTCAAAAAGTCCAAAACATTAAACATTTTATACTTGAAACCATACTACCCAAAACTTGTGAACATACTTTTTGAGAAACATGTTTGAAACATTCACATTGATATACATTTGATTGGTATATTCCAAATTGACATCTCCCTTACCTTAAGCCAAGCATCTTACCTCAAACCAATTACCAAATGATATTCCAAGTGAAATCACGTACCAAGTCAAAAATAATATTTGAGGCATTCAAGACCTTTTTCAAGATGAAGATTATAAACTTATTCATGCCTAAGTACACACATAGTGGGTCCATTTACAACCCATCATTTGATGATGATGTAGCTTACAATCGCTATGTGTGTGATCACTATGTAAAGGATGAATAAAATCAACAATAACTTTTTCATACACCATTTCATGACCATTTTTTGTCACCATAGAAGATAAACATCCAAATATCAAGATTTAAAGGCTTAGTTGAAGCCACTATAAATGAGGTCAAAGGGGGAAGCTCCATACCTTAAATAGTTCATGAATCTCAGCTTTCCAAGTGATTCTAGCTAACATAGTACACTCCTAGAGCCTATAGTAGTTGATGAATAAAAATACTTATCCATTTCACGATTTTTCCTAGTGATGGCTTTAGGAGGTGACAAGATCAAATTTGATAGGCCCCTAGTAATATCTTGATAGATTCTTAGTTTGTTAATCACTAAATAATATAGTAAAATTGATTGGGCATTTTTTAGAATGTCTATTGACACAGTCAATTTTCATGAAGTTTTCTAGTAATGTCCATGTTAAAAATTTAGTGGGAAAGTGGGTTAGTGAGATGCTTCCACATGTCACAATCCTAATGACCTAGAGTCCCAAAACCATCTGTATAGTTCAAAACCATTTTGACTACTAGGTTAGTGGGATGATGCCACATGGCATAATCTCACTAATGTACTCTCTTAGAGAATTCCATGTAGCCTATAGATGATTTCAAATCCCAAAGCTAGTAGGTGAGAAAGATGGTACCACATAGTGTAATCCTATAACTCCATATCCTTGAGATAGTTTATGAAAATTAAGTAGTGTGTTAGAACATATGGTGAGTGGGATGACACCATGTGGTAAAATATTATTTCACCACAAAGAGAAATCATCAAGACCCATTAGTCTCTTAGGGTGGTAGAATTGTTAGACTTGTTAGAGCCCATCCCAACAAATGAATGAAACATCAACTAGATATCATATGCATCAATATCCTAGACCTGATAGTGTTGACTGGGTAAAGTAGATAGATCCAAAATTGAATGATGACATGACAAGCAATCATTATAGAATAATATTAAGGACACAATGTGGTGGGAGATTAGCTAATGGTCGATGGGCATGTATCCAAGTGGCAGTCCCATTAGCAATCCCAACCCATTTTGAAATGTGATAAGGGGAACAATCTTGTGTTAACACATGGCATAATCCATGAATGAGCTCTGATCATAAGTGGTCTTTCAAGACCAAGTAACTAAGTGAGCATTATTTATTATAAAGTGTTATTATTTTCTTCCCCTTGCAAATGTGGAATTTTTTTTAGGGTGAATATATTGAGTTTTATGGATGTTGCATGGCTAGAACCTAATTTTAGTGAGCTCAAGGGAAGGATAACTTGAAATCATATGGAAAAATTATGAGGAACCTAATTTTCTCAAATATCTTATTTTGAAGTATATGAGCTCAACTTGAGTTTTGTATTGATTTTGAGATCAGAGAGATGAATAACTCACCAAGGATCATATGAAGCTCAAATGGGTTACCACATGGTATATAGGGATGAACCCAAGTCAATTTTGCAAGTCATAATAATTGACTAAGGTGCTATACATAGGTCGTAAGGGGGAATGCAATCACAAAAGTAATAAAGGCCTATAAGGAAATCAATGTCAACACATAGCTTGATTATTTCATTAAGGATTTTTTAGCATCCACATTGGCATTGATAGAGGTAAACTTAGCAGTTTGTTTCACCCGTTTAGATGTCAAATTCATGATCAAGCTATGTAAATACATTTGATTCAAATAATCAATGGTAGAGTGGCCTAGCATGTAAATCATGGTGCATCTCAATAAAAATGTTGGGAAAATGATGAGCGAGTAATATAATCTAGTACTCTTCATAATATATGCATGTGTATAATATGCATATAAAATACAAGTTACAAACTTGAGGGGCTATGGAAGGTAGTTACATAGGTGTGACTTTGGTGATCCCAAGGGGATCCCCACTTTTTCAATCCCCATTCCTTGATAATAATCAAACTTGTAACATACCCAATAGTGGGAAAGAATGAATCATACCTGAGCTCTAATTATTTTTCATATTTAAATAGGCAAGATTGTCATTGCAAAGGGACCCTTTTTTAACACAAAAATGATGTATAAATTGGCCCATCTTTGATCCCCCTTTTGGGTATGACTAAACTCTACCCTTTTGTAACTTTAGCTTCAAGCCTTTTGAATCAATAGAAACTAAAATTTACTTTATTTAAGTTGATATGTTTGTGTGAGTTTGATGCTTAGTTGATCTACATCTATGATGAAAGTTGTTCTTCATTTTGTATGTCTTTTTTTTACCTTGATATTATTAGGCTGAGTTCATACAAGTCATATGATGTGTTGAAATTGTCTAAGATAATGAATTATTGTGGAAACTAATTGATTATGTTTGAAATAAAAGCTTTCAATCATTCCTTTAAGTCATATGCATAGAATCACAACCCTCATATGAAACATTAATGTATGAAGAGATTAATTTGAAGAGTGTAAGAGAGTTTCAATTTGTATTATTTCACATAGTGTTATCAAGAGGCTATTTTAAGGAGCATAAAACATTTAGTAAAGCACTTTTATTATATCCTAAGTTTAATTATGTTATCATTCTCCCTTTTCCTTGCAAGTGTAGTAGGTTAGCATTAGTCTTTGGTGATCCATCAGGTGAAGTCGACCCTCTCCATAGGTTCTCTCTAGCCATAGACAACCCAAAGCCTTGGGGTGTTCCTATTGTGTTTATTAGGTGATGACACATGAAACACCTCTTCAAAGGGTAAAATTCAATTTAAAAATAGCTTTGAGCACAACCGATGGGACCTTACTCAATTTTATTGAGTTAGATGTTTAAGATGGGATTTTGGTATTAGTCTTATTAAGCTTTAGTGTTAAAGACATTAAATAATCACTTAGTGAATCTAACCATTTTTTATCTCCAAAAGACCAGTACTTAAAGTAACTCATCTATTAAATAATTATTACTATTTTAGTTCATTATATTATCCCTTTGAGGTAGTTTATGTAAACACCAATGGTGACTCCAAGTCTACTTTAGTTTTTTTTAGTAGCTCAGACATCCTTTTTAGGTAACAAGTTAAGTGGTTTCATTATACTTGTTATTTTAAGTAATTTTAAGTGTTTGTTAATCCTTGAGATACATATTATATGTCTAGGTTTAGGGGAGATTAAAAATACTTTCCACCTCCCCATCATGAGTGTTATCCTCCCCTTCACTATTAGTACTCTAATAAAAAAAATAGCTGATTTACTAGCCATTTGGTAATCCAAATTAGTCTTATGTATCTCCATGTGCTCTAAGTTATCCTCCTCATGATCCTAAATTATCACATCTTTTTGAAATTATATCAAAATATAAATTGTGTTTCCATTGTGGGAAACCCAATTACCAATCAACATATGCATATGAAAGGAGAGCAGTGGATACTAAGGTATATGAATCCAAACTTAAAGCTAAAATTTTAGCAACATGCCACCAAAATAGACCAATCCTTGAAAATACACCTCCTCATGAGCCTCAAGCTTCTCAACCATGGTAGAATTCTTAGATTAAACATCCTACCTTCAATAATTAGAACTTTTTCTCCTCCCAACATCTTCATTTTCAAAGGAGAACCCATTGTATGGAGAGCAAGTGAAGATTATTTGGGGAAAGAAGAAAGTGTTTCAAGTGAGTATGATGAGGAAATAATTATTGTAAGCCCTCTTTGTGCCACTAAAACAAAACAATTAGACCTGCTACAAGAGGAATATGAATATCATCAACTAGAGCACCATAACAATGAGAAAATGGATAAGTATGGAGAGAATGAAGATAGTCTTGATAAAAAGAGGTCTATTTTTTCTTGTCAAAGTTGCATTCAATGGAAAGATGATAAAGTGCCTTTTTGGATGGATTATCTTGCATTAAACATGGAAGAATAAGAAGGTTAGTTTGGTTGGCATAGGTCTGATATTTATGAAGAGGAGATAGAGATTAAAGCCAAGAGAATCACTTCTCATAGCCAAGAAGATTTAGAAGAATGTCTTGACTTAGTCCAAGGTATTAGAGTTTAGGATGCAAGAAACATTTTAGTCCTTCCTAATGAAACTCCAATCAAAATTTAGTTCCAAGATAACCCAATTCAACCTCTTAATGAATAATTACTTTCTAATTTATATTGGAGGTAAGAAATCAGTATTGAAAAGAGTAAGGAAGAGATAGAAGAAGACTAATTTTAGGATGAACTAGAATACTTATAATCAAGCCTTGAGATTAAACAAACATACTTTCAAGAATAAACCCGTGAGTTCCATGAACAATAGGTGGAATTGGATTTGATTCCAAGTCAATCACATGTGCTTCAATAAGAGCATCCTAATAAGTAGGATGATAGAGTAGCTAAACACAAGTATGAGAGAAATCTAACTACTTAAACTTTATATCAATGAGAGGATGCCCTATCAAGTACTTGGATCAATTAGAGGTTGAGAAGGATAAACTATCACAAGTTGTGCTCAATCTAGAGCACAAAACTAAGCATCAAGGAGGCTAAAATAAACCTACCTATCCACTCTAAGACAATTGCATTTATAGTCAACTTACATGGGTAGGTGAGTTTATTTTTGTCCTTAGAGAAGTATATCACTAGTACAATGAGCATATACTCCTTCTCCATATTTGGTTGGTTTCCCTCAAACATGAAAATCATCCTAAGTTGATAAGAAAGGGTAGTTATTTTATGGAACTAGTCAATGGATTTATTTAGATAGCCTTTTGATAGGTTATTTGAGGATAGTTTAGATACTTTTCTTTCCTCTAAGTGCTACTACACATTAGTTTAATTATTACTTAGTTTCTCTATTTTTTAAAGGTAAATCTCAATTTAGTTATTTAATGTTGGGCCAAGTAGATTGAATCTATGTTACACTTTTTGAATCAAGTGCATTAAGATATTTCATGACTCCATGCCTAATGGATTGCTTCAAAGGCCATTGAATTACTTCGTAGCTGGCAAGAAACCCATAAAGGTCACCAATAATGTTGACCATTTTTGGTCACTATGGAAGAGTAGCATCTTAATCTCAAGTTTTCAAGGCTTAATCAAATCCAATCAAAAGGAGGCCAAATATGTAAGCTCCATACTTTAAATAATATGTGAATTAGCAATTTCCCAATTATTCTTGGCCAATATAGTGCACTCCCAAAGCATGTAGGAGTCAAGAAATAAAAAGACATTCATTTTAGGGCTTATCCTAGTGATGTATTAAAAATGTGACGAGACAAAATTTGAAGGGGTCTTAGAGACATATTGATGGTTTCTTGGTTTTTCAATCATATTAGGACTCTCATCCAATTGATTTTTGCCATGTGACAATAATTCACATATCTTGATAGTCCCTAGACTTTTTTAAATTGTTTTTTGACACTTAATACATTTTAATGAAGTTTCTCATTAATATTCACATTAAAAAGTTATCATATGATTAGGTTAGTGAGATTCTTGTACATGTCATATTCCCAATGACTTAGAGTCTCAAAACTATCCATACAGTTCAAAATCCTATAGGCTAACATGTTATAAAGATGATGCCATGTGCCATAATCCCAATGCTCTATTCTCCTACATATTTTCGTATAGCCTAAAGGTGATGTCATATCCCCATGATAACAAGTGAGTGGGATCACACCACAAAACTTAATATCACTACTCAACAACCCTAGAGTAGTTTGTGTAAACATAGTAGTGTGTCAAAATAGTGAGAGAATAAGATGATTCCAAGTGGAAAAATCCCACTTCATAATAAAGATAAAATTCATCAAGACTCATTAGTCTCCCATGGTGGTAGAATCATCAGACTTGTCATAGCCTATCCCATACAAAGAATGCCATGTCAACTAGCTATTAGATGCACCCATCTCCCAAACCTTACAAAATTGATTGGGAAAAGTAGACATATCCAAGATCAAATGACATTGTGATAGTAACTACATACTACACTTGTAAGAAAAAGGGATAAGGAGAACATAATTGAACCTATGGTTTAAGAAAGGTGATGCACTAAATGTGTTATCCTCTATACACTAGCATCTTGACATCACTATGTGAATCAATATTGACTGAAACTCTCTTACTCTCTCTTCAAATTAGGCTATTCATACATTAGTGTTTCATATGGGGGTTGTGATTATATTCATAGGACTTAAAGGAATGAATGAAAAGTATTATTTAAAACACAATCATTCAATTTCCATAACAATTCACTAGCCTAGATAATTTCATCATAACATATGGCTTATATGAACTCAGCCTATTGATAGCAAGGTGAAAACAAAATACATAAAAAAAGAATAACAAATTATATCATATATGTATATCAAGTAATAATAAAACTTAAAAAAATATATTAGCTTTAATAAGGAAAATTTTAATTTATATTGATTCAAAAAGCTTGAAGATGGAGATACAAAAGGATAAAGTATATTCATACCCAAAAGAGGGATCAAGGATGGGATATTTTTGTAGCATTCCTATGTTAAAAAAGGGTCCCTTTAGAATGACAATCTTGCCTATTTAAATAGGAAAAATATTAAAATCTTGGGTTAAAAATTTAATGATGATCATGGAAGAAGGGTTGAAGAAGTAGGGATCCCCTTGGGATCACCAAAGTCATACATGTGTAACTATCTACCACATCCCCTCAAGCCTATAGCTTATCTTATACATGTGTATTATACACTCACCTCTATGATGAATAGGGATATATTACATTACCATATCATCATTTTTATAATAATTCTTATAATATGTGTCATGATTTTCACATCAGGCCACTCTGTCATTGATTATGTGAATCAAATGTAGTTACATATCCTGCTTATGAGTTTGATGTATTAATGGGTGAAATAGGCCATCAAATTTACCTCCATTAGTGCCATTATGTATACAAAAAATCTCCTTAGTGGTGAAATCCAAACACATGTCAACACCAGGCTCATTCTATGCCTTTTTTTACTTCTATGAGTGAATTCCCTCTTATGACCCATGTAAAACACTTACTTGATTAGTATAACTTAAATACTTTAGTTGGGTTCATACGTAGATGCCACATGGAATCCATTGGAGCTTATTATGATCCTTGATGAGATATTCATCCCTCTAAGCTTAGGATCAATATAACCCCCAATTTAGTTACTAGTGTAGTATTTTAGTGTTAATCTTAGGTGATCCATTTGGGAAACCTGACCTTCTCTAGAGGTTCACTCCAACCATAAGTGACTCATAGACTTGGGGTGTTCTCATTGTGTCAATTAGATAAGGATACATGAAACATCTCCTCATAGGGTGAAACTCAACATAATAATTCCATATATTTCTAAAATTGAATAACATAACCCATACCTTTCAATCGTATCACCTAATGTTGAACAAGGCAAATACTAACCATACCGTTTATATGTACCATTTGAGATTGATCATATAACTAATATAATATATCTTTTTAATGTTTCACCTAATGTTGAATATCGATAAGATCAATTTAATCAACAATTATTTTAAAATAAAGATGAACATCTTGTTAGGTTGTTGGAAATGGGTGAAACTTTTCCCCATAATTTTATTGTAGAGGGTTTACACTATTTGGTTAAAATACCAAATGAAGTACCTCTTACATTATTAGTTAACCAAGGTTCCTCTAGATAAGATCAAACTTTAAATCAATCCCTACTCATGTTAGATAAAGGAAAGGGTCAACTATTTGACCCTTCTACACAAATACAACTTATTGCTTCACAAATAGAATAAGCTAATATAGCTAGAGGTACTCTAGCTAAGTCCTTGGCTATATTAAAAGTTCAAAATCCTACACTATTATAGTTCACTCCTATGATAAAATAAACATTAGATTTGTCTACCTATCCCATGTATAATATGGATCCATTTACCAATAAAACATTAGTTTTAGATATGTTTATCACACACCTAATTGAAATCAATCTAGTGACTAATCCTAATTTGGACTTGCTTATAGATTCTACCTAGCATGTGTTAGGTAGATCTTAAATAAAATGTTTTAACCCACATCAAGTACCATCTAAGATACAATAAAACATTATTTCATCTTCTCTACAACCTCCTCCTTCTAACTTTCCAAATGCATTGTAACAAAACATTACATACCCATATGAGCCACAATAGAAAGTTGAAAGTACCTCACTTTAACAAGTGGTGACTAATCCTCCACTTCAACAAGTAGAAATTAATCCCCCACCCCAATAGGTGTGATTAATGTTCCATTTTAATAAGTGTCAATTAATCTCCAACCAATATTATCTAACCAATAATGTGTTTCTACAAGTCAAACACTTGCCATTTATGTTCAACAAGAAGCCTATTCAAGCTGAAAATGTGTACCATTTGACCAACAACAAGTTCCTCCTATGTGACAGATTCCTAAGAATCAATAGTATATTCCCCTACAATCTCAAAAAAATGCATATAATTCCCAATAGAAAATTCCTCCATTCATGCATCAGTTCCCTACAAATCAATGTCACACTCAATATCAAGTTCCTTACCAATAATGAATCCCCTATTAATAATACAAATCTAGCCAAAGATGGTAGAACTAATTGTGTATAGATTTCTCAATATTTTGAACCTCCTCCTTATCTAGGTCAAGGTAGTGTCACTTTTAAAACCCAAAAAAATTTCCTTACTTCCTCTCACTCTAGTCCTACATATTAGGATTTATAGGAGGTCAAAGATGTATTTTTAGCCATTCAAGTAGGAAATCAAAACATGAAATTTAAATTGGTTGACATATGCTCCTATATTTTTGAAATGATTTATCTTTAGACACTTTTTGTACATCACTTTAAGATAAACAATTTTAAGAATATAAGCAAAAAGGTGATCCTAAAGAGAATCTAATATAAATATTTATCTCATGCCAAAAGGTCGCATATATCCTAATATATCTACTTTTCTTATTTCCTTACATTTTGGTAGGACATGCTTTAGAATGGTTCCTTGTTCTACCCAGTAATTATGTTGATAATTTTTATGTCTTTTCTAAGAGATTCATGCAACACTTACCTTTTAATGTCAAACATGAAATCACTATGGTAAACCTATGTTAGATTAAAAAAAAAGAGGAGAAAGTTTTTTTACCTATTTACAATAGTGACACTCATTAGCTAGTTGAATTCCACATAATATCCTTGACAAGAAATTGGTTGCAATGTTCACTACCAATTTGTAGTTTGATGTAATTCATAATCTCAATCCAATGTGTGATAATACATTTAAATAAGTTGTTTCTAAAGGAATATAAATTAAGTAAACCCTCATCGAAAAATGGATAATACATAGTTACTCGTAAAACCAAACTTAAAACAAGGGTCAAACACAAGTTCCTACATAAACACAAGAAAATACATCAGATAATCTTAAATAGTTTAACATGAACACAAATGTTGTAGGAGATGGGGTAAACAGATCTCAAAATGTGTAAACTATGAAACCACCACCTATTCAAGACAACCCACCTACTCAATCTATTGATTTACAAAGAAACCTCCAAGAATAGTTCATTAACACATTAGATTATTTAATAATCTTAGAAATTATATTGAGTTGTTTTCCAAAATCCAATTTCTATCAATGTGATCATTTGTATAATTCTAAAATCATTCCCAAAAAACTAATCTAAACCTGATTGGTATAATAAGAATGACTTTTATGATTATCATGAGGTTAAAGGCCTTTCCATTCATAGATGTGTGTAGCTTCACCATATTATTTAATATTTGATTGAAAGTGGTGAAATATCACTGGATAATGTGTCCATGACATCTAATCAAGATTTTTATATCTATCAAAACCATTTTCTATATCACAATGATAATAATAATCATATTATATCTCCTCAAAATCAAGATTAGATATATAACCAATAACAATAAAACTAGAATCAAGGTCAGGATACACATTCAAATCAAGTTAAATATAAAAATGTCCCTTATGACTAAAATGTTATAGGTCACGTCACTAGTGGACATAATTCTACCATTAAGATCAATCTTAATCTAATTTACAATAATACCTAATGAACTTCACCATTCATCATTTTAGGACCTCCATATCCATTTTATAGTAATCTTCCTTTGGCTCATAATAGCTCAAATGTTAATCAACATCTAAAAGTTACCATTTAATTCATTTAATCCCATTCTTCTAATTATAGTAACCCTCCATTGACTCGAGGTTGTGTAATCACAACTTAACTCTCTAAGGTTACCATTCAAGGTCCTATACCTTATTCCTCTAAAAATATCATTCAAGTTACTTTTCCTCAAATGACCAAGCCAATTTATCTTATTAAAGACAAACCTTATGATATTGTGAATAACTAAAAAAAACACTGGCACAAGTTTTTATTTTATATATTTTGCATACATTCCCACAAAAACATATTGAATGAGCTTTTAAGTCAATCTAAGGTCCCAAATGACAGTGAACCTAATAAATTTTGAACACTTGTGAGTCATCTAGCTCTACACCAACAACTCACCATTGATCAAATGTTATTTCATCCCTTGGACTTTTCTATAATAACCCTTTTTTCATAGAGCTAATTATTTCCTAGCATAAATTTAAAAGAGTCCACATAGACAATGGTTCCATGCTAAATAATATAACTTTGAAGTTGGTCAAACACTTGGGCTACATATTAACATATCTTCATCTAGATACCATCACTATCAAAACATATAATACTAAGAAGCATGAATCTTAGGGTACCATTTGTATCCTTGCTATTATTGGGCCTCTAACCCATGATACTCGATGCCATATTCTTTATTTAGAACTATCTTATAATTTTATTCTGAGCTAACACTGGATTCATAAAGTATGTGTTGTACCTTATACTCTCATCAATGTATCAATTTTCCCCATTTTCAATTAGAAGTTACTATTCTTGGTGACCTACAATCATACCAATTCAGTAAACATTTAGGAGTAGAATATAAAAGCTACAACTTTCACATTGGCATAGATCATATTCCCAAGAAGGACAAGGAGATATTTGATCAACCACCTGAGTCAAAATATGTGGATCCGAGTACTTTTACATCCACTTCATCTAGATCAATTATTACAATAGCCAATCATTTTGTTGTTCAAGACAATGGCCTTAGGGAATAAAAAATTAGGAATGATTTCCGTATAACCAAACTACCTAAAATGCCTAAATCATATGGTAAACCTAAAGGTCAAATTCTTAATATGGAATGGAATAAGAAGAGTGACTTTCATTAGAAAGGGCATGCATTTTTCATCAAAATAACTTCTTAGGAGAAAGACTAAATCAAGGCCAATGATGATTCATGGTTATATAATGATGAATCTTCCAACTCTTACCAAAATAAAAAGTATCCTATTCTAAATAGGATAATGTATAATCAAGACTACAAGGGAAAAGGCCTGGGGGGAAAATATCAAGGACTTATTGAGCCAATGTTAGTTATAAAAAACAAAAGAACTTGAGGTAATAGATAAAAAACACCTAGGGGTGACCCTTTAGATATAAAAAGTGATTATAATTTATATTCTAACACTAAAAATGCCAAAAGTGATGTAGAGTTCTACTATAGCATTTACAATGAGTTGGATGACACTAACTTATTTGAAAATAATACCATCTATAATATTAATGTTATGATATATTAGTCTCCTCTTTTCCTCCATCATCCCTAGTTGATTCACTAGGGCCAACAAAACTCCAACAAACCATTAGATGATTTTAAAAAGATGAATAAATCTATAATTTCTTAGGCCTCAAAGATAATTTTCCATTTGGTGATCACAAATAGGGATTTATTATTAAATAAAACCCTACCACTTACTTTAGAGAGTAGCTAAACTTCCTTAGTCACAAAAAAAAAAGTCAAAACATTGAGGTCCCAAAGTGAAAACCTCTTTGAGGCACTTTTGGACTAGGTTAAAAGTAAAGAAAAAGATGAGTTTGATGGTGAAAACATATTTTAGGAACCATTGGATGGGGAAATTAATCTTACTTTAAATGAATCATATGCTTCATCTAGTTCCAAAAATTCATGTTGATTAGGAATTAGTTTAGAGGATCGAAAAGTATCTGATAAATTCATTGAGGATTTCCCACATGCTTTTTCCAAATGGCCTTTTCTGGACCTTGGTGATTTATATTATTCATGCATGGGTAAATGCAATGATTTGGTTGATCCACCAAATGAAGATGAAGACAAATGTATGACATTAAAACCTATTCTATAAGATGGTTCCACATTTCTTATGGAGGATACCACCAAAGTCAACATTAGACACCATTCAATCCTAAATGGATCAAACTAGGAGTGTCCCTCACTGAAGAGTAACATGATCTTCTTTCTACCCTCTTTTGGGTATTTTTTGATATTTTTACATGGTATTATTTATATATTCCTAGTTTGGACCCAAATTTAGTTATGTATCACCTTGTTACACACCCTAATGCCAATGCAATCAAGTAGAATTTGAGAAAATTTCACCCTCACATTATTGTACTTTTCAAAAAATAATTGAAAAAATTGTTGGAGGAAGGGTGTATCCATCCTATTGATTATTCAGAGTGGATATCCAACATAGTCCCAGTCAACAAAAATAAACAATGAATATGATTATGTAACGAATTTAGAGATATTAATAAATCATACCTAAAATATGACTTTCCTTTACCCAACTTTGATATGATTATGGATTCCATGATAGGGTATGAGACGTTATCTATTATGGATGGCTTCTCTAGATATTATCAGATCAAAATTTCCCTTCAAGACCAATATAAGACAACATTCACCATTTCATGGGGAACATTTTATTATCAAGAGATGTCATTTGGCCTCAATAATGTTGGTTCCACATACAAACATCTAATGATTGTTATTATTCATGACATGATGCATGATATTATTGAATACTATGTGGATGATATTTTGGGAAAATCTGAGGCTAGACCAAGACATCTAGATGTATTATAGAGAATCTTTAAATGAATTTATGACTATAAAGTAAGGCTTAACCCTAAAAAGTGCATCTTTGGAATTAATTCATGAAATTTTTTAAGTTTCATTATCTCTCATAGAGGCATTGTCTCTCATCAAGAAATTATTCCCCTTTTAATCTAAACTAGCTCTACAGCTTACAAGGTAATATCCAATCTATCAGAAAATTTATTTCTTAGTTAGTATATAAATGCCATCATTTCACTCATCTTCTAAATAAAGGTACCATTTTCTCATGGAATACCAATTGTCAATAGGTCTTTGATAAATTAGAATAATATCTATAATAAAATCCACCTATTCTTGTTCTACCTACACTTGAAAAGTTGTTGCTTTTATACATCTCAACAACTAACTATGACTTGGGGGAACTTCTATCAAAACATAATGATCAAGGTAAATAATTATCTAATTACTAATTGAGCCCCACATTAGTTACTTATGAACATAATTACATATACATTTATAAGGCCTACTTATCTATGGTGTTTTTAGCCCAAATGTTATGACAATATATGCTTAAAATAAGACCATTATCATTGCCAAAGTCAACCCACTCAATTACACACTTTTCAAGGTAGCCTTGACTGGTCATATAGACAAATGGATTATGCTATTGAGTAAATTTTAGATTAAATATTTACATTAAAAGTCAATTAAAGGACATGCACTTGAAGATTAGCTTGTCAAAGCACCCTTGTCAAATTACAAACCACTTCTTTTCAAATTTATTGATGAGTCAATAATGACTTTGGATGACATTTCTTATAATACTCAAGACTTGAACCTTTACTTTAATGGTTTTTATACTTCTCATAGATCAAGAGCCGATATTTTATTCATAATGTCATAAGGGGATCTAATTCCCAAACCATTGCACATTGGTTTTTCTTGTACCAATAATATATCATAGTATGAATCACTCATTACATGGATCCATATAGGAGTAAAATGGAATATCAAGAAACTACATGTTCATGAAGACTCTTATTTGATTATTAACCAAGTGATAGAGCAATACCAAATCAAATATGATAAGATTATTCCTTAAAATAACATGGTGGACCATATTTAACAAATATTTGAACACATCTAGTTTGAATAGATTCCAAGGGCCAAGAACATACCTATAAATGTAATGGAAATGATTAGTTCACTAATAGCAATTAAAGATCTTGTTATAGATTACAAATCCATTATTGAACATCTCTTAATGATAGCTCAAGAATGTTCTATATTTGAAATGCTATGTGATATTATTGGTCCCATCCCACCTTGGTATTTTGATATATATGCCTACACCCAAGACAACATTCTCCCTTCAAAAATTTACCATAAAAAATAAAGATCCTTCATTCATAATACCTATTTTTATACCATAATTGGTGACATACTCTATCATAGATGATATGATGTAAATCTACTTCAATATTTAGCTTCGGTAGAGTCATGATTAGTGATTAAATAAGTACATAAAGGGAGTCATGATTAGTGATTAAATAAGTACATATAGGGGCTCACACTAGTGGGGTTATCCATACCAAGAAACTTGTACATGTAGGGTATTACTTGCCCACTATAGAGGATGATACATGTGATTATGTAAGAACATGTGTGTCTTGTCAGAAAAATTCCAATTTTATTCATTCTCCATATCATGCATTACAACCACTCAATACACCATGTCCATTTCCCACATGGGGTCATAGGAATAATAAATACTACTTACTTAGATGGCCATAAATTTATCCTTACTACAACTAAATACTTTATTAAGTGGGTTGAAGCCATTACCCTCACTTATGTAACATATAAATAGATAACAAAGTTCATCCTCAATTACCTCATTTATCACTTTGGCATTCCATCTAATCTTATTTCTGACAATATAATCTATTTTTTTTTATAAAGGAAATCAAATCCCACTATGCCAAATACCAAATTATACAACACTTTTCCACTACCTATTTTCCTCATAGAAATCGCCAAACTGAAGCATCTAATAAAACCCTTATCCAAATCCTTAAAAATATATTTAATTATTTTGGTTTTGATTGACATTTTCAACTATTTCTTTCCCTCTAGGCCTATTGTACTAATACCCAAACTCCACTCAAAACCACACCATATTCCCTCATTTATGGCACTAAATATATTCTCCCTATTGATATTGAGTTACCTTCCTTCTGGATTTTATTGAAGGATACCATTTATGAAGAGGAATGTAGAGTATCTTAACTACAAGAATTAGACCTACTTAATGGAAAATGGGTAGCTAATTTGAACAATCTTTAGGCATATAACAATAGATTGTGTTATTACCACACAAGTGCATAAAACACATAGACTTTGAGCTTAGTGATCTTGTTCTAAAAGAGAACCAAAATAATATCAATGACACCCATGAGAAAAATGTGAGTTTGAGCCTAATTGTTTTGTCCCATTCATCATCACATCAAATTATGGTTCTAGAGAATATATATGGGCTACACTAGATGGTCAAGAGCTATATGATCCCATCAATATTATTCATCTCAACCATTTTTACACTTTATTTTATTAAACATTGTCTATGAGGACCCCTAATTGGGGGCATAGTTTGTACCTTACCTTCATTATATTATTATTTAATTTATTCCATATTGATCTTATTCCCTCATCCTATTACCAAGCTTGATCTTAATTTTAGTTTATCAGTATAATAGACAATTCTATATGATAAAATTTAGAGAAAATTTTAAGCATGTTGTTTAAATTTGGTGACCATCAACACATCCAGGATAAGTGTTATCTTAGAGTATAACTTACACATGATTTCCCTATATGATGGTATTTGAAATGCATCTTTCATATCTTGATAAAACATATACCATTTGTTTTCTTCATATGCCATTCTTATTTTAAACCTTGATGTTGATTAGTAGTAACTTTTGCTAGGGTTTAACTATAATAACTTGAGGTCCATTTAGAGTATGTAGGTAGTATTTATTTTTTGAATTCAGCTCAATCACACTTTTTTCAAACTTTCATCATTTCCCAAGTGACCAAATCCACTTCAAAATTTTATTAGTAACACAATCCATACTCTCATTATTTTGTGAGCTAAAACATTCTACATCTCTTAATCTTCCATTGAGTTATGATGCCAAAACCCCTATAATTTTAAAATTTTCAAAAAAAACCTAAAAATAGAAAGAGAGAGACATGTAAAAAGGGCTTAAAATCTCCATGAGAGATATTAAGACATAAAATTTATGCTTCTTTTATCATCATGTTAGTTAGTGGCATTTGGATCTATTCTGGATGGTACGATTTATAACATTTATCAGGTGGGAACTCCTTATCTAACAATGATCATTTCCATTTACCATTGCCATTCTTGATCATTTTCAATCCCATTTATAGGATAAATACATTATACTAAGACCCACATATACTATATAGGTAGCACTTGGATGCATGGGTCATCTTGGGTCAGCTTGATCAATCTCATTAACATTTCATTTTTCTAAGTTTTTCAAAATGTTGTCATTATTTTTTAAGTGTATATTTTCTTATTTCTCTTCTATAATCAAAGTTCTTACTTGTAATCACTTTTTTTTCCCCATGTCCCTAGGAGAACTAAATTTAGCCTAAAGTCCATTGGACTATGTAGGTAGCATCCACTTGCATGGGTAATTTAAAATCATCTCGACCACCCCTTCCTTTTTATTATTTTTCCCCCATATTCTTAGGTTACCATAATGTCTTTCCAGTTGTCCTCTAGAACTTAGGAGAAAAATCTCCAAGAGTAACACCTTAGATTCACACATGCACAACTAATTCACTAATTGCTTATTTTCTAATGTGTTAGTGTGTTTGTCTATAATGATTATGTTTGATTATTTTTGGTATGCTTATTTGATTTTTATCTTGGGTAACAATATGATTTCTGTTTTATTAATTTTGTGTTTAATTGCTTCTTTACATACTTGTTTGTTTCCCTTTTTTGTTGTCACCATCATGATTCTTCTTGTCACATAATTATACTTGAGTCCATTCATTGGCGTATGTAATCATTGTCATCATGGTTTTTATCATTGGTGAATTATTTTCAATTGTCTATTCGATTGAGGGTTAGTATTTATGCACATTACAACTTGGTCATCATGGTGTTTTATATCATGATGCATACTATTTTGTGTTATATCAAAAATCAAGTGATATAAGTCTACTTAGAAATGTTGTAAAAATAATATCTCCTTAGATAATATCATCTAACTAATTCATTAAATTCCTAGTCATCATTTCTCAAAATGAAAATCTGCCCTACAAGGGAAAACCATTATGACTGATTAACAATAAAAATAAAAGTATTACAACAAATCCTTAAATCGATCATAAAATTCACCCTACTAGGGAATATTATTTTGATCAACTAAGAATACTCTTTTTTGGGATCATTCCTTCATATTTATCTTTATTTTAATTCCAATCCCACATATTTCTCTCATTCTTGCTTCTTCCTTTCTTTATCAAGGGATCATTTATTTCAACTTCCTTCCCAACCATCCCCTCAAGGGGGCATATCATGATAAAAAATAACCCCTTAAGGAATCAATATGAGACTATTGACTCATAAAATTTAAAGTGAAAAGGATAAGAGTGAATACATCATTCTTCAAACATTATCAAATTTATTACTAATGGCTTTTAATTTCTTTGAAAATGCATTACTATGCCTACTATCTCACAAAGCCTTCTCAAATAGAGTAAAAATGTAGACACTTCATTTTAATCACATTATTGTTCAAAATGCAATCAAGAGTGACTTTCTATAATTTCATGCATATTTAACTAGAAATTACCACTAGACCTAATTTACCTACACAGCTATCATTTTAACCCAAAATCATAATGATGCATCTATGATTGGGGTATTGAATTGTATTACATCACTAATATTGATGAGTTGATCTTGAATTAAATAAATACTTTCTACATGTATTCACATGGAATTAAGTGAATACTTTATTTTTAAAAATAAACATTACAAAATCAACCACTATTCTAATTATTGATTAATCCAACTTAATCAATTCTAACATTCCTTTAATGTAAAATTCCATGAATTTGTAATTATCCCACTTTCCTAAATTTAGTGTGTAATTTAGTGATGTAATACAATTCAATACCCCAATCATAGATGCATCATTATGACCAATAGGACCAATGACTACACTTCAATAGGACCAATGACTACACTTTTCTTCCAACATGCCTTCCATAATCTAAAAGACCTTAAATGACATATCTTACTCACTCTATGTGTGTAATCTGGTTTTGAGAATTTATCCTCAACCCTCCATATTGAGATTATATGAATGGTCTATAATGATTTATGAAATCTATAAGTGCAAACCTCATACCTCTCATTTCACAAGATCTCTTGAAGTAAACTTAATATGCAAAAATTATTTTAGAGTATCATATTCCTTCAACCAATTCTCATTCCAAAGGCAAGCCAAATAAAAAATCAAGTGTAGATAAGTATGGGTACCTCTCATGTGAGGAATCAAGCATCGACAAAGACTTCTACATCTACAAGCCTAACTCAACCTCTTTAGACCAATTTTCAAGAAAATATTCAAGGGAGGTAAAAACATGGTTCATTATATTCAAATTGAATTTATTATTTGATTCACCCATAGCTAAACCTAGGTATTAGTCATGAGATTCTATTTCTTGAATTTGTTTTAATTTTTTTCGCTAACAATTGTCTAACCTCTCTTGGATTCCCAATCTACACTCTCCATACCTACAACATCAAGTTATTCCAAACATGCTTGAGATGATATCAAATTTAACTACACTCTCTCATCCATCTCCATGATATAATATTTTTCCACATCAATATTTTTCTTCTTGAATTCTTCACCAACATTCAGTAGTTGTTATGAAAATTCTCTTTCCACATACTACTAAAAATAGAAATTCACCTATGTATCCTCTTGATAAAAATGGCATTCCCATGTTTCACCACACTATGTTGTCTTCATGTTTAATTTAATATATTCAACTAGGTTGGAACATCATCACTAAATAGATATTCAATGACTAATCCCATATCCAGCTCTTGGTAAGCTTATTCACTTTGCTTCTCATACAAATGAACATGTTGGAATGCACCACACTTATTCCTCTTCTTCATTACATTATCCATGTCTAGAACTTCACATTTCATAAAAAAATTATGGGAAATAAAATATCCCTCAAGTATCTCATAAATGGATCCATCATTCCACAATGACATGTTCAATTCCTCTACACTTCTATCATGATGTTCACTATTTTCTCTCTCACTATGTGTTTCTAATGGTCCATTCTCCATAACACTCATGGTTTTTTATCCTCCATAATACCTATGATTTAATCTTATTCACTTGTATTAACCTCAACCAAGATATCCTTGTGTGGAATTGCTTTAACAACCTCTACATCTAATGCTTCCACAATGGAAACTTATAAATCTACTTGGCTACTCTTGTTACTCACCTACAACTCTACATGGATACAATATTATTTCACATAAATTATTTCATTCATAAAAACATATGGAATGCCTTAGTTTTCCTCAACCTTATTACCATCCAAAATAAAATTTGCAATTTTCATTACGACATGAACATGGAAAAATCTCAATTTTCTCACTCATGGGTCTGCACAACTGCTTTCCTATCATCACATAATGGGTCTACATCTTATGGTGAGAAATGTATTACCTAAAATTAATTTTTATGAATATTTGATCACATATGGGATACTTATAGGTCTTATCTATCCCATTATTCTAAAAATAAACATTAGGCTCTACATATAGAAGCCTTTCTTTGTTGCCTTCCAAGATAGCCTGTTCTTCCATGCACCTATGCACATCCATGCTACTTCTTGAAGTAGTATTTATATTCTCACATGATAGCTCACAATTTTTATTTCTTATCTTACCATTATTATTATTATCACTAACATATGAATCTTAATTAACCATCTCAACTATAATTTTGGGTGTATAAATTGACCCAACATATTGGAAACCATATGTTCCCACTCACATACCTTTTGCTTACCTTTCACTAGTCTCATAACTTGGAGATGTTTCCAACATATGGATAAAACTCAACTAAATTTATTTCACATAGCCTTGACCCTCATAGGGTTAATAACATTTACATTCACATAATATAATTATATCTCAACTATCCAAGTCATGAGTTGTTTCAAAAAAATTCCAAAAAATAGGAAAATATCATTAAGAGGTTTACCTTTTATCTCCACCACAACCTTGGTTGGTTTCTTCTATCTAATAGAATATTTTCCTCTACTTGGAATATCTCCAAAACATTCAATCTCACTAATAGGGATAATAACCCCATAATGAACTCTTTTTCATTGCCATCATATGTAGCTACACAAGCATCACTTTATGTAGACATATATATAAATGTAAATAGAGGGTCTGAGTGGGTTCTCACATGTTTCAAGCATTCAAAAGCATGAACAAGGTTACATAATCCTTATAAATTCATCAAAACCTTAGAAGGATGATCAAAGGATGAATCTGGCAAGTTTAATTACCAAACCATCATCAAGATGTGACAGAGGAATGAATAAATCAACTCACTTGTGTATTTTATAAATGCACCTCAAGAAGCCTCATGAGCCAAAATATTATAGTGCCACAAAGAATTTAATGCCAAGATCATATCTTATAAATTTCATGTATTGGAGAGTTATCTACCTTGAGTTATAAGCATTCAAAGTTGAACTTGTAGAATGGAACATTCACACAAATTCCAAAATAAAGCTCAACATTTATATATTAGGGTTCAAAGATTTATGGTCATGCAGATGTCAATAATGGTAGTGTAGACATCAGATGATGGGTACACAGATGTCAAATTTAGACATAATAAATAACCATTAAGGTTAAAATATCTTAATGATGGTCACATGAACATCAAATACATTCATGTGGATGTCAAATATAGGCACATAGATGTCAAAGTTGTGTTTATGAGTTAGCCATTTTAGTTTAAATGGTAGGTATAAGAAAATCAATAGACCACATTCATTGGTATTTCTTGATCCAATAGTGCAAGCTTGAGTTAACATGTTAAAGGTGTAAAAGGATATAAATTAATGAATCATGTTCATTCACACCAAATAAATCTATGGTGCATAGGAGGTAAAAGGGTCAAGATATGATAGTGAGGATCTGTGAGGCCATTTGGAGTAAAGATATGTTATAGCATTTTGATTGGCCCAAGCAATTTTTGACAAACAAAGTCAAACCAAAGGGTAGTTTTTTTACCAAAGTAAAAAGGTATTATAGGGTCATCCAATTATGATTGGAGCTTTACTAAATGACATTAACAAATGATGTGGCCAAGGTGATCAAAAACATAAATGACCACTATTGGGACTTATTATGGACCTTTGATTCAACATTTTATATCCTACAAGGTTTATTTTGTGATTGCATTCACCATATTTTAAAGGAGGATCCATGTATATGATGAGTTGTAAATTATTACAAGGACAAAATAGATCTATATGGACCAAATAGGATCCAAAATGAAACTATGTAGTCTACAGGTCTACATTGACATAATGACTATAGGAAAACCAATAATCTTAGATTGGTTTTCTATCTATAAAATGGACCTATGATCTATATATAGAGATAGAGTAGATATGTGATTAATGAAAAGGGTCTCATCTATATATGTGGCTCTATCCTAGATAAAGGAGATACTAATCACTATTCATGATAGAGAATTATTAGTTTCAAGATTCGAGGATTTGATCCTCATGAGCAAGTAAAGTGGGCTTGGGGTCCTAAGGTGGTGAACTGGTAGTTAGAAGAATAGTTAAGGGAATTAATTCCATTAAAATATAATTTGTCACCATGCATAAAAAACCATTGTCTTCTAGTGGGATCTATCAGTTAATGAAAGGAGATCGAGGACTATTGGAATAAAAGGAGGTTAGCTTGTTGGTAATGATTAATCCTAGTTGGAGAAAGGCATATGTAAAGGAAAAGAATTAATGAACTTATACCTAAATTATTGATCATGATGACTCTTTATCCACCCTCCTATGCACGTTCCCATATTTTTCTTTCTCCTTTTGTACTATATATAGAGGCTTTGGAGCCTAAAAAATGATCCTTAAATTCCCTCTCTTAGGCATGACTAGACTCTGCCAAGATTGAGCTTGTAACCTCTTGAGATAAATACAAGACTATTTTTAGTTTTCATTTATTTGGTATAGTTTGTACATATAAATTTGATTGACATATGTGGTAAAAATCTCTCCCCTTTCAATTCTTGATCTCACCTAGTTACTAGTTGATCTTGTTATGCAAGTCATGTTTAATTTTCAAATATCTTTTGATTGAGTCTTATATGTGGATAAATTGATTGGTTAGTGTCTTGAATTAGACCTCTCTATCACTTCCCTTAGATTTTGATCATTTGGTGAACCTTTGCATGAAATACTAATACATGACAGATACTTGGAGTCTTAGATCTACTCATTTACTTGTCTCATAATGTTTAATATGAGCTCAAATAGAGTGGATCAGCCATATTTTAGGTGCATCACCATTGTTAACTTAGGTTTCCTTTTTAAGTTATCCTTCTCTCCATTTTCCTGGGTCATTAGTAGGTTTTAGTAATGGAAATGAGCTAAGATGATGCATCTGAGGAGCTAGCCTCATTAAAAATCCTAGAGGTTTGACCCCACTATAGGATACCCATAGCCTAGGGTTAGTCCTATGTTGAGCTATATTTGGGTAGAGGACCTAAACAATCCCTTTCCTAACTAGCGTGAAATCTAAACCTCCAATAGTTCTAGTATGCCCAGTGGGAAGATTTTAGTGTGTTTTTCTTCTTATCATCTTTTGAAAACAAACAAGTTACCACAGATGATGACTTTGAATCAAAGCTTTTGGTTATGAGCTGACTTGTTATGTCTCATTGTAAATTTTAGTTGGTTATTGCATCTCATTCGGTATATGAGGTTAATATGGAAAACTATGGTGAATAACCCTATTATCCACCTCATTATCAATAGTCCCAATATGATCCTCATGATCCAAATGACCCTTATCACTCCTATAAAGAATCTTATCAAAGCTATAATGAGATTTATCAGGGTCCTCATGATCCTTATTATCAAGGGAATGACACTTACCTTCTTCATGATCCTCAATAGTGGTATGAAGATATATATGAGTCATACATGTAGGAGTATTACCTTGATCCTCCTTATGAAAACCAATCCCATCATAATATTTCTCCTTACCAAACCTATCATGAGCTATTCATACCAACACTTAATTAGACTTTAGTAAGCCCTTAAAATCATGCATTAGAGTTATAATCACAAAATTACTATGGATAAAATGTCCTTACTCACTTGATTCATCATGTGAGAGAGTCATTATAGTAAGTGAAAGGATAATGGGCACCTATTGAGAGAGAAAATTGGAAAAATCTCATAGGTGGGATGATGGATATAAATGGTTACATTAAAAGCATTGAGGATAAGCTAAAAATCCTTGAAGATCAATAGGTCCAACCTCACCAACCTTGTGTGTCTTCATATACACCACCTCAGCCTTCATATAAGCCACCCATCCTTCCCTAAGAGACCATTCTAAGTTCTTCATGTGTTCCTTAGATATTCCCTTCTTATAAGTATATCTAAGAGATTTATCAAGGAAATAAGGGGACTAGTATTGAATAGCCTATTTTTGAATTTATATATCCCTCCATTATTATTCAAGATCCCCTTAAAAGGTCCTTAAAATTTCTAAGATGAATTCAAGTGGTGAAGTAAAGTGGTGAGAAAAGTGAGACAAATCTATACATGAGAGCCCAAGTTAAATAAAAATTTAAACCTATGATAGTCTCTCCCACCCATCTTCAATAATCCTCTTGTGTTCCTTATCATGAAGCCAATAACCACTTTAAAGATAAGCTATTCCAAGAAACTATTGATAAGAAAATTAAAGAGTTAGAGATGAAGACAAGGAAGGAGAAAGAGAACTAGAATCAAAAGGGTAAAGAAAAAACTCTATCTTTTCCATATTGGAACCAAATAATGTCATCAATAAAATCCAAATTCATTTAATCCCCTCCCCTCCCTTGTCAATAATCTAGGTCATTTCCATCTTAGAAATCCATCCAAAGTGGTATGCAAAATAAGGAGGAGGTGGTGATTTTAGAAGTCATGATCAAGCAAGATATTATTCAACCTCCACTCCTTTCCCCTAAAAATACTATATACTTCATGGAGATCCATTCAAGAATCAAAGAAGTAGAGAGAGGAGTTGAAGATGATCTAAGAAGATCATCTCCATGATCAAAATTAGGTACCTATGGTAAATTCTTTGGACCTCTCTCATCTTGTTGAATATTTTCAAGGGTATACTATGCCATTCTTTGAAAAAGAGCCTCTCCTTTGTGAGTCAAATAAATAAGATGAAACTAAGGAGATAGTAAATAATGATGACTTCTATGACCAAGAAGAGGAAATCATTATTTTAACACCACTTCGAAAGAATGAGCATGTTCTAGTCTTTCATAATGCCAAGAAATCATTATTAGAACACCACTTGGAAAGAATGAGCATGTTTCAATCTTTCATACTACTAAAGAAGATGAGTTTTAGGAACAAGTGCAAGTAGGATATGAGATCCAATAGGAATAAGTCTTAGATGTGCATCAAGAGGTTTTTTCTAAAGAACATCTTGATCACATATTAGCTATCCAAAATCAAGACTTTTTTCAAGATCTTGTGTAGCTAATATAGTTCAAGTCCAAGATCATCTTCCCCTAGAAGGGATCCATGAAGATACTTACATAGAACCATTGTTGAGGTACAAAACATTACTAAAGAAGAAGACCACTGGCAAAAGATATATTATAAATTCATGAGTGAGATTGATGGACTTCAGATGGTAGACTTGGATAATGGGATAGTTTAGTGGGATGAATCTTCATTTAAGGATTTCATTAATGTTTTGAAGATTTAGGAAGAAAGCACTAATCTAGAGATGCCAAATTAGAATGAGAGGGGTAGTATTGATATGAGAGAACCCCATGAGGGATTGGTATAAATGAAATTCATGGATGAGTTTTAGATATCTCTTATTGAAAAAGATCAATATATCCTTCAAACTAATTGTATCCAGTTTGATCAAAGTGAATAATAAAAGGGCGATTGGAAGCTGAAAATGAATATATTTCAAGAGCTTGAAGATCTCTACCAAGTTGAGGATCAATTACATGAGAAAGTAAAAAAATATTTTCTCATAGAGGACAATAAAAAATATTAGGCAAAATATGCAAATATCTTTGATGAACTTGAAGAGCTTGCAGTTGAAGAGGAACCCAATCATATTGAGAGAACCATGGAGATCAAAGAGGTAAGTTTTGTTGAACCATCATTGGAGGTCATGATTTAGCATTCATATAAGGAAATTCATACTATTTGAATGCACATAGCTGACCTAGTTGGAGCTACTTGGTTCTTGTTAAACATCATGCCAAATAAGTTGATAGATGGAACAAATAAGATGCAAGTATCAAGACTAAGATTCAATAAGTTGCATGCCTCATTCAATTCCACACCTCATGATTCAATAAGGTTATCAAACTTTCCATTTGATCTAGGAGGGATGGTACATATAGTTTTTAGTTATACATATTATGATAGTTTTGTTAAAATTCCTACAAGTGTTATATTGGCACATTTTTTGTTATCCTTGCTTTGTTAGGTTAATTACCCTTCTATTTTATGTTTCCTTTTAATAAGTGCCTTAGGAATTTTATTTTGTTTTTCTCTTTATTTAGTTACAACTCCAAATCAACATGTTAAACTAAAGAGGATATTCCATACCCAATATACTAGACAAGGTAACATGGGCCAGGTTCTTAAGCATAATAGGCATGCTTCCCTATGAGTCACTATAAATGTTGGCCATTTTGGCCCACATACCAAGCTTCTTGCCTAGATATAAAATTTGAACCAAGTCCCTAATGGAAAAAGATCAAGTGGCTTAACAATGGGTCCAAAAATGAAAATAGAGGGTTTAAGTAGGTTCTCACATATTTCAAGCATTTAGGATCATGAACCAGGTTACACAAGCCTTAAAAATTCATTAGAACCTTACAAGGATGATCAAAGGATTAATTTGGAAAGTTTAAGGACCAGACCATCACCAAGACTTCACATAGAAATGAATGAACCAAATCACTTATTCATTTTATAAATGAACCTTAAAAATCCTCATGAGCCAAAAGATTGTAGTGCCATGGAGTTTTTGATGCCAAGATCAGATCTTACAAATTTCATGCCTTGGTAAGTTCTCTATTTTGAGTTATAATCATTCAAAGTTGAACCTATAGAATGGAACATTCATGTAGACATCAAAATAAATATGAAAATTTATCTACTAGGGTTTAAGGATTGATAGTCATGTGGATGTCAATGATGGTCACGCAGACATCAGATTTATACATGATAAATAATTGTTGGTGTTTGAATATCTTAATGATGGTCATGCAAATATCAAATACATTCATACAAATGTTTAATATGGGAACATAGATGTTAAATTTGAGTCTCATGAAATATCCATTTGAGTTCAAATGGTGGGTCTAGGAAAATCAATAGACCACATCTATCTATACATCTTGATCCAATACTGTGAGCTCGAATCAACATGTCAAAAGAGTCAGAGGATATAAATCAATGGACTATTTTCATTCACACCAAAGAAATCTATGGTGTGTAAGAGGTCAAAGGGTCAAGATTTGAAAATAAGGATCTATAAGGCCAATGGGAGTAAAGATAGGTTTGAGCATTTTAATTGGCTTGAGCAATCTTTGATAGACAAAGTTGAACTAAAGAGTAGTTTTTGACCAAAGTAAATAGGTATTGTAGGGTCATCCCATCACCATTTGAGCTAAATTAAATGCCATTAACAAGAGACAATGATGTATTTAAGGTGATAAATAATATAAAATACCACCATTGGGACTTAATATGGACCTCTAGTTCAAAATTTTATAACCTACAAGGTTTGTTCTATGAATGTGTTTGCCATGTTTTAAAGGAGGATCTATGTATATGGTGAATTATTGGTTCCTACAAAGACATGATGGATATATGTGGAACTAATAGGATCTAAAACAAATCTATGTAATCTATAGGTTTACATCTACATAATAACTATAAGAAAACCAATAATCTTATATTAGTTTTCCATCTATAGAATAAACCTATGATCTAGATATAGAGATAAAGTAGATATATGATTAATTCAAAGGTTCTGATCTATCGATGTGGATCTATCCTCAAAAAATTAGGTACTAACCATTTTTCATGTCATGGCACTATCATTTTCAAGATTTAAGGATTTGATCCTCATGAGCAAGTCAAGTGAGTTAGGGTCCCAAGGTGGTGAACTGGTGGTTAGAGGAACAATTAAAGGTATTTATTCTATTCAAATAGACTTTTTTATCATGTATAGAAAACCCTTGTCTTCTAATGGGATCTCTTAGCCAATGAAAGGATCTCAAGGAATATTATAACAAAAGGAGTTTAGCTTATTGATAAGGATTAATCCCAATTAGAGAAATGAATACATAAAGGAAAATAATCAATGAACTACCACCTCACTTCTTGATCATAATGACTCTTTCTCCACCCTCCTATGCATGTTACCATATTTTACTTTCTCCTTTTCTTCTATGTATAGAGGCTTTGGAGCTTGAAAAATGATCCCTCCATTCCCTCTCTTGGGCATGACTAGACTCTACCAAGATTGAGCTTGTAACCTCTTGAGATAAATACAAGACTATTTTTAGTTTTCATTTTTATATATTAGTGTTTACATATCACTTTGATTTATATATGTGGTAGAAATCTCCCCCTTATTAAGTCCTGATCTCACCTAGTTACTAGTTGATCTTGTTATGCAGGTCATTTTTAGTGTTCAAATATCTTTTGATTGAGGCTCACATGTGGATACATTGAATAGTTAGTGTCTTGCATTAGACCTCTCCATCACTTCCCTTAGATTTTTATCGTTTGGTGAACCTATGCATGAAATACTAATGCATGACAAATACTTGGAGTCCTAGATCTAGTCTTTTACTTGTCTTATTAGTGTTTAGTAGGAGCTCAAATGGAGTAGACCAACCATATTTTAGGTGCATAACCATTATTATTTTAGGTTTCCCTTTCAATTTATCTCACTCTCCCTTTTCCTTACTCATTAGTAGGTTTTACTAGTGTAAATGAGATAAAATGATGCATCTAAGGAACTAGCCTCATTAAAAATCCTATAGGTCTGAGCCCACTATAAGATACCCACAGCCTTGGGTCAGTCCCATGTTGAGATAGATTTTGGTAGAGGATCTAAACAATCCCTTCCTAGATAGGGTATAATTTAGACGTGTAATAGTTTTGTTATTCCTAATGGGATAAAGGTCCAAAAGAGTGGGAATATCTTAGTTTGTCTTTCCTCTAATCAACTTTTGGAAGCAAGCAAGTTTTAACTAATGGATACTCTGAATCTAAGCTTTTATGCATGAGCATACCAAGTACATCTCATTGCATATTTTAGTTAGTTCTTACATCTCATTCAACATATGAGGTTAATATGGACAACTTTCATGAATACCCATAGTATCTACCTCCTTATCAATAGTCCTAATATGATATTCATGATCCATATGACCCTTATCACTCTTATCAATAATCCTATCAAAGCTATGATGAGATTTATCAAGTTCCTCATGATATTTATTATTAAGGGAATGGATCTTACCTTCATAATGATCCTCACTAGAAGTATGAGGATCTATATCAGTCATACATTCACAAGTATTACCTTGATCCTCCTTATGAACAACAAACCCATCATAATATTGCTCCTTACCAACCCTATCATGAACCATCCATACTAGCACTTAAATAGAATTTAGTAATATTTTAAAATCATGCACTAGAGTTTTACTCCAAAAATTACTATGGCCAAGATGTCCCTACTCACCTAATTTATCATGTGAGATAGTCATTGCAACAAGTGAAAGGAGAATGGGCACCTATTAAGAGAGAAAATTGGAAGAATCTCATAGGTGAAATGATGGATGTAAGTGGTTACATTCAAATAATTAAGGATAAGATAAAAATATTTGAAGAGAAATAGTTCCAACCTCACTAATGTTGTGTATCTTCATATACACCACCTCAACCTTCATATAGGCCACCCATCCTTCCCCACAAGACCATTCTAAGTTCTTCATGTATTCCTTAGATATTCCCTTCTTGAAAGCCTATCCAAGAGAGCTATCAGAGAAAGTAGGGGACTAATATTTAATATCCTATTATTGAGATTCAAGATCCCCCCATTATTCCTTAAAAGCCCCTTAAAAGGTTCTTCAAAATTTCAAGATGGAATCAAGTGGTGGGAAAAGTGAGACAAATCTAGACTTGAGAGCCCACAATAAATTAAAATTTGAACCTATCCAATCTCTCCCACCCCTCATCAATAATCCTCTTATTTTCCCTATCATGAAGCCACTAACCACCATAAAGATCAAATATTCCAAAAAGCTATAGATAGGTAAATTAAAGAGTTGGAGTTAAAGACAATGAAGGAGGAAGAGAACTAGAATCAAAAGGGTAAAAAATAACCTCTATGTTTTCCATTTTGGAACCAAATCATGTTGTGAAGCAAATCCAAATCCATTAAATTCCCACCCATCCATCCTCAATAATATAGGTCATTTCCATCTTGTAAATCCATCCAAAGTTGTATGTAAAATAAGGAGGAAGTAGTGATTATGGAAGTCAAGATCAAGCAAGATATTATTCAACCTACACTCCTTTCCCATAAAAATCCTATAGCCTTTCCTTTATGGAGATCCATTCAAGAATCAAAGTAGTAGATAGAGGAGGTGAAGGTGATCTAAGAAGAGTAGCCCCATAAGCAAAATTAGGTACTTGTGACAACTTCTTTGGAATTCTCTCATCTTGATAAATATTATCAAGGGTCTACTATGCCACTCTTTGAGAATAAACCTCCCTTTTGTGAGGCAAATAAATAATATTTAGCTAAGTAGATAGAAAATAATTATGACTTCTATGACCAAGAAGATGAAATCATTATTTTAATACCATTTTCAAAAATGAGCATGTTCTAGTCTTTCATAGTTCCAAAGAAGATGAGTTTTAAGAACAAGTGAAAGTTGGAGATGAGATTCAATAGGAAGAAGTTTTAGATGCACATCAAGAGGTTATTTCTCAAGAACCTCTAGATCACATATCAACTATCAAATACCAAGATTTTTCTCAAGATCTTATGGTAACTGATATAGATCAAGTACAAGCTCATGTTTTCCTAGAATTTAGCCATGAAGATAACTCACATAGAATCATTGCTGAGGTAGATAACATTCTTGAAGAAGAAGACCATTGGTAGTAGTTGTACCATGATTTCATGAGTGAGATTGATGAACTCAAGATGGAAGACTTAGATAATGGGATAGTGTAATAGGTTAAATATTATTCTAAGGATTCCATTAATGTTTTGGAGCTTTAGGAAGGTAGTGTTACTCTAGATATGCTAAATCATAATGAGGAGGTTGGTGTTAATGTGAGAGAAACCCATGAGGGATTGGTACAAATGGAATTCATGGATGAGTTTGAGATATGTCTTATTGAAAAGGATCAAGATATCCTTCAAACTAATCTTATCTAGTTTGATCAAAGTAAAGATCAAAAGGGTGATTGATAGTTGAAAATAAAGCTCTTTTAAGAGCTTAAAGATCTTTGTCAAGTTGAGGTTTAAGTACTTGAGAAGGTGGATAAAGATTTTCCCATGGAGGACAATAAAAAATACTAGGTAGAATATGCAAAACTCTTTGATGAGCTTGAAGAGCTTGTAGCTAAAGAGGAATCCATTCTTATTGAGAGCACCATGGAGATCAAAGAGGTAAGTTTTGTTGAACCATCATTGAAGGTCATGGTTGAGGAACCATATGAGGAAATTAATACTATCTAGAATCACATAGATGACCTATTTCGATCTACGTGGTTCTCATTGAACATCATGCTAAAAAAGTTGATAGATGTAATAAAGAAGAAGCAAACATCAAGACCAAGAGTCAAGAAGCTACATGCCTCATTAAATTCCACACCTTATGATGTAATAAGGTTGTCAAACTATACTATTGATCTAGGAGGGAAGGTATATATAGTTTTAATCTATACATATTAGGATAGTTTTGTTAAAATTCCTCAAAATGATGTATTGAAATGTTTATTATTGTCATTTTTTTGTTAGGTTAGTTCCCATTATATTCTATGTTTGCATTCAATAATTACCTTGGGAACTCTATTTTTTATCTTTCTTTGGGTCCTCATTTGTTTCAAGAAAGGTTAGAGAAAGATTGGTATCTAGTTCCAACTCTAGATCAACATGTTGAACCAGAGAGGAGACTCCATGCCCAATAGACTAGACAATGCAACATGGTTTGAGTTCTCAAGCATAGCTGGCATGATTCCCTATCAGTCCCCATAAATATTGGCCATTTTATCCCACATACCAAGATTCTTACCTAGATATAAAATATGAGTTGAGTCCCTAATGAAGCAAAAATCAAGTAGCTTATAAATGGGTCCAAAAATGTAAATGGAAGGTCAAAGTAGGTTCTCACATGTTGTAAGCATTTAAGAGCATGAACCAGGTTGTAAAATCCTTAGAAATTCATTAGAACCTTAGAATGAATATCAATGATGAATTTGGTAAATTTAAGGACTAGAGTCTCACCAAGACATCACACAAGAATGAATGAACTAGCTCATTTGTGCATTTTATAAATTCACCTTAAGAAGCCTTGTAAATGAAAAGATTACAACACCATGGATTTTTTCATGCCAAGATCATATCCTACAAATTTCATGCCTTGGCAAGTTTTCTAGCTCAAGTTATAAGCACTCAAAGTTGAACCTATAGAATGGAACATTTGCATAGACATAAAAATAAAGCTCATCATTTATCTATTGGTTTTCAAGGATTGATAGTCATGTGAATGTCAAATGATAGGCATGTGGATGTTAAAATTAGACATGATAAATAGCCTTTAGGGTTACGAAATATTAATTATGGTTGTAAAAACATAAAATACATTCATGTAGACATCAAATATGGGCATGCAAACATCAAGGTTGAGTCTCGTGAGTTAGCCATTTGAGTTCAAATGGTGGGTTCAAGCAAATCAATGGACCTTAATCATTCATACATCTTGATTCAATAGTGCAAGCTTGATTCAACATGTCAAAGGAGTCAGAAGATATAAATCAATGGATCATGTTCATTTACACTAAAAACATCTATGGTGCATATAAACTCAAAGGATCAAGACTTGACCATGAGGATCTATGAGGACAATGGGAGAAAAGATAGGTTGGAGCATTTTTATTGGTCCAATCATTTTTTTACAGATAAAGTCAAACCAAAGGGTAGTTTTTAACCTAAGAAAATAGGTAATTTAGGGTCATCCCATCTCAATTGGAGCTCAGCTAAATTCTATTAATAAAACACATTAATGAAAGCAATGTGATCAAAGACATAAAGGACCACCATTAGGGCTTAATATGGACCTCTAATTTGACATTTTATAGCTTGTAGGGTTTATTTTGTGATCATGTTTGCCATCTTTTAAAGGATGATCCATGTATATGATGAGTTCTCAGTTATTGTAAGGATAAAATGGATCTATGTGGACCTAATAAGATCTATAATGAGGCTATGTAGTCTGTAGGTCTGCATCAACATAATGAATATAGGAAAACTAATAATCTTAGATTAGTTTTTCATTTATAGAATGGACCTATGATCCAGATATGGAGATAGAGTAGATATGTTATTAATGCAAAGGGTCTCATCTATCAATGTGGCTCTATCCTTGAAAAATTAGGTACAAGCCACCATTCATGGCATGGCACTATCAATTTTAAGATTTGAGGATTTTATCCTTATGATTAAGTCAAGTGTGCTTGGGGTCCCAAAGTGGTGAACTAGTAGTTGGAGAACTAGTTAAGGGAATTGATTTTATTCAAACAAACTTTGTCAACATGCATAACAAACCCTTATCTTCTAGTGGGATCTCTCAGCCAATGAAAGGATCTCGAGGACTATTGAAATAAAAGGAGGTTATCTTGTTGATAAGGATTAATCCTAATTGGAGAAAGGCATGTGTAAAGGAAAAGAATCAATGAACTACCACCTCACTTCTTGATCATGATGACTCTTTCTCCACCATCTTATGCATGTTCCCATATTTTATTTTTCCATTTCTTCTATATATAGAGGCTTTGGAGTTTGAAAAATGATCCCTCTATTCCCTCTCTTGGGCACGACTAGATTCTATAAAGATTGAGATTGCAACCTCTTGAGATAAATACAAGATTGTTTTCATTTTTCATTATTCTAGTATAGTATGTACATGTCAATTTAATTTATGTATTTGGTATAAATCTCTCCCTTATCAAGTCCTAATCTTACCTAATTACTAGTTGATCTTGTTATGTAGGTCATGTTTAGTGTTCAAATATCTTTTGATTGAGTCTCGCATGTGGATAAATTAACTAGTTTATGTCTTGTATTAGACCACTCCAGCACTTTCCTTAGACTTTGATTATTTGGTGAACCTCTACATGAAATACTGATACATGATAGATACTTGGAGTCCTAGATCTAGTAGGTTTTAGTAGTGGGAATGAGTTAACATGATGCATCTAAAGAGCTAACCTCATTAAAACTCCTACAGGTCTAACCCAACTATAGGATACCCATAGCCTAATATCAATCCCATGTTGAGATAGATTTGGGTAGAGAGCCTAAAAAATCCCTTGCCCAACTAGGGTGCAATCTAGACCTCCAACAATTCTATTTTACAACCTACAATAGATTTTGTTTTTCATTCCAAGACATCATTTATCCTAGGTGCATCTATTGGGTTAGATGCACTAAGCAAACTTGAATAACAATTAGGGGACATTCATCATCTTATTTTAAGATTAATTCTAAGATAATATAGGTCACAAAATATAGGTATTTAGCTCCATTAAATAGCTTGATTAGAATAGATATCCAAGAGAAGCAATTCTACCACCAATAAACCATTACCAGTTTTCTTATTGACTTAAAACTTCTATACCTCTAGCTAGATAGTTTCAATAGATTATAATTATAATCTATACTTGATTCAATTCACTTATAACCAGTTGTGTTCTTATTTTTAGGCATGAAATAGGCTAGGTAAATCACAAGGGATGCCATGAGACCAAAATAAATAATGTGTCAGAATATATTCCTAGTAGCCTTCCTTTAATTCATTTCATAATTTTTAAAGATGAGGATAAATATTATTTGAAAGTATTAAAAACATAAAAATAGAAAGGGTAAGTTGAAAAAGGTATATTTATAAATAAATGGAAACATTAATGCTTACAGAACCAAGAACATGTTCAACTATAGTTATACCATTATATGCTAGGTTTCATGATTCTCAGGATCTAGTCACATAGGGAAAGAGTATAAGGAGAAATGATGAATGTTTAATTAAATAATGCATTTTATGAATGATTATGAAAATTATTGTATTTAATCACACATAAATCCTAAATTTTTTTTAATGAAATGAAATAATTAAAATAACTTAAATAATGCTAAAACTTATCCTTATCAATGCATAGAACCTGAAGAAAAACATAGCTAATAATCCTGTAGTATTAGTGTTAATATATTTAAATAAGAAATAAAGTGGAAGACTTCATGAAACCAAATGCATTTAAATATAAAAACCAAACTAACCAAACTTGCATTAATGTGACAGTGTTTATTTATAATAAATCAACCCCATTAAAATATTACACAATAGTATATATAGAAGATAATTAGGACATGTCTTGTAGTAGTGCAAGATCTCACTTGGCCATCATGGCTTGAAATGGTTGTAATAGTATTATACCAAAAATATTACCAACCAAAAATAAGTGGAATATAATTCCCATGGACCAATAAGAGATAATTAAGAGGATGTTGGAAGAGGGCCACCTCTCAGTTACTTGGGATGTGCCTCCTCAGTTGTCAATGTAGTTACCACTAAGTTGGAATCCTAATCTAAATCTTCAAGGTTCATAGGTGTATCTTTAAATATTACCTTATGATCATAAATTTTATTATGTTTATCATCTAACTTGGTAAAAAAAGCAATGTCAAATATGAGTAATCTATGAAATGATAAGACCTAGAAATTGTTAATTTCTATTGTATAGGTTAAAAAACATATATTTTGTTTCAAAAGTAATTTTTTATTAAATATTTGGATTACCCTTAAAAAATATACAAGTTAAAAAAACATGGCATAACATTTTGAGATCGTATGTAAAATTTATGATCATTTGAAGCTAGCATACTCTAGCTCTAGTGTTTCTCAAGAGCTTGACTATTGAACTTTAGAGATAGGATTATTAGACTCTAAAGCTATACAATATTGCAAGAATATGAAACATTTTGATTTTTAGATATTCAATTCAAGTTTTGAGTGGATTATAAGCATGAGGGAGATTAAATATAGGTCTTAGAAGGTAGATTATTAGAGGAATAAATTGACAGGAGAGATCAAACAAAGTTTAGAAAATATCAACAAGTGTAATGATATGGATGGAAGTTTGATTCACATTTCTTATTTTGCATGTTTGAGTCTTTATTCATTATTTTCTCATTTTTTATAGGTGAAAAAGTGATTAATACATAGCTGGAAAAGGCTGATTTCATTAGTTTTATTTCAAATGTTCCAAATAATATTATAGAGATCATTATGAGTGTATGAGGTTATTTTCCTTATAATCCCAAGAGGTATAAAATCTTGTAAATTATATAATATAGTGGATATGAGGAAGCATGGCTTCACTCTTACTAGATTTTTCTCACATTGATTTTATATAGGATATGTCTTGTGTATTTATATATGTGGTTATTGTGTTTGTTTACTTTTTTTGAAATATACATTCCTTAAAACAAGGCTAATACATAAAAATTTAAAAGAGCTCAAGATTTAGTGATGTAGGGCATCATTTGGTAATCTAAGAAATTAATGTGTTAAAATGTGTATTTTGATCATTTTGGTTTAGTTTCAATATTAGAGGTATATTAAGGTCCTTATTGTTGTGTTATAGTAATTAGTGGATCATGTGTGTAAGTTTAAAAGTTATTTTAGAGTTTCCCTCCAAGTCTTAGAATTTGAAATTTTGAATAAGTGTCAACTAGCCTAGATGGATAAATGGTGTTATGTTTCATGTAAATAATGGTTTATAGTTATGGAAGGTTTTAGTTGTCTTAATAGAGTAATAAATGTGGTATAATGTGAAATATAATATGAATTAAATGTAATTTCATGATGCAAATGGTTTTTAATCGCCTTGATATAAGTAACTAGTAGGAAAATAGGAAAGAATGTAGGTACATGAGGGAGAGTACGATATTTAGGAGTTATAGGAGGTAGAAGGTTATGGGAGGATGAATTATTGGATGGAATTGAAGATGTATGGTTGATAAATCTAAGATAAGTAATAGAAGTTTCTCCATTTTTAAAGACTGACTGTGCACACCCTATTTTCCTATATTTTATGTTCTAAATAGAGGATTGAGTATAAAATATGTGTGAGAATGTTTCTATGGAAGGTATTTGAAATAAATTTATACATTGGTAAGTATTAAATTAAATTTTATTAATTTTATTGGTGTATTTATTTATATTTTTTTCATTCTTATTTATGAATAAACTTAACACAATCTTGTAGATACTAGTGAATATACACACAATTAAGTATAAAGTATTACAAAAGTGAGTAGCAGAAGTGCTAAAGGGAGTAACTAGTTGATTAAGAAGGTGTATGGGGTTAGTATAGAGAATGTTAACCTTAATAGTTATTTTAAATTCATATTGGAGCATATAACCTTAAACTCTCTCCTCTTGGGTCTGTGTAGATAGTGGTAACCCTAGGTTAGGGTTTTTAGACATAAATGAGCATATATTTAAACTTCACATTAAAAAGTTGTGAATTTTTGTGATTAGTTAGTAGATAATGTGATATAAGATATTTTTATGTTTTAAAACTTTTAGGTAATTCATACATATAAAACATGATGATTACATTTAAAACAGGGGTTCAAGAGACCTAATTGAATAGACAAATATTTAGAAAGGTGGTCTATCTAATGAGTTAGATGAAGTAGGAGTGGGATAGAGGGTATATAATAATGTTTTTAGTTAGTCAATTATTATCCTGACTTGTTTGTGTAATTTAAATTAATAAATAAAAAGGCTACCAGAGGAGAGACAAAAGCTAGTAATGGAAAGGTGACAAGAAAGGAAAGAGGTATTAGTGGAGAGTTGTCATTATAATATTACTAGGTTTAGTTATATGATGTAATGGAGATATGAATGAGTAAGTTTATGATCATGTATGACCCCCATAATTGAAATCAACACATGAATTCATGAAATAAGCCATTAAGCCTAAATGGAATATAGTAAGATTTTAAATATGCATATATGATGAAGATAAGTGTGATTTATGAGAGCACAATGAATATTTCAAGAAGGATAAGAGAACAAAAATCTAGACAAATAATTGAGGTGAATGAATTCTGAGGAGCTAATGGTCTAAAGAAGCTAGTGTGTATGATTGAGTAAATGAATGGATGAGTGAGAAGTGTATGGAGGGTCTAAAGGAAGAGAGAAAGAATTCAAATAAGTTTAGTGAATAGGATCATGCATGAGAATGATAACAAGCCTAATTAGGGATTTGATAAACAATAAAATACTTAGAATATTGGATGCATGAATAGATATTTGAAGGTATCATAGGTTTAGAAAGAGTAGAGAATGATGTCTCTCTACATCATTTATGCCTATGATTAAAGAACTTTACATTTAACATTGCACATTTATACAAGCATGTTAATTATAGTCTTGTATGTTGTAGTGTAAATGTTTAGAGTGTGGATATATTATTTTATATGTTCTATATGATAGTCTTAAGAGATGGAATACATATTAAAACAACATTTTAGGTGTTTTTATATGGTATACAACTTGAGGAAACACCTTAACTTGAAAGGATCAATGTTGTTGAAACATAGTGTGGAATATACACCTAATTTATATATCACATTGGTATTAGAGTAGGTTATCATTTTTGTCATAAAGGTTTGCTAACATATTTATTCATATGTTAGTTTTATTTGTGTTCAATTTTTGGTGGTTTTAATGGTGACCATTATGCAAATGTTTCCCATTACCAAGATAACAAGTGATAGTGGAAAGATTATATTAATTTATTGGTAGCAAGGTTTTTTATATTTAAACTACTATTGTTCTTAATGAAACACATTATGGTATTCTATTGTGTGATGGTATTTACCAAAATCCTTTGGTGGAACATCCATATAAGGGACATGAAAAAGGTTGAGCTTTTAGCTTGGCAAAAATTACTCTTCCAAAGAAAGAATGGTTAAGAGTGTTGAAAACTGTAGATCAAGACATGTTCAACATGGATTTGAGCATAGTTTCCTTATGAAACTAGGGTATGGTTGTACTTGATAAAATAAAATACTCTAAAGGTAATACTATGAATCTTGAGGAAAAGTGTTTTTACTTGGATATGTCTCCTTTTCTTTTTATTTTAAAATTGATGTTTATTTGAGCCTTCCATGTGGAATAAATAAGGTATTTTATACCTATGATTGTATATCCTTACTCATATTATCCAATAAGGAGTGGAATAAATATATTTTTGTATATGAAGTAAAGAGTATCAAGAAGGGGAGTGCAAGTTATTCCAAAGGGAATTCAACAGAGTGGGGCAAGGAGTCCTCACCACTTCAGTTTTTGAAATTATGGGACTAAAAACCTTCAAATTGGAGAGTTTAATATATTGAATCCTAAAAAGGGTATTGTCAAAGAAATAATTAAAGTGGAACTTGAGCATGGTACCATCCAAAATATGATCAGATTGGAACCTAAAATGGGTATTGTCCAAGAGTACGATAAGCTGGTTTCTCACTTGTGAAGATAGGAGGTAAATATTCATATTTTTTTAATAGATTTTATGAGATAAAAAATCCTTAAATTTTGGTCATAAATTTTATCATGTTTATCATCCAACTCAATTTTTAGAAACAACTAGCTATCAAATATAAGTAATCTATGAAATGCTAAGACTTAAAAATTACTAGTTTTTATTAGACAAGATAAAAAAAACATATTTTTGGTTTCAAAAGAAATTTTTAATTAAATATTTGGATACCCATTTAAAAATAGACAATTTAAAAAAGGGTACAATGTTTCAAGGTCGTATTCAAAAGTTATGACCATTTAAATTTGTCATACTCTAGATCTGGGGTTTCCTAAGAAACTAACTATTGAACACTAGAGCCATGACTATTAGACACCAGAGCCATCCAAAAATGTAAAAAATTATACCATTTTGATGTTTGGATATTCAATTCAAGTACCAAGTGGATTCCAAGAATGAATGAGCTTAAATATAGGTCTTATAATGTAGATTATAGGTGGAAAAAATCAAAAGGAGAGATCAAAAAACAATAGTAAATGTGATGAGATGGATGGAATTTGAATTCACATTGCTTATTTTAAAAGTTTGAGTGTTTGTTCATTGTTTTATCATTGTTACTTAGTTTTAGATGATAAAGTGAGTATTACATAGATGTAAAAGGCTAAGTTCAATAGTTTTCTTTCAAATCTTATAAATAATATTATAGAATATTATAGAGATAATTATGAATGTATGAGGTTATTTTCCTTGTATGCCCAAGAGGTAGAAAATATTTTAAACTATAGAATATAGTGGAGATGAGGAAGTATGGTTTTGCACTTGATAGAGTTTTCTCACATTGATTTTATCTAAGGTATGCCTAGTGTATCTCTCTTTGTGGTTATTATGTTTGTTTTATTTAATTGAATATTTGCATTCCTTACAAGTAGGATAATACACAAACATTTAATAGATCTAAAAATTCATCCCTATGATGAAATAAATTCACATTTAGAATTTCACCTCTATTTAATCATGTTAATTGCAGTCATGTTTAAAGTAGTGTCAATTTTTAGAGTGTGGTGATATTAATTTATATGATGTATATGATAATGTTAATATATAGTATACATATTAAAATAAAATTTTAGGTGTTTTTATATGGCATAGAACTTGAGGGAAACACATTGACTTGAAAGGGTATTTGTTGGTGAAATTTAGTTTGGATTATCCACCTAGTTTATAGATCACCTTAGCCTAAACCAATAACCACTCATGGACTTGGAGTGGGGCCCTGAGGGAGACCTTCACCTTAGATACTTGGCTAATTCTAGTTGTTGATTGGGTTACCATATTCAAAATCACTTTGGCCCTATCCCTATTGTCTATCACCACTTTCCTTTGCATGACTTGGTTGAATTGGGCCAGGTGGACCTCAAATTCCTCTTTGTATAGTAAGGTGTTGTCTAGGAAGAAAAATAGTGATGTTGAACTCTTTGAAATATCTCAATATTTGATCCTTTTCCTTCTCCAAAGTCTTGATCACTATTTATGTTATAGACAACCACTCTTCAATTTAAGTTATCATGCTCCTAGCATAAGTTTGGTAAAGGTTTAGGTCCATTAGGGCATATGATTAAGCTCTAAGAACATGCCATTATGAATAAACACATGGATATTATTACACTTATTGTCCATGTGAAAAACCTTCTACAAATAAGTTTGAATTTCCTTAAGGTTTTCTTTGCTCATGGATAGGGATCTAGTCACCTTTATAGGAGATATAAACAAATTTACAAGGGATTTTGTAACTCAACTTATAAACCTCATTATAAAATTAATCCTCTCTTATGACCTAATAAATATAACTTGCTCTTCCATTTATTTCATGAGGTTTTTAGACAAATAATTGGTATCTTAGAGCACTGATAAAAGGTATTTGTCCACTTTCTCCTCTTCACTGGTTGTCCTCACTTTAGTGAGGGAGAAAGGTCATACTTAGTTTTCCATACCATTGGGTCCCCTTCCTAAGTGAACCTCTATGTAAGGAATCTTTTCATACTCTAATTTCTCTATCAAATTGATGCAAGAGCATCAATATGCTTGGAATTTATTTAACATTTTTAGTTTCCCGCTATTTCCTTATTTTTCAAAGTTTTCTAATTTGTTTATTTTCAAATAAAACAAAACCAATATCTTGCCTCTACAGATTTTAAGTCTATTGGGTAAGATAGCTAGTGAACTAATTCTTCTTATATTAGGAAACTATTTTGTTCATTCTGGGAGGTTGTTATGTAAAACCCATGATAGACTTAAGTGTCAAAGTTTAGAAATACGGTTTTAGTGTAGAGGATTTTCGTGAAGACAGGGGAGGTGAATGTTGGTGTATGAATATGGGTGTAGAAGGGAGATCTAGAGGAGATATACATTACACTAGATATATATATATATATATATATATATATATATATATATATATATATATATATATATATATATATATATATATATATATATATATATATATATATGTTCCAATAAGATTAATAAAGGTGGTGTTTTCTTTTTGTGTGTAATCACCTCTGAGAACAAATATTTAAAAACAAGCTGTGTGTTGTTTATTTATTGACATGATTCTGGTGTTTCACAAATCAATGTTGTTGATTATCTGCTAGCTGTTACGCTGATTGATACGTAATACTATGTTGGGTTGCATCTGGCTATTGGGTTGATACGCAATATTAATGTTTTGCTGATTGCATTTGGGTCGCATACCATCACTAGTCGTGCCATAGTTCAATCAAGAGTCAAATGGTGAGTCACCCAATTAATTTGATCCGTCATTAGATGCATTGACCCAAATATAGCCTTGTATGAATGTTAGTAAGGTATAAGGAAATGCAGCCCTGTAACATACATATATTCTCTTGAGTTTGTTTTTCAGTCATCATGGTAGCTCATTGAAATCTATTTAATTGTGAATGATGAGCACTAAGACAGCCCTGTCTAGGTCTGTAAAGCCATCATGTTGTGTAATTCCTTAATGAGTTAATATACAAGTTGTTAAGTGTATTTTTGCTAGCTCTTTGATCCATATGTTTAATCCATTGGTGTCCTTCAATATTGTTACTGCTTGAATCTATGGACTCTATAGTCCAAGAGTTCAAAACTACAGACTCTACAGGCATAAATCTACAGACTGTGTAGAGAAGAAGGAAAAACTACAGACTCTACAGGTTTCACAATTTGAGTCCCTGGTTGCAGTTCAGAGCTGCGCATCATTTGGTATCAGAGCATAAGGGATTGTGCACAATCTAAAGATCCAAGTCAAATAGAAGAAGAATATGATTTGTGAAAAAGAAGCAAGATGGCCATGAGGATTAGGAATAAAGGTAGAGCTGGAGGACCTGGAGGATAGGTTGACCTGGCAGATGAGATTAGGAACCTGACAACTAGGCTACAAGACCTAGAGATGGCTCAAAGAAGAGGCACTAACATGGGTGAAGTCAGTGATAGAGAAGAGGAACCACTAGAAGATGAATTCATGGTAGAAGAAGAAACAACTGAAGATAGGTTGATCAGAGCCATTATGAAGGTGAATACAAAGCCAAAAATGGAGGTTCTAATGTATGAAGGTAATTTGAATGTGGAAGAATTAATTGATTGGATTAATGCATTAGACAAATACTTTGAGTATGAAGGAATTGAAGAAGATGATAAGAAAGTCAAGTATTCCATGATAAGGCTAAAGAAACATGCATCCCTATGGTGGGTTGGAGTGCAAGAAGAAATAAGAAGGAAAGGGAAGCCAAAGATCAGAAGCTGGGATAAAATGGTAGCAAAAATGAAAGGTAAGTTTATGCCTAAAGATTATCAAGCAAATCTTTTTAAGTAATTATATAATTTGAAGCAAAAAGAGATGTCTGTAAAAGAGTACACTGAAGAGTTTTACAGGTTGACTATAAGATCAGGTCATATTGAGGATGACACAAAGAAGGTAGTTAGATACACCAATGGTTTGAAATTTACCATTCAAGATGAGATTAGTCTTCTCATTCCTAAGACAGTTGAGGAGGCATACTAATTTGCCTTGAAAGCTGAAGAGAAAATTACAAGAAAACAAACATCCTTCTCAAGAGGAAGGGGTAAATCCATTAGAGGTAGAGGAATTCAAGGAGGTAGAAGACAGCTGCAAACATCTCAAGAAGAGGCCAACAACTCACAAAGTTCAAGAGGCAGCTAGACACCAAGAGGAAGAAGGCCATACCAAGGATATCAAAGAGGAAGAGGAAGATTCATGGGCAAATGCTTTAAGTTCAACAAGTATGCAGGACACAGGGCATATGAGTGTCTAGAGAACCCTTCTATCAGCCATGAGAGGGGTGTACATATGACCCAAGGGGAAGAACAAAATGTAGAAGTTACAACAGCTTATGAAGATACTCCAGAAGAAGGTGAGTCTCTTTTAATGAAAGGAATTTTGTTAAAGCCAATAAAGAAGTTGTATAACCACCTCAAAGGAAAAATTTATTTAGAACCACATGTAAAAGTAAAAGGAAATGCTACAAGGTCATCATAGACAGTGGGAGTACTAACAATCTTGTGTCAACTGAGATGGTGGAGAAACTAGGCCTAAAGAAGGAGGAACATCCTACACCTTATCAAGTTTCTTGGCTACAAAAAGGACACAAACTCCTGGTAAGTGAACAATGCAATGTAGATATTCAGATAGGAACATATAAGGATCAGATTTTATGTGATGTCATGCCCATGGATGTATGTCATATCTTGCTTGGAAGGCCTTGGCAATTTGATAGGAAGGCCATGCATGATGGAAGGCAAAATACATATATGTTTGAAAAGGATGGGATCAAGCATACACTCACACCATTGAAAGAAGAGGCTACTACTATTTTTGGATAGAATTCTAAAGTATTGATAATCAGTGGCAAAGAGTTTCTACATCAAATGAAGAAAGAAGAGGTAAACTTTGTTGTAATTGGTAAGCCAAGGAGTGTAGTCACTAGTACTAAGTTGATTAATTTGCCATTAGAGATTCAAGATATGTTGAATGAGTACATTGACATTGTGGTAGATGATTTACATAATGAGTTACCACCATTAAGAAGTATTAGCCATCACATAGACTTGATTCCAGGAGCAAATCTTCCAAATAAGGCTACTTACAAGTTGACGCCAAAGGAAAATAAAGAGATCAAACACCAAGTTCAAGAGTTGTTAGATAAAGGATTGGTAAGAGAGTTTAATTCCTTTTGATGTCCCCATAGTGTTGAGTCCTAAGAAGGATGGGATTTGGAGAATGTGTATAGACTCCAGAGCAATCAACAAGATTACTATCAGGTATAGATTTCCATTGCCTAGGATTGATGATTTACTTGATTGTTTAAGTGGAGCTACATATTTCTCTAAGATACACTTCAAAAGTGGTTACCATCAGATTAGGATAAGAGAAGGGGATGAATGTAAAACAGCCTTCAAGACCAATGATAGACTCTATGAATGGTTGGTTATGCCATTTGGACTAACCAATGCACCAAACACCCTCATGAGGTTGATGAATGAAGTGCTAAAGGAGTTCACTGGTAAGTTTGTGATAGTGTATTTGGATGATATTTTGGTGTTTATTCAAACTAAGGAAGATCATTTGAAACATTTACGGATGGTATTGAGTAAGCTACATGAGGAGAAACTGCTAATCAATGTCAAAAAGTATAGTTTTCTAAAAACAAAGTTGATATATTTGGGGTTTGTGATTTTAAAAGAAGGATTGAAGATGGATAAGGAAAAGATTAAGGCTATACTTGAGTGGCCTACACCCAAGAGCACATATGAGGTAAGAAGCTTTCACGGTTTGGCTAGCTTCTATAGGAAATTTGTAAGAAATTTTAGTGGAATTGTTGCTCCAATGATAGATACAATCAAGGGTGATAAAAGAAGTTTTTGTTGGACTGAGGTTGCTGATAAGAGTTTTAGATTATTGAAAAAGAAGGTAACTGAAGAGCCAATCTTAACCTTACCTGATTTCAATAAGCTTTTTCAAGTAGAATGTGATGCTAGTGGAACTGCAATAGGCATTGTTTTAAGCCAAGATGGGAAGCCTATAACATACTTTAGTGAGAAATTAAGTGATGCTAAGAAGAAATATTCAGATTATGATCAAGAATTCTATGCTCTTGTACAAGCTTTGAAGAAATGGAGGCATTATCTTTTGCCTAAAGAATTTGTTTTGTTCACTGACAATTATGCTTTACAGTTCATTAGCAATCAGAATAAATTGAATCAAAAGCATGTCAAATGGATTGAATTTTTACAAAGTTTCACATTCACTATTAAGCACAAGAAAGGACAATCTAAAAAGGTTGCAGATGCTCTAAGCAGGAGAAATCTGATCATGCAGGAGTCTCAAGTAAGTATTTTGGGATTTGAAGATTTGAAGGAGCTATATAAGGAAGATCCAGACTTCAAGGAACCATATGAAGCTTGCATGAATCCAGTGGGGGTTGATAGAAGTCCTTGGATAGATTTCATGGTCTAAGAGGTTTGATATTTAGAGGCAACTAGATTTTCATTCCCAAGAGTTCCATGAGAGAAAATTTGTTGAAGGAGAAGCATAGTGGGAGTTTGTCAAGACATTTTGGGTAGCATAAGACCTTAGCACAATTGAATGCTCATTAATATTGGCAAGGTATGGGTATTGATGTCAAGAAAATTGTTGAAAGGTGTAAAATATGCCAATATGCCAAGGGAACTAGTCAAAACACAGGTTTGTACCAGCCACTACCCATTCCAAATAGGCCTTGGGATTCAATAAGCATGGATTTTGTACTTGGTTTGCCAAGAACTCAAAAAGGCCATGATTCCATATTTGTTGTGGTAGATAGGTTTTCAAAGATGGCTCATTTTATTCTGTGTTCCAAAACAAGTGATGCTACTCACATAGCTAATCTATTCTTTCAAGATGTTAGATTGCATGGATTGCCTAGAAGCATTATTTCTGACAGGGACACCAAATTTGTTGGACATTTTTGGAGAACCTTATGGAAGAAATTGGGTACACAATTGAGTTTTAGTTCAGCCTATCATCCTCAAACTAATGGTCAAACAAAGGTTGTCAATAGGATCTTGGGCAACATCTTGAGAAGCTTGGTAAGTATGCATCCAAAACAATGGGATATTACACTTACACAAGCTGAATTTGCCTATAATGATTCCCCTAATAGAAGTACATGATTGAGTCCATTTCAAATTATGTATGGAATGCCTCCAAGGGGTGTGTATGAATTAATAAATCTAAGTAGCATGGAGACAAGGAGTGCTTATGCAGAAGAATTCTCCAATACCATGCAAAATTTGCATGAATAGGTAAAAAAGAAGCTTGAAGAAAGCACCATCAAGTACAAGCTAAGGGCAGATCAAAAGAAAAGAGAGGTTAGTTTCAATATTGGAGACTTTGTTCTTGCTCATCTCAGAAAAGAGAGGTTCCCAAAAAGGGAATACAACAAGCTAAAGATCTATATCCATACAAAGATGAAGGACAACCAGCCAAAGAAATTGAAACAACGGTAGATGAAGTCATCCAATGGGAGCAACAACTACCAAAGGAAGTGCCAAAAGATATTGAAAGAATCTTAGACAAGAAAGTGGCTAAAAAGACAAGGGATAAAGAATATTTCCAGTATCTAACTAAGTGGAAGAATCTACCAGCTGAAGATGCAACATGGTTGACTGCCAATGACATCCTTAAGCTGGGCACAAGTATAGAAGAAGTGATGCAGGAAAACAACAAGTGAAGAATACTTCTTTTTCTCCTTGGAAGAATGATGCAGGAGCATCAATATGCTTGGAATTTATTTAACATTTTTAGTTTCCCGCTATTTCCTTATTTTTTAAAGTTTTCTAATTTATCTATTTTCAAATAAAACAAAACCAATATCTTGCCTCTACGGATTTTAAGTCTGTTGGGTGAGATAGCTGGCAAACTGATTCTTCTTATATTAGGAAACTATTTTGTTCATTTTGGGAGGTTGTTATGTAACGCCCAGGATAGACTTAAGTGTCCAAGTTTAGAAATATGGTTTTAGTGTAGAGGATTTTCGTGAAGACAGGGGAGGCGAATGTTGGTGTATGAATATGGGTGTAGAAGGGAGATCTAGAGGAGATATACATTACACCAGATATATATATATATATATATATATATATATATATATATATATATATATATATATATATATATATATATATATATATATATATGTTCCAGTAAGATTAATAAAGGTGGTGTATTCTTTCTGTGTGTAATCACCTTTGAGAACAAATATTTAAAAATAAGCAGTGTGCTATTTATTTATTGACATGATTATGGTGTTTCACAAATCAATGTTGTTAATTGTCTGCTAGCTGTTACGCTGATTGATATGAAATACTAGGTTGGGTTGCATCTGACTATTGGGTCGATACATAATATTAATGTTTTGCTGATTGCATCTGGGTTGCATACCACCACTAGTCGTGTCATAGTTCAGTCGAGTCAAATGGTGAGTCACCTAATTTAATTCGATCTGTCATTGGATGCATCGACCCAAATACAACCATGTATGAATGTTAGTAAGGTATAAGGAAATGCAGCCCTATAACATACATATATTCTCTTGAGTTTGTTTTTTAGTCATCATGGCAACTCATTGAAATCTATTTAATTATGAATGACGAGCACTAAGACAACCCTATCCAGGTCTGTAAAGCCATCATGTTGAGCAATTCCTTAATGAGTTAATATACAAGTTGTTAAGTGTATTTTTACTAGCTCTTTGATCCATATGTTTAATCCATTGGTGTCCTTCAAGATTGTTACTACTTGAATCTACAGACTCTACAGCCCAAGAGTTCAAAACTACGGACTCTACAGGTTTCACAATTTGAGTCCTTGGTTGCAGTTCAGAGCTACGCATCACAAATTCCCATTGGACATTTGGTTCACCCTAATAGACCGTTTTTAGTCTCTAGTTTTTGGTAGGTGCTAGGGGCATGTCCCATCTTGGGCCTAAAGTAACTCCCAAGGTAGTGGAAGCGTATAAATGAAGTGTGGTAAAGGTAAAGGTAAATGTTAGAGTCTTGGGAGGGAGAAGAATGGATGGAGAGGAAAGAAGTAAGAAAGGAGTGGATGAGGAGGGGGTATGGGATAAAAAGTAAGAAAGATGAATGGAGATCCCCAAAAGAATAATTGGGCATGTTGTTTTTCAGGGGTCATGTCAATCTATGATCTAATGGCACCTAAGAGTGAGGTGTTTAATAAGAATAAAGAAATTAACTAGTTAAATTTGAATCCTTGGGGACCCAAGGTGATAGAAAAGGAAGACCAGGGATTAATGGGAGGGATAAGATAAATATAAGGCTAATAGGGAGATACCTTTAAATTTTTTCTTAATTATCTTATCTAAATCAACCTATCCCACAATAATTCAAGGATCTATGGTGAAAAATATTTTAAAAGCAACCTGTGGAGCTAGAGGAGTGACTACAAGTGTTGTGAAGCTAGGATTCACTTGAACTATGCATACAAGTGAATTTATCACTAAGGTGGCCATAAATATAGTTGAGGTGGGGCAATAGGAGGTGTTTGTGCTAGAGGAGTATCTAATGTAATCATTGTCATTAGATACTCCTCCAACACAAACACCTCCTCCAGCCCATATAACTTACTTAGAATGAGTTAAATATATTGGGGAAGATGGATATGTAATAAATCTACTTATAGACCATAGGTGGGATGTGGGGATTCTTATAGGTGGAATGGGTTGAGAAAAGGTGCATTGGGAAGAGATAATGTTGAACATGGTTAAATACAGAGGTACTTGAGTGAATTAGGGAGTGGGCATAATAGTAATTAGGGGAGGACTCATTGGAATAGTCTTGGTAGGAATGAGGAATGATAGAGGGTAGTCCCATGGGTTATTGAGAAATGATGGTAATGGGGAAAGGAATATCCAATGGCACCTCTTATTGGTCCACTCTAAGCTTACTTTAGGGATGTTATCAATATATAAATACAATACTTGTACCACCTTTAGTTAAGTGATCTATGGAAGTGGAGGTGGTAAAGGTAAAACTAAGACTAGGGTAGATGAAGCCTATAAAGGTGAAGGTGTTAGGACCCATTATATGATTCTTCTAGAAATGTGGGATATAGTTTCTTAAACCTCATATCCTTCCTAAATTATCACAAGACCTAAGATTGGATATGATAAAGGTGACTCCATGAGATGAGCCTGTGGAGTTGACACTATTCTTTCTTTAGGGATTGGTTTGGATTGGGTCTGATTTCTTTTATTTTTCACATCTTCACCTATAATTTTATTTTGGCATTATTGGCTAGATTGAGACAATATAATCATCCTCATGAGGTTCATGGTGATTGGTGATATTGATTTTTAACACATAATTCACCACATGGGTGATGATAATCCTACATGGATCCCATTCTTTATATTCTTCCCTTCCTAAGGCATAAGAGTTCATATTTAATGACATCTTCCAAAATGAAATAAAAGTATTATATTCACGATGGTGAATGAAAATTGGGAAGTTTGGACATGCCTTTTATTGATGATCATGTAAGTAACCCATGACACTCTCAACCAATTGATTAGAAATATAGTCCTCTTGGAGGTGATTTAGTTATTTATAGAGTAAGAGGAGAGGGGATTGTTGAATTCCCTCCACCTAGATGATGGTGTGATCCCTTCATTACTAGTAAGATCTTATGGGTAGGAATGTCCTACTTATCTCATCTAAGATTTGTAAAATGAGACTATTTTTAATGGCCATGTATAACATGGGGTAGAAGGACTCATAGATGTCCTAGATGTAGTTTTTAAAGTAGTGCATGTACATTTTATAGATTATTACATGAACCATAAGTACAAAGTAAGTTTATGGTGGAAACATAGAAGAACTAAACATTAGGATGCATGTAGATTGTGTCCATAAGATAGCTCATCATATAAAATTTACCACTTCTTATAGCATCATTGACACCCTTAAATTAGTTTAAATTGATGAGGCTTTCAAGGTTCACGGCTTGATTTCCTTCAATGATGATGCTCAATAAGGACAATTAGATAAATTATACATACACATCATTTGATCTAAATAATTGATTGAACATGAGCATCCTTACATGAAATCCTTCCCATAAGTTGTGAATAGTGCATGAGTTAATATTGTCCTTCTTAACCCACTTTTTGAGGTCAATTACCCAATTTTAGATAACCCCATATATTTCATGTATACCAATATATGCATCTACTATATTCTATTTGTAAACCTAAGTCTACTCTAGGAGTACTACTTAAAGGAATCTCTAGAAATGTCCATAATTTTATTTTGGGACCCTACATAAAACACTAGGTCTAGAGTGTCATTGTGCATGTGCACATATTTCTGTAACATGTTTCTAAAAAGGTTGAGACATGGGAAAGATTTTGGCTTGGCTACATATGTGTGCAAACTTAACTTCTCAATGGTTGTTAGTATGTCAAGGAACTTAGTCTCATCCTCATCATCAATTGAGGTGGTATTTTATACATCTTCAATTTCCATGACTACTTTATTTTAATGCTTGAAATGGGTCAGGTTGATGATAATATGTTGTCTTTGTATTTGATCTTAAGTCTAGGGTTATAATATGATGTGACCATGGTTCAGATTTGGGTTCCTTTTAACACACAATTTTAGGCCCAGGGAAGCACTAAAAGCTTAAGGATCTAAAGGGAAGGTATTTTTGGAGTTGGGAGTGGTATTAAAAAATAAAATTTATTTAAGGAATTATATGGATCCAAAAATATCTCTTATATTAATGGAATTTGGAGGCTCACCTTGTGTGAGTTCAATTTGAGTTGGTAGCATAATCCACTTAGTCATTTCTTGATCTGACATTAACTTAAAGAATTTTAAAAATACATTCTTAGTTTAGATAAGGTGATGGTGAGGGGACACATAATTTTTTTGGATCAGATCCCATTTACCTAATTTATTAATGCAAGGACATGGTAGGCACACACATACTTTATCCCTTATGGCACCTCAAGTATCCTCTATTTGGGCCACATGTCCTTTGTTAGTTACATACTTTATCTATAGGTTATGATAACTAGGTGTAGCTTGGGTGTCACTCTTTACCTTTTCTGATATGTGAGTCATCTACTTGGAATTGACAAGTACACATGATGTTATACTATTAACTTATGACTCAACTTATACCTTTATTTTCCTTGTCTAGTCCACTCTAAAGCATTTTACCATTTGGAAAATGGAAGTGACATGTGGAATTTTATGAGTTATTATGGGCTCTAATTGTACTTCCTCTCTTACTCAATCAAGATGTTCTAGGTGCTTTATATCATTTTTTATATAAATGACACACAGTGTCTTATGGTTGGTTGGTCTCTCTCAAGGCTCTAACACTTCTAACACCTCTGGGAGACTAACAATTATAATAGGTCACAAATGGTATCTACTCATTTATCAAGCTCTCTTAGGGCCTAATAGCTATGACACCTCTTGGAAAATAACAAGTTTATAATATTTCATGTTTTAGCTTCACATGCATCAAGATATCTCAAGGATTAATATATCTGATGATTCTAAGAGAGTAAAATGTATGATAGGTCTCATGTGGTAACTTCTTAGTCATCAAGATCTCCAAGGGCTCTAATATTTATGACATCTCTGAGAGACTAACATGTTTAACAAGTTATATTTGGTAGTTTCTAATTTAATAGGCTCTCTTGGGATCTAAAAACTTTGACACATTTAGGATACTAATAAGTTTATTAGGTTCCATGTGGTATATTCTCATCATCATAATCTCCTAGGGTTTGATATCTCTAACACCTTAGAGAGACTAATAAGTTTGATAGGTTACATATGGTAGCTTCTTATTCATCAAGCTCATAAAGTATTTACAAAAGTGACTAAGGCATAAAAGGTACACATAATCAAATGAAATGTTATATGTCTGATAGTGAGGTTCCATGAAATTCCAATTAAGACTCTAATGTGACATCATCTTAGAAAAACCTACATAGTTTTAACTCTATGAAACAAAAAAATTAGCACAAAATATTCCAAGTATGGGGAAAACATTCATATTGAAATATAAAAGGGATAAAATATTATAGAAACAAGTGACTATAGGTATATCCATGATTACCATTCAATCATTGTAAATGTTTTAAAATAATCAACTGATCTAGGAAAAATAATTTTTCAAGATTTTACATGGTTCAGGATCAAATGAGAGAATATTTGATCTCAAAGAAGCTTCTGAGTTGAGATTTTTCATATGGGTCCCATTTTCTTCTATTAAAAAGATTCATGTTGGCCACAAAAAATGCTGACTTTGTGAGGAAAATTCTACCCTAATGTTTATAACCTAGATTATGAGCCTTCATTATCGAACCTAGAGATAACAAAAAATACTCTTTATTATGAATTATAAGAAATTAAAAGCACTCAAGTCTGATTTATAAAATGACATACTAGGATTAGGTTCATTTAAACAGCCACTTTTTTCAATATTTTTATATTCCTTTCATTTATTCATGAACTCACTGAGTAAGCTCAGATAAATCTAGGATGTTAAAATATTTTATGTGAACTAGGAATTTGACTTAAGAGAGGGGGTTAGATCAAGTGTTCATTCAAAATGAAATCAAAATGAAAATAACACAATAAAAAGCATGACATCTCTAGGCCTAGACACTAGGGGAGATTATTAAAAAACATATATATGAAAACAACAAATAAAACATGAAATAAACCTTCTTTCACCTTCCTTGGAGCTTCTAAAAGGTTTATAGAGTGGCTTGCTCAGCTTGTGCATCAAAGAGTTTTCACCAATGGAGTTTTTGGCTCCTTCTATCCTTGGAACCTTTTGATTGTGATGTATTTGGCTTAGTTCAACAATTTTTCATAATAACACTAATTATATGAGGCTTTGGAATCATTTGTGCATGGTAACTTTACACTATCCAAGATTAAAATTATGGTTATGAGGCCTTGTATTTATAAATGTTTACAAATTATTAGAATGAACCTAGACTGTCCATCTCAAGATGAAGATGTGTGGCTAATAATCCATTCATTTTTTTAGGCTAAAATCAATAAATGCCCTCATAAATATATGGGATAGAGAGGCATTAAAGAGGCATGGGAGGGCTTAATTAGGTATTTGTTGCAATTATAGATTATGGATTCTAGCCCATAGAATGATGAATTTATTTAATATAAATTTCCATTAATGAAATATTCAACAAGTTCCATGGAAAATAAACTTAAGATCTTGATTCAAATTAATTATCCTTAAATATGATTTATCAATTTTGGTGAAAATCTTGACAATTGGTGCTCAAATTAATCAAATTGGTTAAAATGTTGTATAATGTGCTCAAAATTTGATTGGATTAGAATTAGGATGAAATGTTAGATGTGTTGGAACCATTATTCCATTTAGGATGCTTTTGACACAAAATAACAAAGGCACATGTCTCATGCAAGAAAATTGGTAAAAAAGAGCAATCCAAAACACCCAGGTGTAAAATCATCATTTTGACTCAAAATGATCTAATCAAAGTTAGTTATCTCATAAAATACATTACCCCATTTAGGGATACATTGGCCAAAATTCGCACTTGTATATGAAAAATCCACATCATTTAGCATTTTTAGTATTTTTAGGCCAAATTTTGAATTTTGGTAGAAATTAGTTTAAAACTTGGTTGGAGGTTATTAGTGGCCAATTTTAGGTGTCTATAGTTTTCCCCTATTTGGTAAGGCAATACAAGATATAGGCATAGTAATGTCTTCTCGAAGAATGAAAAAGGTCGTGTATGCCTATAACTTCAATAGTAATGGATGAACTGTATGATTCCCCCTCAAGGGAATGGTTGGCACAAGTAGGTCGACTAAAGGTCCCTTGACAGAAAGAAGTTAAATGAAGGGACCAAACATATGAAAATGATGGGGTGAGAACATAATGATTTTAAAAAATTAGTCTAAATCATTGAGAATTCAAGTGGGATGGTGTATAATGGTTTACCTAAAGGTGGTTATAAGCATTGTACCCTGATAGTGGCAATGTGGTATGATAACACAATAATTCTCCCAAATGTGATTATAATCATTGAGAAGATGAAGCTACCCCAATTAGGATAGACAAACATGATAATAACCTGCCCTATTTGGGATAAAAAAGTAAACTAGTTATAACATAATGATTTTTCAAAGGTGGTTAGAATCATTGAGAAATGAAGGTAGGATGGTGTACAATGATTTGCCCATAAGTAGTTATAATCATTGGACCCAGATTATGGAAAACATGATTGATATGCTAATGATGATAACTTGACGTAGAGGGTAATTATGAATTGGAATAACTTGCTAGTAGAGAGATGCTCATCTGAACTAAAAAAGGTTGAAATTATTTCATGATTAATTACTCTATTTGGGTTATGATTGGGATGTTGTTAATTTTAGTGCCAAGGATATGTTGATGCCACCATTGCTGAGTAGACTTCCTAAAGCTGATTTTCATTATATCACTATATAACAAGCTTCATGATAGAACACCATGAGGATTTGGCCAAAATATACACAAGGATTAACTCTTAGGATCTAATATTCAAGTAAAATAATGTACTAATGATTAAAACCATGATGACAATGTAAATGTATGAATATGAATGGATTCAAGTATAAATTCAAAAGGAATCACCCAATGAATGCATGTAGATTGAATCAAGGCAATAGTGCTAAAATCAAATAAATAGGAACACAAATAACAAACAAATAAAGAAATGGATAAAGAAATAAACAATTAGTCTTAATGTTAGTATAAACAACACAATGAACATTGCCCTTAGAAAATCGGTGATAACTTAATAAAAATAATAATAAGGGAATAAAAGAAAAGAAAGGGGGTGGCCAAGTTGTCTCCATATGTGTTAGGCAAGTGGACCCTACCTACATAGTTTTATGGATGTAAAAATCCAACAAGAAACTTTAGGCCAAATGTATTTCTCCCAAGAAATAGGAATAAAATGTCAACTGTTGAAAATCAAACATAATGGATATGATAAAAGAATAGGGTAAATCTTAAAAAATAGAAAGTGCATGGGATAAAAGGTCAAAAAGGATGGGAAACTAAGTGATAAGTGATTTTCTTGTGATGCAGTGAGGGTTCCTAGAATCCTTACGGCAAAGAAGCAATCAATGTTTTTTTTTTTTTTCTAAATCAATTTTGCAAATGTTTTTGGAATTTTGGAGTATCTCAACTTAATCAAGGATGATGAGATAGTAAAGGGTTCAAGCTCATAAAATAGTGAGAGTGTTGCTTATGCTTCTCTCAAAATGATGAGAGTGTGGCTTAGGTTGCTCATAAAATGGTGAGAACATGGTCAAAGGGTAACTGAGCTGACCTCAATGAGTATCAAACACTACTTACAAAGTCCCAAGATGAGACCTCAAGTCACTATAGTTTTTCCTTACAATGGAATAATTTGACTAGTTTAGTAGCCAATTCAAACAAAATAGGAAAAATTGGTATGAAGGCACAATATGGCATAGGAAATGGCTAGTTGGTATGTCAAGGCATGATAAACAAATGTTGCCCCTAGTTTTCCCATAAGCAGTTATAACTAGGATACAAAGGCATAAGTCAATGATACTAATTTGCCAATAGGTGGTTATAATTAGTATCATGATAATGAGAGATAAAAAATAAGAAATGAAGGATGAAACTACTAAATTATTGTCTTACTGCTCTAAAATACTATCTCTATCTAGAATGTGTGAAACAATTTCTAAAATTGGATCTAAATCCTCTTGCTAAAAATGGTGATAGAACCAAATGAAAAGAACAAAAGTCATAGGGTCAGTTAGGGAGGGATAAATCAACTTAGTTGATGGGAAAGGTATGGTAGAATAGATGTACAATAGGAAAAAGTGATAGGTTGGTAGGATGGTAAAATGGTATAGTACAAAGAAGAAGACTGATAAAATGATACATCTTGAAATGGTCCTTATATAAAATACACCAAGTCATTCAAGTGTAGTCCACTTAAGGTGGATAATGTTAATTGGCTCATCAAGCTCATGTTAATATCGTGTGGCAATCCTATATGCTCTTGTTCCATATTTTTTCCTATTGATGAAAGGACCAACCTAGTTGGGTTTGAACTTACCTTTATGCTTCTTTTTGGCCAAGGTATTATTTTGGTTCTCTTTTAGGAAAAGATCACAAATTTTAAATTCTTTATGTTATATTCACTAATTTTAGTGGGATCAGAGTCAATTTTGATAAGCTTAGAGATTATTTAATGCATCCATGCATTTCTCATTAAGTAACTCTAGCTCTTACAAGTGAGCTACTTGATAGTCATTGTCATCTAGAACATGCTTGAAATAAATACATAGAGAAGGTAACTTGAACTTAATGGGAATAATGGATTTTGTACGATAAAAAAGTGAGTATGGAGCAGCTCCTATTGGTGTGTGGTGATTGGTATGGTATGCCTGGTATGCCTAGAGGGTGGGGAATATTTGAAGGTGTCAATTATGACTAGCATTATTGACAATATTTTTGAGAATGTTAACAATGGTTTTGTTTGATGTTTCAGCCCAGCCATTACCTTGAGGGTAATATGCCATAAAAAAGTGTTGTGTGATGTTGTATTCAATGCATACCTTATCAAAATCCTTGTTCTTAAATTATCCTCCATTATAAGATATAATGGTAGAAGGGATTCCATAGCAGCAAATGAGATGGCTAAAAATGAACTTGGAAATTTGTTTTCTAGTCACATAAGTGAGGGGTATATATTCAAACCATTTAGTGAAATATTCAGTGGTGATAAGGATATATTTATGTCTTTCATATGAGGTGGGATTGATCTTCTCAATGAGGTTGAGGCCCCATGTAGTGAATGGCCTGGTGTCAACATTAGTTTTAGAATCTTGTCTAGGGAATGAATTAGATTGGTATGCCATTGACATTTGCTACACTTCTTCACACATGTAGTTGTATCTACATCCATTATGGGCCAATAATAACTAATATGCAAGAGATTTTTGGATAGGACTACCCTGCTAGTGTGAGTTCCACATACTTCATGACCTCATAATGCTAGTGTAGATTATGTCAAAGTTAAACAATGAAGCAGAGTTCCATCAAAACTATGGTGATAAAGGGTTGATCCAAGTAAGGTATACTGATTGGTTCGATGGATGAAGGCTTTATATTGATTTTAGGATAGGTTAGGTGGTATAATTTGATCATGGATGTAATTGTAAATGTTTGAATACCAGATAGAGCTAGGACTAATAATATCACAAATAATCATGATAGTTGAAAGTTCATGAGCTAGTGCTAAATAATTCTCATTAAGGAATTGATACTCTTTAATTGTGTTCATTTGTCAAATTAGAGATCCAATAGTATCCATAACATTTATCATTTTTTTCACTTTTCCTTTGTATATGTTCAAACTAAATGTTGGTAATTTATTGCTTAAGGGTATTGACCATAGCCTTATATGGCACCAACTTGTCATCTTTGGTTTGAAAGTGGTTTGTAATTTGATTAATGATTAACTGAGAATTACCATAAACCTTAAGATGAGATATGTTCCATTGTACCACTTGGTAAATCCTTAACACAAGTGATTCATATTAGGCCATGTTATTAGTATAAGGAAATTTGATCCTAAATGATTCAGGGATTAGATCCCGTTATGGTGTAATAAATAAAAGGCCTACCTTTGATCCATGTGTTATGAATGACCCATCAAAATATAACTTCTAGTACTACTCCTCAAGAGATGTGTCAATGATGGTCATTATGGATTCATCTAGAAATTGAAATGTTAATAACTTTATATTAGTAAGGGGTGATTTAATAAGATGATATGTAAGAACTTACCCCTTAATGGCTTTTTGGTTGATGTAATCGATGTCGAACTTACTAAAAATCATGACCTATTTAGCCATGCATCCTTATAAATATATTTTATATATTAAATACTTGAGCAGATCTAATTTTGAAATAACCATGGTCTTATTATCTAACATGTAATGTCATATTTTTTGAGTTATAAAGACCATAGCTAAACATGATTTTTTAATGGGCATATAATTATGTTCATATGTAACTAGTGTATGGTTTAGATAGTACATGGTATACTTATTTTCATTATCATCATGATGAGCCATAAGTGTCCCCAGGGCATTATCTATTGCTGATAAATAAACAAGAATGGATTTCCTGGCATAGGAGGCAACAACACTAGTGGATTCAATCAAATAGTCTTTTAACTATTAAAAAGTTATTTCGCAGTGATCATCCTAACGAAATGTGACTCCCTTCTTTATAAGATGTGTAAAAGGATGGCATTTGTCATCTAATTGTCATATGAAGCATCAAATAGATTGGATCTTGCATTGCAAACAATGGAACTAATTCAAATCAGTCAGTGGTGGCATCATTATTATGGCTTGGAATTTAATTAGATCAAATTCAATGCCTTGAAAAGACACAATGAAGCCAATAAATTTTCTTGATGTGACTCTAAAGACACACTTCTCAGGATTAAGTCTAACTTTGTACTCATGCAGTCTTTCAAATATTTCATATAACACTACTCGATGATCGACCTTAGTCTTCAATTTTCCAAGAATGTCATCGACCTAGTCTTCAACAATGTCATGTACCATATCATGAAATATGATGGTCATGGATCTTTGATACTTGGAATCTAAATTTTTAAGACTAAATGACATAACTTGATAATAGAATGATTCCCATGGAGTGGTGAACATTAATTTTTATTGATTTTTTGGTGCTATCCTAATCTAGTTATACCCTAAAAAGTTGTCCATTAATGAAAGTATCTCATAACCCAGTATGGAGTCAGCTATCATGTCAATGTTTAGCAATGTAAAATCATCCTTGGGGCAAGTCTTATTTATATCTCAAAAATTAATATGGATTCTAATTTTATTGACTTGTATAATATTGGAGATCCACTCTGAATAGTTGATCAACTAAATACATCATACTTCTAAAAGTTTTTTCAACTCTTTTTTCACTAATACAGTAATGTGAGGATGCATCTTACACAACTTTTGATTCACTAGTTTGGCATTAAGATTTACCACAAAGTGGTTCAAAACCAAGTTGGGGTCCAAATATAGCATGTCAAAATATGTCAATAAAAATATGTTAATAAATTCCCTCAAAATGGCTATAAGGACTTCACACTCCTTCTCAGTAAGGGACATGCCTAGCTTAATCCAATTTGGGTCATCTAGGGACTTGTTGTTCACCTCTATTGTGTCTTCCACTAGAAGGGTCAAACCATCTTTAAGGATAGTGGGCAATGATCTGAAATAATTTGCATTGTTATAGTCCTCTGTTATGATTGGATCTTTGAGCTCCCCTAGGCATGGTGAATTAGAGTCCCCTAATAGGAGATGTTAAAATTTATGGATGATTCAGTAAAAATATTATTGTTATTCAAAACTAAACTCAAACTCATAGACAAGTTTGATTTTGGTGGTCTCTTGAGCTATGTTTGAATAAGGTTGAACACCCCCCATCTAATGATGCTTGAAACATGTTTTCACCACTAGAATAGCCTTTTTCTCTACTTTTTCCCTAGTCAGGAAGCACCTCAAATAGGTGTTCACTTTGGGACCTTAATGTTTTAATTATTTAATTTTGGGTAAGGGTGTTCATCTGATCTCCAAAATAGGCTACAAGATTTAACTTGATTGAGAACCCTAATTTATGGTCCCCTAATGGAACATTGCCTCTAAAGCCTAGAAAATCATAAAAAAACTCATTGTTTTAAAACTCATCAATTGGCATGTTAGATTATTGTTGGCCCTAGTCTTTTAGTTGGGGATAATACAATAGAAGTGGGTTATGATGAATTACTAGTATAATATCATAAATGAAATGAGGGTTAAATAGGTTGGCCTCAACTAGGTCATCAAAAAGGCTATGGTCAGACTCGACTTCACTATCAGCATCATCATCACTAGTCCATGACAATGGAACATAGTTAAGGTACATGGGGTCACCCCCCAGTAATTTAAATCCAAGTATATAAGGTCCTTTGTATTTGGTCATGGAAATTAGCTCAAGTATTCCTTCTTGATTTGGTCTGAGGTCTCCTCCTTCATAATCTTGATTCTTCATGATCTTATTAGGAATAGGATACTTTGAATTCTCATAAAATTTAGCTTGCTTGTCATTATACAACCATGATTCATCTCCTTTGAGAGGGTCTTACTATAGATCAGATGTTGGTATAAACCTGACTAGTTGTGGACTATACTTTTTACCTCTACTTTATTGTTTCCATTATGGATGAAGTGACTTGGGTTTAGGCCTTCCAAAGGACTTTGGGTTCTGTGGAAGGTTTAAAATGTGAAAGGTATCATAGGTCAATACTCTATTGAGTCATTAGATGAGATGGTATAATGGCTAGATATCTTAGGAGGTAGATGTGGGAAAGGGAATAAATGGTATTAGGATAAATGTAGTTATCCTCTTGCAAATCAAGGAGTATTGCCTTTCCATTATCCTTCTTGACCACTGGATTCATGTTGAAATGATAGTTATAGCTCTTGAAATCAACCTTTAGGTGTTTTTAGTGCTCATATGGATGCAAATCTCCTAGTATACAAACTTTCCTTCTTGAATGGAATAACTTGATAAATTAGTGCAATGTTGATGGGACTATATGAATTTCAAGTAAACAAGGTCTACCCAAAAGCTTGTTGTATGACAAGTTGAGATCTAGCACATGGAAAAGTGTATCATGGGTTAAGGGCCCAAAGATAAAATGCAAATAAATGGTTCTTTCTGATTCTCATTGTTCATTATCATAGGATTTGATGTTTATCATTTCTAATTGAATATCTACCATTATGTACCTAGGAAGCTTGATGCGATTTAGAGACACTATGTTTAGACATGATCCATTGTCTATAAGGACACATTTTACTTTGTGCCACTTTATGTAAAATTCAATGTAAAAAGGGATATTATGAAGCAAGCCAAGGGATGACATTTTGAAAGTGACTTGTTTGGTAAGAGCTAGGTGTCCAACTGAAGCTTGGAATTTGTTAGGGGATATGTCACTTGAAATAATGGATTGGCTAAGGAAATCATTTAAATTTTTTTTTTGGATTATTGGTGTATGCAAAAAATCTAAAATGGAGATCCATGCTGATTTCTTTTGAAATTATTCCACAATGTCAAACTTCTTTTCTTGGTTAGTGTTAAATGGCTTGTTCTAAGGTATAATAGTTAGTTAGGTGATGGGAGAAGTGGCAGATGGTTGTGTGCCTGAGATGGTAATCTTTGACCTCAGAGTTGTGATTACATAATTAGGGTTAAACATAAGACCATGATTGATAATAAATTATGGTGATGGTGGGAGACTAGGTAGGATAAGTCTCAGTTGCCAGTACACTTGCATGTGGCTATGAAAAAATGACAAGTTATCGGTATAGGGTCCAATATTAGTATTCCATGCTTGCTAATATGCTTGTATGTAGTCCCAGGTCAAATAAGGATGATCAATGTGAGTTGGTTGATTGGAATTGTTTAGCAAAGGTCTTTATTGATTGGTATTTGGTCTCATATTGATGGAGATGGTGTTAACACAACCTCTTTTAATATGGCCTATAACCCTATTTCAGTCATGTACAACTACATGGTAGGTCTACTGGTTGTTGTCATTCTAAAACTTATTGGTTCTATTGCTTATGATTCTATTAGTTTGGCCTTGGTTGTTGAAACTAATTATGTAGATGGTGCACTGGCCATTATTATTGTTTCTATTATTGTTATTATGGTTGGTTGTTATGTTGGGGAAAGGGGGTTTACTATATTCTAAGGGTCTGATTGGAAGTGGAAGCACCACCATTTAATTTTATCTCCCCATTATCCAACATATTCTAAATCAATTATTTAATTTTCACATAATGCTATAAATTATGTCCATTAACCTTATGATATTCATAGAATTCATTTTGGTGATACCAATTAGAATAAGGAATGCCCTTAAGATAATGTTTCATTATAGGCCAGTTAATCAAATTAGCAATGGTAAGCTTATAAAACAAAAATTTAATAGGTTCTCCAAGGTCACTAAAAACATGATGAGTAGGCACTATTCTCCTTATAGGAGGGGCTTATAATGGTAAAAGTTGATGCATTTATTGTGTGGGATTATCTTGCTAAATTTGATGAAAAGGTTGTGGGTTAAGAGTAATTTTTATATGATATACAGGTTGAGCAGATAGTGTTTGCACCATTTATACATGTCATAATTTAGTTACTCTATTTCCCATAACATTCTTGTTGTGATTGAAAGGCTTGGATTTTTCATAATTATTGGCCTATGTTGGTTGTGATGCTTGTGCTTATACTTGGTTTTGATTTTGGTTTTATCCATTTCCTTGGTTGGTATCTTGATTTTGATTTGACAAAGTAAGCTTGATGATCCCTTTATTAATAAGGGATCTCTTGATCAACAAACCTTTGTCAGTGATCTCTTTAAAAGTATGTGCACACTAAAGTTCTAGATGATATGATATCTTAATATGCAAATTTTTGGTAAACATAATGGATAATTATTTGTTTGGTAAAGTATGGGTGAATTATCTTGCAAGGTATCTCCATCTCTATAAATAAATTTCAAAACTCTCACCAACATTTTACTTAGCTTGTGTCAAGTTGACCAATGAAATCTCATGCTTAATATTGTATGAGAAGTGTTGCACAAACTTGTCTAAAAGATCACCAAAATATGATACTAAATTCTTGGGAAAATTAAAAAACCCATTCCAAGGTTTGTATTTATAGACTCCTTGGGAATAACAATAATAGGTATATGCCACTATATAGTGCTGGCTAGCATGCAGCAAAGAACCTAGTCAAATGAGCCTTAGGGTCACCTTTTCCCTTGTATTTGTCAAATTTTAGTGGTTCATACCCTAGAGGAATGGTAGCTACAAGTAATCCATGTTGAATGGGTAAGAACACATGTCATCCACCTTAAAATTTTTGGTTTATTTATCATCTTGGATGGTAAAAATCACATCCTTTATTTGGTATAGTTATTGAGCTAGCAAACTAGAGGGAGCATTAGTTTATGGTGGAATATTGGCCTTGGTAGATGGTTGAGTGGTCATAAGTAGATCACTTTGACTGGGGTATGATGGAGGTGTTTTCTAGGGTATATTGGTTTAGTTTGGGAATGAACCAAGAATATGCATGTGTGGATTAGGGTGCGATTATTGAAATTGTATTTGTGTTTGTGTGATATTCTAGTTGGGGTTTTGTATATGGTCTTGATTTTGAGGATTTTAAGGTTATGATGGAATAATATGGTTTTATTGTGCCTATTGAGGTTGAATAGTTACATGTTTTGACTAATCAAACCTTATTGTTGAGGGGGTGCTTGTGAAGCAAGACCCTATCTTTGAACTAGTCACATGTTTTGCACAAAAGATAAAGGTTTCTTGATTAGTACTTGAGGAATGTTAGAACTTCTTTGTTTTTTGAATCCCAATTGGGAAGTAGACACATGTTGGAGACTCAACAATTTTTTTTACCAATAGTCATACATTATTGATTATACATCATTTGGATTTGGATTGGTATATTGGGCTATAAAGAAAGAGGTATATTCACTACTACCTTGTGAGGTGGAAATATGTTTTTCCTATGCTGCATTGGTATGTTCAATTATACATATTGTTTTGGAGCACTACTCATTACCTATTGAGGAGGAGTAAGATTCATCACATTTTGTTATTGAGGAACAACATTGGTTGTCGGTTGGATACCTAATCCTATTGGTTTAATGCTTGAAGAAATAGCTAGTTGAGGATTAGTGGTAGTAGTTGGTTGAAGTTGGGATGTAGAAACTCATATTCCCTAATTTAGAGAACCACTCATGATGTTAACTAAAGTTACACTTGTTTATAGACTAGTTGTTTGTGTACTTAGTTTTGGATTGGATATTACTTGCACATTGTCCATTATGTTTTGCTCAGTAATTTGTGTAGAATAAGAAGACAATTATTCAATGGTTGGCATATGAAACAATTTATTTATCAAAGTGTTTTATGTGAATGGGTTTACACCTTGATTGTCTTGACTATTAAATTCTATTAATACTCTTATTGAAGGAACTAAATCTATAAGAGGCCTATTTGATGTGGTCATCAGATTAAAATTACATGCTAGGTTCAAGTAATTTTGATATGTTATCTACATATATACAAATTGATCCTCCATGGGTTCCTTTCCTTTAATAAGCATACTAGGATCCTAATATACCATTAGGTCTAGAGTTAAAGGATTGCTACAAGATTCCTATTGATTAAACATTATTTTATGAGGCATTCTTACTAGACTTGGAAAATTCTCATAGGGGAAGTATTTAAGAAACTTAGCCCTTACTTCTATAGCTTTAACCAAAATCTCATCTTTTTTTTTCCAATAAGTGATCCTAAAATAGATAAGGATCATACATGGATGGTGTAGTAACATAGTATGCTTATTGAGGAAATGGTTATTTTATTTTATGTATCACAACTAGGTATTACTCTATTTGTTCTTGATTTTAATCTAAGTATGGACATGTGTGAACCAGATAGTGAGCTAATTTCTTCTGGTTTTGTACCCTTTTTTGAGTTTTATAAGATGGATAAGGATCCATCTCATAAGCAAAATTGTCTACATATGGGTCTTGAACCATTTCATCTTGTGTGAATATATTACTAAATCCTAGATTGTACATGAGGCCACTACGAGTGTAGGAAGACATGTTGGGATCCATAGTAAATTAATTTTTTACCAAATAGAATAGAGTTATATAAAATCTAAACAAGTGATGTCTAAAATGGGGTTCAAACTTGATCTAACCTAGTCAAAAGGATGGATATGTATATCCAAAAATATTGATGTAATGATTTGTGATAAGTTAACCTAACATCAAAGGTCCAATGTTGCACATCTCACAAAAAAAGGTCAAGTAGAAGGACCAAAAATTGAAATACTAGATTCTAGGATCAAAGTGTTTCAAACAAGTCTAATCTAAGAAAAACAAAGGTTCCTATCTCTTTTGGCCAAATGCAAAATCAAAATCTCGGCTCAAACAAAGGTACATGCTAGGATTTTTGGATAAATAGTGTTAAAAGATAGACTTTAAACAAAGTTGAGATATTTAATCTAACATATTTGAAACACTTCTAATAAAAACTAGGTATTTGACTCTTGCACATAAACTTGATCAATAAGTATGAGGTATAAAACAAAAGGAACTTGGAAATAGTAATTTTTCTCCTAAATAATAACACAAACTATATTTTTTTGACCAAGAAACTAGACAAAGTTGAATGATGCAACTTATCTAGAGAAAGACTCACAAAGTATATTTGAAATGGTTGGAATTTTGGAAAAACTTGGACTTTTTGTAAATTGGCCTATGAAATAAGTCTAGAAATAATTTAAGTAATATAACAATGCTAAAATGATCAAAAGGTGTGATAAATTCTTGCTTCAAGACTTTAAGGCAAATTTGTTTTGCATAATTTTGGTAGTGTAACAATAATCTCCTCAACTCAAATGCCACATACACACAAACTTTTGACAAATATCTAAGTCAAAAGTGCTTGTAAGAAATGGACTCAAGAAAAATGGTAAAATAGGATGGGTAGTATAAAATGTAGCCTATGAATCAAAGCGTGAGTGATACACAAGATGATTTGAGTCCTACCAAATGAAAATAATGATTATGAGTCCAAAAATAGACCTCAATTCAAATTGGAAATTGAACCTAATTTCCCTTGAGTTTAGTGTAAATGGAGAAACCACTTAACACATCAACCTAATGAACTTATAAAGGTGTAATTTCAAACTTAAATTATCAATGAAGGACTTAAAAATTTGGGAAAATGGTATAGACTCAAATGGGTAGCATAATTGTGCCATAATGGAAGATATGACACAAATTTTATGATTTTTTTTAACAAGGAAAAAGATGATTTTCACTTGGCAACATAATGCCTCCTTGTTAAATAAATGTGATGGAAAATGTGTTTGGTTTATGTAATATTTTGTTAACAAATAGTTTTGAATCCAAACAAGACCAAGTAATCTAAGACAAAGATAAAAAAATAGCTAAGTAATTATCTGAATCCTTAAATTGATAAGGTGTGGAAAGTAGGGTTAACTAAACTAACAAGTTTTGCATGTTTCTAGATAGATCCCATGTCTACCAAGTTTTATGTTAGAAAAAAAGAGAAGCAACACATCATTTGGGTCCACATCATATGGCTTGTTATAAAAAGGTCTTGCCTTTTTTACAACCATTAAATATATCACTTTCTTAGTGTAGTGTGATGTCCAACATGCTAAAATGTCCTGAGCTTAGCCTATACTAATGGAGATGGTTTAAATACTCAAACCATCACCCTAGTGAGGGGATCCTAATGTATATAACCCCCACAGAGAGGGGTTCAAGATGATTCCATGAGAATAATCCCTAGGTCAAAGCTTCCCTATAGCACTTATGGGAAGTAATGAAGTCCCTCTCAAAAGCCAAGATGCAATGAAAATAAAACTAATTAAAAGAGCTTTATCATTATTTCTAAATCACCCAAGCTATGTGGGTCTTGGGAAGAACCTTCAAAACATATATTTTATGCCTTTAGACTAAGAAAATTTTCAATGAAGATGGTGGTTTTGATTCCATAAGTTCCCTATAGGGAATATGGGGAGAGAATACATGCACAACTTCCTTTTTGCTCACACAAATATAACTAGGCAAATAATGATTAACTTGCATAAAACAAAAACTTGGAATTGAGTTCAATTTTAGAGTACTAAAATAAAATATTTGGTGGTTATTTAGCCCCTTAGCCTTAATTTGTAAAAATCTTGAAATAAAAACAACACAATTATTCAAATAAACACCCTAAAAAATTCTTTAAGCACCAAATGATAGATTCCTAATTCTTTTTAAGAATCCTAAAAGAGGTTTAAAAATATTTAATAAAGTATTATTCAACATTTTTAAAATATATCCTACAAGGAAATGGTCAGAGTGTTTTTTAGATTTGAATCAATTTTTCAAATGAAATAAGTGACTTTGAAAATTAAGTTCTTAGGTCACATAGTACAATCCCAAAACTCCATAGTCTAATACCATAACTCTACAAAACCATGAGTACTTAACACAATATTGTAACTCATGGGTTAATCAAAAAAATTAATAATATCACTACTTAAATAAATAATATCAAAACTAACAAAGCAAACCCATAACTTAGAGAGTTGTGGTATTTTCACTTAACCCTAATGTCCTAGGCTAACTGCTAGCAGTTTAACTACAATACTGTGACTCAAACTGACAATATTAAAACTTGTAAGAACATGATATTACAATATCATGACTATTGAGTTAAATTATTTCAATAAGATAACTTGACCTACAAATAGAGAGCACATCAATCCAAAAACATAGTTAAAATGCAATATCATGATTGAATGATAAAACTATGACTATGTTAATTGCAAGATTGTGGTCCAGAGGATAACATCATAACTTCACAATGACAAAATAATTAATTCCAAAAAATATGTTTTTACTTAAAATTTTTACTCATTTTGCTCCCACGCTCCAAGATTCTGCATGAAAATGGTTAGTAGGTTGCTTGTAGGATTTATTTGATCAATTTCATGGGGCTAGGTCCCACTAGGTGTACCATTATGTGAACTAAGAATCTGACTCAAGAGAGTGGGATATATCAAGTGTTAGTTCAAAATGAAATTAAAATGAAAATAACACATTAAAAATCATAACATCTCTAGGCCTAAACACTAGGGGGATCTTAGTAACAAACTACATATGAAATCAATAACTAAAACATGAAATAAACCTTCCTTCACCTTCTTTAGAGCTTCCAAATGGTTCATAGAGTGGCTTGCTTGGCTTGTACATCAAAGAGTCTTTATCAATGGATTTGTTTGGCTCCTTCTCTCCTTAGTACTTTTGGTTTTTTATGGATTTGGCTTGGTTCAATAATTTGGCATAATAACACTAATTGTATGAGGCTTTCGTATTATTAATGCATGGTAACTTTACACTAACCAAGCTTAAAATTATGGTTATGAGGTCTTGTATTTATAGATTTTTGCAAATAATCAAAATGAACCTAGACCATCCACCCCAAGATGAAGATGTGTAGTTAATAATATATTCAATTTGGAGGATAAATCAATAAATTACCTCATAAATATTTGAGATAGAGAAGAATTAAAGAGGCATGGAAGGGCTTAATCAAATATTTTTTACAATTATGGCTTGTGGATGCCACCCCATAGAATGATGTCTTAGGTGATGTAGTTATTTAATATGAATTTCCATTAATGAAATATTCAACAAATTCAATGGAAAATTAACTTAAGCTCTTTATTCAAATTAATTAGCCTAAAACCTAATTTATCAATATTGGTGTAAATCTTGGCAATTAGTGCTCAAATTAATCAAATTGGTCAAAATGTCATTGTAGAGTAACTTTTACTCTACATCATATTTAATTTTTTTGGTTGAAGCACTACAATTTTGGTTCCTACACACCTTGGACATAGCGGCAGAGTTTTGGAGTAGAGGGCGGGTTCATTTTTGCCTCAGTGTCAAAGTGTAGCGAATGCTACCAAGTGTCGCCTTCCGAGTTTGGGTCCTTTTCCCCTTTTCATTTCCTTCACTTTATTTTGCCTAAGTGTTACATTCAGGTGGAAACCTCCAAGTGTCACTTACTGACACATAGAGTTGGCCAGCTGACATCCTCTGAGCCCTCTTTTATAACTTTCTAGAGAACTACGGATTGTGCTACGTATCCAATAGTAGTTAAGCAGAACGCACCACGTGTTAGCATCTGGGTCTCATAGAGGCACCCATGTTTCATTCTACTTTTTGGACAAAGACTTTTAATGAGCTAAGTAGTAGGGTGGAAAGTGCCAAGTGGCAGTTGCGGAGGCCCTGAACTACCTTTTTAAAGAAGCAGTGGAAGTCACCACGTGTCAGCATCTAGGAGACTTTAAGTTCAATGCCTGGGTCCATGCTTTGGTTCAACACAAAAAGGCATCATTTCATTTTACTTAAATGACATAAAGTAGTGGATGCTACCAAGTGTCACTCTCTAAGCCCCTTCTTACTCCATCCTTGGCAAAAGTGAAAGATGCCACATACCCCTAGCAGGAGAAGCAAAAGATGCCACATATCTTCTTGAAAGCAACAGAGGTCACCACATGTCAACTTTCAAGAAACCATCCTCGAGCCTCATTACTGAATAAGATTGTGGTGGGCCCTAGGTGTTACTTCAAAGGTCTATGGAAGTGCCAAGGAAATAAGCAAAAACTACCATGTGCATCCATTCCCTCCTGAAAAGTTGCTAAGGCAAGGAGCGTGGTGAGTTTTGTTTTGATAAAACTACAAAGTATCAAAGAAGTGGATTGCGACAGGTGTCAAAAGTGAAGTGTCCTTGAGCATAATATATGAATCATAAGTGGCCAAGTGTCATTCTCCAGTGCCCTCTAGAAAAAAAGGAGAATTTTCATGGACTGACTAAGTGTCCTCGTCTTTGTCTATCTGTCACAACAAAGATGGAGGGAAACTAGGCATAAATTATTCCTTGTAGATAGAATAGTGCACTGGGTAGATTTTTGGGGCTTGCAAGCATTAAGGCACCATCTATTTATCCCCTATAGGTGGAGGTAGAGTAGATAGTTGAGTGGACAAATAGGTGATAGAACTAGAAATTTAGGTGTGAAGGGAGGTACTAGACAAGAATCGCCATGTCATAGTTAGGGTAGTTCTTGATAAAACTAGAATGCATCCAAGGCATTGAAAGCACTATTTGTTTTGTCCCCTATGAGGAAAGGATGGAGGAGAATTGTGTGGGAAAGAGAGTGATGTAAGGTGATCATTTGAGGCTATAAAAGAAGAAGATTGTAAGAAAAAGGGGGGAGAACTCTATAGTTTTTAGACTTGCTAGAATTTTGACTAGTAATATCATTTGCTCTTGTCTTAATTTTCTTGAATTGTAAAGTTGATATAACTGTGCATGTTTCTGTGCCTTTTATGTGGCTGAATGAATTAAGAAGGTTGAGCTCCATGCCTTGGTTGGTGTTATCTGTGTCATTTGTGAGGTAGTTTATACTATAGATTTTCTCAAGTTGTGATTAGGAAGGTCATTTACTTCTGTCTCATTTTCTTGAGTTGGAAGTTTTACATAACTATACATGAATTATGCACCTCTTATGTGATTGGAAGATTCTTTTAAGAAGATTGAACACTATGCCTTTATTGACATTCTCTGTGTCTCAACAAAAGAACTCCCTATTGTGAGCCTTTATTCCTATTATTTCAATCTTTTACATTGATCCTGCACTTGTCTGCTCTTAAATGTAATTGAATCCTATAATAGCTTCACTATGCTTAGGTTAGGATTAGGATTACACTTAGGCACATCACCATAGTTAGGTTTCAATTCCTGCATTTTGCATTTCTGTCTAATCTCCTATCCCTTTTCCCCAACACCCAATGCAAAAGAAGAGACCAGCTTCTCTAAAATTTAGAGGTTGTTTCAAGCCGCATTATCCCATAGCTTGAAACTTCCCATTGTTGATTGATTAAGATCAAGCACAATTTTAAATCATCAATAGTTTTTGGCATGCCCGGTGGGACAAATCTTTTAAGGAGTTGAAGAATTTTGGTGGTTCTTCAGCCAATTAGCCTTTGGAGGTTTTTGGCAACACTAACAATGACTCTAAGTTAAATCAACTGATCAAGGGGTCGTGGTATCATCAAGAAATCTCCTTTTGGTATGTATAATTTTGTTACTCATAGCTATGGGTCTTATTATCCTTCATATATTTTTAATCAAGAACAAGCTTCTCCTAGAATCATGTAAAGTAACATGGATGCAGATGGTCATGAGCTATACCAATCTTATGTCCAGTCTCCCTAATATGTCCCATCCCATGCTCAACCTAATCTTATTTTCACCTTCAAAAAAGTATTGCTAGGATTTAAAAAATATGAGTTAGAGCTTGATAGCAGAAGGGGATATGGCCAAGAAATCCCTAATCATGTCATCCATCAAATAAGGGATGCGATAGATATGGTTAAAAGTGAATGGGATCCCATTAGAAAAGCAAATTGGCAAGAGATTACATATGAAATGTTGGATGTGTGTGGATTGATTACATTTCTAGAAGAGAAGCTAAGCATTCATTAGAGACAACCTTACCAAATCTGTCAACTTGCATATCCAACACCACAAATTCCATATCAGACATATGCCACCCCTGTTCATGAGCTAGATCTAACCTGTCAAGATTATTTCCCTAATAATGTTGAACCTATGTCTAAAGTAAGGGAAGAGGAATCCAAACCTTCAATTTCCCCTCAAGTTCCCTCCACCTTTCCTCAAAAAGCTTCTTGTTTTTCATCACAGCCTTCTTCTTTATCCCTTTTCAAAGAAGAATATATTTGGAAAGAAGCAAATGAGTATGCAGAGGAGTACACTCAATTCATGGCTAGTCAAGAGGATTCCATAAGTGCAGATAAGGAGGAAATCACCATAGGTACCCCCTTTGATGAACAAGAGGACAAGTCACAGGGTTTTGTCTTAACCTCTAATGAGGAAGAGATCATTTCTGACTTTTTCGTTACTTTGCAAGAAGATATGGAGGAGCATGGACATTCCCTTGACCAAGTCATTGAGACAAGTGACACTATCCTTCAAAAAGGTTGTAAACTAGCCAGACATGGAGAAGCTAACTTTGAGACTCAACTGAGTATACAGAAGGGATGCCAGCTTTCAGATTTATCCTTTCAAGAGGATGAAGTCATCAAGGAGCATGATGATGCAATACAACTAAAATTTGAAGGAGATAAATTGAAAGATAATGGATATCAAAAGGAATAGAATGAAGAACCAATAGCCATCAATTTCTTGATGACACACAATAGCATGAAGAACCTGCATTTGATAGGCTTTCAAAGACAAAAAGAGTTTTTGGGTGTCGAACACATGTTTTACTGAGACTCGTTCAAGTGCAGGCAAATCCATGTGGCCAGCATAGAGGATATTTCATCAAAGATATATCCATTACAATCACTAGTATGGCAACATAAGTTAGCTTGTCATAAAGAAGATGTTGGAAAATTCATTTTTGATCCCAGAGGGAAACAATGTTTTTTTAAAAATTGATGTAGTTAGGTAGTTTCCCATTCCCGCATTGTTTTGTTTTCCATTATTTTCTCACTTTTCTTTTAAAATAAGCATTTTAAACATAGATTTGGCATCGTAGAAGTTTTAATTCTTTGAATTTTTCCACATTAAATGCTTCCCCAGATCTTTTGAGATCGCTAAGGTACCCTGCACCACAACTTGCATAGTGTGTCCACCTCATTGATTCCTAAAGATTGAGTAGGATTTACTAATGGTCACCCAAATTTAATGCTATTTGGGACTTGATAGGCCCATATATACCCCTTAGCAAGTTTTAAAGTTTACAAAATCTCAAGCATTCTTTCACTTGCAAAAATATCCTGCTCATTGTGATTGTTAGTGCCTAGTAAAAATTTGCTTCAGGGAGCATGTTTCTATCTTGCACAAGGCTCATACCAAGTTTTATACAAGAGAAAGAGATGGTGGGAACATCATCATCACAATAAGGAATAGGGCCACCTAGATATATCAATAGGTTATTGGCTAGTAAATCATATGCTGTAGCTCCTGCGCAACCATCAAGAAGCTATCTGAGAACTAGAGTCCAGGGAGTCAATCAAACTAGTGACCCATCAATGGTAAGGGATTATGCAGATGGAATCATGGACCCAATCTTGCAAAGAGCCAATGGTAAGAACCTAAGAGAAGGGGCACACCAAAGGTGTCTTCAAAGAGCCAGGGCAAGGCAATATGAGACATTGAAAATGAGAATATGGACCTCAAAACTAACTCAATTCATTGTCCCAGTCATGCATCTGTGCCCTGATGTGATCAAATTATGTGTGGATTTACTCCATGCACAATCTTGCACCATCTAAAAAGGCCCCTTCATGCTACAGGTCACCCCACAAGCTATCATGGACATGCTTGCCCTGTAATATGATAGTACTGCCACCTTCCCCACCATTGATAGGATGCAAAGGATGTGGGCGAATGTCAACACTCAAACAAGGTTTTTGAGGTCTGAGTTGCAAATGGCCAATGGTGATACAACAGTACCCACACTCCTTACATCAAGAACTCAATTCACACCTACTAGCCAAGATGCACTGTCAATGATGGCTCTCATCTTCGGCATAAAGGATGACATGGCAGTATATGTAGAGCAAATGGCCATCCTTTTTAGGTTGAAGACAATCGATAGAATAAAAGAATATTGGCTTGACTTCTCTGAGCACATCAACTTTTCAATGATGGAGTAGCTAACCTAGTTTAGGTCAAAAGGGGTACTTAGGTATTCCTCCTTTTTGTTCCATCTTATAGTACATTAGAACCTTGACCTTTTCACCCACTTTATGAATTTGAACCTATATGACCCATCTTTTGACCCCCAAAAGACCATTCCTATGTCTGCATGGACACATGTTTTATCAAGAGCTAGTGACCTATATGATTTTTGGGAACTATTCATTACCTTGTTATTCATTCCCTTAGCCCTGAGCCTATCATAAACAGGTTATTCCCAAGTGTTATGAACCTCCTAGTTAGCTACCCAATCTTGTGTGACTTCTATTTTGGGTCTCGTCACACGATCATAAGGGTCCATGGATTTTGTGGAGAACCATTGTTACTACCAAAGACCTTAACTCTTAGGTTGGGATTCTTGGAAGTTGTTAGGTAGGTGTCAATAGTTGATAATGAGTATGGCTCTGAGAAGAAGAAGAGGAAAATGTACAATCTCTCGTGAATGGTAGGCAATGTAAGCTTGGAAGCCAAAGAGGCTAAAACTATGCTGTTAAGGAAGCTAGCCTTCCTAGGGTTCCTGTTAGTTGAGTACAAATGGGTTTATGACCCAGCTGATTACATAACTTCTGTGGTGAGGACCAATCAGATTGGAGCCATGATTGTGCATGAAGGCTGACCTTTTTGGGAGACCAAGAAAAATCCTAGAAGATGCCCCTAGTCTCTATGTTGAATTGACAGATTTGCCCCTACCATAGAATAGGCCATGGGAAACCTTTGATGATAAATAGAGGGATTACAATCCCAAAGTCAGGATGACTTTTGGTTTGAGAAGGACGCTAGGAAACAAAGGTTAAGATGCAGAGAAAATTGAGGCCTATTGGAAATATAGGTAGGAAATTTCCCAAACCACCCACACTTTTAGAGGCATGGACTCAGATGAAAGGTGGGAAGAACTATAGGATGAGTGGCATCCCTCCCCTACATCTAGCCCAAAAACAAGCTAATTAGAGACACTCAGGGTAGAGTAGGAAGCTGAAGCAGGACCAAGCCAACAATCATAGACTTCAGAGCAAGTTATAGCTACTATAGAACAAAAAAGGAGTGTGGTTTATTCACCACCAAAATCCTCCCCATCATTGGGAGTAATTGAAGTTCTTGGTTCTCCATAAGCACCACCATCAATAGTAGAGGTAGGGGAAATAAATGCAGCTAGAGGTAGAAACACCCAAGAAGAGAAGGAGGGTGTAGTTCCATTTGGATTCATAGGAGGAAGAGGAGCCTTCACAATGCCCAGTGCAGAGCACTAAAACTTCCCCTTAGGTAAGTATTACTTCCCCTCCTCCCTCTCAGTCTATCCCTTTCCCTCTTGGTGTGGTGCCTCCACCTAGCCAAGTGACACCTCCTACCACTGTTGCCATCCCAATTTTGTAAGTCACCCCATCCTTAGCACCTCAAGCCCTAACACTTCACCATTTTTCCCCCTCCATTCCCAAAAAGATGCCCCTATAACTCATCCTTAGCCAACCAATGGCCATCTAATATAGCCTGCCATAAGGGTACCCTATTGTCGGAGGGCATATTGCATCCCCTTCCACCTTCTACACATAGGTCGATGCTTCTAAGAAGGCAAGAGAAGCCCAGCTAGAGAAAAAGAGGATTAAAGAGAATAAAGCATTGGCTGTCCCACACTTGAGGTCATAATTTCACCCCATCCAATAGTAGCTGATGGTGACCCATTTGTCACCCAACATTGCTAAGTTGAGTGAGCAAATGTAGCCAGAGGACTACATGATGAACACAGTGGCCATTGACATGTCCCTGTTCAGGCCCCATGATAGAGTTGAGCTGCTAATTGAATCCACTTTTGTGGTCAAAAAAGATTATTTTAAGAAATAAAAAAGACTGCAAAAGATGGAGGCTGATTTGGCCATAGAAAAGGCAAATTGTAACAGTTTGGCCAAAGAAATAAATAAGAAAGATAATGAAATAACTAGTCTGCATAAATAGTTGCAAGATATTATTTCCCTCTAGACTCAATGGGTAGTCCAGGCCTATAATGATTCATTAAAGGTAGAGATCACACTTGCAAAAGATGCAACAACAGCCCTAAGGTGGGAGAATGTAACATTGAAGGGAAGAGTTAAAGGACTTCAACTGTAAGTTACCCAATCACAACAAAGGCTGCTGGAGGAGCAGAACAAGGCTATAACTTTTCAAGCCCAATTTAAAGTAGAGAAATAGAGGATGGTGCAACTGACAATTAAGCTAGCTAATAGGCCAAGAGGTGTTAGAGTAATGCAACTAGTGAAGGATCTCTATGTGTTAGTGTGGGAGAGAATCTCTTTAGAGATTATCTAGCTCAGGCCATTTCTCACCTTCCTACTCAATGCACAAAAACTATGCGAGAGGGTGGAAAATTCAATTTAGAACACTCTAGCCACAGTCTCTAGAAGAGTCACAGACTCCCATTCATTGCTATAAAAGCTCTATGACACAATGGATGTAACATTGGTAGCCATGGGGATCCCTAACAGGATGGCCACCATGAAACGGGCCAATGAGGAGCTTAAATGCAATGCCGTGACCAACAATTGCAAAGAATGTCTTGAGATCGAGAAGGAAGGCATCAACGAGATGAGATGCCCTATTGAAGATCTAGTATAATTAGGCCTTCCTTCTCCATTTTTGGATGCAAAGATAGTGCTGATGGTGGACCAAATTGAACCATTGCTGCTGGCCAAGTAGAGGGACCAAATAGTTTTCCAGAACTTACAGGACAATTCCTCAGTCTCGAAAGTTAAAGCTGTCCTAGTTCCTATTTCCTAGATAGAATTTAGATTGAAAGCCACAGTCTAGATCCTGCAAACCTTTTCACACAAATATATCATTAACCTTGATCTAAATTTCATTGAATTGTAGAGCAAGCAAGGGTTATCTAACCATGAGTGGTCTATCTACCAAACAACACTTTTGAAGCTGTAAAATTTTGAAATTTTGACAGAATAAGAGTTGGGTTCTTTTTGAGCAGGCTCAAAAGTCTTGGGGGTTGCCACTAACTATAGAGTAACTTTTACTCTATGTCGTATTTAATTTTTTTAGTTGAAGCACTACAATTTTGGTTCCTGCACACCTTGGACATAGCAACAAAGTTTTGGAGTAGAGGGCGGGTTCATTTTTGCCTCAGTGTCAAAGTGCAGTGGATGCTACAAAGTGTCACCTTCTGAGTTTGGTTCCTTTTCCCCTTTTCATTTCCTTCACTTTATTTTGCCTAAGTGTTGCATTTAGGTAGAAACCTCCAAGTGTCACTTCCTAACACACAGAGCTAGCCAGTTGACATCCTCTGAGCCCTCTTTTATAACTTTCTAGAGAACCACAGATCGTGCCACGTATCCAGTAGTAGTTAAGCGGAATGCACCACATGTCAGAATTTGCATCTCATAAAGGCAACCACTTTTCATTCTACTTTTTGGACAAAGACTTTCAAAGAGATAAGTAGTAGGGTAGAAAGTGCCAGGTGGTAGTTGTAGAGGCCCCGAACTACCTTTTTAAAGAAGCAGTGAAAGTCACCATGTGTCAGTGTTTGAGAGACTTTAAGTTCAATGCCTGGGTCCATGATTTGGTTTAACATGGAAAGGCATCATTTCATTTTGCTTAAGTGCCATAGAGTAGTAGATGCTACCAAGTTCACTATCTGAGCCCCTTCTTACTCCATCCTTAGAAAAAGTGGAAGATGCCACATACCCCTAGCAGGAGAAGCGAAAGATGCCACGTATCTTCTCAGAAGCAGAGGAGGTCACCACGTGTCAACTTTCAAGAAACCATCCTTGAGCCTCATTGCTGAATAAGATTTTGGTAGGCCTCAGGTGTTACTTCAAAGGTTTATGGAAGTGCCAAGGAAACAAGTGAAGACTGCCACATGCATCCATTCCCTCCTAAAAAGTTGATAAGGCAAGGAGTGCGGTGAGTTTTTTTTGATAAAACTGCAAAGTATCAAAGAAGTGGATTGAGATAGGTGTCAAAAGTGAAGTGTCCCTGAGCAGAATATAGGAAGAAAAAGTAGCCAAGTGTCATTCTCCAGTGCCCTCTAGACAAAAAGGAGAATTTTCATGGATTGACTAAGTGCCCTCATGTCCATCTATCTGTTACAACAAAGATGGAGGGAAACTAGGTGGAAGTTATTCCTAGTAGATAGAACAGTGCACTGGGTAGATTTTTGGGGCTTGCAAGCATTAAGGCACTATTTGTTTATCCCCTATAGGTGGAGGTAGAGTAGATAGTTGAGCGGCCAAACAGGTGATAGAACTATAAATTTAGGTGCAAAGGGAGGTACTAGACATGAATCACCATGCCACAGTCAGGGCAGTTCTTGATAAGACCAGGATGCATCCGAGACATTGAAAGTGCCATCTATTTTGTCCCTTGTGAGGAAAGGATGAAGGAGAATTGTACGGGAAAGAGAGCAATGTAAGGTGAACATCTGAGGCTACAAAAGAAGAAGATTATAAGAAAAATGGGGGTAATTTTATAGTTTTTAGACTTGCTAGAATTTTGACCAGTAATATCATTTGCTCTTGTCTTAATTTTCTTGAATTGTAAAGTTGATATAACTATGCATGTATCTGTGCCTTTTAAGTAGCTAAATGAATTAAGAAGGTTGAGCTCCATGCCTTGGTTAGTGTTATCTATGTCATTTGTGAGGTAGTTTATACTGTAGATTTTCTCAAGTTGTGATTAGGAATGTCATTTGTTTTTGTCTCATTTTCTTGAGTTGGAAGGTTTACATAACTGTATGTGACTTTTGTGCCTCTTATGTGATTGGAAGATTCTTTTAAGAAGATTGAACACTATGCCTTTGTTGACATTATTTGTGTCTCAGTGAAAGAACTCCCTATTTTGAGCCTCTATTCTTGTTATTTCAATCTTTTACATTGATCATGCACTTATCTACTCTTAAATGTAATTGAATCCTATAATAGTTTCACTGTGCTCAGGTTAGGATTAGGATTACACTCAGGCGCATCACCATAGTTAGGTTGCAATTCTTACACTTTGCATTTTTGTCTAATCTCCTATCCCTTTTCCCCAACACCCAACGCAAAAGAAAGAGACTAGCTTCTCTAAAATCTAGAGGTTGTTTCAAGCCGCATTATCCCATAGCTTGAAACTTCCCATTGTTGATTGATTAAGATCAAGAGCAATTTTAAATCATCAATAATCATATTATTAGGTTAAAATTTGACTAGATTAGAATTAGGATGTAATTTTAGATTCATTGGAACCATTATCCCATTTAAGATGTTTCTGACACAAAATAACAAAGGCACATGTCTCATGCAAGAAAATTGGTAGAAAAGAGCAATCTAGAGCACCTAGGTGTGAAATCGTCATTTTAACTCAAAATGATTTGATTAAATTTAGCTATCTCATAAAATGTATTTCCCCATTTAGGGATAAATTGTCTAAAATCAACACTTGTATATAACAAATTCACATCATTTAGCATGTTTTAGTATTTTTAGGACAAATTGTACATTTTGGTAAAAATTAGTCTGAACCCTGGTTGGAGGTTATTGGTGGTCAGTTTTAGGTGTCTACATTTTAAATGTGCATGAATTTTATAGATAATTGGCTAAGAAGGGATGGATTTGGAATTTATTTTCTTCCAACCAAGTGTCTATGTTGCTGATAGATATACCTTTGGTCCCACTTTGGGTCTTGTTCCATTCCCATCTAGGCTAGACATCTTATGATGGATGTTTCCTAAATAACCCTTTCTACATTTTATAGATATTTAGCTACAAAAGAATGGATTTAACATTGATTTTATACCAACCAAGTGTCTATATTTCTGATAGAGATACCTTTATCTATGGAGAAGTTTAATTATCTAGTATATGATGATTAAAAATGGATTGAGCTTGAAATGTTGTCCTTGTTTCTCATCAATTTTTTACACAATAAGACTAAGTTAGTTTTTCTAAAGTATTTGACAATAGATCTATTCTCAAACCATTATTTAATGGTACCCTAGTTATTACTAAAGTTTTTAAGGGCTTCTTCTCAAACATCTTCTAGTTGGATGATATCTAATAACCTTCACTCTACATTTTCATTATTCTCCATGTATTCTTTCATAAACCTGTAAGTGTATACAACTTAATTTGGTTAAGAAAACTAAATAAATATATATTTTGTAGATATTATATCTATAAGATCTTAATTTTGAATCAAACTCTTTTTTTCATGTGTCACCTTAGTATTTTATCTCTTTTTTCACTCTTTTATGTTTATATCTCTCTATATCATAGTCTCATTCCCTTCATATTAGTCATTGATAGATTCATAGGGGTCCTTGGCCATTCTTATGTGTCATTCTTCTATTTTATTAATTTATAAAGGATCACTAAATTGGATAGGAGAACATTTTTCTAGTGTCTTTCCCAACATTATTTTCTAATGCATGCTCTAGAGAATTTTTGGGTCCATTTTATTTTGGATCTCATCTTATGACCATTTTAAATTTATTTGAACTGGTTATCACGTGAATAAGTTTATAAAATTCAAAATTTGAAGTCTTCTATTTAAATGGATTTCTAAGGCATTTTACATCTAGAAATTATCACTTAACACTAGCTAAAAACATAATATCAATACACAATAAGCTCAATATCCTCATATTTTTGAATTATTTACATACCACACCTAGATTGCATGCTTGGACCAAGAGGATGGCCTATGTGAAATTTTTTTTAGATTCCTCATTGTGTTTGGTTTATTATTCACATTCCCCAAGGGATAACTACATCAACTTAAGATCCCTATGATTGGAGCTATGTAGGCAACACTCAAGATAAGAGTGGTACTAAGGATAGCTAGGTTATATCCCACCTTCCCAAAACTTTTCTCCTTTTACATTTTATATTTGTGTGTTTCTTGTGTATAAAATACATTAGGGTTTTGGATAAAGTAGGGTAAGATAAAGGTATAATATCAAATATATAAGTCTGTGATAGAAGACCCCACATCTACAAAACATTATCTTAGATTTTTAGATCTCAATACAAGCTAAAAACACCAAATTATAGGAGTGTTGTGAAGGATAGAGTGTGAAACTCTAGTTTTCAATCCCTCTCTAGTGTATAAATTCAAAATTTCAAGAAAAAAACAATATCTAATAGTGGGGAACTCATCCTACATGTCAAATATATCTCCTAGGATCAAGAAAAGACAAGTTTCTCATCTTTTTGGATGTTTTTATCTCAAACCCTAGTTGTTCATTACCATTCTATAGGAAATTAAAATTTATGGTTGAATGTTTATTTAGTTATCCATTTCACTTTACTCATATGCTTATTTTTTAGGGTTAATTTCATTTAATCACAAAACTAATAAAACATATTGGTGAATCCCTTTTATCTTTCAAATATTACTTCAATCCTTAGCTTACCACTAGGTTTCCTTCTATTTTTGTATGCATAAATAGGGTTTAAAATTTATGATTTTTCCTAATTTTTGTACTCATCCATCCCAAAACTGATCCTAATAAATCATATCTTAGGGTTTATTTTATTTAAAATTTATTATCTAACAACCCTAAAAAACTAGCTTTTAGCCCAAGGGCCTTAATTCCAAACATTTAGCCCCATAGGGTTTTAATAGGGTTGCATTCTATCTTAAATTTAGTTTATTATTTCATGTTGCATTATCTTTTTCCATATAATTTTATTTTTACTATACTTCTACTTTTTCAAGGAAAGTTCAAGATGACCACTAGGTTATCATTTCCCCTCACCCAATTGATCAATTCATAGGTATTTCTCATAATCATAATAACGAATGGACGGATTTTCAAAATTTTACATTAGAAAATAATGAACTTGATTTTATTTACAATGATTATTGTTGCAATTATGGTTATGATGAATGTTATTCATGTGATGATAAAATTGATAATGAGGGTCATATAGATGTATTTTCTTCTCCTACTCCTATTCCTCTCCCCATCTAAACAAATAAATTAACATGATAATCCCAAAAGAACCTCTCAATAATGAGGCATTATCTGATATCACTCCTATGTTAAGCACAAAATTTACTGAGAGGGGGGGTGAATCAGTATATCATATATCTTATAAATCTTTTCTTTAACCAAATTTCACTTAATCAAACATTCAAGATATGCAATAAAACTCAAACAAAAAACACCACACAAGATAGAGAGAGACACCAGATATAACGTGGAAACCGAATGTGGGAAAAACCACAGAGAACAATCTCAAGTATATGAATGAGCACCAACCCAAACAATATTCACAAGCCAAGCTTGCAGGAGCACCAACCGCTTTGCTGAGCACCAACCCAATAACTATTCGTGAGCACCAACCCATAGGAGCACCACACCCCTTTGCCAAGCACCAACCTAGCTACTATTCATGAGCACCAACCCATAGGAGAACTAACCCCTTTGCTGAGCACTAACCCAACAATAATTTGTGAGCACCAACCCCTTTATGTATACCACACACCTATCTCTCAATGTTGCTATCTCAACAAATGATAGATCAATACAACATCTCTTTCCTCTCTCTCACCTTTGCTCTTCTAAGCTAGATATAACAAATACAAATCATATTCATCTCTCACAATTTCTCTTTTAAGCTAGATATTACAATATCAAATCAACCTCTATCTCTCATATTTATAAATGGCTTCTCAAGCATTTATTTATAGCTTTCCAAATGACCTTTGGCCTTCCCCATTTTTGACCCTTCAATCCTCATGGAAAATGGCACCAAACTTGTATGAACCTTCATATTCAAGCCTTTGAAAAGTCATGTGGTGACCCTTCATGATCAAAAATGTCTTTCCCTCTTTTGTCTTCATCTTGGTGACTTTTTGTATTCCCTGAAGTGTCACTTCATGAGAAATTGCACCCTTCCTCTTTCGTCTTCACTTGGTGACTCTTGGAATTCCCCAAGATGACTCTTCATGGGAAAATGCATCCCATCCTTCTTTTGTCTTTACCCCATGGCTCCTTGACTTCTCCATGGGCCCTTCTTTGTCTCATATGTAGCCAAAAATATATTCGTTAATATTAAATAAATATTAACTCACATTAGCCAAGACAAATCTATTACAAACAACATTAAATGCAATGAGGCATTTATCACCAATAATGCTAAACCTTTGACATCAATGACAATATTTCCAACAATCTCCCCCTTTGTCATTGATGGTAACCTCAATCCTAAAATTGCTACATCCTATCACCTACACATACTGTCATCTAAAAACATATAGTAACTCCCCCTTACTGTAGCAACCTGCACCTATTTTTGGCACATGTACCTGTACCCATTATTCTCCCCCTTTGACATCAATGGCAAAGGGCCTAGTTGGAGCTAACACTTAGCTCCCCCTCAACTGATGCTAAACATCAATGGCAAGAAGTAAAATAAATTACTCCCAACTCCTCTTTCAGATCTTTGAATGTGTCCTTTGATTATGCCTTTGAGAAGATATCTGATAATGCATATAAATCTTTACCTATCCTTTCCGAATCTGCAATCAACTCATTTGAATATTTTCTTCTAACCTCACAACCTTTTTCATGGAACTTTAATGTATATCCCTGATCACATATTTGACCAACACTTAGTAGATTATGCTTAATACCTTTTTCATACAAAACATTCTTAGTCTTGGTTCTATCATAATCTAAACTCAAAGTACCTTTTATGGCTATCTTGGCAGTGGTTTTATCTCTGAATCTCACTGTGCCACCATTGATCTACTTTACTTTTATCTCCTATCATATGCCTCAAACATCCGCTATCAACAAACCATGGCTGATCTTTATTTCTTACATGTAAAGCTGTTTGCACCAACATAGAATCTTTAAGTTGTTTCTTCTACCATGAACATGTCTGAACCTTCTTCTTGATGAATGGAGCTTTGAAACTCTGATCCTTCTTCATTGAATCTTCATGAGTATTATTTTCCTTCTTTCTAAAATTGTTATCTTTTTTTCAACATTCTAATTTCTTATGACCATAATCATTTGAAACACTGCATATGCAAGAATCATTCTGATAGCCTCAAACCATAATACTGATACAAAAATTTCTTCAAAAATCTATTCCCTCAAAAGATATACAAATTAATCTGCCAACTCACCTTCTTGTCATGCAACATAGCCAAGACCCAATAGCATCCACCATGCTTCAATTTTTCTTAAAAGTGTCTCCTTGAAGCCTACAAGAGACACCCCACACAAAAGGGTCCTAAAAACAAATCTTAGGAGATTCCCACATCTCTTCTGTTTCTTCCTTTATCTTCTTGTGTTTTTCTTTTAGAATCCGTTTAATCATGTCTAGCCTTTTTGACTTACTAACCTTATCATTTATGATGTTTTTCATCTTCTCAACTTTTGCAACTATCTTATCTTGACAAAGCTTATGCTCGAATGTAACAAGATATTCTACATAATCCTTCCTATCTGATTCTTTATCTACTATAGCAAGTAATTCATTTTCACTTTTAAACCCAACCTAGTCAACCTTTACTATTTTAGGTCTCCAAACCTAAATTTGTCTTTTCTCATATTTTCTAGGGGCTCTATATCCTTTGACATACCTTGAATATCTCTTTACTTTATTTTAACATAATTTAGCAATATGGGCAACCTCATGACAACAAAATCAAACAATATTTCTCATACCTTTTTTCTTGAATGTGACTGAAATCTCCCTTTGACTGATTGCTTCTCCTCATACAATCTCTTGCCCTATGACCAACATGATGACAAACAAAACAATAGCCATGAAAAGAATTTGAAAACTTGAAAGCATTGGGCTGCCTGATTGGCTTCTTTGATTTTCGTTCAAAACCTGCATCCTTCTTTCCTTGCACTAATATTTCATGATCTTTCTCAACTTTGATTATAAGCTTCTCATGATTATCCTTTAAAGAGCCTAACTCAACCTTCAACTGATTACACTCTTCTTCTTTCGATGTTAAAATTGAATTTACAACCTCTAACTGATTCTTAAAATCTTGAATAAATATCTTATTTTCTTTTACTTCTATAGCCAAATTAGAATCCAAGATATACACCTTTTCCTTAAGATCCTCAACCATAGATTTCAACTCTTGATTCTCCTTCTTTAGCTGCTTGGCCATCTTATGCTTTTCTTTGATCTACCTTCAAGCTGTTAAACCCTTTCTGAAGGAACCTACTCTGATACCAATTGTTAAGCATAGAATATACTGAGAGGGGGGGTGAATTAGTATATCATATATCTTATAAATCTTTTCTTTAACCAAATTTCACTTAATCAAACATTCAAGATATGCAATAAAACTCAAACAAAAAACACCACACAAGATAGAGAGAGACACCAAATATAACGTGGAAACCCAATGTGGGAAAAACCACAAAGAAAAATCTCAAGTATATGAATGAACACCAACCCAAAAAATATTCACAAGCCAAGCTTGCAAGAGCACCAACCCACAAGAGCACCAACCCCTTTGTCGAGCACCAACCCAGCAACAATTCATGAGGACCAACCCATAGGAGCACCAACCCCTTTGCTGAGCACCAACCAAGCAACAATTCATGAGCACCAACCCATAGGAGCACCAACCCCTTTGTGTATACCACACACCTATCTCTCAATGTTGCTATCTCAACAAATGATAGATCAATACAACATCTCTTTCCTCTCTCTCACCTTTGCTCTTTTGAGCTAGATATAACAATTACAAATCATATTCATCTCTCGCAATTGCTCTTTTGAGCTAGATATTACAATATCAAATCAACCTCTATCTCTCATATTTATAAATGGCTTCTCAAGCCTTTATTTATAGCTTTCCAAATGACTTTTTTCCTTCCCTCTTTGTGACCCTTCAATCCTCATGGAAAATGGCACCAAAATTGTATGACCCTTCATATTCAAGCCTTTGAAAAGTCATGTGGTGACCCTTCATGATCAAAAATGTCCTTCCCTCTTTTGTCTTCATCTTGGTGACTTTTCATATTCCTTAAAGTGTCCCTTCATGAGAAATTGTGCCCTTCCTCTTTTGTCTTCACTTGGTGACTCTTGGAATTCCCCAAGATGACTCTTCATGGGAAAATGCATCCCATATTTCTTTTGTCTTTACCCCATGGCTCTTTGACTTCTCCATGGGCCCTTCTTTTGTCTCATATGCAACCAAAAATATATTCATTAATATTAAATAAATATTAACTCACATTATCCAAGATAAATCTATTACAAATAACATTAAATGCAATGGGGCCTTTATTACCAATAATGCTAAACCTTTGACATCAATGACAATATTTCCAACATCCTAGGTTGTCAACAACCTTTACTACATCTCTATTCAAAATTGAATAATATAAGTCAAATAGAATAAAAATTATTATAGGTACAATCACTATGAGTGGGGGGGGAGGTAAATCAGTGATGCTAGATAATCCAATTCAAATCCCAACTCTTAAAAATTATCTCATACAATCATGGTGCATAAAAATTAAACATTGAAATGAACAAGGAAGATATAACAAGAAGCACATAACACATGATATATGTGGGAAACCCTCTTGGGGGATAAGACCCATTAAACCTTACAAGTTGGACTACAATCCTATAAAGACAAGATTTAACATTTAGACCAATACCAATTGATCAAGGAACACTCATCCCACAAGGAGGAACCAACCCCCTAGGAAACCAAACACCAACCTAGCTACCTTTATCTAATCTTTACCTTTGATCTAATGTATTCTACACTTGATGATGAACTTATCTTATTTTTTCTCTTTCCCCTTTACACTCATAAAATTGCACACACAGTCAATGAATCTAAAACACCCTTTTGGATCACTTTTCACTTATTAGCACATACACAATCAAAAAACCTACAACTCTATCAAAACATCAACAACATCACCTATAGGTCATGCACATAACCCTCAAACTACTATGCTCTTGAATTTATCCACTAATCACACTCACTCAATTAGCCTCTAGGGCTTACTCTCTCAATCTACCTCTTCTAGGCTGATTAGGTCCAATGACCTATGTTTTCACCTTCATCACCTTGATTAGACAAGCATGAATTATCATCTTCACTCTCTATTAATCCTCAATGACCTATCCCTTCTCTTTCAAATGTTATCTCTTTCGCTTGGCTGATTGCAATGATCTCCCTTTGACTGATTGCAACTCTAAATAATAAAGAGAATTATGCATGATAAAAATAAACATAATAGTGAACTATGCATGATAAAAATAATAAAGTCACATCAAATTGATCAAATTATATTTTTATTAGAGGATGAAGCATTAGTTGGTTTCATCATTCACTCCCTAGTGGCTCATGTATGCACATAATATTTTTAACTTTTATTGATTATTAACGCTTTGTTTCTTGTAGGAAATTGTTGAGTCTTAATCTCTTTGAGTACATTCCTTAAGGGTTATACCAAGAAGGGGGTGGGTAGACCATTGGTGCTTCATAAGATTGTCGTTCTTTTTCTCACTTACCATCTACACACTAGCCTCTTGAAACCATTGAACCCCAAGCCTATTCTTCTTAGTTCTACCTATTCCTATCACTTGCTATGTTTTATCCTTAATTTTTTACCTTAACACCCTTTTGACCTATCAATTGTGCTAGGTCAACTAGGTCAACCTAGCATAGTTTAGGGACTTTTCTCTCTTTTGGTTTGTTGGCCTCTTGGCTGACCAAGCATAAACCTAGTGAGTTAGACCTAAGAACATGCTAGGTCAACCAAGTTGACCTAGCATAACCAATATATCCAAATGATTTTACGGTAATATACTACTATATATACAAGGTCATTTACCACAATTTTTAAGAGATAAGAATTAATTAATGAAGTGTTAATGAATAATTGCCTATTAACCATTCTACTTGGGGAGTAGATCTTTAGGGTTTAATACTTTCTTTGAAGATCTAATCTCATCTTGTTGATAGGTCTTTAATATGCTTGGATAGGTTATGTAACCTGGAGATGATTTATCTTATTTATCCTTACATACCACAAAAATCTCTTGTGAAGCACCTTGGCCAAGGGGGAGATTGAGGCTCAATGGGTTTATTTTCAAGGGTAAGTATTCCTAACTTTATTCCTCCTTTGTAAGAGTAGATAAATAGTGAATTTGTATTCTTTTCTTCCATGTATTAGGATTTTGTATGCATTGACATGAGTATATGTCTTCTACACATGTTTAGTTTATTTGTTTATTTGTTTTATTTATAACCCTCCACTTTATGCCACAAGCTTTGGTGTGCACTAGATTAGATTTACTTTTCTTGTTATTAAATTAATGAAATATTAAGTCCTAGTAATATTTTAGGGTTGTTATGCGATTATGTTAGACTATAGACTTTGGAACCCTACCTCAAATGGTGTGTTGTGATAAGTGATCCCCTAATCAGGTTTAGCGGATCCTCGCATTGGTCATGCTCTTACTTAACAATTGTATACCCCCAATCAGAAGTGTAGGTATGCTCTATGCCATCTGATCCAGGATTGATTTATGGATATGATGCATTATTGATTACATACATTCTAGTGAACCTAACATGAATCAAACCCTTGTAGGATTTATTTCACTTATTTAATTTATATTCATCATTATTTTATCATATATTTACTATGTTGGATCAATCCTATCGACCTAGTTATTTATCTGTGTGCGTAGGTTTATAGGAACATGCAACTAGATTGACCAGATCAACCTAGTATAGGTTTCCAAACTTGTAAAATTATATTTAGACAACTAGATATATTAGATCAACACATGAAATTTTTTTTAGGTTTCTAAACTTCTAATCTAGACTATTAGGTTGACCAGGTTGACCTAGTGCATTTTCAACACTTTTTTAGCAAGTTCTTGCATAGATTATTTGACTAGCTTGACCTAGTTTATAGGTTATTAACAATTTTCTCCAAGGTCTCAGGTCAAAAATATTCTCCTTTTCATCTCTAAACCATTCAAGTTAGTTTCTATTTCCTTTACATCTTTCTTTTTCTATACTTTCCTTTCAAGTTTGTAGTCTTCAAAATTACCTTTGCATAGTCAACTAGGCCAAGCCTATGGACCTAGTTCTGTGTTTTATGTTTTTTAAGATAACTATGTCAGCCTAATTGACCTAGTTCACTTTCATACTTTACTTCCATAGTTAAGTTCAAACCTGTCGACCCTATTCTGTATGATTATCCATATAGTGTCTACACTATACCTTGTTTCAAAGTTAGAATGAACCATATATGTTAATCACATATTTCTTTTAAGTTTCTTACATTCTTAGAATATTTCACATAGTCTAATTAGGGGATTTTCAATCAATCACTTAGTTTCACTATTTTTATTCTTTTGCACACATGACCAAATCACATAACTGTTGACGCAGGAAATTGCACCCGAGGCAAGGAGGCCTAGCTCCTGCCTTCTCCTCGCAACATGGAAACTCCCCTCTCGCTTGTGGGACTGGTAAAGCTAGAGGGGAGAGTCTATAGAGAAGGGGTAGCTCCCTTTGATGCATCATGTTTATTCTAGCAAGTGCAAAACACACACACACACACACACACACACACACACACACACACACACACACACATATACATACAGGAAAATGAACTACTCTAAAGAGGTGATGCACCAAAATAAAGGTGACTTTCACACACCCACACTAAAACCAAACAAACATATACATACACTACACATTTGGTAAAAGGACCAGGATGCTAGAAACTAGTGGGGAGGCCTTAATGGAAGATACAAAAAAAGAAAGAGATCACCAAAGGTGCTGTGAGATGCACACTTATGTAGTAACTTCCTCTATTTTTCACTTCTCAAATACTACTCTTCTCCTGTCAGCTGCAGAGATGGCACCTTGTAGATAACAGGTATGCTAGTGCTGAACCTATGAGAGCATCAAGAAAACAATGATTGGACATAGAACAAACACTCACAACATACTTGGATGTATCTATCCAAATAGAGGTAAAAACTACTTTTATTTCAATCAGGTGGAAATTTTGCCAGGGCTACGCCTTAGCAAAAATGTGGAAGATCTCTTTACAAATGACAAGTTCACAAATATATAGGAGAAGCAAGGAGGCCCATTTGGTGCTCCTTGTTTTACAAGTGGCATACGTGTCCCTTCATGAGAAGAACAAGTCGCTCAAAATATTAATGAGCTATTCATTTTGTTTGCTTGAAATCTACATTTTCAAGGTCAATACATGATTTTTCCACTCATAAATGTGAAATGGATAAAATCAGTTGCTTTACTAGTTATTTACATCCTTTAGTGATCAATTCACTGTACTATTTCACTTGCCAGAGTCACTTATCAAATTGGTGCCACTTGGACTAACTGCTTACTCATTCCTTGCTTGTTGCTTTGTCTTTTCTCCATTTTGTCTCTTCCTACTTTTTTCAACCCTCAGGCTATCTTCTGATGGGTCACTACATTGTTGGGCCTTTTCCATGGTTAGCGCTCCTTTGGTTCAAAAGTAAATAATTGGTTCATTGCATTAAATTTGATGACCTTTGGGAAATCACCGTCCTTGAAAAAAGTCATCAGGTCTTTTCCTTTAAAGTGTGGCCTCCTTGAACCAAGATATTGAACCATTTGTTGCACTTTAACCACTGAACCAAGGTCAAAGCATTAACCTTAGTGTTAAACTTTGTAGAAGCATTGAACTAGTTCATGAACCAAGGCCAATGAATTGATGCAACCAAAAATGAATTGGCCTTAAATAGCAGGTGAGAAGTTGACCAAAATTTTGCCTGTAGGCAAAATTGGTCAACATATTGGTGACTCACAGGGGAAGCATACCTGCTATGCTTTAGAATCTAGTTGCCTTGCAGTCCATTGGGCATGGAGTTAGATGCAGCTTTGATGAAAGTTAACAACAGCCCCAAAAGATCCAAGAATCAAATATAAAGCCTTTTTACCCCACATGTAAAGGGAAACACACAAGGCTAAAAAAAACACTACCTGTGCAAACTACACTTAGGGAAAGTAGGAAAAGAAACTAAAAGCAAACTATTATATATGGCTAACTAGGAATAACTACCTCCCTCATGGATCAAATGGAAAACTTCTTAAGTCCCCTTCCTAAAAAGAAGACTTATGGTGGTAGGCAAGTAGCTGAATAAAAAAGAGAATTAGTGACTTGCTCTTCTTTCCTATCACCTGCATTAGCTGGAGTCTGAGTGGATCAAATTCAAACATGCTTCCAACATATATGTACTCTATTTGTCCTTGGAAGCCTGTTGAATGCTGGTCCTTCATAGTGGTTCTCTTCACCAAGAAATCAATGGCTGTTGGCTCATCACCATAAGCCCTTTGACATGTATTTCCCCCTTATAGTGCATCATGGTCCGACCCGTTTCCTTCTGCTTCATTAAAAAATGTGTCAAACTCATCCTCTACTCCCTTAAGGCCTTCTTGACAAAGGTTGGCTATGGTAATGTCTGAAATGGACTCATAAACTAATTGTTCATCCCATAGAACATCGCCTCTTTGTTCGAAGCTCTCTTCTTTAAGGCCTTCCTCAAGGGAGACCAGCCTTTCCTTTTCTTACTCGAGGATTAGAGTTTTTAGATGTTCAAAGGCATCCATCTAGTCCTCTTCCAACTTAGGCTTTTTGACGTAGTCATCCTCCTCATCGAAACAATAAGGAAGTTCATCAAACAAGGGGGGAGAGAGCTCACGATGCTTCTGTTCATCCTCATATTGCTGGAACATTTGCATGTATGCATGACCTGCATCTTCTCCATTGTTGATGAGGTCTTCACAAGGAGCATTAATGATGATTTCTTCTTCATTGTTGCTCATGATAGCCTCTTGGATATCATGGGAATCATGGGTAGGAGTAACTTTATATTTTTTAAGGTTTTTAGCAAAACCTTTCTTCTCCTCTTTCCTACCCCATGATTCCACTATTTCCCCTAGGTCAGGAGATTGCCATCAGGATCAGTGACTTGAGGGGGTTGAGGAAGACTAGGAAAGCTACTTGGGGGGATTACATGAAAACCCTGAGCTTGATTAAAACATAAAAAGGAACATAAGGTCCATGATATTGTGCAAAGGAATTATACATACAAAAAATGATTTCTAAGTGGCACCAGGCTACTTAACCAATAGATTTAACTCAGAGTCTTCATTGGTATTTGATGTAAAGCCTTTGAAGGCTGGTCAATTGAAGAACACACCAAAAATTATTCAACTCTTTAGACAAAACCTTTCCCAGTTGGTCCCATCGGGTGTACAAAAATTGTTGACATAGGAAATTACACCCAAGGCAAGGAGGCCTAGTTCCTGCCTTGTCCTCACAACATGGAAACTCCCTTCTTGCCTGTGGGACTGGTGAAGCTAGAGGGGAGAGTCTGTAGGTAAGGGCTAGCTCCCTTTGATGCATCGTGTTTATTCCAGTAAGTACAAAACACACACACACACACACATACACACACACACATAGATATATAAAAAGGGGGGGATGAAAAGGGAGAAAGATGTAGGAAAACAAACTACTCTAAAGAGGTGATGCACCAAAATAAAGGTGACCTTCACACACCCACATTGAAACTAGACAAACACATACATACACTACACATTTGGCAGAAGGACCAGGCTGTTGGAAACCTACGGGGATGCCTTAATGGAAGATACAAAAAAAGAAAGAGATCACCAAAGGTGTTATGAGATGCACACTTATGTAGTAACTTCCTCTATTTTGCACTTCTCAAATATTTCTCTTCTCCTGTCAGCTGTAGAGATGGCACCTTGTAGATAACAGGTATGTTGGTGATAAACCTGTGAGAGCATCAAGAAAATAATGACTAGACACAGAACAAACACTCAAGACATACTCAGATATATCTATCCAAATGGAGGTAAAAACTACTTTTATTTGATTCAGGTGGAAATTTCACCAAGGCTATGCCTTAGCAAAAATGTGGAAGATCTCTTTACAAATGACAAGTTCACAAATATATAGGAGAAGCAAGGAGGCCCATTTGGTGCTCCTTGTTTTACAAGTGGCATACACGTCCCTTCATGGGAAGAACAAGTCACTCAAAATATTAATGAGTTGTTCATTTTGTCTACTCAAAATTTGTATTTTCAAGGTCAACACATAGTTTGTCCACACATAAATGTGAAATGGAGAAAACTTGTTGCTTTACTAGCTATTTACATCCTTTAGTGATCAATTCGCTGGCACTATTTCACTTGCCAAAGTCACTTCTCAAATTGGCACCACTTGGACTAACCACTTACTCATTCTTTGCTTGTTGCTTTGTCTTTTATCTATTTTGTTTCTTGCTTTTTCAGCCCTCAGGCTATCTTCTGGCTGGTCACTGCATTGCTAGGCCTTTTCCATGGTTAGCGCTCCTTTGGTTCAAAAGCAAATGGCTAATTCATTGCATTAAATTTGATGGCCTTTGGGACGTCACCATCCTTGACAGAAGTCATCAGGTCTTTTCCTTTAAAGTGTAGCCTCCTTGAACCAAGCTGTTGAACCATTCATTGCACTTTAACTGCTGAACCAAAGTCAAAGCATTGAATTTAGCGTTGAACTTTGTAGAAGAATTAAACCAGTTCATGAACCAAGGTTGATGAAATGATGCAACCAAAAATGAATTGGCCTTAAATAGTAGGTGAGAAGCTAACCAAAATTTTGCCTGTGGGCAAAATTGGTCAACAGATTGGTGATTCACAGGGGAAGCATGCTTGCTATGCTTTAGAATCCAGTTGCCTTGTAGTCCATTGGGCACAGAGTTAGATGCAACTTTGACAAAAGTTAGCAATAGCCCTGAAAGATTTGAGAATCAAATATGAAACCTTTTTACCCCACACACAAAGGTAAACACACAAGGCTAAAAAAACACTACCTATGCAAACTGCACTTAGGGGAAGTAGGAAAGAAATTGAAAGAAAACTATTAAATACAACTAACCAAGAATAACTACCTCCCTCCTAGATCAAAGAGAAAACTTCTTAAGTCCCCTTCCTAGAAAGAAGACTTATGGTGGCAGGCAAGTAGCTGAATATAAAAGAGAATTGGTGACTTGCTCTTCTTGCCTGTCACCTGCATTGGCTAGAGTCTAAGTGGATCAGATTCAAACATGCATCCAACATATATGTACTCTGTTTATCCTTGGAATATTGTTGAATGCTGGTCCTTCATATTGGTTATCTTCACCAAGAAATCAATGGCTGTTGGCTCATCACCATAAGGCCTTTGACATGTATTGCCCCCTTACAGTGCATCATGGTCTGACCCATTTCCTTCTTCTTCATTAAAAAATGTGTCAAACTCATCCTCTACTCCCTCAAGGCCTTCTTGAAGAAGGTTGACTTTGGTGATGTCTGAAATGGACTCACAAATTGATTGTTCATCACATAGAACATCACCTCTTTATTCAAAGCTCTCTTCTTCAAGGCCTTCCTCAAGGGAGACTAGCCTTTCCTTTTCTTACTCAAGGACCAAAGTTTCTAGATGTTCAAAGGCATCCATTTGGTCCTGTTCCAACTCAAGCTTTCTGACATAGTCATCCTCCTCATCGAAACAACAAGGAAGTTCATCAAACAAGGGGGGAGAGAGCTCACCATGCTCTTGTTCCTCCTCATACTACTGGAACATCTGCATGTATGTGTGACCTACATATTCTCCATTGCTGATGAGGTCTTCACAAGGAGCATCAATGATGATTTCTTCTTCATTATTTCTCATGATAGCCTCTTGGATATCATGGGAATCATGGGTAGGAGCAACTTTATCTTTTTTAAGGTTTTTAGCAAAACCTTTCTTCTCCTCTTTCCTGCCCCATGATTCCCCTATTTTCCCCTAGGTCAGGACGTTGCCATCAGGATCAGTGACCTAAGGGGTTGAGGAAGACTAGGAATGCTACTTGGGGGGATTGCATGAAAACCTTGAGCTTGATTAAAACCATATGAAGGAACACAAGGTCCATGATATTGTGTAAAGGAATTATACATACAAAAAATGATTTCTAAGTGGCACCAGGCTACTTAACCAATAGATTTAACTCAGAGTCACCATTGGTGTTTGATGTAAAGCCTCTAAAGGCTAGTAGTTGAAGAACACACCAAAAATTCTTCAACTCTTTAGACAAAACCTATCCCAGTTGGTCCCACTAGGCATGCCAAAATTGTTGACGCAAGAAATTGCACCTAGGGCAAGGAGGCCTAGCTACTTCCTTCTCCTTGCAACATGGAAAATCCCCTCTCACCTATGGGACTGATGAAGTTGGAGGGGAGAGTCTCTACATAAGGGCTAGCTCCCTTTGATGCATCGTGTTTATTCTAGCAAGTGCAAAACACATATATATATAGATATATAAAAGGGGGGATGAAAAGGGAGAAAGATGCAGGAAAAAACTACTCTAAAGAGGTGATGCACCAAAATAAAGGTGACCTTCACACACCCACACTGAAACTAGACAAACACATACATACACTACACATTTGGCAGAAGGACTAGGCTACTAGAAACTGGTAGGGAGGCCTTAATGGAAGATACAAAAAAGAGATCACCAAAGGTGTTGTGAGACACACACTTATGTAGTAACTTCCTCTATTTCACACTTCTCAAATACTTCTCTTCTCCTGTCAGCTGCAGAGATGGCACCTTGTAGATAATATGTATGTTGGTGCTGAACCTATGAGAGCATCAAGAAAATAATGACTAGACATAGAACAAACACTCAAGACGTACTCAGATATATCTATCCTAATGGAGGTAAAAAATACTTTTATTTGATTCAAGTGGAAATTTCACTAGGGTTATGCCTTCGCAAAAATGTGGAAGATCTCTTTACAAATGACAAGTTCACAAATATATAGAAGCAAGGAGGCCCATTTGGCACTCCTTGTTTTACAAGTGGCATACGCGTCCCTTCATGGGAAGAACAAGTCACTTAAAATAGTAATGAGCTATTTATTTTGTCTGCTCAAAATTTGCATTTTCAAGGTCAATACACGGTTTGTCCACTCATAAACGTGAAATGGAGAAAACTGGTTACTTTACTAGCTATATTTACATCCTTTAGTGATTAATTTGCTGGCATTATTTCACCTACCAGAGTCACTTCTCAAATTGGTGCCACTTAGACTAACTGCTTACTCATTCCTTGCTTGTTGCTTTGTCTCTTCCTACTTTTTTTGGCCCTCAGGCTATCTTCTGGTGGGTCACTACATTGTTGGGCCTTTTCCATGGTTAGTTTTCCTTTGGTTTGAAAGCAAATGGCTAGTTCATTGCATTAAATTTGATGGCCTTTGGGATGTCACCGTCCTTGACAAAAGTCATCGGGTCTTTTCTTTTGAAGTGCGGCCTCCTTGAACCAAGCCATTGAACCATTCATTGCACTCTAACCCCTGAACCAAGGTCGAAGCATTGAACTTTGTAGAAGCGTTAAACCAGTTCATGAACTAAGGTTGATGAATTGATGCAACCAAAAATGAATTGGCCTTAAACAACAGGTGAGAAGTTAACCAAAATTTTGCCTGTGGGCAAAATTGGTCAACAATAACATCAATAAGCATATAAACCTTTAACTACCCAAGGCTACTTGTCTAGATTTCATCATCAAGAGGGAATTCAACTTACTAATCTGGTCAAGTATAAAATGTGGTTAATGGTAATTTGGCTAATAATCCATTACCCTTATTGATTTGGTGTGCGAAGTGATGGGGTAGGCCCCAATATCAAGCCTATATCATTACCACTATAGTCCTTTTCATCCTAAACTTACCTAAAACTATTCATAGATTTATATATATTACCTTATTTATACCCAATCTCCCCTTTACATTTAAAATCATTCTTAATAATATAATCAACATTCTAGGTTGACCAAGTAGTTAGGTTTACTTTCAAGTTGTTATCTTGCTCTTTGATCAATTATGTGTGCAAAAACTTGTGTTAGCCAGTGTTAGTGAAATATTTTATTTTGTGTGCATTAGTTAGATTGGCCAACATCAATTCAATTGACTATTTGTTTCCATTTCAAGTACTTATTGCTTTCTTACATTACTTGAAATTATCTTACTTCAATTCATAGATTATTATCAACTTTCTTTTCTTCCCTATCTACTATACTAGGTCGACCCTATTGACCCTCTACTTTTTTCAGCCCCAGTATACTATGTTAGGTCAACCTAGTCAACCCTTTAATTTTTAAAACTTCTTTTCCTCTTTCTATCAGTCAATATTCAATAAACTGGGTTAACCCTATATAGGTTTATAGCCCTTATTTTTACACTAGGTTGACCATGTTGACTTAGTACTATTTTAGTCACTTTCTAATTCTTTGCTTTCTCATCTTGTCTCTTTTCCTTTTATCATGGACTTTCTATTTAGTGACAACACTAAATTTTAGTCAACATGCATGATGGAATTCACCAATCCTAATAGGGTCTCCCATAGACAAAGTAGGGATCCTTTCAATAATGTTAGTAATGTTCATATTGTAACCCTCATGATGAACTATGGGATCTCTCCTCATACCTCTTTGTAATAAAATACACCTTTTTTCTTAGAGGATCAGCTTGAGTTAGAGTATACTCTTGAAATGATCTTCTTTATCATGGAATTCCCTCAACTTAGAATGAGGATCTTCAAAACATCTTCTAAGTTGATTATCCAAACTAAGAGAATGAGGATCTTCAACTTGATAGCTAATCATGAAGTTATAAATGGTAAATAACCTAGAAAAAATTCCATAATTAGTTTGGAATATTTAGTAAATGCTTTAGTATAATAATTTGAAACTAGTGATCTTCTAGAGAACACTTTGGCCCATTTCATCAATTGCAAACAAAACAAAAATGATACTTCCCAAGCCTTTGTCAAGAGATGGAAGACTTTGTCAAATAAATTTGAACATAACATGGTATATGATAATATATTTCATCTCTTTAAAAATTATTTATTTCATAAGTTACAATATCAAGTCCATACCCTTTCTCCATGTACCTTGGAGGAAGCTATCAATCAAGCAACAAGACAAGATTTACTCATGCATCAATTATATAAACCCCTACCTATTGTGGGCCCTCATATATTAGTAAATAATTAAAACCAAAATATTACTAAGGATGGTGTACTAAATTCTTTTGACACCATTCATAATGTTTAGGCTACCATTCTTACCCCTTCCTCAAAACTAGCTACTTCTCAACAATACATTAATCCTCATTTCTCAACAAACAACATTATTTTCCATAAAACTTTATCTATAGATAAATTACTTAAACATCTAACTAGGCATCTTCCAAGAGATCTTGACCCTACTCAACCTATGAAATCATGGTATGATCCTAATAAGTTTTTTTGGTTTTATGCTAGCTGGGGTCACTCTCATGAGACTTGTAGACAGCTCCATAATTTAGCTATGGAATTCATTTTTGGCGCAATTTTTGATCATCATTCCATTATCCATAAGCATCAACAAGCCTATGATATTTATTTAAAATACTATAAATTACATGACAAAAATCAAGCCTTAAATCAATTAAATAATCATTTAGCTATCTATAAATAACACTTATCTAATCATCAACCAATTCAACAAGGTCAAGCTAAGACCATTTTTTCCACCAACCACTTATAAAGTCTCATTAAACCAAATTCTTAAGAGAATTGGTTATCATGACCAATATGTGAAGAGTGGTGTATTTCATTGATTCACAACCTACCTACACTCCTTCCCATATGACATATCATGTTATCTAGGATTCTGCTCTAACTTATTTGAATGAGTTAGGGCAAGAAGATCTTATTTCTTTTGATGATCTAATTTATGATTCTCCCTTAGATGACACATCCCATGATATCTCTACTTCTTTCCCATCATATTCTAATACTAATAACAATCCAATTTCTACTAACACTTATTCTTTCAAACTTCAAGATCAATCTAAAACTACTACTTCTTTATCACCAAATGATTTACAATATTGTTCTCAACCTTCTCATTCTTATCAACAAAAATTTCAATGCTCTTCAAATCCACCTTCCTAAAACCTTTTTAATCATTATGCACCTCTATCTAACAATATCCTTATGGGTTATGATGAGTGGGATCACATTGTAGAACTCACTAATCTTCAATCTCAAATACCTTTCCTTGAACTCATGAGGACATATCCATGACATCAAAACCACTTCTTGAAACTCTTATTCGAGATGAATATCCATCTCCCTCTTCTAGTGGGATGGGAAACCACTTTATCTAGATTTAAGGATAGTATCTTATAGAAATGTGAAGAGATGTCTATTAATATTGTTGAAAGTATAGACACTTCTCTTTTTTTATGATTTCCTATCACATCTATGATTCCAAACTAGATTTTGCTTCATGCAGATGATCCTCCATTATTTATTAGTGTCCAAATTGGTGATATCCAAGTTAAGTGAGCCTTGATCGAAGAAGGTTTTGGAAATTATGTTGATTCTCTCAATTTCATTAAAACTATTGGGTATTTTGAATGTAATCTCAAGTATACACATAGCACATATCAAGGATATGATAGAAGGAAAATACCTCCCTTAGGGTGTGTGTGGCCTCCCATTACCATCCAACTAGTCACCATTCATGTGAAGGTGATGATCTTAAATTTTCCCCTTTTGTATAACATCTTGGTTAGTAGGTTGTTGACTCATTATATGTGAGATGTCACATCTTCTACCTACTAATGTGTTATTTTTCCTCATAATAGAGCCACTTACAATATTTAAAGAGACAGTAACCCTTGGACCTTTTAACAATTCCAAGATCATGGTGTCTTCAAGATTCTTACTCTTGAACCTTTGCCTAATGTTTCATTCAATGAGTCACAATGTCTAAACTTGTTGGTTAACTCAACTAGAGGTTACATTGGGCATCCTAAGCTCATTGGTAACATTCCTCCCAATCTTTTAGACTTTGATAATGATGAGCTTGATAAGATTAACTTAAAAATCAAAACTTCTAATCTATAACCTCATCTCATCTCACAACTTCCTATTTCCTTGCATCCTCATTCTCATAATCCTCTTTGTGATGACATTCCCATAGACTTAACCAAGACTAGACACTCTATTAACCAACCTTCCTCTAATGACAAGGTCATCCCAACCTATGTCATCAATTTACATACTCTAGATTATGATGATGGCTATTTTTTAGATGATCCTCTTTTAAGTAGCCTTATCCAGGCTTGTGATGCTGAGATTGTTCATTACTATTATTATTTACATGAGTATTTTCATGCATCTCATCATCATTTTTCATTTATATTTCTTGATTCTTGCATTTTTCCTCTTTATTATAGGGTAGAGATAGAACTGATACCTCTAGTTTTTGAGGAGCCACATAGGATCATGCTCTTGGATCATGATATGACCATACTTTATCGCTTTACCATAGTTAGGTTAGTCTTCCTTAGACCTTCTACAGATATCTCCCCTCCTTCATTAGGGCTAGATATAGTTAAGTCCATTCATTTTACTACTATAATTAAACCTATTTCCACTCATACTATTGTTGAGTCTCTTCCTGATTCTCATCCTAGTGCTCCTCCTATTGAGCATAGTTCCACCCCTTCTTCATCATCACCCTCTCTTAGTGATGGTTTGCTTCTACTACCTAAGATGGATCCTTTGCCCACCAAATGGGCTAATGAGTCCTCTTCAACTTCTTCCTTTTCTATTTCACCTCTTTTTTTTAGTGCTTCTAAAACCACTTACAAGCATGTCTATTGCTTCCATAATAAAAATAATTTTTCTTCTACCCATTGTCACAAGTTGTGATAATACCTTCATACCTTGCATACTTCTTCCCTATCATCAGACAAAGTCATACCTCCCCTAAAGGTATATCATATATATTTACCTAAGTATGGTGAGGTATACTATATATGGTACCTATGTGGCATGCATCACACTGATTATTATCTCAACCTATAACAACATCTCAAAGACCACCTTGTAGCCATCCATATACCTTCTACCATTTCTCCTCTAGTTTGTTCTCATAATAAGGCTCCTCCTTTTTCTCCCTTCGATCCACCTTTGGTGCCTTCACCTATGATTCCTTAACTCATGGACATTCCCTCACCTATGGATCTTTCTCCACTCATGAGTCCTTCACCTAAGGATCCTTCTCCATCGATTATTCCTTCTTATTTTATAGATATTGTTTCCATGTATTATCCTTACTAGCCTTTGCCTAACTTTCCTCCTTATCATGATCCTTTGAACATCCCTACTTTTTTAGTTGAGGAGATCAAAAAAGAAGTATTTTCCTAGTATTTACTAAATATTGATGAGACCTTAGCTATATTATGTACTCAACTTTATAGATACTTATCCAATGTACTGGATAATGTGTGTGGACAGATTTACCAATATTTATGAGAAAGTGCATGGTGTTTTCTCATTTATCTTTGGATTGGATGTGTTCTCCAATATTATTTTTATCTATTATATCATTTGACACTATGTCAAATTCTTTCTTATCTTATATCATGTTTCTCCTTCTTGTTGTACTATAGTTAGCTTATGTTATCATTTTACATTTCACATATAATTGTCTTTTCCTTTAGAGTTTTTCTCAAAACTCTTCCCTTATATCTTTATGATTGATTGCTTTCTTATCTCTATTTTTCATAGATAGTTGTCATGGTGACTTGGTTATACTTACCCTCTTCTCTTTGGTTATTATATCTTATTACCATGTGATTAGTTTGAAAGTAATCTTTCTCATTAATATTTTTTTCACTGGTGCTCCTTTGGATCTCCTTTTTCCCTTCTTCCTTTTTATGAAAACTAAGAATATACATGGTTGAGACTTGAGATCACATGCTAAGTTCATTATCAAGCCTAAGTATTTTAGTCAGTTTTTTGTCTTAGGTTATTTAGCTTCCTTTAACCTTAGCCTATAACTCATTTGTGTGTATCATTATCTCTTTCATGATTAGTCATTCCAAATCCATATGTAGGAGGAATCTTAAAAAGCATTAAAAATAAAGTTAAAATCAAAATCATTTAAAAAAAGGCAATGATATCAGAAGGTGAAAATTATTCTTAAAGTCAAATCACACTAAAAGATGTGATTCAAAGCACATCTCCTTCTTCTAGTTAAATATCCAACTCCATAGTTGGACTCACAGTAGATTCAAGGTCCTTTGGAGTGTGCTACACTAGTAGATTAGAATAGGAGAATAAAATAAATCTTTTAATGTTTCCTACTTTCTCATGCAAGTACACAATCTTTGTAGTAGATTGATGGTTCTATAACGGGTCTTGAAGAGTGGGGAACACGTTTTGGGTAGGTAGTTCCATTTTAATTTTCCTTATACCAATCTACCATCATGAGGTAATCTTAGTACCACACCTATTTTCCTATAAAGCTTTGTGTCTATAGCAAGCAATTTTTTTTTATACATAGATGACCACTAGTCACTTAGTGTCTTTTCATGTCCTTAGTATGCCTCTTGCTTCCTAAGGTATTCTCATAAGATATCTAAATATTGCTTCTTATACTCCATTGTTATTCCTTTCCCTTCATATTTCCACTTGGGAAATAGTTTTTTCCTTACTGATCACTCCCCATGGGGTATCATTTTTGAGTTGCTTTATAAGACCATGGATATGACCTGACATCCCTCAAAAATCACCATATTTTCCATCGTATTACCCACATAATTGATTTAAAATTACTTATCCTTTTAATTACCATTCTTGATTTGGCACCCCTTGGGTTTTCCTTTTGTGAGTTTCAGTTTAAGACTATGGATAGGACTTGATCCTCCTCACAAAATTTTCTAATAATCAAGTCATCATACAAAATTACATGTGTCAAATATGAGATAATATTTGATTGATTATGAGGTTACACGTCATCGACATGCTTCCCATCTTGAATTATTATGTTGTATGATTAATTCATTATTATTTCACCCTTTATCTTCTTATTTTCTAAGTGCATGTAAGATTACAACCATTTCTTGAATTTCTCATACTTCCTAGCTTGCATTAGTGTGATACATTTAAGACCAAATTTTTACAATTTTATTTTTTTACTTTATACTTCCCATCATGATAAAGTATAATTGATTGACTTAATTTTGATTTATTTTTATTATCATTTATGCCCTTTTACATACCTTCTATTTTTTTGACATTGTTGGCATACTTCCCAACGTGATATTTAGTATGATTTTACTTGTTTTAATTTGGTGCAAAAATATTTTACACTTGTTTACAAACATATCACCTTTTACCATCTCGTTTGCCATTTTTTTGGATCTTTATGCTTAGTCATTTTTTATTATTACACATTTCCCAACTTGAACTAGTGTGTAATACTTTTTTGATTGATTATATTTGTCCAAGTCCTTTTCATGTATTTATTTTTAACCATGCATGTATAATCCATAATGCTAGAAAAGAAACCACACCATATATATTTCCTATAGCATATACAACAAAGCTAAATACATGTGCTAAAAATAAATATATCTAAAAAAACCCACAAACACAACCATTATAAAGACAACATACACAACCAACACCAATAATCTAAAATGATACATCATATATATATATATATCACATGAGTTTGATATAACATATAAAACCATATACAAAGCCCTAAAACTAGGACTGGGATCCATCCTATCTATCTCGTGGCCTAGCCACACTACCTACTAAGGTTTCAATTTGACTCTTTTGAATACTATGCTATAATGAGGCAATTAAATATCTCAATCTCTTTACCTATCCCTATAAGCATGATATCTACACCTATGCCTGTACCAACTCAACTTGGGTCACTATATGTCCCTATTTTAGCTAAGTTTACATCATTGTATATGCCTACATCATCAATGTCACTATGTCTAGATGCATAACTCTCTCATCTACTAGGGCCTACAAGGCCTACCTCTTGCCTGCACCCATCTCTATTGATGGTTGCATCTGTAGACACCTAAATCTGGCCACTAATAACCTCCAATTAGGGTTTTGACTCATTTCCACCTAAAGTGCATAATTTGGCCTAAAAACACTAAAACATGCTAAAATATATAAAACTAACATATTCAAGTGTTAATTTTGGCTAGAGTATCATTAAATGGGGTAGTGTAATTTATGGGCTAGCTAACTTTGATTAGTTCATTTTGAGTCAAAATACTTTTTTTGTATTCGGGTGCTCTAGATTGCACTTTCCTATCAAATATCTTTCATGAGACATATGCATTTATTATTTGGTTTTGGTAACATCCTAAATGGGATAATAGATCTAATGCATCTAACATTAACTTCTAATTCCAATCGAATCAAATTTTAGACCAAGAACAAGACATCATGATCAATTTGGGTATTTTATGCACAAAGTGCTTAAACATGCTTAAAAGATAATTAATCCAAAATAAGGCCTAATTAATAATTCCATGGAAACTTGTTGAATACTTTTTTTAGAAATGAATATTGAATATCTACATCATCAGGTGACCTCATTTCTTAGGAAGACATCCCTAGACCATAAATGCCACAAATATCAGGATTCATGCCCTCCCATGCCTCATCAATACCTTCTCATGCCTCTTAATTTCCACTTTTTCTAATGTCATGATGAGGATAATTACAAACTTAATTCCAAAATTTGAATTAATCCTTAACCACACATTTTCATCTTAGGATGGATGGTTCAGTTGATTTTGATCAATCTTAAAGATCTATAAATAAAGAGGCCATGAACATCATTTTTAAGCTTAATTTGTGCAAAGTTATAGTGCAAGATTGGTTTCAAAAGCTTCAAGAAACTAGTGTTACCATGCCAAATTGATTCCAAGCCATAAAACAAAGGTGGCAAGGAGAGATGGAGGTAGACAAGCTTCCATTGCCAAGGATTTCATGAGCACGAAATTGAGAAAACCACTACTACAAAGGGATTTGGAGCATCTAAGGAAGGTGAAGGAATTCTTGTATTTTATTCCTTAATTTTTAGTTGTATTTGTAATTTTTTTTTATCACAAAGCTCACCCTAGTAATTAGGCATGAATATGTTAACTTAGTGTGTTCTTTGTCAACTTGTTTTATACATTTTGTCACTAACACCATACTAATCTCCTCTTCTTAGTCAAATTCCTAGTTCACATAATAGCATGCCTAGTGGGACCTTCATAGCCTTGCAAAAATGGTCACAAACCTCCCTCAAGAAACTCACTAATATTTTTCTTGAAAAATCTTGAAGTGAGAGGCCAAAAAGAGTGAAAAAATTATGTAAAAAATAATTTTTTGTAAGTCATGATTCTGTAAAAACATAGTCGTGGTATTATCATGCTAGTAGTGGGATTGTCCTACAAATGATAGTATTGTAAATTGGACTAGAAATATTGTGCTTAGATATTTGTGTTTTGTTTTTGGAATAAATATGTTTTTATGTAGGTTTGACAATACCACTACTGGCTTAGTAATGGGATTGTCCTACTATTAGTAGGGTTGTTTAATTGAGTCACAATATTATCTAACCATTAGCAGTTAAGTGACAATACCATGACTCACGAAATAGCTTGATTATCTTTTTATTAGTGGGATCCTAAATTGAGTCATGATATTATGAATAAACCATCTATGATTAGTTACAATACCATAACTCTCATAGTATCGATATTGTCATACAAGTAGTAGGATCGCTCTGTGTAGTAGTGGGATTGTTCTGTGTAAAAAACTCAAGAGCTTTATTTTTCAAATTTATTATTTCAAACCAAAGTAGATTTAAGGATAAAGGACATGCTAACATTTTTGTTGCAAGATCAAGATTTAAAGTTACTAAAAACATGTTATTTTGGTGTTTAAAGTAACATTTCAATGCTTAAGTGATTTTTTAGTATGTTTTTCAAAGTTGGCAATTAAGACCAAGGGGTCAAATGAACACCACCTCATTTTCCATTTGGGATTAAAAATTAACTCACATTTCCAATCTTTTTTGTCAATTAGTTGTTTAAATTAGATTTTTTTTAGCAAAAAGAGGGGTGTTGCATGTATGCTCTTCCATTTGTCTCCTTTAGGGAACCCTTGAAATCAAAAGCATCATTTCTATTACAAATTTCCTAGTCTAAGGCATAAAAATAATGTCATTTAAAGCACTCCCCAAAAACTCATAAAAGTTTGGGTGACCTTGAAAATAACCCTAAAGTATTTATATTTTATTCTTTCTTTATTTTATGCAAACTTAGCTTGCGAGGGGGACATCATCACCTCTCACAAGTTTTTTAGGGAAGCTTTGACCTAGGGTTTCACCTCCTAGCATTGACTTCATTTAGCTCCTAATTGGAGTTTCACATGGGACGTAGTGGCAATTTGGACATCATACTACACTGAGTGAACAATAGGATGTAGTGGTTTCAAAAAAGATTAGACCTTTTTACAACAAGCCAAGTGATACAGACCCAAAATTCATGCTTTCCTTTTGCATCATTTTACATGAAAGTCATTGTATAATTGATTCCCCTCAAATGTTTAGAAACTTGTAGATCTTAGATAAATCCCCACTTGCTATGGAAGTATTGTTTGTGTAAAGTGTGCCTCAAGGTCCATGTCATAGTACTATCATTTGAGAGAAGGGGGGTATAAAAACCCTACTATATAATGCATATTTACTTTTGGATGAACACTTAAAATCTTATAAAATGATGTATATGGATGGATTCTAAAAATACCAAGAAACCTTGTTAGTTTAGAGTTTAAGAGTGATTAATCAATTTAGTTTTGTCCTAGATTAAATTCTTGTTTGAAGTCAAAACTTGGTGTAAACAAATGATACAAACCAAAACAAATGGTCCTCATTTTCCTTTGAAAAATGAGGCATTATGCTACCCATGTGAAATCATTAATTTGCCTTGTTCAAAGTTCATCAAAACTTGGGAGTCATATCATCCACTTTGGCATAGTTATGCTGCCCAATTGAGTCTAGACCTTTACCAAAGTTGTTTAATTCCTTCACATATAATCTAAATTTGAAATTTAACCTTTATAAGTTCATAGAGTTGATGTGTTAAGTGGGTTCACTATTTTCATTAAACTTGAGGAAACTTAGGTTTAATTTCCAATTTAGGTTGAAGGCCATTTAAAGACTCATGATCATTATCACCACTTGATAGACTTAAGCCATTGTGTGCTAAACACTTTCACTTTGAGTCTATACACTACAAAATTTTGAGTCAATAAAGGTAGTGTTATTCTATCAAAATTGTGGGAAACTATTTTTGCCTTAGAGATTTTTTAAAACAAACATTTTGTCTCATCTTTTGGGTAGTCTAGTGGTGTTATGATGCTCAAAACATTTTGGATATTATTTCATAAACCCTTTTACATAGAGTTCCTACATTATCAAACCATTTTGAGTGTACCTTTTTTGAATCCTTGTCTAGAAAAATTATGTTGTTCACTTTTGTCTAGCTTATTTGTCCAAAGAACCAAGCTTTATACCATTATTTGTGAGAAAAGTAAACTATCTCTAAGGTGCCTTTTTATTTCATACCTTATACCTAGTTGATCAAGTTCATGTCCGAAATTCAAATACCTAGTGTTTTTTAGGAGTGTTTAAAATCCATTATATTAAAAATCATCTCTATTTTAAAAGTCTATCTTTTGACATCATTTGGCCAAGAGTCCTAGCACATGCCTTGTTTGAGCCTCGATTTTGACACCATGTTTGGCCAAAATACCTAGCAACTTTTAAATTCTTATATTAGACTAATTTGAAACACTTCAACCTTATAGTTTGGTATTTCAATTTTTAGTCCATTTACTTGTTTATATTTATCTAAATAGTGAAACATTAGATACTTCACACTAGTTTGTTTCTTCATAAATCTTTGCATAAACCTTTTGATCCTTTTGATGAATCTAGACCAAGTTAGAACATCATCTATTTTAGATATTATCATTTTTAGAGTTTGTATAACTCTTTGACATTTTATGGCAAAGCATTGACTATAGATCCAAACATATATTCCTACACTCATATTAGACTCATGTATAATCTAGGGATTAATAATGTGGTTGCATATGGTTGCATAGGAATAAATGGTGTAAGACCTCTATGCATATAATATTCCTTATGAGATGGATTCTTATCCTTCTTATAATACTCAATTAGGGGCACAAAGACAAGATCCATTGGATAACTATTTGGTTAATATACCACCTTATTTAGAACAAGACCAAGAATAAATTGCATAATACCTCGCTACCATACCCACAGCTGATGAACCAGTTCTTCAACAATCATATTCTACTAATACATCTTCCACGTATGATCAATTTTTGTTTGATCATCATTTATTGGAGAACAAGGATGAGATTTTAGTTAGAGATATAGAGGTAGGGGCAAATTTTTCAATAGAATTCACCCTTGAAAATTTACCAAGCCTAGTAAGAGTGCCCCATAATATCATTTATGATCAATAAGCTTCTTTTAGCAATCCTATAGCTCTAGTCCAAATAACATATCAAGACCCTAATATATCTAATCAAGGAAAAAACATCATGGAAGACCACTTTAACCAAATGTAGATAGCATATCAAACCTACCTAAATATAACACATAATTTCAATTGATTAAACATGATGAGCAAACCTCTTATTGACTTAGTTCCTTCAACATAAGTGTTGATAGAATTAACTTGACAAGAGAATATGAGTTCCAACCCATTCCTGAAAACTATTTTGGTAGATAACTTGATGAATATGCTCATTATTGAAGAATTTTCTTTAACCTCTATGCAAAATAGTGAGCCAAACATAGTCAATAATGTGAAAGCAACATCCAATCCCAATCCAAGTGGTAGTAATGCACAAACAACTAATCAAAAACATATGACTATAGTTAATACCATAGTAGACCATCATACCAGGGAGTAGGAGTTTCTACATCCCCACCTCAACCAACAGCTTCATCAAGTGTATAACCTATGGGATTAGGTAGTCAACTAGCAACTAGTGTCATTCCTCAATAATAGAATGCAACAAATCATACTCATCAACAAGTGATGAGTAGTATTCCACAACATTAGGCACAATCTAGTGATCCAACATAGCTATGGCTGAATGTATTTCCACCTTAGTAAGGGGAAACAAATGTTCCACCTCACCAGGTAATGGAGAACATACCTATTTAATCATAGACTAGTGTACTAAGCCAAAACTAAGCAATGACTATTCAACAATGTGTAAATATTGGTAAATGATAGATGTTGAATCTTCAAATTACTTTCACTTTCCCATGGGGATTCATATAACAAAGAATCTCCTATATTTCTCAAATACCTACTAGACAATAATTATTTTAAAATGTGCCACAAGTTCAAAGATAGGGTCCTAGTTCACAAGTTCCCACTCAATAGCTAGGTTCAATTAGTTGGTAGCATGTCCTTTTTCAACCATAGTAAGCACAATATACTTATATCCCTCCATCCCATCCAAAAAATCCTCCAAGCCAAACCTTTATTACCAACCCAAACTACAATATTACATAGCTAAATGTATAATTCCAATACATCCTAATCCATGTCTTCATATTCTAGGTCCTTTTCCCAACCAAACCAACATACCCCAATAGGTATCTCCATCATACCCTAGTAAAAAGGTCCCACTTGTGACCTCTCAACTATTTACCCAAACCAATGTTCTACCTTAAACCATTGTTTCTTCTAGTTTCCTATCCCAAGAATTGCAATAGATGAAAGATGAAATTACTATCATTCAGGCTAGAAATAGACTAAAATTTTTAAATTGGATGATGTGTGTTCCTATCCATTCAACATAGAGTACTTATAGATACCATTTCCTCTAGGCTATGAATCACCAAAATTTGACAAATATAAAGGGAAAGGTGACCCTAAGGCCCATTTAACTGAGTTGTTTATCACATGTCAACCAGTGGCATATAGCAACATATACCTTTTTCTATTTTTTCCAAGTATCTTGGCTAGACAAGCCTTGGAGTGGTTTTTAAAGTTGCCCAAGAATTTAGTAACAAATTTTGATGATCTTTTTGATAAGTTTGTGCAACATTTTTCCTATAATCTCGAGCATGATATTTCCTTAGTGGTCTTAACATAAGTAAAGCAAAAAGCTAGTGAGATTTTTATGAGTTATTTATAGTGATGGAGAGCCCTTGCAAGCTGATTCACCCATAGTTTACTAGATAAATAATTAGCCACTATATTTACTAAAATTTTGCATAGTGAGATAGCTTATCATCTATAACTACAATGCACACATACTTTCAAAGAGATAATAGATAAAGGCTTATTGATTGAGTAATCCCTTATTAATAAAGGGATCATCAAGCTTACATCAAATAATTAGAATCAAGGTACCAATCAAGGAAGTGGCCAAAACCAATATCCAATTCAAGTGCAAGCATCACAACCAACACATGCCAATAACTAAGAAAGACCAAAGCAATTCAATTGCAATAAGAATGTTTTAGGTAATGGAGTAATTAAGTCATGTCATGTAAAAATGGTACAAATATCATTTACACCACCTTTTAAGCTTACTCCTACCCAACAACCTATCCAACCAGTGCCACAAGCATAACAACCAAGACCCATCCAATAAATGCAACAACCTTTACCATTGTAAACCCCTCCTTCAAAGAGAACCATGCCTATTCATTGTATCTTTAGTGGCTTAGGGAAGCCTATTGAGTTTGTATTTCAAAAAATTTCCACTACTAATCTGATTAATTAGCCTATACCAAAGCATTATCCATAAGGCATTCCATTTCTTGATTGGTACCATGAAAATGAATTTTGTGAATATCATCGAGTCAATGGGCATAATCTATTAAGATGCATTTAAATCAAGAATTTAATTGAGAATATGTTGGAGAATGGGGAGATAACATTGGATAATGATGCTTCCACTTCCAATTAAACTCTTTGGATTTATTAAAACCCCTTTCCTTAACATAACAATCAGTAAGAACAACAACACTCGCCATTACAACAACAAAATCAATAGTATCAAAATTAAAGGCCAAACTAGAAAAATTAGTAGAATCAACAATAAAACTCAAAACATTAGAATAATGGACAAAACTAAGGTCATAATGGTAATAACTAACAAACCTACTATGCTACTACACATGACTACAATAGGGTTGTAGGTCATATTGCAGGGGGTAGCAATAATACCATCTCCATTAATCCTTGACTAAGCACTAATCAATCTAGACTATTGATAAATAACAACACTCAGCCAAATTACATGGATAATCCTTGTTTGGCCTAAGATTTCATACATGCAAACCAAAAAACTAGGACTTCCACTTTTGGACCTTATATCAATAACTCATCCTTACCACGTGACCACATACATGGGCATTGACAATCAAGACTTATCTTATCTGGTCCCACACCATTCCCACCATTTGTTAGCAATAATGGTCTTGTATTTAATCTTGATTATGTAAGCACATATTAGATGTCAAAGATTACCATCTTAGGCCGATAATCATCTCCCACTTTGCCTATTATCCAAACACCATTCAACCTCACAATAAAACATTCAATAATGACCAAGACAAGAAGTTTGATATTGTGGAACAATTACAGAAGACATCAACACAAATTTTTATTTTAGATTTGTTGTGAATGTCAACAATCCACAAGAACATCTTAAATGAGTTTTTGACCCAATACACTATTTCTAGTGACATATCCCCTAATAAATTTCAAGCTTTGGTTAGACACCTAGCTCCAGCCTAAAAAATCACAATCAACCAAAGTGATATGTCTTCCCTTGGCCCACTCCATAATAATCCATTATACATAGAAGTTTATATAAAACAACATAAAGTGAAATATATCCTTATAGACAATGGATTAAGCCTCAACATAGTGTCTCTCAAGCTCATCAAGCTTCTTAGATACACAATGATAGATCTCCAACTAGAAACAATAACCGTCAAAGCCTATGATAATTAGGAAAGAGAATCATAAGGCATTATTAGCTTATCAGTTATCATTGGGCCTTTGACCCATGAAATTCTTTTCCATGTGCTTGATCTAAAGTTATCATATAATATGATTCTAGGTAGACCTTGGCTACATAAGATTCATGTAGTCCCATCAACGTTGCACCAATGTCTTAAGTTTTCCCACTCAGGGATGGAAGTGAAGATTACAAGAGATTTACACCCATATGAACACTACAAACATCTTGAGGCTAAGTTTTAAAAATAAAAGTACTAGTATGGCATGAATCCAAGATCCAAAAAAGATAAAGGAAAGGATATAATTATTGACCCTTCACAAGATAATTACATATATCATAATACCTTAGATTCCCTTTCCCACATGCCACCTCCTAAAGCTTCCAATCATTTCACCATTTTTGATAATGGATCAGGGGAACATGCAACCCATGATACCTTTCATATTTCCAATATTCCTCAAAATTCAAAGACCTTTGAGTGACCTAAAGTCACCCCACACATGCACTGGCAATAAAAAAACAAAGATAAGGGACACGCCATATTTATACTAGCATCAAGCCTATAACTAGACCCTCTTGAAAAGGATGAATCATGGTTGTCTAATGATAACCAAGCTGATTGTTATAAAAGTGCAAAGTATCTTATAAATAATATGATAATGGAGTGTCACAATTATGAAGGAAAAAACCTCAAAACTAAATCAACAAGGAACCATCAAGCTAATTTCCATGACTAAGTATGAAAGACCCTATGGACTTGGATTTAAACCACCTAGGGGTGACCCCACATATCTTATTTGAAGTCATTACTAGCAGCTAGTGATGATGATGCCAATTGAAGTAGAGTCCAATCATAGCCTCACCTTTGATGATCTAGCTGAGACTAACATATTTTATAACAATTCCATATATACCCTTACCCTAATCATTTATCACAACACACTACCATTATACTATCCTCAACTGATAGATTAGGATTAGTAAGAATTCAATCTACCAATTGATGAGTTTCAAAATGATGAAGCATTCTGTGACTTTTTAGGCCTTAGAGACAATGTTCTATTAGGAGATCACAAATTAAAATTCTCAATCACATTGGAGCCTAAAGCCTATTTTGGAGAGTGGGTGAACACCCTTAACCAAAAATAAATAAATTAAAGATTGAGTTCCCAAAGTGAAAACCTCTTTGAGGTACTTTTTTACTAGGGAAAAAGTAAAGATAAAGGCTAGTCTAGTGGTGAAAACCTATTTTAGGTGCCATTAGATGGGAGGTGTTCATTCTTATTTTCATTTAGACTAGGAGACCACTAATAATGAACTTACATATGGATCTAAATTTAGTTTTGAGTAAGAGTAAGTATTTGATCAAATTCTTCAAGAATTTCTAGCTATTTGTCACATGGCCAGATCTCCCATTCATGGGCTTAGATTCATCATGCCTAGGAGAAGTTGAGGAGCAAGTCCTAACAAAGGACCTTGATATGGAATAATAGTTCAAGTCTTTGCCTACAATCTTAGAAGGTGATTTGACCCTTCTAGTTGAGAATAAAATAAAGATAAACATCGAGACTCCATCAAACCTAAAATGGATAAAATTAGGCATGTCCCTCACTGAGGAGGAATGTGAAGTCTTTACATCTCTATTAAGAGAATTTATAGATATCTTTGCATGAGCCTATTTTGACATGCCAGGTTTGGATGCCACCTTGGTTCTACACCACCTTGTGGTCAATCTTGATGCCAAACTAGTAAAATAAAAGCTACATTAGATGCATCTTCACATTGTTGTCTTGGTAAAGAAAGAGTTAGAAAAAATCTTAGAAGCAGGATGTATCCAATCCATTGACTACTTAGAGTATATCTCTAATGTTCCACATGTTAGTAAAAAGCCTAAGGGATTAGAATCTATACTAATTTTTGAGACATAAAAAAATCTTGTCCTAAGGATGACTTTCTATTGCCTAACATTGACATGATCATTGACTCCACATTAGGTTATGAAATGCTTTCATTCATGGATGGATTTTTAGGATATAACCAGATCAAAATAACACTTAAATACTAACATAAAATAGTGTTCACCACTCCATGGAGAACTTTTTATTATCAAGTAATGCCATTTGGTATTAATAATGTCATAATTACATATTAAATGGCTATGAATGTCATATTCCACGATATGATACATGATATTCTTGAAGACTATGTTGATGATATATTAGGTAAATCTAAGACTAGGGCTGATCATCCAGTAGTCTTAGATAAGATATTTCAAATATTATGGGAGTATAAAGTCAAACTTAATATAAAGAAATGTGTGTTTGGTGTAACTCTAGGCAAGTTACTTAACTTCATCGTGTCTCATAGAGGCATTGAGGTTGATCCAACTAAAGACCATGTTATAACTGAGATACCACCACCAACTAATTTGAAATAACTCCATAGTTTTTAAAGCAAGATCCAATCAATTTGATGTTTCATCTCTTAGTTAGCAAACAAGTTCCATCTATTTACACATCTTCTAAAGAAGAGACTTGCATTTTATTGGGATGATCACTATCAAATAACTTTCCAAAAACTCAAAGACTATCTTGTTAATCTACCTATTTTATAACTCCTATCCCAAAAAATCTACTCTTATTATACTTATCAGCTACTGATAATGCCTTAGTGGCACTCTTGTCTCAACATGATGACAATGGAAAAGAACATGACATATACTACCTCAGTCATACCTTCGTTACATATGAACATAACTATGTACCTATTGAAAAAGCTCATCTAGCCATGGTCTTTGTATCTTAACAACTGCACCATTACATGTTGAACAATAAGACCAAGGTTATTTTAAAAGTAGATTTGCTCAAGTATCTACTATCTAAAATAGCTTTACAAGGTAGAATGGCCAAATGGATAATTCTTCTTAGTGAGTTTGACATAGATTATGTCAATCAAAAGGCAATCAAGGGATAAGTTCTTACAGATTAGCTTACTAAATCACCTCTTTCAAACACATATCCACTCACATTTCACTTTCTTAATGAGTCCATAATGTCTATCATTGACACACCTCTTGAGGAGTAGCCCTAGAAGCTGTATTTTGATGGTTTATTTACTGCACATGGATCGAGGGTAGGCCTATTATTTATTACACCACAAGGGGATCTAATCCATAAGTCATTTAAAATTAATTTCCCTATACCAATAACATGGATAAATACAAAGCACTTGTTACAAGGCTTTGCTAAGTATTGCAATGGAATGCATTTCATCTCAAGGTTTATGTTGATTCTCAGTTAATCATCAATTAGGTCATAGACCATTTTTAGACCAAAGATGACACTCTAGTTTGATATAAAGCCATGGTTGACACTCTTAAGCAACAAATTTACAATATTAAATTTGAACACATACCAAGGCCTAGTAATAGAACTACATATGCCATGGCTACTATCATCTCTCTGATTTGACAAATAGATAAAGTTAGAGAGTATCAATTCCTCATCAAGAATTTGTTAACACTAGCTCATGAACCTTTAATCATTGTAATGATTTTTGATATTATTGATCCTAATTCTATTTAGTATTTATACCTTTGAAACTACCTCCATGACCAAGTTTTACTGCTTGACCTATCCGAAAAATAAACCAAATCTTTCATTCATCATTCCAATCATTATACTCTACTTGGATCCACCCTTTACCACCATAATTTTGATGGAACTCTACTTCATTATTTAAATTCAATAGAGTCTACACTAGTGTTAAGTGAAGTTCATGAAGGAGTATGTGGAGCTCATTCTAGCAGGGTAGTCCTATCCAAAAATATCTTATATACTAGTTATTATTGGCTCACAATGGATGCAAATGTAACTGCATATGTGAAGAAGTGAGACAAATGTCAATGGCATGCTAATCTGATTCATGCCCTAGCTAAAACTTTAAAACCAATGTTGACACCATGGCCATTTATTACATAGGGACTTGACCTCATTGGGAATATCAATCCCACTTCACTAATCACTATAAACATATCCTTACCACCATCAAGTATTTCACTAAGTGGGTTAAAGTTATACCCCTCACTTACATGACTGGAAATAAAATTTCCAAATTCATCTTCAACCATCTCATTTGCCTCTATGGTATCCCCTATGACATTATATCTAATAATTGAGGATCATTCAAGAAAAAATATGTAGACCAGCTATGTACCAAATATAACATCACACAACATTTTTATATAACATATTACTCTCAAGGAAATGGCTAGGCCAAATAAAAGCATTATTAATAATCTCAAAAATATTGTTAATGATACTAGTCACGATTGGCACCTACAAATATTCCTTGTCCTTTGGGCATACTGTACCAATCATCATACCCCCACAGGATCCACTTCATATTCACTTGTTTATGGTACTAAATCTATCCTTCCCATTGAGTTTAAGTTACCTTCACTGTGCATATCTTTCAAGCATGTCCTAGATGATCATGACTATCAATTAGCTCACCTACATGAGCTAGACCTACTTGACGAGAAACACCCAATTTCATTCAACAATTTTCAAGCATACCAGAATTGACTCAAAAGCCACTATAATCAACATGTTAAGTATAACACATTTAAACTTGGTGATCTTATCCTCAAAGAAAACCAAAAGAATATGATCGCTGAGAATAACCATAAAGGTAAATTCAAACCAAATTGGATAGGGCCTTTCATCATTACTATAGATTATGGATCAGGAGCATACAAGATCACCACCCTAGATGGAGATGAACTTCTAGAGTCGATGAATATTATTCACCTCAAGTAGTACCATGCTTGAGTGTTATGGAAGATTGTTTGTAAGGACCATTTCAATTTTTCCATTTTATCACCATTCTTCTTTGTACAAATATCATTCTTATATGTACTTTTAGCCTTATCTATTTTTTCATTTTCCAATCTATCAACCAACTGTGTTTTAAAGCCTAGCCCATTTGACCTTGGTTTTTTTTCCATCCATTACACATTTTCTACATTAAGGAATCTGATTAGTTTCATCAGTTGATTTCAAGTACTTCATTTAGAGGTCATATTTTAGAGTAGTATGATAAAAGTTTTGGTAGTTACATCCTTCATTTATTATTCCTTTCTTATCACCGGTCTTGCTACTAATTATAACCACCTTTGGGAAAATTAGTACCATTGATCTATGCCATTGTGTCCTAGTTATAACCTTGTATGGGAAAATTAGGGGCAATATTTATTTATTTAGCCTTGACATACCAACTTGCCATTTTCTATGAAATACTATGCCTTTTTACATACTACACCTATTTTTTTTTAAACTGACTACCACACTAGTCATATTCCTCTATTATATGGGTGGAACTATAGTGACTTGAGGTCCTATTCTTGGACTATATAGGTAGTTCTTGATACTTGTTGAGGTTAGCTTAGTCACCCTTTATTTCATGCTCTCACCATTTTTTGAGTAACCTAAGTTTGAATACTCTCACTATTTTGTGAGTAACCTAAGCCATGCTTTCACCATTTTGTGAGCCTAAACTATTCAGCGTCTCACCATTCTTGATTGAGTTAAGATGCTTCAAAGATTAGAAAAACATTTGTAAAATCAATAGAAAAAATGAAAAACATTGACCACTTCTTTGTCTTATGGATTCTAGGAATCCTTACTAATTTTTAAGAAAACCACTTGTCACTTAGTTTCCCCATCCTCTTTGGCCTTTTCTCTCATGCACTTTCCATTTTTCAAGACTTTTCCTATTATTCCATCACATTCATTGTATTTTTTTCACCAGTTATCACATTCTTCCCATTCCTTTGGAGAACTACATTTGGATTGAAGTTTTTTATTAGATATTACATCCATGGAACTATGTAGGTAGCATCCACTTGCCTAGTGCATATGGAGACAACTTGATCACCCATTCCTTTTCTTATATTCCCCCATTTTGATCATTTGTTAAGTTATCACCTATTTTCTAGGGGAAATGTTTGTATGGTTTTTATTGAGTGCTTCTTTGTTTGTATCTTTATTGTTTTTTGTGTGTGTATATTTGTTTACTTTCAGCACTGTTGCCTTAATTTAGTTTATGTGTGTTCCTTGGGTGATTCCTTTCCCACACTTACACTTGAATCTATCCATATTCATATGCTTACATTATCATCATGGTTTATATCATTGGTGAATTGTTTTCTATTGAGTATTGGATTATGGGAGTCAGTCTTTATGCATATTTCAGCTAAGTCTTCATGATGTTATAACATGATGCCTATCGACACATGTTAAAATAAACCTCATCTTCAAGAAATCTATTTAACAATGGCAGCATCAACATCTCTTCAACATTGACATCCTGATTCAATCCCAATCATATCCTAAATAGATTAATTAACCATGAAAGAATTTCAACCTTTATTAGTTTAGATGAAAATCTTCCTACTAGTAGGTTGTTCTGACTCATCATCACCCTTTGTGTTAAGTTATCATCATCCTCCACTAAGTTTATCATGTTTGACATAATCAAGGTCCAATGATTATAACTACCTATGGGAAAATCATTGCACACTATCCCACCTACATTTCTCAATGATTATAACCACCTTTGAGCAAATCATTGTGTTGTCACTAATTTACTTTTTTTTATCCATACAAGGGAATGTTTTTCTCTTGTTTGTCTATCCTAACTAGGGCATCTCCACCTTCTCAATGATCATAATTTCCTTTGGGTAAATCATTGTGTTAACATACCACATTGCCACTATTGGGGTCCAATGTTTATAACCACCTTTGGGAAAACCATTGCACACTATCCCACTTGCATTCTCAATGATTTTGACTACTTTTTAAATATCATTATGTTTTCACCCCATCATCTTTACTTTCTTTGGTCCCCTAATTTCACTTGTTTCTTTTTGAGGGACTATTTGCCAACTTACTTGTGCTAAGCATTCCCTTGAGGGGGAATCATACAGTTAGTTTATCATCATTGCACTTGTAGGCATATAAGACCTTTTCATTCTTTGAGAAGATGTTACTATGATTATATCTTATAGTGCCTTCCCAAATAGGGGCAAACTATAGACACCTAAATCTGGCCACGAATAACCTCCAATTAGGCTTTTGACCAATTTTCACCTAAAGCACACAATTTGGCCTAAAAACACTAAAACATGATAAAAGATGTGAAATTAACATATTCAAGTGCTGATTTTGGCTAGAGCATCATTAAATGGGGTAGTGCAATTTATGGGTCAGCTGACTTTGATCAGCGCATCTTAGGTCAAAATACTAATTTTACACCAAGGTGCTCTAGATTGCTCTTTCCTATCAAATCTCTTACATAAGGCATGTGCCTGTGTTATTTGGTGTTGGTAACATCCTAAATGGGATAATGAATCCAATGAATCTAATATTGAGTTTTAATTCCAATTTAGTCAAATTTTGGACCAATAACAAGGCATTTTAATCAATTTGGGTAATTTGTACACTAAGTGCTTAAACAAGATTAAGAGCTAATAAATCCAAATCAAATCCTAATTAATAATTCCATGGAAACTTGTTGAATACTTTTTTAGAAATGAATAATAAATATTTGCATCATTAGGTATCCTCATTTCTTGGGAAAACATTCCTAGGCCATAAATGCCACAAATATTAGGATTCATGCCCTCCCATGCCTCATCAATTCCTTCACATGTCTCATCAGTGCCCTCCTTGCCTCTTAATTGCCCCTTTTTCCAATTTCATGATGAGGATAATTACAAACTTAATTCCAAAAATTGAATTAATCTTCAACCACACATTTGCATCTTAAGATGGATGGTTCAAGTTAATTCTAATCAATTTTAAAAATATATAAATAGAGAGGCCATGAACATCATTTTTAAGCCTAATTTGTGAAAAGTTATAGTGGAATATTGGTTCCAAAATCTATAAGCAACTAGTGTTACGATGCCAAATTGATTTTAAGGCAAAGCCAAACCATAAGGCAAAGTTGTTAAGGAGAGATGGAGGTAGACAATCTTCCATTGCCAAGGACTTCATGAGCATAAAACTAAGTAAGCCACTACTACAAAGGCATTTGGACCATCCAAAGAAGGTGAAGTAATTATTGTGTTTTATTCCTTACTTTTTAGTTGTGTTTTTCATTTGTTTTTGTCACCAATATCACCCTAGTAACTAGGCATAAAGATGTTAGCTTAGTGTGTTCTTTGTCAACTTGTTTTATACATTTTGTCACTAACACCATACTAATCTCCTCTTCTTATTCAAATTCCTAGTTCACATAATCTAAAAAATATCCTCTCTCTACTCCTATATCTACCTCACTACCTCACTATCTAATCTAAACTAGCTCACCTGAGCTGGGGTAGATGGTACACTCAAATATTCTAGTGTCAGGGGCTTGTATGGATTTGTAATCTCATTTATGATGTCATGGAGTGCTCCCCTCACTAAGGACCCCCCATCTCTCCTCTTCATCCTTAGGTACACCTACCAAATCACACTAAATGGATATTAGATCACTGTCATAACTCATAATATCTATATATCTTTCTACTACCAAATAAAAACATAAGAAATAATTCAACCATTTCATACCTATCTATGTCTTAGCTCCCATGATATCATCATCCACATAATTGTCTAGAACAATCTTCCCATTTGCATGGCCTCTTGCTACCTCCTTGATAGGTTGCCTTCTTAGCTCAAACCTAGCTATCATGGCTCGTGTATATCTCATCCTCCATCTGAGTGGTCTCTCTATCATCTCCTCTAATTCATCTATGGAGTCATCTAGGATGTCTATAGTCTCCACTCTCTCCTATCTCTATCACTACCATGTGTTTGATGGCCACTACTCATCTTCTTTTGGGTATGGTAGTGGTACATCTAGTATCTTTGCCTTCTCTACCTTCTCTTCTACCACTCATCATAACTAACTAGTCTATGGTCACTCATAATGTGGCCTCAGTGTCAACCTCATTATCAGTGGTCTAAATCCTCTCCTCCCTCATGGCTCCCTCACATGTTAAGCCCACTAGTTAGGCATCAATATCGATGTCAAAAAATGAGGTAAGACCATCTATCTTGGCACCCATGCCACTAGATGTGGCTCTTTTCACCATGTATAGTGTTTGACCAGCTCTCTCCTCTCTAGTACTATTGAAACTATGTGCCAACTCACCCATGTAGTTGTTATGTGCCCATACAACCACCACACTATGTTCATGTATTTAACTAACTATAGTGCTAAAACTTAGGACATGACCTATGATACTATGCCTCTCTCCATATCCACACTCAAGGTGACCTATCATCGATCATATGGGGTAACCTAACTAGTTGATACATGGGAAATAACTCATATATCCATGGTGTCAATAGTATGATCAGTCCCATAGTCTTCTACCCTCTAACCAACATTTTAAATAGATCATATAAAAGATGGACCCATATTATAGAGCTTGAGATCATATAGTACTCCTTCCTTCAGCATCATCTTACTCATGAATACCACATACAATGGTACCTTACTACTTGACTTGTGATAGAGCACCCATTGTGTCACAAGGCCTATCACCACCTTCTAGAGGTCTAGAATATGTGATGTATACACATCATCCATACTAAATATCCATACTCTCAATATTTTCTTTGAGCCTATAAACCTCATGGCTAAGGCTCTCCTTTCCTCTAAGCTATCTGGTATCCTTATGGTCACTGGTGCTCCTACTGTGGGAAACCCAAGGATGGCATAGACATCCTCTAGTGTAATACCCACCTCAATCACATCCCCATCCACCTCCCATCTAAAGGTGTTAGTTAATCATTCCTAGCATCCCAAGAACATGAATAATATGTCATCATTGAGGGGGATTCTACACATATAAGATATACCTCTTAGACCCATGGCTACCAGTCTAGCTCAATCTCCATCTAACAATTTATGTAACAAGTTTGACAACCAAGACACATCCACCAACCTCTAGAATCTTGATCATCTCTATAACCAAGAAACAACAAAGGATGTATTAGTTCTTCTATGTCATGTCTAATCATAATACATTCTTTACACATCATTTTTATAATTTCAATTAAAAACAAGCCTAATTACTTTTACCTTATTCATTTTATTCATTAATTAAAAATAAGCCTAATACATTCTATCTCTCTTTCATATTTTTGTACACTTTTTCACGTGTATTCTAGTTCTTTGGCAAACCTAGTTTGACCAAAATTTCCCTATTTTTATCATAGTTGACTTCAAATCCCAAGTCAACCCTCTTATCTTACTCTCCCTAGTACTGAGTTTTCATTATGGCCCTTATGGACCAGTTACTCACTATATTCTAGCTTTTCATCCTACAAATTAAACTAGGTTGACCCATACCTACTATGTTAACCATATGGATTCTACCCTATTTTATCCTACTAGGTTGGCCCAGTCAACTTAGTGTATTATATGTGCTAACCCATTACATTTTTCACAAAATGTGCATTTCACTCATTTTCTTCATAAACCTTTCAAACCCATTTCCCATCTTCCTGTTTTCTACCGTTAAAATATAAATTTTCTAAGTTTTGACATATATAAATTCTTAAAATCAAATTTTATCAAAAATTCACTTAATTCAATATAAATATCAAAAATTGGTTTGAGATAAGTAGTTGCATACCTATAGTGCACTTGTTGCTACCTCTAGGTGTCCTCATTTAGAATGTCATTCCCTCACCACCCTAGCCTTGTTTGGTCTCAGAGCTCTCTTTAATCTCTTTCAAAATTCAAAATTAAAAATGAATTTTACTTTTCCCTATTTAAAAACACTTTTTAGCAAATCAATTCTTTCATTTATTTTTAGGCAGATTCTTTATTTTGCCTCTATCTTTGTTTCTACTCATCCATTTTGTAAAATATAAAATGAATTAGAATCATGATGTTGTAGAAATTATTTTATAGTATCATATGTCTATATTCCAAAAATTTCAATTTTGGCTATTTTTTGCACTAACTTCTATTGGTTCACCTAGTGTACTCTACATTAGACACCTTCATTTCATACAATCTACTTCTTTATCTACAACACTAAGGTAAGTTAAAGGTATGTGTTTTTAAATTTTATTCTTTCATTTATCTTATTTGATACTTATTTCACCATAATTAACATCAACATTATGTGTTATCATGTTCTTTTCTGGAACACTATCTCGTTTGCACTTACGTGACACATGATGAGCTTTAGTTGGGGCACATGTATACATAATATTTTTAACTTTTATTGATTAATAACACTTTGTATCTTGTAAAAACCTATCGATGATCAATCTCTCTAAGTTCATGCTTTAATGGGTACACTAGGAAAGGGGTGAGAAGACCATCAATGCTTCATAATATTGTTATTCCTTTTGCCACTTTCCATCTACACATTATCCTCCTAAAACCATTGAACCCCAAACCTATTCTTCTTAGTTCTACCTATTCTATTCACTTGCTATGTGTTATATTTCATTTATTTCCTTAGTACCCCTTTTACCTATCGATTGTGCTGAGTTGACTAGGTTGACCTAGTATAGTTTAGGAACTTTTTCTCTCTTTTAGTTTGTTGGGCTCTTGATTGACCTAGCATAAACCTAGTTAATTAGACCCAAAAATGTGCTAGGTCAATCAGGTCGACCTAGCATAAATGACATATCCAAATGATTTTAGGGTAATATACTAATATATATACAAGGTCATTTACCACCATTTGTAAGAGACAAGAATTAAGTAAAGAAGTGTGAAAAAACATTTGCTTATTGACCATTCTACTTGGGGAATAAAGCTTTACGATTAAATACTTTCTTTGGAGCTCTGATATCATCTTGTGGATAATTATTTTAGATGCTTGGATAGGTTGTGTAGCCTTTATCTGATTTATTTTAGTTATCCTAACATACCATAATAATCTCTTGCAAAGCTCCTTGGCCAAGGTGGAGATTGAGGCTTGGCAGGTTCATCTTCAAAGGTAAATATTCCTAATTTTATTCTTCCTTTGTAAGAGCAGATAGGTTTGTATTCTTCTCTTCCAAGTATTAGGATTTTATATACATTGATATGAGTGTGTCTTTTATACATGGTTAGTTTAGTTGTTTATTTTTTTAATTTCTAACCTTCCACTTTGTGTTAAAAGCTTTGGTGTGCACTAGTTTAGATTTACTTTTCTTGTTATTAAATTAATGAAATATTAAGTCATAGAACTCTTTTAGGGTTGTTTTATGATTATGTTAAGATATAGGATTTGTAACCATACCTCACATAGTGTGTTGTGACAAGTGATCCCTTAATAAAGTCTAATAGATCTTCACATTGGTCATGTTCCCACTTAACAATTGTATTCCCCCAATTGGAAGTATAGGTGTGCTCTCTCCCATCCAATCCAAGATTGATTTTTGGACATGATGAATTTTTGAGCATATAGCTCATTACATACACATGTTGAGTTATAATATGTATTTTTTACGAATTCATTTGAAACAAAGGACATAAAGTCACATATGAGAGGATGCCTTCATTACACCAAGTCTAGTTAGAGATACGTAGTGATTACATACTATGATTTCACTCAAGTATGCAATAGTTAATATACCAACCAAAAAATTTGGAAATACAATACATGATCTCTATAGGCCTCATTTTACCACTTAAAGAAAAGTTTTAATATAAAAATATTAATACATTTCAACATATTCGCAACACAACTATTGAATTAGAGAATAAATTAGGAGTAGTCAAGATCAATAAAGAGACATGTTTCAATTCAGAGCCATTACCATTAAAGGCATCCAATTTGGTTCAAGCATATAAACCACCTCTTTAAAAGGAAAGAGTAGAACAAAATTCACAAGTAAAAGTACTAAAAAAGGGATAGATCAGTTTATATACAAAATCCTATAATGAACAAAGTATAATATGCCAAGAGAGAACTTATATAGTTTGATTAATTTAGAGATAGGCTTCATGATGTTTTATCGACACTATTGGATAGGAGGATGATTAAAATTTATCCTAATAATTATCATCCATAATGTCATCTAGACAGAATAAGGAATAAGCCATATTGTAACTATCATCACATCAATGGTCATTTAGATAATGATCATTATGTACTGAGAGATCAAATCAAGCAATATGTCAATAGAGGCATTATCACATTTACAAAGGTCACATCTAGGTCTTGTTATTCCCATTATTATAGATACCATTATTTTGTGATTGAATTATCCTAAGTTATTCCTACTAAGGAACTAATGGTTATTCATCATGTGAGTTGTAAGGTTTATAGAGTACCCAATTATGTGAAATATGTTTTACCACAAAGTCAATAGGAACGGAAACTAATATAGAAATTTATACCAACTTACAATAGTATTGTGACACAAGAAAATTAAATTTGACCAAGATTCATAGTGATAAATATATTTAATATTTTTTTAGCCAGTCATACACAAAATCTTACTACATTTATGCCCAAATTAGTGTCATAACCAATGCATAATCATCTAGTTACATAACACGATCATTATGGTTCATAGTTCCTTATTCCTTTAGGGTGGACATATGATTTTTTTGGGTATAGTAAGTTCATATACCATTCAAAGATGAGCCATTATAGATTTATATTAATAACATCATAAAATAAGTAATTATCAACATCAAGTCACATATCATCATAAATTTTTAAAATTCTATAGTTAAATATAATCATTAAGATGCAAGAATGTCAAAAATATTTCATGTCCATATATATAAACATGTTTATATAAAATGATATAATAAGTACATCACTATATAATAGAAGTATGGTCCACAAGACCTCCCTCCTCACTATACTTTGTGTCACCAGCCATGAGATATAAAACTTCAGGCATGAGAATCACCTCAAAACTTGGAGCATGACCTATGTCTCTTATCCTAATCCTCATACATTTCTATCCATGCCTTAACATTGGCATGTTATCACTATAATTATATGTATTTGTCTACTATCCTAGGATATAGTGAGCACATTAGATCAAGTGGGGGCATCTCTCACCTACCTAGATTTGCTCTTAGATCATCTCTCTTAATGGCCACTTGCACATACACTATAGTAATAATTACCACCTAGTTAAATAAGGGTGCATGCACACCAACAATTACTATAACTCTGATCTTTGAACCATTTCTTATACATAGAATCAAATATTGATGAATTTCATATTATATAAGTGTCATTCCTATACCTATCCATTCTTAACCATGACAACATGTACTTTAAGCCTCTTACTAATTATTTTATTACTAAAGAGCCTAATTTAAATTAAATCCACAATAAATATCTTACCAATAATGTTTAAATAAATTCTAATCATAATATATTGTATACTTTACTACTAACTTCCATGTAACTAGTCATCAATCTTGTCTCAAACTCCTTTCAACAGTTTCATCTCTCTCACCAAAAGGGGGCATATATATGCATTATTCATAATTATCTCATAAACACAACTACATATACATTCACATTGATTCAAATTTACACAATGATTCAGATACTTAGACAAATCATTAATTGCAATACACCATTGTTCATGACACACATATTTTCACATAAACTATATATACATAGTATTACATAGTGATTTAGACTGACTCAGTTACCCAGATTTATATAGTTACTAAGATTTGTCTCAGATTCTACGCTATACACAAGGTAGTGGAAGTTTTGTCATAGTTATAATAGTTTACTATATAATTTAGCATATTTACACTAATGATTTCACACAGGCTTAAAATATGGCTGATATAAATTACATTCTCACATAATTATACATTTTGGCTCATTTTTTACACATATTATGGTAATGGGGGCATGGACATAGTATAAGTCTACATATGACAATTATATTACTTAGATTATATGACTTAGTTTATCTAAATATCATATTGGGAAAACTTTACATTACACATGTTCCTCATCTCTTCGTTTTTCACAAGATTAAATAGAAAGAATGGAAAACCATGTTATTCTCTATATTTTTTACTACTTAGAATCTAAATTAGATTATATGGATCAATTACTTAGTTATCAAATTCGGGGAATGTTACATGGAACACTACTCCTCATCTCTCATTTTTATATTAGATTCTATAGATGGAATGACAAAGCTATGTTATTCTCTATGTTTTTACACTAAACTCAATTCAAATTAATATTTTCATCAATTTTTGCACTAGAATGAATCTTACAGCCATCTACAGTGGTTGATTCAATGTTTTTGCACTATTACCTAATTTATTTGAATTGTGTGGGGTCAAATTTTAATATATATTTTTCTTATAGGAACGTATTTACATACATATCAAAGTGGGGGAAAACATGGCTTATTCCTCATATCATAGTTATTTACTAAGATATTTTACATCGACATCCACACTATGGATCCATATTTAAAATCATCACTCAAAATTTTGTTCAATTCTTTAGCCAACAAGAGAACGTGACTATAGATCATCTTCTCTCCATTTGGGTTGGCACATTGATCCTATGGCACCTCTAATTTCAAGTAAGTGCATGCTACATAGGTAAGTACATGTATGAATTTTATTGTTTACTATAGTTCTTTCATTTTATTACATTACTAGATTGAAAGGGGGGTAAATTATACACCCAAATTTGGTCAAGCAAACATAAGTGCTGTGTATTTTTTAGCTCTTATATTTATAATCTCTTAATGTTGAATCAAAATATTATCCATGTATGTTGCCTTAGTATTTTATCTCTGTTGTCACTCTTTCAAGCTTATATCTCTGTCTTCTCATGGTCTCAATTTTTCCATGTTTGTCATTGACAAATTCACATGGGTAACTAGCCATTTTTATGTGTTGTTCTTCTATTTTCTTGATTTTAGATAAGATCACTACATTGGATAGAAGCACACTCCTCTAGTGTCCTTAGAATTTTTGTCCAATGCATGTTTCATAGAGTTTTTTGGGTCCCTTTTCTGTTGGGTCTCTTCTTATGATTACTTTAACTTTGTTTGAATTGGTCAGTGCACAAATAATATTTTCAAATTTAAAATTAAAAGTCTTCTATTTAAATATGGGTTTCTAAGATATTTTACATCTAACACGAATCTTTTAGCACTAGATAATATAAGAATATCAATACACAACAAGCTTAATCTCTACATATTTTTAAAGTATTTACATAGTACACATATATTACATGTTTGGATTAAGAGGAGATCCTAGGAGAAAAGAATTTTAGATACACACCATGATTGGTTAATAATTCACATTCCCTAAGGGATAAATACATCAACATGAGGTCCTTATCATTATATATATGTAAATAACACTTAGGTCAATAGGAGTTATAAAAAAACTCAACCATATCCCACCTTCCCCAAATTTTCCCTATTTTGTGTTTGATATTTATGTGTTTCTTTTATGTAAGACTATGTTAAAATTTTTAAGAAAATAAGGTCAAATGTAAGTATAATATCATGAATATAGGTTCATGCAGTAAGATCCCATAGATATAGAATTTTTTTATAAACTAATAGATCTTAGTACAAGTGAAAAAAACCAAAGGATAAGAGATTTGGGAATGATAGGAGTGTACTGCTCTAGTGTTCAATCCCATTCTAGTGTCCAAATTTAAAACAACAAACATTTAGATTTAACAATAGGGAAGTCATCTTATAGGTCAAACATAGTCAAATACAGCTCCTAGGCTTCATAAAAGATAAATTTCTCATATTTTTTCATGTTTTAATCAAACCTTAGTTGTTCATTATCATTTGATATGCAAGTGAAATTAATGGTTAAATGTTGATTTAGTTACCCATTTCACTTTACTTAGTTGTTTATTTGGTTAGGGTTAATTTAATTTAATCCTAAAATCAATAAAATAGTAAGTAGGAAATATGGGGGTAATTAAGAAGATAATTTCTAGTACTTACACCTATAAGAAGGGTTAGTTTTTTAGATTTTATTCATATTGGTTGCAATTAGTGAAGAGGGAATATTTTAAAAGTGAGTGTCAATCCTAGGGTCACTTTTCTATAGACTTATTGATTATATTAATCAATTTATTATTAGTTGAATTAGACAATCCATTCCTTTGCAAGTAGTAGTAGGATGAGAATCTCAAAGTTATTTCATACTCATAAGCACACTCAACAAACTCCATAGATTGAAACATAGATCCATTACCATAGACCATAAATACTAGTGTGCCAAACTAAGTGGTTATATTCTCTCCAAAAACTTGATCACCTCCTTAGATATGTTATTATTTATTTCCATTACATCTATCTACCTTGTGTAATAATTAGTGGCTGTGATTATGAACTTATGGTTGGCTAAGGATTTTGGATTGATAACTCCTATGAAATTGATTCCCCATTGGGTAAATGGTATTCCTTCAATATAAAGTTGTAAAGGAATCATAATGTGAACCTATAAATTATAAAAGGATTGGAATTGGTGACATGAGTGCACATGGTCATGGAAATCCCTAAAAATAGTGGGCCATTAATAGCCCATTTACAATATTTTATGTGTTTACATTCCAAGAAGGATGGTCATTACCCATATTTTCATTAAAACTGGTCATGACTTCCTTGGACTCTTATTATAATAGGTGATTAAGGTATATGTGTTTATATTTATTCCTATAAATTGTTTTAAGTATATAATAAGAGGGGGGTGAATCATTTTCACAATAATTACCATTCAATTCCATTTACCATTCCATAAAACATACATTCACATAAGATATCAATGCATAAGCAAACAACTACACAAGCATACAAAAGAACAAGAGATATGTGGGAAACCCTCTTGGGGGATAAAAAAATTTAATACTATATTATAATGAAAATATTTAAGAATAGTGAATCACCCACTTCACAAGGAGCTCTAACCCTTGCCTAGTTAAGCACCCACCCAACTAGTCTTATATAAGCTCCAACTTAAAAGGAGGATCCAACCCCATAGGAAACCAAGCACAAAATAAGCTACCTTAAATATATGATCATATTGAAAACCATTTTTTTAATATTTAACTTATGATGACCTCCTTTTTTTCACTCTTTCCCCTTCACTCTCACTCAAACAGCCTTTAGGGCTCACTTGCTCAATATGCCTCTTCTAGGCTTATAAGGTCCAATGACCTATGTATACACCTAAATAAACTTAGTTATATATTAATGAGTGATATTATTCATCATATAATGGTCCTAAATGACATAATCATTCACTTTCATAGTTTCTCTCCTTTGCTTGAGTCCTCTCACTCTCAACTAGTCCAAATAGGCCTATTAGGCCTTGCCTTTATACCACATAATTAATCTAACCTATATTGGTTGGATAAGGTATTTAAAAAATTTATATCACAATTAAAATAGGTCCATACATATGTTACATATGATAACCAAATACTCCATAGGTCTGTTATAACCCATAGAGGCTAAAACTTAATTAGGCCTAATAGAGACCTAATGGAATTAGCCCTTCATACCCACATGTTACACTTATGACCTCTTACACAACCATTTGCCTTCACCAACAGATGAAAAGAATAAAAAAAGAATATAATATACCATTTATCACTCCCAAATAGGTCCATGCCACTCATAACTCCAACTCGCCACATGAACTAAGCCATTTTAGCCTACTCATCATTAGGCTTAAAAACACAAAAAAGTCTATCTTACAAAATAAAAGCATACTATAACTTTTTTAAAACAACCCAATTGAAAAAAATTAATAGATAATTAATTAATTCATAAAACTATCCATTTACATTTTACTTCTTCACTCAGTCTCACTCCTTCATCCAAAAATACCTTTATAACAGGTTCACTCAGTTTTGGTCAAACACAGTCAAAGCACAATCAAGCAGCTTGACTCTCTAAAATTGAATATGAACAAAAAGGACTTAAAATTACTTATAATTAACCTTTAATATTTCATTAACATATTAAATCTCATTTTTTACCTCAACTTAGGTCAAACAACTTCAAACTCACTTCTTCAAACTGACCACTTAGATTGCCTATAGACTCCAAAAGTACAATCATGAACTTGTTATTTTGCACTTGAAAGGAAAATTTCATAAAAAACATAATACAAATAAATGGTTCTTATAAGGTATAAATATAATTATTCATTATTTATATATCTTGTATAGGAATAAATTATTTGTCTAATAGACCAATCTCTTAGACTACTCTCACACTATGCATACATATCTAGACAAGCCTTTTTGGCTTTGACAATTCAACTCCTCAAACTATCTCTCTACCTTCCAAAATTATTGTATAATTAATTTAGGTCTAAAAATATTAAAAAATACAAATTTTAGTCATAACCTCTTGTCACATGGACTCAAACACATCACTTACCTTAGCACACTTGGAACTGTCAACTTGGCTCAAAATCATAGTCATAGTGAACATGACTCCTAATACCTGTAGGATCACTTTATTGACATAAAAATGTATTCAAAATGTTTTTAAACATAATTATCACATTTTGAAACACAAAAACATAGATTTCATGTGGAAAATGTATAACATATATGTCAATCCTTGATCCTTACTCATTCACTATTTTTACTCATATACACAGGTCACTTTGAGGGCATCTTCTTGATTGTATATGAGAAATATAAACAATTAAAAACCAAGGTAACATGAGGCATTGGTATTAAAAAATACACAAAATCATTTGATCCATCTCTAGTCAACTATAACTCATCCTTAAATGGATTCTCAATCTGCTTGGTTTTTACTCAGTGTTTTCATTGTCTGGCATATTAGTGATAAGATATTTTGATTGACCAAAATGATTGACATAGAGACTATTTATATCCAAAATAGATTCATGGACATAAATAATAAGTCTTGGCCTTCAATCTCCATCAAATTTCATGTGTTGACTTAGACAACCCCACATGTAGCAATAAATTCTCTAGAAACAAGCACTTTTTGTAACTTTTACTCACTACCTTGACACACCACTACCTTTTGAATGTCATTAGGGGAGTATTATACAAAATAAAATCATAAAAAACTGATAAAACAGTCCATTTTAGTCCAAAACCATTCACATATTTCAAATTACTCCACAATGAGGGTTTGTAACCACAAAAACCTCCTTACCTTCTTAACATTTGTTCATAAAGTTGAAGGCTTGGTTTCTATGTAAAATTATTTTGGAAGATTCTTAGGATCCTTACCCAACTACTCAAAATATATTAGGTCACCATGTAAACTCTACATGTGCCAATGAGCATCTCAACTTCCTTCTTGATCTCTCGTCTCTTCATTTTACGCACTTAAGAAACTTCAAAACCATTGTTAGGCATTTTTATGCAACTTTATGAATTAAAAATTGGTATAAACCTCCAAAACAACATACTGTATCTCTATCAACACTAACCTTTGCCATATTTTACTTACAACTAATCAACATATCTCATTTGGTTAGGCCTACCTAGGCTCATATACCCTTGAGATCACCAAGACATTGTTCATGCACTTTTATCTTCATTTTTTAACCTATAACTACATATATACAATAGATACAACTTTTTATATCATGAACAAAACTCTTATTAGCTCACAAGCCACCAATCCTGCTTAAGCTAATTTATTATGCCACATAGGGTTATAAGGCTAATTCTATATGTAAACCCTTAATGAGTCCTTGATACTATATCTCACTCTTGAGAGCCATGAACTAACTCTATTCTTCATACACATTCCCAAAAAATAGTATTCTTAATCTCAAGATCATACTATTTTATCTTATCTCCATCTTGTCTCTACAATCCATGACCATGCTTAAGTAATGACCTCTTGTCAAACTTCCTTGTTACCAAACCACATTAAGCTTCTACAAGACAACTCTTATAGCTTACAAATCATCTTACTAAACTTGAGAATATCTTACAAGCCTGTCATATCATTCTCCATTGATCAAGACAACTAAAACCACATGGATCACTTATCAAGCACACAAGGCCTTGTTGTCACTTCATGATATCATCCTTCATCAATCACCACTTTGTCATTACCTTTGACATAAATGACAACACTTTTTCCAACAATATCCCCATTTGTCATTGATAGAAACCTCCTTTTCTCCTTATCCCCCTTTGACATTACTGAAAAAGTGGACTAAATAACAACTAATCCCCCTAACATCATGCATGTATTCAAATATACTTTATTTGCTTAAGATACTCACCTACCTTTCATGTATTGGGTATATTATCTTTGGATTCTCACTAACTCTTGCTTACCTGATCCTAAGACATGTTTACTTACAAAAATCTCAATATCCCCATATGTACATACATGAGGATTTGATACATTTTAAAAATTAAGACTTGGTTTGATCAAGTCAAAATATCAACTTTTGTGACTTGTCTCTTAAGATTACATCTATAGTAGACTTCTCTATCATGACTTAAGCTTAAACCTATAACATATTACATATGTTCCCCCTCACATCATGAACATCTCTTCAAGCCTTTCAAACTATCTTAGTTATTTGCCCCTAACTCCATGATCCATCTGAAAAAATCATCTTCAACAAGTTTCCTTAATGAACCAATCATGAGACTTAATATCCCATATTGCCCTCACCAAAGTACCAAACCATATTAAATAATTCATTTATAACCTCCATAATCCTCCTTCATGCTTTAGACAACTTCCAATCATTTGCTATTAGTATGAAGGAACCATTATCCCTCATGTTACCAATAGGTCTCATGAAAACCTAATCAACACAAATTCACTCCTTCTCACTTACCTATATACTCTTGGATAAATTAGACCACCTTAATTAGGTTTGAACAACTTCACAACATGGAAAATTAACACCTCATAACATCAACAAGCATTCAATGATCCATATATTCTCCCTTTCTAAAACATCTCATCTACAAGGCACATAATCAAAGGTAAATTTTGAAATAAAATTATCTATAATAAGTACACTCATAATCATATAAGTAGACTTAGAATAACTAACAATCTCATATGACATCAATAACATGCCATCACATTCCTCTATGACCTTATGAAGTCATCTTGATGCATCTAGAACACTTCAACCTTCAAGATTATTATTTCACTCTCCTTATAGAACACAAAAAACATGTGAAGCTTTAACAACAATCTACCTCAATCTATCATTGTCACATGTTTCTAATATGACTTTATGAGGTCACCAACATATCAAAAACCATATCTCATTTAGACAACCCTATCATGTAACTCATAGAACTTTGATGCTTACTCTCAAGGCACATATAACATGATAACAACATTCTTGAAACATCTCTAGTCCTTATAACTCAAGGACAATAAATTTACCAACAAGATATTGGTCTTGAGGACTAATCATCAACTCTTATAAATGTGTGCCTTCTAAGACACTTGCACATACCTGTACCTATCATGCTATTTGACTAAGAGACCATATGTCAACTTAGGTTTTCTATTATATTTATCTTCAACATGATCCTTATTACTCAACCTTGCTAATACCATTATGTAGACTTCAATCATGATCTTCATAAACTTATCCATCACTACAAACAAGAAGAAATTTGTCCTCATCACACTTTAAACTAATTAAGATCACCTGTAGGTTATCAAACCTCATCCAAAATGTCTATCTATGATACCAAATGTTGTAATTAGCTATTTATAGGTGGGGGTGTATCAGTTTCACAACAATGACCATTTAATTCCATTTACCATTTCATAAAACTTACATTCACATAAGAGATCAATTCATAATCAAACAACTACACAAGCACAAAAAATAACATAAGAGATATTTGGGAAAAAATATTGGGGGATAAAAAACACTAAACCATGCACATGTAATAATTTCCTATAATGACATGTTTCAACATTTATTGAAGCACCCACTTTAGAAGGAGCTCTAAACCCTACCTAGTTGAGCACCCACCCAACTAGTCTTCTTCAAGCTCCAACTTTCAAGGAGGATCTAAACTCCTACGAAAAAAAGAACCATTTAGTTACCTTAAATATTTTATCATATTAAAAATATATTTATAACTCTTAAATTTATTATGACTTCCTCTTTTTTCCACTCTTTCCTCTTCACTCTCACTCAAAAAGCCTATAGGGCTCAATCTCTCAATATGCCTCTTCTAGGCTTATTAGGTCCAATGACCTATGTATACACCTAAATAAACTTGATTAGATATGAATTAATTATATTATTCACCCTTTTATGGTCCTTAACAACCTAATCCTTCCATTTCAAAGTCTCTCTCCTTCACTTGAGTCCACTCACTCTCAACTAGTCTAAATAGGCATATTAGGCCTTGCCTTTATACCACACACTTAATCTAACCCATATTGTTAATCCAAGGTATTTAACCCACTTTTATAATACTCAAAATATGTCCATATGTAAATTTAAATATGATATCCAAACACTCCATAAGTTGGTTATAACCCATAGAGGCTAAAACTCTATTAAGCCTAATAGAGACCTAATGGAATTAGCCCTTCACACCCACACATTACACTTATGAAATATTAAAACATATTTTACCTTAAAAAATAAATGAAACATATAAAATTTAATCCAAAATACCCTTTATCAATCCCACATAGGTCCATACCACATGGAACTCCAACTTACCACATGAACCAAGCCATTTTAACCTATTCATCATTAGGCCTAAAAACACATACTAGTTTATCTTACAAAATAGAAGCATACTATCACTTTTATAAAACAAAAAACATAAAAAATAAAAATAATATATAATTAATTAATTCATAAATATATCCATGTCCATTTTAATCCTTCACTTAGGCTCCAATCATCCAAAAACACCTTTGTAATAGGCTCACGTAGTTCTGGTCAAACATAATCAAATTACAGTCAAGCATATTGAATCTAAAAACTTGAATATGAATAAAAAAATACTTATAATGTATTATAATGAAAATTTTAGATTTAATTTAAATCTTAAAACTCATTTTTTCCCTCAACTCAGATCAAACAACTTAAAACTCACTTCTTTAAACTAGCCACTTAGATTGCTTGTAGCCTTCAAAAGTACAGTCATGAACAACTTGTCATTTTGCACTTGAAATAACACATTAATAAAAAATAATAAACATAAATGGTTACTATTAGGTATATATATCATTATTAATCATATATATATATATATATATATATATATATATATATATATATATATATATATATATATATATATATATATCTTTTATTGTAATCAATCATTGGTCTAATAGACCCTTCTCTCAAACTACTCTCACACTGTACATACATAACTCGACAAGCTTTTTTAGCTTTGATAATTCAACTCCTCAAAATATCTCCATACATTACATAAGTATTTTATATTTAATTTATGTCTCAAAACATGAAAAATTATCCATTTTATGCATCAAATATTTTCATAAGGACTCAAACACATCACTTACCTTAGCACACTTGGAATTGTCAACTTCTCTCAAAAACATAGTCATAATGAACATGACTTCTAACACTTGTAGGATAAATTAATTAAAATTTAAATGTATTTAAAATGTCATTAAACATACTTATCACATATTAAAACACAAATACATATATTTTATGTGGAAAATATAGAACATATAGGTCAATCCTTGATCCTTAGTCATTCACTATCATTACTCATACAAAAAGGTCACTTTGAGGCCATCTTATTATTTATGTATGAGAAATATAAACACTTAAAAAAAAAGGTAACATGAGGAATAGGTATTAAAAAATACCCCAAATCATTTGATCCATCTCTAGTCCCTTGAAACTCATCCTTAAATAGATTCTCACTCTATCTGATTATTATGCAATGTTTTCACTGTCTGGCATATTAGCAATAAGACATTTTGATTGAAAAAAATTATTTACATATAGAATATTTATATCAAAAATAAATTCATGAAAATAAATAACATGTCTTTGCCTTCAACCTTCATCAACTTTCATGTGTTAACTTAGTCAACCCTGCTTCTAGTAATAAATTCTCTAGAAATAAACACTTTTTTGTACCTTCTACTCACTACCTTGACACACCAATACTAATTAGAGGTTCTTAAAGGATTCATATAAAAAATAAAATAATAAAAATTGATCAAAAATTCCATTCTAGGCCAAAACCATTCACATCTTTCCAATCACTCCATAATGAGGGGTTACTAGCACAATAACTCCTTACCTTCTTAATGTTTGTTCATAAAGTTGAGGGCTTGGTTTCTCTACAAAATACTTCTATAATATTATTATGAATCTTCCCCAACTATTCCAAATGTCGTTGGTCACCATGCAAACTCTACACATGCTAATGAGCATCTCAATTTCCTTCTCAAGCTCTCATCTCTTTATTCTAAACACTCAAGAACCTTCAAAACCACTCTTAAGATTTTTTTTTGCAACCTTATGAATTAAAACTTGGTATAAACATCAAATAAAACATATTATATCTCTATCAACACTCACCTTTTCCATATTGTACTTATAATTGATCAACCTATCTCATTTGGTCAGGGATTACCCTTGAAATCACGAAGACACTATTCATGCCCCTTTATCTTCATTCCTTGACCTATAACTACATAGATACACCTTGTTATATCATTAATATAACTCACACCACCTCAAAAGTCACCAATAATTCTCAATATATGTCATTAAGCCACCTAAGGTCATAAGGCTAATCCTAGATGCAAAACCTTAATGAGGCCTTACTACTATATCTCATTCTTGAGAGTCATGAACTAACTCTATACTTCATACACATGCTCCAAAATCACTATGTTCAATCTCAAGCTCATAATATTCTATATTATCTCCATCTTGTCTCTATAATCCATGATCATGCCTAAATAATGACCTCTCTTCAAGCTTCCTTGTTACCAAACCACCTTGAGCTTCTACCAAATCACTCTTGTAGTTTACAAAGAATCTTAATACACTTGAGAATATCTTAAAATACTATCATATAATTCTCCATTTATCAAGACAACTCAAACCACATGGATCACTTATCAAGAACATAAGTCCCTTTTATCACTTCATGATATCATCTATGTTTCATCAATCACCACTTTGTCATTACCTTTAACATCAATGACAAAACTTTTGCCAACATAGAGAACCCTAATTATTCAACATCAACGGGTTAATTTCATCCTAAGGGCCATTTTATAAATCTATGTCAACAAAAGATGTGAACTCCCATAGAGAATTTAGTGGATGACTAAATCATACTAGTCTGGGTGAAGTACTTTTGATTAGTCCACTTGGTGTACAATAATCCTAGGGTTAATACTGATGATTAACTAAGTGAGGCCCTAGACATGGACCAAAATTAGTAGGTTTGATCTCAAGATCATATTATTAAAAAAAAATTCCATCCACCAAACCCTACATTCTCTAATAAAAATTGTCCCAACATGAGCTTTACAATTGGATCTAGGATAATGTCATGTACTTTATTCTTAAGAATGTAATAGCTAAAAATATCAACAAACTTGACCAAGGCATAGGCATTTTTTTATAGAGTGGATAAATTTACATCATCATATTTGAATTTTGTGCTCATGAAAGTGATTGGTTGTTCATCTCCATCCAACTCATGGGTGATCATTGTGGCTATCGTATGCTCATAAGCATAAGAGTAGAGGTAAAAATATTTGGTGTAGTCTAGGATTTTTAGAATTGGTACCTGCATGATGACATATTTAATATCTTGTAAGCCCATTTTTATTCAATATTGCATTCCACTTTCACCTCCTACTTTAACAATGCATTTAGAGGTCTAAGAATTTCAACAAAATTAGATATAAACTTACACACAAAGCTAATTTTACCAAAGAAAGATTTTAGTTCTTTTTAACTATAATGGAGGGTTGACCTAAAGATAACATCCATATGTTCAAGGTTAATATAGATAAATTCATTTATGATTATGTGATCCATAATCTAACCTTGATAATGTCATCCTTTTATAGGCAAAAATGCTCCACTTCATTGTGAATGGGGTCTTAGTTATGTCTTCTAAAACCTAATTGTATCTTTAGAATTTATATAGGAAATACATCATCTAAGAGTCATTGACCATTTATATCACCTCATATACATAGGCATATGGATAATTTTATTTATAATAGGCCTTGTTTAAATTCTAGAAGTAGACACATAGTCTAATATCCCCACTCTTCTTTTGAATGGGTACTAAGTTAGCAACTAATGTGGAGTGAAAAAATATATGATTGTGTTCATAGGTCATTGCATTTGTATGAAAGGTTTTTGGTTTTTTCTAATTTGGATAGTGTGTGTGATCACATTTGGTTCAAAGACCTCAAGGTCTCTATAGGCCTAGGCAATGTCATCTTGGAATTATAGTAGGATTTTTCTAATTTTTTCTATCTTAGTGTATAGTTAGGGCTGACACTGATTGTCTAGGGTTGATCAAAAGATATAAGATTAATGGTCTTATACTTTTGGTCAATATATCTTAGTTTATTAGGAGGTGTATATACCTATTAAGATCAAATTTCCTCTCAATGAAGATCATTCCCTTTGGAACTTGGTTCTCTTTTAGGTTCATAATGTCATCCTAGCCACAATCTTCATCTCAAGGGTTGTATTTTTCCACTTCATATATAAACAAGGCTATAAATACTCCTAAGTTGTTAAGGAACTCTATAATGTGGTAGCCATCCTTAAATATTTGGAATTTATTCACATCATCTAGGACCCACTCACCATTTAGATCACCTCATATAAAGAGGCATATGGATAATTTTCTTTATAATAGGCCTTGTTTAAATTCTAAAAATATACACATAGTCTAATATCCCCACTCTTCTTTTAAATGGGCACTAAGTTAGCAACTAATGTGGAGTGACAAACTATATGATTGTGTTCATAGGTCATTGCATATGTCTGAAAGTTTTTTGGTTTCTCTTGATTTGGATAGTGTGTGTGATCATGTTTGGTTCAAAGACCTCAAGGTATCTATAGGCCTAGGCAATGGCATCTAGGTATTATAGTAGGATTTTTCTAATTTTTTCTATTTTAGTGTATAGTTAGGGATGACATTGATTGTCTAGGGTCAATCAAAAGATCTAAGATTAATGGTCTAAGACATTTTGTCAATATATCTTAGTTTCTCAAGAAGGTGCATATACCTATTAAGATCAAATAACCTCTCAATGGAGATCATTCCCTTTGGAACTTGGTTCTATTTTAGGTTCAAAATGTCATCCTAGCCATAGTCTTCATCTCAAGGGTTGTATTTTTCCACTTCATCTATAAACAAGGATGTAAATACTCCTAAGTTGTTTAAGAACTCTATAATGTGGTAGTCATCCTTAAATATTTGGAATTTATTCACATTATCAAGGATTGAAAGACACATGGTGAACTCTATTTTTTTAAAAGTATGCGTCATCTAGGGATGTTAAATTTGTAGTAGAGGTTGACATTAAACCAACCACTTGGTTATATTCTATAGGAATGGGGATGACATTAAAACCATTTAAATTTATATTTAATCCTATGCCTTATTATTTTATTTCCCCAAATAAGATAGCTTGCATTGGAACTTGATCTGTAGACACCAAAATTATGTCACACACACATGCGTAACTCCCTATGTCAAAACCTCCCTTAAGCCCATTTTTTAATGATAAAAATTAGCCTCCCTAACCCATACTTTTACTCTTCACACATTTAATTAATTTAAAATACTTAAGTTAATTAAAAACCCCTTTTCACCACCTTACCTAGCCACCTTATCATAAGACTAATTCTCACATAATGAGTCACCTCATGACCTATTCCCCTCATCCTAGCTACCCAAGACTTATTCTCACCTCCAAACTAAATTCCTAACCAACTACATCCTTCTTAACCTTTTATTTTTACTATTTTGTAATGGGTGCCACACTTGGCATAAGGAGCAATAAAAACTTGGCCAAAAATAGTAGTTTTACCTATTCTAAGGCCACCAACATTAGTTAACCCATGGTCTATGTCAATGGGATCACTGACATCGGTGATATAAGCCAAAATCTAACCTAATGTTTAGGTCAATAGAAATCAAGAAAACTTTTTATTTGCATCCAAGCTCTCAGAATTTAATTTTTGACATCTTAACTTACTGTTATCTTATGTAAGTCAGTCCAGATCAAGAACCAAGTTCTTGAGGACTAGTAGTACCCACTTATTTTCTTTGTTGAGGGCATCAATTTAGACTACCTAATAAGAGCCATCCAATTGGCACTTATCATTTAGTCACCACTATAACTAAGTATGTCACTTATTCTGTAGGTCTTTTAAGTAGTTACTTTGCTATCACTTTACATATACTATTCATTACTTTACATAATCATAATCAAACCCTTGTGAGGGAGTTATAAAGCTTTCATACTTATTTCCCCTTAACTTGACACACCAAACCTATGACCAGATCTATCTAAACCATACTCTCTCTCTCTCTCTCTCTCAAAACTCTCTCCAACCTTCCAAACTTGACAAAAACCATTTTCCAGACCCAAAACATCCTTTTGCAAGCTCCTAGGTGATTATTGCCCCTACCAACCTCAATAGCCTAGCCAAAATTGATCAACTTCACCCACCGACCTCAGAAACATAATTGATATTGGTCACTTACCAATGTCAATGACTGTGGATTTCCTTACCTTTCTAAAACCTGCCTAAACACCTTCTAAAATACAAACATAATATACCACCTACACTATATTACTTTCTACTATACTCAGGTTGAGAATAATGGTAACATTATCTCTCTTTCACTCTCTTTTTACCTCTCTTTTAGTCATTTATTACTCTTTTGTCTCTCAAAAGTGGACTATCATCTCTAAGGAAGTTTGACACTTCCTAAAACAAACACGTAGTTTGGTAGTCTATTCATTTATTTACTAACAAAAATTTTGTGGTAGTGTTTTCTTACTTGCAAGTAGTCCTCCCTAACCAAAGAGGAGTGCTCACAACATCTAGATATGATGCAAAAACTAATCCATGTTCATTCTAATCACTTATCCCTATCATTCTTCTCTATTTTTTTTAAGACTTGAAATAGAAATTTTTAGTAAAACACACACGTGCATAACTCCTTGTGTCAAAACCTCCCTTATGCCCATTTTTTAATAATAACAATTATCCTCCCTAACCCATGATTTTTCCCCTCACACATTTAATTAATTTAAAATACTTAATTAAGTTAATTAAAAATCCCTTTTTTCCACCTTACCTAGCCACCTCATCTTAAGACTAATTCTCACCTGATGAGTCACCTTAAGACTTGGTCCCCTCATCCTAACTACCCAAGACTTATTCTCACCTCAAAACTGAATTCCTAACCAACTACATCTTTCTTAACCTCTTATTTTTACTATTGTGTAATGGGTGCCACACTTGGCACAAGGATCAACTAAAAATTGGCCAAAAATAGTAGTTTTACCTATTCTAAGGCCACTAATGTTGGTCAATGTTAGTGGGATTGCCAACATCAGTGATATAATCCAAACTCCAACCTAATTTTTAGGTCAAAAAAAATCAAGAAAAATTCTTCTTATTTGCATCCAAGCTCTCAACATTCGATTTTTGACATCCTAGCTTACTGTTATCTTACGTAAGTCAATCTAGATCAAGAACCAAGTTGTTGAGGACTAGTAGCACCCACTTATTTTATTTGTTCAAGGCATTAGTTTAGACTACCTAATAGGATCCATCCATCTGGCACTTATCATTCAGTCACCACTATAGCTAAGTATATCACTTATTCTATAGGTATTCTAAGTAGTTACTTTGCTATCACTTTACATCTACTATTCATTACTTTACACATTTCTGACTGAAACCCCATGAGGGAGTTATAAAGCTTCCCTACTTTTTTCCCCTTGACTTGACACACCATACCTCTGACCAAATTCATCTAAACCACTCTCTCTCTCACACACACACACAACTCTCTCCAACCTCCTAAACCTAACCAAAACCATTTTCGAGACCCAAAAAAGCCTTCTACAAGCTCCTAGGTGATTATTTCCCCTACCAACCTCAACAACCTAATCGACATCAACCACCTTCACCCACTGACTTTGGTAGCATAACTAATATTGATCACTTAATTATCAATGTCAGTGACTATGGATTTCCTAAACCTTCCAAAACCTACCCAAACACCTTCTAAATTATAAACTAAATATACCACCTACACTCTATTATTTTCTACTGCACTCAGGTTGTGAATAATGGTAATATTATCTCTCTTTCACTCTCTCTTTACCTCTATTTTAGTTATTTATTACTCTTTTATCTCTCAAAAGTGGATTGTCTTATCTAAAGAAGTTTGACACTTCTTAGAAAAAACACATAGCTTGGCAACCCACTCATTTATTTACTAACAAAAATTTTGTGGTAGTGCTTTCTTACTTCCAGGTAGTGCTCACAACATTTGGATACAACACACAAACCAATCTAGGTTCATTATAATCACTTATCCCTATCATTCTTCTCTATTTTTCTTTAGACTTGAAATAGACAACTTTTAACAAAACATTTCTAGCACACTTGGTAGGACCCTAGACTTTTCCTTGGGTTCATTGCTTGTTTTAAGAATTCATATAGGTGCATTATAGTGAAAATTTTATTTCTTGTAGTTTCCTCTTCTCTTCTCTCTTAAAATGAAAAATTTAATATTTTGTTTTTTGTTTAAAAGCAATAAACTAAAATTTTCTTCTTTTCTCTTTGTCTTTAAAAGTAATTCATCATTTTTCTTACAAGTTGAAAGAATCTCTTATTTACTTCTTCTTGTATGCACACTAGGATAGTGAATTTCATTCTCTACTCCTATTTCATCTTTTTTTTCATTTGAATCTAAACATTTTAGATTTGGGTTTAAAACTTATTGCACTTCATTGTTTGCTTGTTGCATATTAGCTCACATAGTTAATTGCAAGCATTATGAATGAATTGTAGTGCACCTATGTTACACAACCAAATCACACTCACACAAAAAAAACATCTAAACTCACTTGAGACAAGGCCCATAAGGATTTCATCACATGGTGGATCATGTTACCCTACTCAGCTATCCTACTTGGATTTTACCACCAAAGGGAGAACCCACTTCATTCTCTAGTGAAGTATAAACTCTAGGTAGAAGGTATATTTTGGCTAAGTAGCCTAGCTTGGCTTCATGTCTATGAAGTGCAAGGAGAAAGCTCCTATAACAAGCCACATACGTATTCTAGCATGTATTTCCTCTTGAGTACTAAAACTAACCTGAAACTAGCTCTAGATTGCTTTCTAGTACCTTTGACAACTATATTTTTTCTCACTATCTGATTAAGGCATAAGCCAACATAAGACTAAAATGAATCTCTATGAATTAATAAATAGTTGTTATATGTTCTTTTTTTGATTTTCTATTACTTTCTATATTTTTGAGATGGTAAGGATGTTTTCCTATTGATTCACAAAATCAACACTATTTCTAATACTTAGTTTGTATAACCTATTATATCAGGTTTTTTGAGTGTTCTTCCTTCTTACACAGACCTCTTGCATCCATTGTATTACCTAGTTTCTACTTCTAGGTTTCTAAAACTTTGGATTTTTCTTCTCCCAAGATATAATAGTGACCGACATCAATTAACTATACCAAAGTCAATAGAATTTAACTACTGACATTGGTTTATCCCATCGATGTTAGTAAACTTTTACTGTTGACATCAGTTAACATGACTGACTGTGTAAATTTCATTTTCTCAAAACAACAAGCTAAAACTTACTTTTTCCTTATTTTATCACTAATATAGAGTAGTAAGACTATCTATACTTCCTCTTGCATGGTATTGATGTGAGCTCAAGCCAAAATTCTTATTGATTACATAAGTTGGCAACCACTTCCACCTTCCCCTCTTATTGCTAAGTCTATCATGGAACATACTTCAGATATAGAGCATACTCCCAACCCTAACCAAATTCCTATTATACCTAAAGGAGATTAAGACTTTTCTTAATTTCTTGATTATAATGTGTTAGCCCATCAACATTACCTTGCCATGAGCCAACCCATAATTCTTTAGGTGACCCAATCTATGGTATGCCAACCTATCTAATGGAGACAACTTCAGTTTCAGCTACCTCCACTATTTTCCTCTTGGTTACTCAAACCACCACTTCGATAAGTAACCCAACCATAAATAATTTCCAAAGTTTAGCATCACCAACTTCCCAATCCCACCTAAACCCTGGCGTGACTTCCCTACTTTCATAACCACAACCAATTCAGTCAAGTCTCACCCCATTCCAAAATTTAGTGGTACCTATTCCATCTACTCTCACACCTATAATTACCTGAGTTATGACTCACTCTTCAACTAGTTTAACCATGACAATAACCCAACCTATAATAGCAACATCCAACCAAAACATGGTCTCTAACCCAATGGGACAAGCCCCTTTTCTTTTCACCCCTAGCCTATGACTCATTATTATTATGTTGTGCCAACACAATTATAGCAAGCTATGCCATATGTTCCCTCTAATTCCTATCAGGGTCCCTCTAACTTGGGAGGTATCTACCAGACTAATTCCCCTCTAGACCTCATTAAGATATTGATGGACAAGATATCTAATCTAGAGACATCCATTTCTAGTTCAAAAAATGTATTATCTTATGATCAGATATGCAATGACCCCATCCATCCATCTATGCCTATTCACCCTTATCCAAGCCAATGGGAACTCCCTAAATTTACTCATTTTTAGAGTAAAGAGGACCCACAAGAGCATTTTCAAGCATTTAGACATGCTTATTATAATAGGGCATGATGATGCATTACTACGTCACACTTTCCCTATGTCTCTTTTAGGTACTTCCTTGGATTGGTATATCTTTATAACTTAGCACTCCCTTTTCTTGTTTACCCAACTCACACAAATATTCCTAGACCATTTATATATTAACATTTTTATAAATGTTTCTATTACAGACCTTTATTCTATTAGAAATTTGATGATAAGTCTATTGTAGATTTTATTGCTCATTAGAAAAGCTTGATCAATCAAATCTCCTTCTCCTTACCCCAACCTGAGCTTATTGAGCTCTTTTCAAGGGCATATGCTAAGTACATCTCATCCACACTCTAGGTATAAATTTTTTGCACATTTGATGAGGCCTTTACAATGACATAAAAACTTGAGATTCATACTAAAGATGAAGGTAGAGTCAAGGCATGTAGTAAGAACCCCAATTTTAAATCAATTGAATCCTCTTCTAAAAATTCTCATTCTAACCAAAAATCTAAAGGATCCACCAATTTGGTGGTTGTTAAGTCAAATTATTCCACAACCATAAGCCAATCTAATTCCTTAACTTCTCAAAATCTGACCAAGCAATTCCAACAATGATATGAACAAAGATAATACACTCCCATTGGGGATCCATATACATCCATTTTGGAAAAACTATTACAACAAGGTGTCATAACTCTTCCTCAAATCAAACCTCCTATACAGTTTGACCCATCCCATCCTATTCCAACTTGGTACAAGGAAGATGAGTTTTGTAGCTACCATCGAGTTAAAGGCCACAATTATAATAACTAAAAGACACTCAAGAACATTGTTCAAGATATGCTTGATAGTGGTGATCTCATCTTAGATAATCCTAATGCACCCCCTAATAAAAGTATTGATGTGTTCAAACATCCTTTTCCTAACCATTCACTGAATCAAAATAGTGTTCAGACCACAGTTAACTCAGGTGATCATAATATCCATATGATTAACATAGTCTTTCTTTTACCTCTAATTCAACCTCTCCCTTAACAAGAGGCACCCATTCTATCGAACCCTCCCCCATAGTCAATGGCATTTGTTTTTCCCATTCTTCCTCCCCCGGTAAAAGATCATATTTCACCCATTCCACTCCCACATGAGGAAGATCCTCCTTTACCACTTATTTTGCCACTAGAGGAGTTAGTATTGCCAGTTCCCTTTACACCATTATTACCTATCCTCTTACCACTTGAAGACCATGCCTTTCCCATTCCTCAACCACATGTTGAAGGGAACATCATTCCTATATTATACCCCCTTAAGGAACCTTCTTCACCTACCTCTCCTCCACTGATGGAGATCACTCCACCTTTTCACCTAGAAGAGTCACCCAAAAATCATGTCAGACACTCATGCATAACTCCCTATGTCAAAACCTCCCATTAAATCAACCACTTATGGTGTTAAATTTGTATTAGAGGTTGCCATTGAATCAACCACTTGGTTTTATTCTATAAGAATGGGGATGACATTAAAACCATTTAAATTTATATTGAATCCTATGCCCTATTATTTTATTTCCTCAAATAAGATAGATTGAATTAGAACTTGATCCTAACCTAGATTGCTACTAGCTTAAAATCCCCAAATACTTTTAATTATTTAACCCTATGTTTCAATGTAAACTATAGTCTTAGGAAGAAGGCTTCATATTATGCAAGGTTGTTGTTGCATTGGAAATGTAGTCTATAAGTAACTAGGTGTCATTTCCCTAATGGGTCAATCAAGAGAATTCTTTCCCTATAACCTCTCTTAGGATGGGTACCAACAAAGTACAAGGACCATAGACCTGATAATTTAAGGTCTTTATTATCTTGGTTTTTAGTGCATCTTGTAGAAAAATTATAGATGCCTATGTTAGAGGATACTAGGTTCACCCTTTCATCGTTCACATTATATTTGTTAATCATGTGTTTCATTCTAGGTTCTATTTTAACATGGATTTTATTGGCCATACCTTTATAGGGAAACCACATATGGGATAATTTTGTATTTATGTACCCATTTAAGGTCTTGGACTATTCCCTACTTAGTAGCATCATGTAGGCTTTTGGGATATCCATCACTTGGATGCTTATGAGATAATAGACCTTGGGATTATATTCTAGATGCATATGTACATTCAAGAGCTCACCTAACATCTTAAACTCAAAATTCTCCAACTTGACCACTACCTTATTTGCATTACTAGGTACCATCCCTAATCTCTCACAAATTTTAGTGGGCATCACATTATTTGAGGTTCCTAAGTCAACTAATTAGTTATGTAAGATCTTCTTAAATAGTCAAACTATGAGGAGGAAATAAAGAATTTCAATTTTATTTTTTTGCATGATCACATTGGTGTGGGCATCCATCTATTTTGTCTATCTTAAATTCTCTATGAGTGATTTTAGAGAAAATATCGTTACTCAATGATCTAAATAAGATCATGAAGTGTGATATTATCCTTGATCTTTTTATATATTTCACTATATTATAGCCTATTTTTCTTGGGACTGGTTGAGTATCTATAGTTACTTTAGGCTCACCAGGTTTTGGAGGAGGTGGATCATTCATAGCTTTGGGATTAGGAAATGTTGAACCATTATTTAGTAGAGTAGAGGTGTTAAGGGGATGTTTTTGTGTTTGGTTCCTAAGTGTGTATTTTTTACACTAGAACTCTTGGAAGGTATGCACCTTATCGATGGCATCCTCTAGATCATTTCCAAATTGGATATGGAAATCCATAGTCTCTAACATCATAGCTATGTTTATGGGTCTAGTAACATTAGACGTCTTGGGTGGTTTATGATAGTGGGATGATTCAAGACTACCTCATATTATTTAATCTCCCTCTAGAATATATTAAAGGAACTATATAACTCTACACAATCAATTTCCCCATGTTTGGCCATGTTGTGCACATGACACCACTTTAGGAGGGCTAGCTCAAAAATGTTGATCTCAGGTAATTTTTTGGGAGAAGATTTTATCTAGTTATTGAAGTGATTGTGGGGATGAGAGAACCTTTGATATTTGAAATTATTATTGAAATTCTCACTACAAATTCTTCCAACTTATTTTTGGAGGCCTAAAAAGTCATTACTCAAAATTTTTAGCATATTTTTCATGGTGTCCAACTCATTTTTAGTAGAATCATAGGGTGCACTTTAGACATTATTCATAACAAGAACTAGTTCTTGACTATGAACTAGAGGCATTTGATTACTGACAAGGCTAAGAAATACCAAGTATTAGTTATGATTAGTATGCCTTAAGAGAAGTTTCTTTGTCACCAGCTTAGGTTATGGCATGGGTACCTTATGGATAGTTTCAAAGATGGGATTCAAAGTAGGTAGGTTTGGCATCACATTTGGGATGGTTTGTGTCAATAAACCTTTAAGTTTCAACTACATATATACTTTTATGGCCTCAACATATTCTAGGGGAAAACTATCACTAAAGGGTTTTTGTGCAAGAGTATATAAATCCAAAGGTCTTCTAAATTATCATACATTTCAAGGGTTAGTTGAGCATCTAGTTTGTAAAACATAGTGATTCGACTATACATTTTATAAAACCTAGCATTGAAATTAATTATGGGCTCATTTGGTTCTCTTTTGATGTAATCAAACTATTAATACACCATACTTGGGTCAATAACTTGTCCAAAATGGGCCATGAATGTGTTATTGAATTATTCCTAACTCATAATAGATCTTTTAGGTATTTTTAGGAACTAGGCATAAGAAACATCTATCAAAGTGAATAGGAATAATTTATATGTATTGTGTTCATATTATACATTTAGAAGACTAAGAGCAGTTTTGTATGAGGACACATGCTCCTCAGTGGTACATTCCAAATTTGGTGTCAATCTTGGGAAGTAACTTTTCATGTTCTTAGGCAGGTCATGGACATATCTAGGGATGTTAATGGAAAACATAACTAACCATTCCATAAGTTTATCCATGGGTAAGGGCCTATTAGGGGTAGTTGAGAGAATGAGCTAGTATGCGGAACCAAAGGTCTCAATCTTGCTCTATCAGTTTTGGTTCTCCTATGGATTTCCAAAGGTGATATTATTAGTCACCTAAGATCATCTCAGGATCTAGTGATCTACATAATAGGATTTAGGCTGGAAAATAGATTAAATCTTTTTAATTAGTGAGAATGGGTGCCCTATTTATATAACTAGTTATCGTTTGGTCCAAAATATCATTTATCCCAAGTGCATATATTGGGTTAGATACACTGATCAAGCTCATGAATAATTCGGGGACTTGCATCCTCTAATTTTAGGATTATTTCAAAGACATTCCAAGATAAAATCTATAAGTATTTAGATCTATTAAATAGCCTACTTATAGTATATTTCCAAGATATGTAACACTATCACTAAAGGTCTAATACTAATTTTCTCACTGAAACACAACTTATTTACTTTTAGCTAGACTAGTTTCAATAGATTAAAATTTTGAGCTCTACATAATTCACTTGACTTCTGACCAATTATTGTTTTGATTTTTAGACATGTAATATGATAGGGAAAGATAAAATGATTTTAAAACACCAAAAAAAATGATGAGTTAAAATATTCCCAGTATCCTTCCTTTACATCACTTCATAATTTATAAGTATGGGGACAAAGATCACTTGATAGTTTTAAAAAACATAGAGAGAGAGACAGAGGGTAAGGTAGAAAAATTATCTTTTTAAATAAATGGAAACACTAATTATTCAATAACCAAGAACATTCTCAACTATAATTATTCCACTATATGCTAGGTTTCACAATGGATCGAGTTCTAGTCACATAGGTAAATCATCTAAGGAGAAAATAATTCCTTTTATGAATAAATGTGAATAATCCTATACTTAATCACACACAAATTCTAAAATATTTCAAATGAAACAAAAGACATCAAAGAAATTAACTATAATAGCTAAATCTCATATTAACTATGGTATAAATATTATAGAAAATCACAATTAAAAGTCCTCTATTATTAATGTTAATCCATTTAAAGTAGAAAGAAAGTGGAAGATTTTATCAAACTAGATACATTTAAATAAAAAAACTAAATTCAAAATAATCTGATAAGATTTGTTTATAAAAAGACAACCCCATTAAATATTACACATTTTTATATATAAAAGATAAGTGGGACCCATCTTTAAGTAGACTAATATCTCACTTTTGGTCATCATGTCCTAAAATGGTTGTAAGAATTTTATACCAAAAATATTCCCAATCCAAAATAAGAGGAATAGAATTATTGTTGTTTTCTAAAAGTGCACCCTGTGATGTCTTTAGACCTACTTCAAGAGACATAATGGAAATACCCCTAGGTTTTGGATAACCTATATTAGGGGTAAATCTCTAGAGAAGGATATCTCTTTCCAAATCACAATGCAACTAATATAAGATCATATTTTAGCATTCTAACCTACATCGATAAATCCTAATCAAAACTAAAGCTATGCTTTGGTATGAAAAGAGTGAAGAAAGAGACCAAAAATTGAAAATAAGGTGATTCATTAGACTTGAATGTCTCCTCCACCTACCTATAAAATCACAATATAACTAAACAAGGATTGAATTTGTCTTATGCACTCTCCAAATTAGGCTTGTCATGAATTAGTATTTCATATCGAAGTCATGATCTATGCTTAGAACTTGAAGAGATAGGTGAAAGGCCTTACACAAGACATAATTATCTAATATCCATAAAAAATCACTAGAATAATAAGCTTCAACACAATATATGACATACAAAATACCAACCCACTTATATCAAGGTGAAAGGAAATGGACATACATAAGGGAGAATGACTTCTACCATAAATGCAAATCAACAAAACACTAAAATCACATAATAGTACCAACTTAAATAAGGTAAAATTTAAACTTTTGTTTAGTTTAAAGCCTTAAATCCAGTATTAAAAGTCTCCAATTGAGTAGAGTCTTGTCATACCCATGAGGAGGGATTCCAAATGAGGCAATTCTAGTCCAATATATAGAAAATATATGCAAGAGAGAGGAAAAATCACTACTCAAATACTTTAATACATTTGTTACTTCATAAATCAACCCATTAAAGAGAAAAAAACATTAAATAAAGCCATTAGACATCCCTAAATGCATTAACCTTCCATATTGATGATCTTATCATGAAGGGTGGTGTGGGAATGAAAGATAAGGAGTACTTATTTTTCATTTTTTCCTTTTTGAGTGCTTGAAATGGTACATTCTTCTACAAGGATGCTTCACTTTAAAAACTCTTGCATGTATTTCTCCTACTCACCTCTCTCTTCATACTTACATGTCAAAACTAATACATGGTTGACTTGGAGAAAGAATTTTAATACCACTTTTAGCCTTGAGGTTTGACCTGCCTTGATGATCACTTCATGGATGAGTTATATGTCTAATAAGTGAGTTTTTTTATTTCCTCCATATCTCATTCATTCTATTTAATGACACTCACTCCATTTGGATTCATGGATAATTATTAAACATAGCTCCCATGATTAGGACATGATGGAGCTTGAAGTTTTTAAAATAAACCTTAGATCCTACTAAAAGTCCCCCTTAGAGAGTTTAGAAACATAGATCACTATCATATCTGTATATATGAGTCCTTGAAGAGGCAAGAAATATACATTTTCATGTTTGATAATCTTCTTTCCCTCTATAAAAAGTTGTAACAAGATTTTCCACAACTCAGGTTGGATTGTATCCTGGTCATGACCCACTTCATAAGCTCATTAGATTGTATGTAGCTCATGGATTGAGGAGACTAAGTTTTAAGTTGACACCATGTGCATTATCTATGAGAACTTTGAAGAACTTAGCTACAAACCCACCATAGATATTTAGAAGTAATAAGAGTAATATTGTAGGCCTCATACTCTTGAACATATCAATAAGTTATTCAATCTTTGTTTCATGCCTTAAAAAACATATTTTCCATGCTTGACCCTTTGAAGGTAGTGGCAAGTTCACTAGTCGTCTTTGAAGGATTAACAACTATTCACTCCTTGATTTGACCCTACTTCTTTCCCTATCAAATATTTCAGTCTTGATCAAGCAAGAAAATTTCTTCAATTCTAATCCCTCAAGAAGCCTTCTTTCTTATTGGGTTTTAATTTACTTTAGAGGTTCAAACCATGCTTGAGGCTTGATGTATTTTTCATATTGTTCTTGCAAGCCTACAATTTCTCCTTCATTTTCTTTAATTGTTCCATTACTACTCATGAAATTTGTGGAATAACTTAGTGACTTGCAATCACCATAAATTTTCCTAAAACTTAGGTCTCTACCAATAATTTTTTGAGACATAGAACTTGCAGTGTGAAGGATAGTCCTGCAACATTGGTTTAGAGATCCTTAAACCTCAATTTATTACACATGAGACTCATTTGGTATACTCTCAAGATCAAGATACCCTATAGACTTATAGTTTGGGTTTTGAGAGTTCACTCACTTCATTGTAATCATTAATAAATTTGATTAAGTTATTATATATATACATGGAACTTTAATCACTTCTAGATCATAAAAAAGGCATTCAAAGGATCCTAGGTAAGATAAACTTTGTGAGAATGTTTATTCCTAATTTTGCATCTTGTGTGAAGATGTTAACTACCATGTTGAAGAAAAATCAAACTTCCAATTGGTCAAAGGAAGGGAAAATAGTTTTGAGGAAATAAAGCAAGTTATAACCCAAAATACCACTCTCATAAATCCTGATTTTGTTAAGGACTTCATCATATATGCCTTTGGGAGTGATGATGATATATCTATAATCTTGGTACAATAGAATAATGAAGGGTTATAATAACCTTTTGAATTCTTCAATAAAAGTTTTAAAGACTATATGTTAAAGTACACCTTTTATGGATAAACATGCACTAATTGTTATAATAAGCCTCAAGAAGTTTAGGAACATGGTTTCCAATAACAAAATTAAACTAATGGTGTCACATCCAAGTGTCAAGGACTTCTTTCTAAGTAGAGATTTGGATGAGAAAAGAGTTGGTTGGATAATAAATGTAATGAAATATGATTTATATATCAGGGTTACCAAATTAGTAAGATGAAAAGGGCTATGTTAATAGCTAGAATCAGACCTATAGGAAGATAGAAAGGTTTTCATAGTGCTTCAGGATGACCAAAAACTAGGTGTGCCTTCACTTCCTAGAAGTTAAACTAAATATATGATCAAATTCTTAAAAATTGGTGTGTCCCCATAGATTAGACAAGATTAAAATAAGGTATTTAAGACTTTAATCTATTCCATATGCTTTTTTATATTGAATATGTTCTATAAAGGATCTTATGGTGTTCTTTTGAGGTACATTGTGTCTAATCAGGTTGACAAGATACTAGAAGAGTTCTATATTGACTCTTTATGATGCCATTTTTTTCATAAAACAACTACTATCAAAATAATGTGGGTTGGTTACTATTGGCCCAAATTATTCATAAATGCATATGTGTGGGTTATGAGATGTAATAAATGTGCTTTCTTTATATTCAAGTAGAAATTAGCAACCCTCCTTCTCAACCTAATCTCGGTAGAGTAACCATTCATGAAATGGGGCTTGAAATTCAATGGCATGGTCAATACACCTTCAAGTATTTGTCATAAGAGGTTATTTACTACTACATAATACTTCATGAGGTGGATAGAGGTAGTGGCATTAAATGAGCTAGTAGTCATCCCTAATGGTAAGCTGAAGGCTAGTAATGTGTACTCATAATGTAAAAAGGAAGATCTTACTAGTTTTTGTAATAAATATGGTGACATTATTGCTTGGGGAAAAATATATTTAAGAGGATTTTTATTTTACCCAATTTAAGTGAAGAGATTCTAAGCCTTGTACATAATAGTTATCTATTTTTCTTCCTCTAAATGTCGGTCACACATTATTTCATTAGTCTAGTTGTGTCTTGTCTTTTCCCAAGTGTTATTGCACATGTTATTATTATTCTTGCTCCTTTGTTTTTATTTAGGATGTGATTTTTAGTCTTATTAAAGTTAGTCCATTGGGTTTTTATATTCATATTGAGATATTTCTTGAATACAGCCCCAATGAACTTGATAAGGTAGTTGGTTTGAGTGTTTACATAGATAAACACCCCTTAGAGGTTGCTATAATGTTAGATATTCTAACCACCCTTGGTCCCTAGAGAAACTAGGACACTTAGAGAGGAGATTATTTTAAAAAATATAGTTGAATAATTTTACTTAATAGAATATCATGATGGTTAGGTAGGTTCATGACCAGGAATGCACAAAGTCACCAAGGTTTCTTTTACTTCTATTTCCTTGAATGAGTCTTATAGTCATTGTTAGAGGCATTGTTTGTGTTAGGAATGTTAGAGGACTTATCCATGAAAAATAATGTGTCCAAATGTCTTATTTTAGATTATTTTTCTTCGATTTAATTTTAGTGAAGAGCTTCCAAGCCTTATACATAATAGGTTATCTATTTTTTTCCTCCAAATGTTGGTTACACATTGTTTAAGTAGTCTAGTTATGCATTCTTTTTCCCCAAGTATTGTTTCACATGTTATTGTTTTAATTTATCCTTTATTTTTTTTGTTTTATAGGTGATTTTTAGTCTTATTGAAATCGGTCCAATGGGGTTTTATCTTCATATTGATTTCCTTCTTAAATGCATGCCCAATAGACTTGATAAGGTATCTAGTTTTAGTGTTTAAACTAGTAAACACCCCCTAAGGTTACTATAATTTTGGATATTATATCCACCTTTGGTCCCTAGAGCACTTGGAGACTTGGAGAGGACACTATTTTGAAAAATCTAGTTTAATACTTTTCCCTACAAGCATCTCATGATGGGTAGGTAGGTTCATGATTAGGTATGCACAAAATCACCAAGGTCTCTTATACTTTTGTTGCCTTAAATGAGTATTATAGTCATTATTATAGGAATTTTTTATATTATTACTATTATAATACTTTTCCATGTAAAATAATGCGTCTTAAGGTCTTATATAAGTCTTGTTTAACCTTGTCAAGTCTCACTTCATGCCTAGAAGTATCCCAATTGAGGACAATACAATACTTGGTTAAAGGTCTAATTGGGTCATCTCATGAACCAAGAAAAAATGTCCTAAAGGGTGATTTTATATGGGTATGAAGGTCAAAATAAGTTTTAAGAGGCATAAAAGGGTAATGAAAACACCAAAAGTGTCTTAAAAGTGCATTTGAGGGTGTAAAAGGTTAAAATGTCTTATTTGAGCGCATTTAAGTCAATTTTGGTGAATAAGCCTTATAAATGTCTCATAAAGGGTCATATAATGTTTTAAACTGCTCCATAACCCCATTAAATATGTACAAAAAGTCAAAATAACATTATAAATAATTATTTCCTTTCATTTTGCCTTTTTGGTGTCTTTCACACCTTTTTAATGTGAGAGTGTGCCTTGACCATTACAAAACTATTTCACGCAAGCATGGTTACTAAGATTTATGGATTTAAATATGTTTTTATGGTATTTAAATATAAATAAAATACACTTATTGATAAAATTTATAGGTTCAAGCAAGGACCAAAGAGGAACAAGCTTTCATGAAAGTGCAGGCCTAAAGCTTGCAGGTTTTAGCCTTGAATGTAAAGTTATAGAGGTCTTGTTAAGGTTCATGCATGAGAATTAATTTTCATAACATTTTAAAAAAATTTATCAATTTTATCACCCTCCTTAGTGGTTTTTTAAGGCATAAAGAGGCAACAAAGCTTCCAAACATGAAGTTTTTCATGAAAAATAGGGTTTTATGAGGCATTCTTAGGAGTTATAAAAATGTATGATGGATAAAAAAACATAGATAAGGGTCACATTGAATCACTTTAACCATTTAAAATCCTCCACAATTATTCAAGGATGAAATACATTCTCTTAATCTCCAAAACAAGCCAAAATTGACCTCAAATCTCCTTCGTAAACCTCTACAAGTTGTCGAACATGTGTTATACATTTAGAGGAGGTTAGTGGGACTATAAGGTAATTGTATATGGATTAAAATGTCATAAATGGTCCATTATAGGTGTCACAAAACAAAGATACTCAAATAGGGCTATGAACTATTGTTAAGAAGCTTAAAGTTACTTGTAAATAGCTTAATAGAGGCATGTTCTACATTTTAATCCTATTTATCTTGATACATGGTATATAATGGATATTTTATGAGTTAAATGGGTATATGTGGAACCAAATTAACTCATAAAAATTTATTGAAGAGCTATGATACATGTGGATCCATGTAAAACATCATGGGTAGTCTTAAACCCTCTCAAACCCTAAGACCCCATGAACTATATTCTAGGAATTTTCATGCTTTATCAAGTGAATCAGATAATTATTAGTGTTATAAATTAATTTTAATATCCCCAGGCAATTATAATACAAATTTTTCTATCTTATCAAGACTATTCTTCAAGTTTTGATAGGTTTTGTGTTTAGATGTGCTCATAGAGACCTATAGATCAAAAATGAAGTTTTAGTGCATATTGAGATGTTTTATTCTCATGAGTAGACCTTATGAAAATCTAATGACCTCTTATATTTAATCCTAAACCATATATATTCATTTCTAGGCTCATGAGAACCATTATCATGTTTTGGTAGTGTTTCAAGCCTAAGAAAGGAACACACAAGCATGCACACCAAAACATGAAGTTTTAATGTATTTTGGGTTGTTATCATTTGAGTGGAAGGTTTTAATGAAAGTTATGAATTTTAACCTTTCATATAAGGTCAACAAATTCCATATGTTGACACATGATAGTCCAAGTTATAGTGGTTTGAAGGCTTTTTCAATACTAAGGATAAAGTTACAAGTCCTCAACAAGGAAGATGGGTTTGTAGTGAATTGTAAGAGGTATCCTCATGGGTGAAGAGATTAAACAAGCCCAAATACCTCCCATATTACTCTTTATGTTATCTAAATAGGGTTATAGTCTCATGGGAGTCATTCTCAGGATAGGATAAAGGTTTTTCAAACTAGAAAGAAGACCTACAGGTATGTAGCTAAAGAATCAGTCCTTAAAGTGTCTAAAAATGTTTAAAACTCAATGAGTAGACTACAAAAAAACCTATAAATCCCTACATTACTCATGTTTCACAAAAAAGGTGAAAAATCTTAATATCTTCTCTCAATGTGTTGATGAAGCTTCAATATTAGGAAGATGTGTACAGGTTTGTACACCAAAGAGATGAGGTTATTATAGATTTTGGAATGTTATTATAAGAATGAAGTATCAATTAGAAAACAATAATGAAATTTTGATGTTTAAAATCTCTCTCTTTCACCAATTCCATAAAAAACAAGTTCCAATACAAGTGAAAAAAGGTTGAGACCAATGTTGTAGGCTTGTGGAGAAAGGGAAGCTAAAAAAATTAAGTTCAAAGAGATACATTATTCCTCAAGGCCTATATAGCCTCTTATTAACCTATGAAATTGTTTAATATGGGTTATGCTACAATAACTCATGAAAAGGTTATATCTAAACCTCAATATCCTTCCAATGGAAATGCAGGTTTAGGTGTTAGGATTAGTGTTAAGGCAGTCAAAATAATAGCCTTAATCTACCAATGAGGATTGTTTAAGAAGAAAAATAGTTGTAATAATGGGTCAGTAGTGTTTATAGACACATAAAATAATCAATCCTCCCATAATAATATGCAAAATTTGATGCATCTAATAAATATTGCTCTTAGGTCTATGTCTAGTTGTGTCTTTTACCTAGGGTTTTAGAGACCAAGAAAACCTCATATCTTCTATTTTACCAAAAGTTAATGAAATTTAAGATGGATTTCAGAGATATTATTTTTTAGGTGTATGATATTATTTTAGGTTGATATGGTTACTAAAAAAGGAGACATGTAAATTATAATGTCTGTAGACCCAAAAAACACAGTCCAAACCTTGCTAAACTTGAATTTTAGCTCATTCAAGGACTACAAGATGGTGTATAGGTGAAATACTAAGTGATTTGGAATCATGATAATATAAATAACCCTAATATAAATTTTAATTCCCTCCAAGAAATTTTAAGGTATAATAGGATCATGATTGGCAACTCAAGGATTTCAATGGAGTCTTCAACTTTATATCAAGGTCCCAAGTGACTTCTTGGTGAATACAATAAGAGGAAAGGCCTATACAAAATTATTATATACCTATGTAACTCTTAAGATCCCTAGGGAGATATTACAAAAGTTTTTAGGTAGACTGGTTGTGTTTTCCAAGACCTCAAACATGATCAAAAAGAGCTACAAATTTTCTAGTATAAGATTCAAGGTTGCAACATCAAACCACAAATCTAATTTAGTTTTGAGCCTACATAATGGTTAGTATATTTTGAAATGATAAATTTTAAGGAGGATAGTTATTTTATACCTCATAAAATGTTTTTTAAGTGATCATTACATCAATTCCCTCAAGTTCTCTTCATACTCATTCACAAGAATGTCCCAGTTTGTCTTTAGGCTTGTGGAATCTAGGTTAGGAAGTTATAAAGAGTGCAAGGTCATACCCAAAGAAAGTTACATGTAAAACTTCAGGCCTAGATTAAAATCAAGATTTATAAAGCCTATAATTGAATCTAAAATATCTCTATAAGGGGTAAGGGTATTCAAAACTTTAAGACAAGATTACACTTTTTCATGATCTTAATCAATAATGATAGGGTTTCCAAATGATTTTTTGAAATGATGAAATATATAAGTGTGGTCTCAACAAAACATATAATCTTATGCACTATTATTAATTTTAAGAATAGAGATCTAATGAGTTTTAGACCTTTAACATAGCCTGGAAAATTATGATTCCCATTTTAATATAGAAATGGAGGATCAAGCCAAGAATGACCAAAAGGTTTTAAAACATAAAATGTGTAGGCTTGAGATCATTTGTAGGATTAAAAATTAATGGATCAAGGTTTCCATGTGGATTTTTGATGGTTTTAGGTATATATAGTCATGACCAAGAGCTCAAGGTAGAATGTGTGCAAGGTCTGGGGCATGACCCAAGCTTCATATCAATTTATGGTGATTTGATTAAATTTATATTATTGATCACAATGTTTAGAGAGAATTTTTTGAACTCCCAAAACCTAACCTATAGGTTTTAGGCCATATTGATAAAACATAAGCTAATGCACATCTCCATTATGAAGATTTCAAGTTGAATATATAGCAAGCACATTGGAGAAGTAGCAAAGTTCTTGATGAAGTGGAAGACCACTTGAAGAAATAAGATTGTAGAGGTCATAGAAGGATAATACAAGGTCAAGACTCTCTATAACTTTAATATTGTAGTCCTATACTTCACATGTAAATTTGTATGTCTTCTTCCAAATAAGAGACCTCACCAAATTTCATATGTTGAAAAAATTGTGGGAAAATTATGGTAGTTGTAGGTCTTCAGCATAATCAAGAATATTTTGTCAGGCCTATGAGTTTAAGCACACTTCTTCACACTTGTATACAAACACTCAGGGTAGTTAATACCATTATTCAAGCTAATAATAAGGCTATAAATATACAATTCCTAGGGTGATGATTCAATCATCCAAGTAAGATCTTAATCTTAAGAGTGACCTGCACACCAAAATTCAATATGGAATAGGTATTTTATAGCTTTTTGAGGTGGTGTAAAATCATTTTTTAGGTCTTCATAGAATACAAGATGATAAAATGGGGTTGTCAAAACTTAGTAATGCATGTTTCAAGTTTCTCAAGGAGTTATGAGGCTTGTCAAGCATGACCACGATTGAGGTTGAGGATCATTAAATCCATGATGGAGACCCAAATAATTACTAAATTAATCCTATGAGCATGTAACTACCCAATGAATTGCTCATCAATGTAAGTCAACCTTATAGAATAAAAGTGGTGTATAAATTCTTCTTCGATGTCAACCATGCAATAGTTTTGGCATGCATTTATGAATAAAGACGTAAGTCAGAGCATCAAATTTAGGATTTTTTCAAGAGGATAAGACATATAGGAACATGTTCACCACCTAAATCACTCAAGAATACAAAATAAAAAATTAGGAACCTTATCCTCCACTCCTATGCCACCCTCTATGAAAAGATCATCAATGTGGTAGGCTAGTGCATTGAAGAAGGTCTAATTGTCTATTTTCCCACTTGTTTTTATTTAGTAGGCTAGATTTACATTTATGTAGTTGAGTAGTGAATTATCTTATCATTTCTTATATATTGGAATATAACTACTTCATTTGGTATCCTTTCTCCTGGATATGATAAGGACTTTATCAATTGGAGATTTGTACTATTAGATTTAAGCCTTTCAACTAAATAAAAGGATAAATTTTAAATTCTTAAATATTTTTTTATTGTGTGATTTTAGTGTCTTTTTATCTACATTTGTGGTAGAAGTCATTCTCCCTTGTGTATGTCCATTTTATTTCACCTTGATACGAGTGGGTTGGTCTTGTGTAGGTCATATATTGTGTTGAAGGTGAATATGCTAGTGATTTATTATAGAGATTAGCTAATTACATCTTTTTTGGGGTCTTTAAGCTATCCCTTCAAGTTGTAATCATAGATAATGACCTCCATATGAAATAATAATGTATGAGAAGCCTAATTTGGATATTTTTAAAGATAAATTTAGTCCTTGTTTAGTTATATTGTGTTATTATAGGTAGGTGGGGGAGACATTCAAGTGGGGTTCATCACCTTATTTTAAATTTTCAATCTCTTTCTTTTCCTTTTTCATATCAAGGCATAGTTTTAGTTTAGATTAGGATTTTATAGTGTAGGTTAGAAGGTTTAAATATGATCTTAAAATAGTTGCATTATGATTTAAAATGAATTGTCCTTCTCTAGAGATTTACCCCTGCCATAGGTCACCCACAACCTAGTGGCATTTCCAATATATCTCTTGCAGTAGGTCTTAGGACCTAACATAGTACACTTCAAGAAGTCAATAATTACTAAGTCTCACTAGGATATAATCAAGAGGATATTTAATATGGGCCACTTCCCAAATACTTGGGATGTCCCTCCTTAGAGTGCATCCACCACCAAGCTAAACTCTCAATCTACCTTGTCAAGGTTCAAAGGTGGTTCTAAAAAGATTGCCTTAACTTGGACTAGTAACTACTCAAGAACTTAGAGTGAAACCTTAAAGGAAACCATCACCTCATAAACCTAGTTGATGCTTGTTTTTGACTAGTTTTATAACTCTAGAATTGTTTTGGCCTTAGCCTTTTTGGTTTTCTCTACTTTCCTCTACATGACCTAGTTGAATTGGACTAGGTGGACCTCAAAATCTTATTAATCTAGCAAGGTGTCATATAGGTGGAATAAAAAATTAATTTTGGCCTCTTTCAAATAGGTCTACATCTATTCCTTGAAATAACCTAAAATAAACAAACAAACAAAAAGCCTAAAAATACCATCATGGTCTCCAAAAGAGTTGTGTAGAAGAGACATCCTAACACTTAATTGTCTTAGTGGCTCATTAATTTTATTTAGAACTATCCTCTTGATTATATAGAGATGAAAAGTGGCCTTATTGATGATCACCTTCACCTTAAGGTTCTCCTTGGAAATGCTTTTGGTGTTTCAATCATCCTAGAGTCCTAGATGTTATCCTTTGCTCACCATGTGTCTTGCACAAATAAGTTTGAATGGATTAGTTTATTGCATGGAGATGACCAATCATAGTGTCATGATAAGATTGTTTTTATAAATTTTTGTTTTTGCCCTTTGGCCAACCATTGCTGGTTTTCTATCCAAAGCCCTTTTTTGCAATGCATGGGTAGCCAGCAAATTTAAAGCTCTAATAAGCTAAAGTTATCATGCCCAAATGAATTACACAGGGTTATGTTTGCTTGCTTTTTGGGCTCCTTTTCTTCATGAATTTGAAATATTGAGAGAGATTTAAAGTTGAAAATATCATGGTGTAGTTTTTTATAAGTCATTCACCACTTTATATTACTATAAACCCTCTCATATGTTCCCTAAGCTTGAAAAATAAGTCCTCCATGCCTGACTGTGACAACCCTATAGATTCCTACCTGTAGGTTTTTTTTGCATCATAGCCAACAACTCTTCAATTGAAGTCCTCGTGCTCCTAGCATAAACCTCATATAAGTTTAGGTCCACTAGATGTACGAGATTAAGATTTTGGAGCATAATGCCATTATGAATAACCATGAAGAGATTATTACACTCAATGTCCATGTGGGAAACCCTCTTAAAATATTATTGAGTGTATTGGAGGTGCTCTTTACTTGTGAATAGGGATCTAGTCAACTTTCCAAGAGTTATAAAGAAATTTGTAAGGGCTTATGTAACTCAAAAAATTATCCCCACCAATAAATTTATCCTAAATTATGTCCAAAGTGATATAAATTTCTCTTGAATGTATTCCATGACATTCTAAGAGAGATCATTGGTAAATTAGAGCACTAATACATGATATTTAGCTATTTCTCCTATGCATTGGGTGACCCCACATTGGTGAGGGAGAATAGGTAATGTTTAGTTTCTCATAACATTGGGTTCCCTTATTGAGTGAAATTATATTTAAAGACTCTCTTCATACTCCAATTTTCTATAAAAAATTCCCATTGGACCTCTGGATCACCTTGATAGACCATTTCAGGTATCTACATTTTGGTAGGTGTTATGGGCCTAACCTAACTTAGGCCTATGGTAAATCCCAAGGTAGTGTAAAAGGATGAATTTAGAGTGATAAAGAATGAGTAGATGGTAAAGGATTTGGAGGAATAATAATGGATGAAGAGGAAGGCATGAAGGAGAAAGGAGTGGAGGAGGAGTAGGCATGTGAGAGAAAGGATTAAGGATGAATGGGGAACCCCATAGAAATAATTGGGTAGACCATTGGTTAGGGTTAATTTTAATATGTGGGCTAATGGAATAATATATTAGGGTTTTTAATAAGAATGAGAAAATTAGTTGGTTAAATCCAAATCATTGGATACCTAGGGTGATAGAAAAGAAAGACTTGAGAGTAATGGGAGGGGAAAGCTAAATAAAAGGCTAAAATGGAGATACCTTTTGCCATTTCTCGAGTCTCTTACCTAGATCAACATGTGCCATAGTAATTAAAGGATCCATGGTTTATGTTTCTAAAGAAACCTATGGAGCTTGTCACTTCCCAATTTCTCTCTAAGCTTGATAACCTTTTATCCATGGATTATTATGGTTGTTAAATTGATTAACTATTGTTTAAGATTTATGTCATATGTTGTTTATGGGATAGTTTTATGTTCCTTAGATTAAATGATTAATATTTTTATGATTTAGTTGTTTTTTTATATTATTTACATTATGATCATGTTGTTAGTTTATACAATAATATTTTATGGATATATGATGATATTACAGGCTAACTACCTTCTTTATCATGATTTGGGTGCAAGATATATTCATCCCTTACAGTGTGATGGAGGGAGAGAACCATGAAAGAGGGTGATGTAGATGGATATGTTGGGGGACAACAAAATAAAAGCTAGATACCTATGCACACACTATAGTAGATTAGCATGTTTTATGTTTATTACTTGAGTTAGATGACTGTATTATGTCTTTGATTTATGATAGCTATATTTGTTGTGATCTTATTTTTTATTTGATGATATTTTTTATTTCACTAATATGGTTTTTTAATGTATTAATTATTATTTATGTTATTTCTTTAATGTATGAGTAATTATGTACATGTCTTTTATTTCTTACCGCTATTTTGTGATATATTTGAGTGTGTTATAAACAGTGTTTTATTGGATTCATGATTGTAGGTATTAGATGGATTCTAATATTGTGCTTGATTGGGTTTTTAAGTTATTTTTGATGGATTATATTATTACTATTATAATTTTTAATATTTAAATAATCTATATTAATTCATTAGTAAAGTATATATCTTCGCTAACAATGATGGAGTACATTAGTTGGCTTGGTAATTGATATTAACATTATTGACTTATGTTTATTATCAAATATTTTATGCTTAGGCAATAAAAATATTTTTATGAAGAGTGATTTAGGTAATATAATTGTGTAACAATTATTTAGACATCTTTGTGGTTGTCAAATCTTTGCTAAAAGTCTATGGTTATTTGGTTACCCTATGAAGTCAACTTCTAGTTTGAAGGTAGAATGCATAATGTTTATTTTAGGGATGAATTAGTAACATTTTTAATATTCATATGTTATGGATACCTTTTAATATGGTCATTATGTTAAATTTATTTCTTTTATAAGTTGACCTAGCACATAAATCATTATGGTAAATGGAATTTTATAAAGTTGATGCATGGGGTCAATGGACATGCATATTTTTATAGGGACATGGAAATGATAATTTAATTATTATTGGGAACATTAAATAATTATTAGGGCTTTTGATGAATATTTACATATGAAAATCATAAACTCCACAGTTCCTAACTCTGAACTTGACTTGAATCATCTCAAGTTGTTTTGATTTGTCCTTCAGTTTCAAGATTCAATAATAGTCTTTTAATTACTCACAAGGTATGTTAGCATTATTTAATATGTACCTAAGTATTAAGAATATTTTAATAATTACTCTCAATCATTATACCTCTATCATCTTCTCACTCATCCATTCATCTAGTTCCATTCACGTACCCAAGTTCTTTCACTTTACTCACTCACTAGTCTCACTAACTGATCTTCTCCAAGCTTAAAACTCCCAATCCTATTATCATAAAAATATAATTTAATCTTATATAAAATATAATAATTATAACACTCTTACTTCAATCACTTTTAACATCTTAATCACTCTCCATCATCCACTTGCATTCTTTAAGGTCCATAATGAGTCAATTCCCTTTTAGCCTTTTTTTATAAATTCCATTGGTTAAAACACTCTAAAAGTCATATTAAAGATATAATCCAATATTTTTTCACCTTATATATCCTTAATAACTCCCATTAAATTTCAAATTCCAACTCTCTATATAGACACTACTTATTTTGTAAGCTACTAGCCAATCAGGGCTTTTAGCCCTCATTGTACTTGCGTAGTCATAAAATCCATACTATACCATATGTTACTAGAATAACACCTATTTATTACTTTTAATTATGTAAAAACACATGTGATTACAAATTTTGGTCATTTTAAAGTAGTTATAACTCAGGTTATTGGGATTTTAGTTTCTAAACCCTAGTTAGTGGACTATAGAGGTTGAGAGAGGTAAAAATGCAATCATTTTAGTTTTAACCCATTTCAAACAAATAAAATAAATACCCAAGGTATTTATTATCAATATTCACTTTTATAAATGTTTTAGAGTCCTTATTCAATCCTAGTATACTTTAAACAACAAAAAACATAGAATTTTGTGAGTCTTCCTCTGGGACTATGTGAGGGTTTGTGCTCTGTTTACACTTATGAAAGGTTCCAATAATTATCAAGGGTTATTATCAATAAATTATTCTCATTTTAACTCATACCAAGACTCCAAAAATACAATAACAACTCACTTTATTAATACAACTCTATCTCCTTGGCATTTGACTATGCAATCAATGGTTTCTCACTATGTACACAGGGTTTAAAGACAAGCTGACTATATATCTTGTTTTATTATTATAATTTCATTCCAAACACCTAATATTTCTTACTTTAAAAAATAATTTTAAGTATATTCAATTATTTCAGTCATAACCATAGTCTGTATCTCAAGAAACATCTACTTACCTTCCATTCTTAACTATCATAGGCTACAACAACGTTCATGGATATAGATGTCCTTTTACTAAGTATATTCACTCTAAATCACTTTATTAAATCACCATGAGATTTTTATGATTCACATATGTCATTGGGTTTAGTATACCATATATTTTATTGCCTTAACAATCTTGTGAAGCCTTCAAATCATTCCCTATTGACTATAATCTTGCATTCTTTGTGTTGGACTTGTAACAACACACAATAGAGACTATCTATAGCCTTAATGTATTTTATGAAACAATAGATAAAAAATAAAAATAAATTTACGTTTTAAGGTAACATATACACACAAAACAATCTCTTATTTATTAATTTGAAACATCATTTGTTACATATACAATCCATGAATAGACTCTATCACTATCTTAGAGAGTTTACATTCTTATTTTCTTGATTTATTTTCCTCTCATCTTATTTGATTTATCTCTCCTCCTCCTAATTTCCTCAAATCATATAACTACCTTAAAACTTCCCCTCTCATCCAACATCTACATTGGATTTGGTAATTATAACTAAAACTCTCTAACATTGGCCAAGTCAATGTATGAGTGGTGGTTACATTAGTTAACATGAATCTTGATTTTCACCACCTTAATGACTCAGATATATTATGTATTTAAACACTCTTTCCATGACATCTTGTACCCTTGTACAAAAATTCTCTCTCCTAACCACTTCATACCATGATTATGGTTTTTTTAGGCTTAAACTAGGATTTGAATTTTCAAATTTACACTTTTGGAGGTAAAATTCCAATACACTCAAAACACACCCTTGATATCTTGAGATGAATATAAATACACTAATGGAACTTATAGGATCCTTCACAAACACTTATATCCCAAAATAGATAAACCTCTAAATAACATATGACTTTTCAACAACACAAAAATGATGTTTTGTATGCTTGATGCTCTTATATCATACTCACCACAAGGGATAAAATTGAACACTAACATATTATTTATTGAATTAAAATTCATTATTTTAGGATATTACATGCTCAGCTTACTATTTATCCTCAGTTTTTGCTCCTTTCTCCTCATTAGAATTTTATATTTTTGCTTCCTTGTTTTGACTATTCTCCTTGACAACTCATCCTCTACCTCTATGAGATGTACCAACTGATATAACTATTTGTTTTCTATATTTTATAGATTTTTCAACTCAATTTATCCTTCTTCATACCTTATTTCTAACAAATTTTTCTCAATCCTTTACTCTTACTCTTGATCCTTGGCTTCCTTCTTCATTGATTTCACTAGGTTCTTAATTCCTTAGTTCTTTTTGCTATTTAGAAATTTTGGTTCCTTATTCCTTGTACTCTATGGTCTCATAGGGATCTAAATATTTACCACTTGTTAAAGAAGACTTTTTTTTTTCTTCTTCATTACATTTCTTCATCTCTTGATGTGTTTTCACATAACCTTGCTCATCTTGAAAAGATGACTTTTTAACCAATTCACCTTCATCATGGTACAATATGGTTTGGAAAATTCTTGTCTTGCCATATTCATGAATATATATTAAAAAAAAACTCAGTTATAACTTCACCAATTAATATATTACCTTTTTAACTTCCTCATGCTTCCATTACTTGATTTCTAGTTTGCTTGATTGTGCTTCAATATGCTGCGCCATTCCTGATTCTTCTTTGATCTCACTCATGAGATTATCCTATTGTTCTTCACCTACATGAAAACATTTAAATGGACTAAAATTATTTTCTAGAATCTCAAATTACTCTTGCAACATGAGATAATCTATCTCTCCACAATCTTCATCAAATTTTGGACCCCATTTCCCTTCTTCTCCTTCAAAATTTTATTCTATACCAAACATGTGCAACCATTATGTCTTCATTATTCATCAATGATTCATTTATATGTATGTTTGAACTCTAACCTTGTGTTTCACTTGTGTTCATTTATATTTGTTTCATCCTTTGTATTCTTCCTCAATGACTTTTCTCAAAATTCAAAGAGAACATCTTCATACTTGTCATAAATGCCTTGCTTATGTTTTCACATGCTTATGATCTCTTCACACTTCTCATCTTGCTTACTCAATGAGTTACTCAATTGCATCTTCATCACTTTATCGTTTGTTTGCTTTCACCATGTCTTCTATTTGCTTCTTTAACTTGCAATCTTATCCTATCTTCATGTTTTCTTGGAGTGTACCTTCAAAACTATCTTTTTGAACCCATTTCATTCTTTTAAAAACCCATTGTTTACCTTGTACATGCTTAGACTAATGTTTGCTTTTTTTTTCATCTTGTTCATAATTATTTTCTTGATATTCTATCATGATAACTTGATATAACCTGCCCTTCACTTCTTTTCTTTTTACTTTCTCTAGTTTTCCACCTATATTTTTTACTTGCATGATCTCTTGTTTGAGGTTATCCTTCTTGTTCTCACTAACTAATGTTTTGAGCCACTTAGCCACCATGTAACCATGATCTTGTAATATACTTGAGGGATGTACTCTATTCTTCATTTATCCAACCATTATATTATATTCTTATTTCTTATATGTGCAATCAAATTCAAAACCAAAAAAATCATTTACCTCATTGAAAGATTGCTACGAGGTTATCTCTTCTCTCTTGTCTTCATGGTTTGCATTGATATTTTCATGGTCAGCTTCTTGTCTTGCTTTAATTTTAATTCTTGTCAAAGTATCATAAAAATCCTCTTCCACCTCTTCCTTAGCATGTTGAGAATCTTCATTTTTCACCATACTGACTTCTACAATTTGTCCTTCTACTTGGTTAAATTATTTCATCTTGATGGTTAATGTACTTGACACCTTCCTCAAAAATTTTAAGGCCTTATGGTTGGCCTTCATCAAAATTATATTGAGACTTACATCCATAAACTCAAATTCAATGTTATCATAATAAACAACATACCACATAGTCTTTATGAATGTCTATTTCATGTAGATTCTCCACCTTTTCTTGTCTTCTCTCTCAAGTGCTTCTTTTGGAGCTTCTCTCTCCATGTTCTCCTCATTAAGAAATATTTTCTAAATTTATCTATCATGTTACTCTTTTAAAAACTCTTTATTATTCATGCCTCTATTATTTGTACTCTCGTTGTTCTTCTTTTCCTTTAAGACACTCATCTTATGCCTTTTCTCACTCCCAAGTAGGTCTAGTGGCCACTTCAATTTCTTCCTAACATGTCAGCCAAACCATTATATTTCTTGATCCTTCATGAGCTTCACCATGAACTCTATATTATTAAAAATATACCCCAACTATCTTCTTATATCTTTTACTTCTTCTTCTAAATCCATATTTTCTCTTTTGCTTCACTTTTTAGGCCTTGCTTAGACCTATCACTTAGAAAGCTTACCAACTTGAATCTTAGACCACTCTTGTGTCTTATTCTCTTAATTTATTCCTTTTTTTATGAATTATCTTATCCCTCTTGACTCTCATTAGGATTCTACCTATTTTCTCCCTTGAGATTTAATGCTTTTTCCACTCTATCTCTTCTATATCTCTCTTGGATAGTTTTATGTCCTTATCATTAGACTTGGGGGATTTAGTTCCTCTTTTCAACACTTTTCAATTTATTTTTACTGACCTCAATAGGTCATACCTACACCATGCTCTTTTCCCACAATACCCCTGTAATGTCATCTCATGTAGTCCTCATAATGTTTTTTACCTATCTCAAATCAACAAGCTTTAAAGAACTTTAAAAAAATTAACCAAGAGATTAAATTACTCTAATACCAAATCATGTAGAGTTATATGATAAAATAAAAAATTACACCATTCATAGATCTAAAATTGGCTTGAAACAACTCAGGTTGCTTTGCTTTGCCCTTAAGCTTCAAACTTCACCAATAGTATTTCAATTGCTCGCTAATTTTTTTTAGCATTCTCTACTATGTACCTAAGTATTAAGAATATTTTAATCATTAATCTATCATTATACCTCCATATAGTTCTCACTCATCCACTCACCTAGTTCCATTCACTTACCCAATTCTTTTCACTTTACTCACTCACTAGTCTCACTAGTTGATCTTCTCAAGGCTTAAAATGTTGAATATTGTTGTTGATATCATAAATATATCCTTTCATATTGGATAAAATATCCTAATCACAAAACTCTTACTTTAATAAATTTTAAACACTCAATCACTCTCCATCTTCCCCTTGTACTCTTAAAGCTCCATAATGAGTCAATTCCCTTGTAACCTTTTTTTTCAAAAATTACCTTAGTTAGAACACTCTAAAATTCCTCCTAAATATATAATCCCATATTTTTTCACCCTATATCTCCTTAATACCTCCCATGAAGATTCAAATTCTAACTCTATGTAGGCACTACTTATTTTGTAAGCTACTAGCCAATTAGGCCTTTTAGCCCTCATTACACTTGCCCAGTCACCAAATCTATATTATAACATATGGTACTATAATAAAACCTATTTATTAATTTTCATAATGTAAAAAAACATATTACAAAATTTTATCATTTTTCATGGGTTAGAACTCAGGTTATTGGGTTTTTAGTTTACAAACCCTAGTTAGTGGACTGTAGAGGCTGAGAGAGGTAAAAATGTAGTCATTTAATTTTATCCCATTTAAAAACAATATGAGACATTCCCTAGGTATTTATTAACAATATACACCTTTCTAAATTGTTTAAATTCATTAATAAATCCTACTATACTTTAAACAACACAAAACACAAAATTTTATGAGTCTTCCTAAAGATATATGTGAGGGTTTATGGTCTATTTACACTTTTGAAAGGTTATAAGACTTATAAATGGTTATTATCAAGACCTTATTACCCTTTTAACTCGTAAAAATACTCCACCAATCCAATAACTACTCATTTTAATAACACATACTCTGTCTCCTTGGTATTTGACTATGTAAGCAAGGCTTTCTCACTATGTACACAAGGTTTAAAGACAAGCTGATCATATATTGTGTTTTAGAATTAGAATTTAATTCCAAACACATAATATTTAATAATTTCAATCATAATTTTAACTAAATACCATTATCTCAATCATAACCATAGTTTTTATCTCAAGAAACATCTACTTACCTTCCATTCTTAACTGTCACAAGCTACAATAGGGTTCATAGATAGAGATGTCATTTTACTAAGTTTATCCAATATAAATAAATTGATAAAATAACCATTAGGTATTTATGATTCAAATATGCCACTAGGATTAGTATACCATATAATTTATGTGCTTAACAATCTTGTGAAGCTTCCAATCACTCCATATAGATTGTAATCTTGCATTCTTTATCTAAAACCTATAAAAACACATAATAGAGATTGTTTATAGCCTAAAGGTATTTTATGAAACAATACATAAATGACAAAAATCAATTAAACTTTTAAGGGCTCATATACACACAAAATAATCTCTAATTATTCATTTGAAACATAATCTATTACATATATAGTCCATGAATGGACTCTACCACTTTCTTGGAGAGTTTACATTCTTATTTTCTTGATTTATTCTCCTATATTATTATTTTATATCTCTATCCTCCTCATAATCTCCTCACATCCTAAAAATACCTTACAACTTCCCTTCTCATCCAACATCTACATTGGTTTTGGTAGTTACAACTAAAACTCTCTTATATTAGGCAACTCAATGTATGAGTGGCAGTTATATTAGTTATCACGACTCTTTATTTTCACCACCTTAACGACTTAGACATATTATGTACTCAAACACTCTTTACATGACTTCTTGGACCCTTATAAAACTATTATCTCTCCTAGCCACCTCATACCATACTTATGGTCCTTCTAGGCTTAGTCTAGGATTTGAATTTTCAAATTTAAACTTTTGAAGGAAAAAATATAATACACTTAGAACACACCCTTGATAAGTTAATATGACTCTAAAGACACAAATCGACCCTAGAGGATCCATTAAATACACTTATATCCCAAAATAGATCAACTTTGACATCTAACTAACATATGACTTTTCAAGAACACACCAATTTTGATGCTTGATGCTCTTGCATCAATTTCAATTTTGTGTTTGACTCAAGTTAACTATCATTTTGATCATAATACATGATACAAGTTAGAAAGGAATATATAATAAAAGGGTGATAGACTATTTTTTTTAATATAATCTTTCCATGCATTATTCTGGTCATTTTTATCTACCAAGAAATTGGGAAAAATTGATGGAAAGAAAGAGCATGGATGATAAAGTGGAAATTTGGGTAAGATGGATAGAAATAAAAGGAAAAAAATTAAGGTCTATAGGGGAGACTCAAGATTATATGGCTTAGAATGGTTGGAAGAGTGAATTAAATGGATAAGCTTGAGTCTATTCTTGAAGGCAAGAATGAAATTTGGGAACTCAACAAGGTTGGTGATGTATTTGAATTCTTGGATGATAAAATACATGTATTCTATGTGTGATTTCATGAAAGGGTTTATATTAGTTTATTTATGATATAATATATAATTAGATAAATATTTATCCCTATGGATGGCTCAGTCATCCACATAACCAAATATATATCCTTGAAAACCCTAAAACCTAATGCCTAGGATGGTGAAAAGCCTATGCAATTCTGGTCGAGCGAATCAAATTTTTGTGTATATGTTTGTAAAAATAAAATAAAATTAGATTGTTTATATTTTGAGTATATCTAAAATAAAAATATGTATTCATATACTTGGGTATGTATATACACCTTATAGTTATTTATTAACCTAGAGTATATATACATACATATACATGTATATATCTATATATATACACACACACACAGATATATATATATATATATAGATATAAATATATATAAATACACACACACACACACACACACACACACACACACACACACACACACACACACACACACACACACACACACACACACACACACACACACACACACACACACACACGTATATGTATATAAATGTCAATTATATTTGAGGTGTTGTGATGATTTTAATTAGGGATTCAAATGTATATAAAGGAAAAAATGTTATGGTATATAGATTTGAATGTTATATACTCTATTTGCATAGCTTTGTGGAATTGTTGGCTAAGTCTTAGTTAGACTGTGGGATTATTTAAGTATATTTATGACTAAGTGTTGATTATATAAACATATAAAATAGATATTGGTAGTTAACTGAGTATATGTTAGTAGCATGTGCATACATTGATTTATATAAATGAAATAGTAATAATATTTATATGGTGTGAGATGAGTAAAATACATATAATATTTAGTGGTCTTATTACTCATCTTGAAGTCAATATAGACACTTATTTGAATCGTTAATGATCTAATATATGATCTAGATTTTTTGTTTGTATTTTGAATATGGACTCTGTGTGTGTGTGTGTGTGTGTGTGTGTGTGTGTGTGTGTGTGTGTGTGTGTGTGTGTGTGTGTGTGTGTGTGTGTGTGTGTGTGTGTGTGTGTGTGTGTGTGTGTGTGTGTGTGTGTGTGTGTGTGTGTGTGTGTGTGTGTGTGTGTGTGTGTGTGTATCTGTATGTATGTATGTATGTATATGTTCAAATATGTGATTGGAAATTAATAAGTTAGTATAGTTTACCTATACATATATACATAATCTCTGCATAATGAAACTCTAATACACACTTAGTTAAAATGTATGTCTTTGATTTATAAAGTATATATTAGGACTGCAAATTGACTGATTCATATTTGTCAATGTAAAGTGAAACAGTATAATATAATGGTTGAGTTGAATTCATTAGCTATATGATTCTTGTTTATACAAATCATGATTAATGAAAAACTTGGATTACTATAATTAGATTCATTACATATTGGGTTGGATATTTTAAAGTTATTCAATTGATTTTATGTGATATTTTAGTTAGTGGGTAGAATTAATTGAAGTATTCTATATACTATATATATCTTTACTAGTTATTATCTATGTATATAAATATATGTAATACATGATTAAATTATCTATTAAAAAAATAACATACGTATACCATGTATCTATATACACACTCATCAGATGAAAAATGCATCATTAAATAAATACATAGGTGTGTATTTAGTCATCATGACTGTGTTTTTATATGTATTTGAATATTTGATGAGACAATAAAATATGTGAATTTTGGGATTGAATACAATTATTTGATGTTTTTTATGATCTTGAAAATTCATTTTTGGCATGTTAATATTATGCTGATAATTAATGTTATTAAATGGATGTAATAACATTTGAGTTACATCTTAAGATTAATTTGTAGTCCAAAGAATGAAACATACCCAGATGGTATGTTCTATTGAAGAATATACTTATTTATATTTTTTATTTATATAATAAATAAGATGATTTTAGATTCATTTCATTACATTTTATGGACTAAATGCATATTTTTTATTATTTCCTCACTTAGCATATTTTATGTCTACTAATAGGAAATAATATGATTGAATCTATTGGTTTGTGTATTATATTATATTTAACCAAATCTCACATTTATGTCACTAAATAATTAGTGAGATATAATCCAATATCTTAGTTATCATCAACAATGAAAGATGAGGGTAATCCAATCAAGTGGTGTGCAAGAATTTGACTGATCCTTGAGATCATTAACTATTTAAAAATTTGGCCAAAGTAATGTTTTAGTTAAACTTGTTATTTTATATATTTGATTTATATTTTTATGCTATATCATGTTATAATGGATTTTATTATGGTACACATCATGTCTTAATTATCTTACAACATATGGGTACTAGTTTGTCTCTCTGGATTCCGGCACCATCACTATCTACCCATCCATGAAGGGAGGGACATTATCTAGTTGGGAGATTATGTGGCAGATAGATGGTCTCTAGTTAGTGGGGAAAATAACTTAGATGATGCTCTCTATCCCAAAAATAGTAATTTTTGGAGACTACACTTGAGATTACCATAAGACACTTGAGTTCATTGAGACTCATGCTCTGTGGATCCTTGTATCTCGTATAATATTTATTTTTATGACATTATAATTGATGAAATTCTAATATTTATTCATCTATCCATTGATAATAGTGGATTTAGTATTGTATAAACCATGCCTAAAATTATGTAATTACCTTTTTGTATAATTGGAGTTAAATTGAGTAAATCAGCATTATACTTTTTTGCTTTATCATGGTGATCAGTAGATAAATGTATTGTTACATGTTATTTAGGGTTAATATACTTAGTGTGTTTAATTTGTATCACTATCTATATTTATCATGGTGAATTATAATGTTGAATATTTGAAATTAATATTTTTTAAATAAAAAATTACACTATTCTAAAAAATTCCAATGGGTATTTTACATTGTGGTATTAGAGTTATAGCTCAAACTCTAGGACTTAATGAGTCCACTAATGTTTTCTTATATTTATGTTTAAAATAGATGATAATGGTGTGAGATAGATCATATGGTGAGGGTCATTTTAATGTCAATAAAAATAACCCTCCATTTGATCATAATCAATTTAACACTAAGCAAACAACAAAGTTAGATTAGATTCTCATAGAGCCATGAATGAAACTAGGGATTGAATTTCAGCCCTAAAATATGAAGTTCATGGCCATGAAGAGGAAGTCCATTAGGATGTACCTAAAGATAATCCTACTAAGTAGGAATTTATTCAAGAGTAGAGGCATGAGGAAGTGCCTCAAGATGCGAGAGCTCATGTTGCTTAAAAATTGGCTAGGGATATGAAAAAGGTGAATCCACCCAAGTTAGATGGAACCATTTTGGGAGACAGACTTGAAGCATGGTTAATAGATTTGGAGAAGTATTTTAGGATTAAAAAATAATTTAGATTCACTAAAGTATTTTAACAAGTGTTGATGCCTCTAAATGTATCACATGTGTCCTTAGTGTTCAAAAGACACTTCTCATTTTAGAATTATAGGAATTCAGAGAATGAGTAAAAAGTTTTGGCAACTTATGTTACCTATGGTGAAATAGTGGCAGAGTAATGTTTAACTATTCCAAAACATTTATATTAATTTATGGTTGGGATCCATCATGGACCAAATCTTTACAAAGTGTAAGTACCTATGCTAATACTAGTGAATTATGATCAAAGATTAAACTATAAACTAATCTAAATAAAAATTTACAATGAAATCTAAACTAAAGTGAGATGATTAAAAAAGAAGCAAAAGAGAAGGGTAAGGTAAACATAGAATAAGTGATTATTGATCTTAACCTCAAACATTATGACAAAGTTTTAATTACAATTGAATATGCATTTAACCAGTATATAGTTCAAAATAGCATAAGCTCAGATCTCACTATACACTAGGAAAACATCCAAGGATGATATAAATAACTACAAGTAAGAACTAAAATTACTTTAAAGATTTTATACCACACTCAGATAGCATTTTTACATTCTAATGTAGAGTAAATAAAATGAATTAAATTCAAGATCATTCAACTAATCTATCATAAGCACAAATTGGCAACCCTGTAACCAAAGATGCAACTCTAAATTCAAAGAAACTATTCAAATTCAAGACTTAAGACTAGAAATTGAGAGAAAATCTATGTAACAATTGACACAAACAAATTTGGACAATCTTTTCAAAATTTCTTGATTGTCTTAACTACTCAAAGTATACAATTTTTGCTAAAATTCTCTCTTTAGAAAATGGTAGTACTACCTTTTATAGGAAGACAAGGCATTATACCAGTCAGTTATAAGATATAAATGTATAAGAAGTAAGGATACCTAAAATTTTTATATAAAGTTCTAGAAGACATTTGAGTTTCTAAACTAAACTAACCTAGAGGCAATACACTAACAAACTAGCATATGCCTTTACAAAAGAATATTCTTCTTTCAAAATATTACAATGCTTTTACAAAATGGAATATTAATTAGTTGGTTGATGGGACATATGAATGAGAATTTTTTTTATATTAATGAAGGATATTCATAGCATTCTAATGTTGTTCATTAACCAACTCTAAGTCCACAATTGATTTCAAGAGACATTCTTCCTCTTTGTCAGCAAGCTCATTCAATTCCGTATCATTCCTAGTCATAGCTTCCTTGATGCTCTTGGCCTTAGTTATCCATTCACCTATATTGAAGATCATGTCTAAGATCATGCTATTTTCTACCCCAGACTAGCCTTAACTTTTATTTTTTATTTCTTGAGTCACCAAAGTAGCCTTATGTTTGAACTCATCATCCTTGATGATGCCTAAAATAGTGGACATGTAGGGTCTTTTAGCATTGTCCCAAGGACCTTTTCAATCCTTTCCATTAGATCCTCATTATCTTTTAGGATTCTCTCTAATTCTTGGGACCAAGCACATAAACTCTAGACATTTTCAATAACAACTCCCAAAATTGCATTCAATTGTCCCAAACTAATTATTTTGAAACCAAGAACCTACTTTCCAACCTAAATTTTGATCAACCCTTTTATTAGATCCTTTAAAGCCTGACATTGGGATATTACACCCTTAGCCACTATATTTTTTTGTGCCAATGCACTTTGCCTTAACTTTAATGTTTTCAAGGCCTCAAACACATCATATAAGGATCTAATAATTTGATCATTACCTTAGGCACTGATAAGATAACATGTGTCTTCAAATCCTCCTTTTCCTTCTCTAAGTTGGATATTATTTTCCTTGTGCCCTTGATACTATATTTGATTTCATTTGAGTGAGCCTTAGTTAGTTATTCAATGTCCTCTACATGTAAGGGGTGTTCCCCATGTCTCTAAACTCTAATTGGAGTTAAGCCAACAAATGACTTGACCTTTTGAAATGTGAACTCTTCAATCCCCACCATAGCTTTTCTAGTTGTCACTCTCTCTAATCTAGCTATCTCTAGATTGAATTACATAGTAGTATTTGGTTTAATGTACTTTAGAGGTTTAAGAGCCTTCATCTAGGTACATCTTAATGCACTTGGAGCATCCATATGCTTGTTATCTAACCCTGTAGTAGTCACTATTCTTCTTTCTTCCTCCTCCTTCATCAAAGCCCTTGTTTATGGCTTGATGCCATCATGCCCATCGATGTTGATAATTTGGTCCCATGAGTGGGATAAGGAGGGATCTTCTATATTTTCCCATAGATGAAATAATTAGGGATGATTGGTCTATAGATGGGGTACTCATCACTAAATAAGTTGACCTCACTCATGTAGTGAGTGAAAGTCAACTTTGGCTTCTTTGATCCAACTGGGACCATAGCCAATTCTACCTTTTTCTTATTCAATGGTGCCACCAAGACTAGGTCTAGGGAAACTTATTTCCTTTTTTCTTTCTCAACCTCTTCTATTTGGATTTGTGCTTCCTCAACATGCTTCTCTTCTTCATCAAAACCATATGCCTTAGAAATGAAATCGATGGCATCCTCCACTATCTCATCAGGATCTAGGGCAATCATGTCTAGGTATTCAATTAGAGATGCTATTATTTGGGAGGAACTAAGGATGATGGACACTTACTAGGTCTCTCTTCCATCTTATATTTATTATGACCTTATGTAATCTATGCATGGAGTTATTGCCCTTCCATTTGTGGTTGTTCTTGAGGGGGCCTTGAAGGTCCAAGAAGTAAATCATATTATAGAGGTCACATTTTCCATATGTCTCTAGGGGGATTCTAATTACTGGTCAATCTATGCTTAAGTCTAGTGTTATGTCCCTTAAGCCTAGCCAATATTTTTTTAAAATTATTTTCTTTGATGTATATGGTGTCATGGATATCAATTTGTACACATACATTTTCTTGGATAATTGCTTAGATTTCAAGTATGTGGATATAATGCCATTAGGGTCCCATAGCTTTAACTCATCAAGTTGTAATTTGAAATATTCCCTATTCCTAGCCATAGTATTCACCTGATCCCACTTTTGTAACATAGTTCTACCAATGGTTAAATGAAAGGGATGGAGGAGGCCTTTCCTCTTATATTTTCACACTCTAACCACACCATTAAGAAATTGGAATGAAATTTCTTGCTTTGTCATCTTGGTGGGAACATAAACATGCAACCTATAAGGTTAGATCAAAATCCATTCAATTTTGATCACAATACAATCTTGATACAACCATATGTCTCCAATTAGCGCTACATATTTCTTGATTAGAGGGCTTACCAAGGGCATAGGTATCCATGTGATGGCTTCTACCAAGGCTGGATATACATAGTCATAGATGAATTAGATGTTATGCCTATACTTGAATATGTGTATCTTTGAATAGTGGTGGGGGACTATAAATTTTCCCTCAAGTGACAAATTTTTGATATAAGGGATTTGGGTGGAGGATAACAAGGAATCTAATAGATATGAAATCATGAAGAATTATGTATTACTTTTAGTATTAATGGCTATGAATTGCCATTCTAAATAGATGTTGATCATCTCTCTAATTGGAGGAGTGAGATCTTTCTCTACAATGAAGTAGATATAAGACACCCAATTATTATTAACATAAGTGGTTGAAGGGGCTCTTGATATTATATTTAACAAGGTCATAATTACCCTAATCCCCTCTCTAAATTGGGCAATTGAGATGTTGCCAATAGGGTCTTAGATCACATGGTTTCCTTAGAGAAACCATGGCCTAAGGATGGCATCTAGATCATTTTTGCTAATCCACTTATTAATAGTTAGTAAATCTACTTGGGGTTTCCAAATTTTGCAATAAATCTCAAAAGCTAATGGGGAAATGAATGCAATTATTCTAAAGGTCTTTTTATGAATAATCCAAAACTTATAAATCCTATAGTCCTTGAAAATGGGAGCAAGAATGTGGATATAATGGATTGCATCTATTTTGGTGGTTGCATGGTGGAGACTAGCTATTTGGACTGCAACTAGGTCATAACACCTTTTAGTTATAGTGGTAATCTTCTATTCTTATTTCATAATGGGATGCATGTCTTTCATGGTCTAAAAGAGCTAAAACTAGTTCTTATTACCTGTGATCAATGCAATACTATCCAGGTTTGTGTCCTTGAAAACCCTCCCTTCATTACTTGTAGATAAATACAGCTCTATCTCATCCCTATATTATTGCTTCTGAGATACCATGGCTTTTAAACTTTTAAAATTGCTTACTATTGTGTTCTAAATGGTCTCTAGGTCAATTCTTTTATGCTTGAATTGTAATTATATTCTCTTTTATCTTAACAATGATCAATCCAATCTCAAACTAGGGCTTTTATGCAAATTTGGGGCTCTCCTAAAGCTTTAATGGTGATGGCTAGCTTGGACCTTGATTCATACATGCCTCAGAATTGATTTTTACCTTTGCCTTTATATGTTTGCATTTTCAAACACAAGATCTTCATTTTATCATTTTGTGCTTGTGTGGCACTTATTTGGTGTCTATCTATTAATTTTCATGGCATTTTTCATAAATGCCTTCAAAGTACTAGTTGCTATTTAAAAATTTCCTTTTACTTTTAACTATTCAATCAAGATCCAAGGATCAATATAGACCATTGATTTTGATCTAGGTGCTCACATATCATTGGCCATATTTGCATTGAGCCTCATGGTTATGCCACTTGGCTTCTTCATAGGATTTTTGAGATCTACTTCTTGTATCAGTCGCATATCAAATGAGCATCTACCACATGTCAAGCCCATAAGATATTATAAAACCATTAAAATTTTATCAATGATCTTATGTCATTAGATCATTTGGGCTTAACACAACATGAGCGATTGATCTTGTAAGGTGCATGAGATTTAATCAATTCATGGTTATAAAAACAAACTTAAGTTAATTTTTTTTATCTAAGTCTATTTCATATTAATGAACATGACATAGACTTGGGTTAAAGCATTTTATGCTAAGTTTTAAATCATAATATCAAATGAACCCTTAAATGATATAAAACATGTCTCTTTATCTAAGTAAAAATGTTAGATGAGCTTGAATTTGATGGCCTCATAGACATCAATAATAGCCTCACAGACATCAAATGACATTCATTAGGTTGTCAAATTTAAACTTTTGAAGTCCTTTAGGTTTGGTGTGCTTAAATTTCATGGTCTCATGGATGACAATGATGGCCTCACATACGTCAAATGATGATCATGATAACATCAATTTTTATCTCATGAAGTTCCTCTTAATGTTAAGCTTTATATGCAGGAGTACCATGTGGCACCCCATAGGGCTTCCTAGGAATTTTGACTTTTTGATGTTGCCTTCACTCTTTTGGATCTAAATATGCAAGTTAACATAAATCATGGATCATGATCCAGGTGCTTGAACATGATTGGTTCCTTTGATTAATTAAAGTCAAATACCTAAGTTTTAAACTAAGGTCTTCTTGTATTAAAATATACAACAAGGATTTATGATAAAACTTAGGATTGAGCTTATATTTAGTATTAGGGCCCATCCAACCTTTGAACTTCCCTCACACCATCTGACCTTGGGTTCTGCTTAAACACGGGCTATTGGATCTGTAAAGAAGTGAGGTATTTAAGTTAGGACTCAGGTAGATAAAAACTTAGGCTAAAGTGTTAAGGCTAATGTCTCGTTCATGTTGATAAATACAAATGAGGCCTTAGAATTAAGACTTTAAGCTAAATAGATAAGAAAGGGGACCATGCTATAAAAAATTAAAAGTGTCCCTACCAACATGAACATTAGACTTGGTTAGAAATATAGGAAACAAAGGGGGAAAATAAAAGGGACCAAGTAGAACTTTCCAGTTAAGGTTTGGTTATGTTAATAAATATGAATAATCCTTAACATGAAAATTAAACTTGAGTCCAAAGTTATTTGAAATTTTCCTTCCAATTTACTCATAGCAAATATAAATTTGAACCAAGGTCTTGAGCTAGTGTTTTATAAATGAGAGCTTTTAGAAAATGAAGCTTGGATAGAATTAATATGTAAACTCCAAGCATGATCTATCAATAAAAGCTCCATGAAACCTATATCTTTAAGACATGAAGACCAATTATTAGCAACATTAGGCAATCTCAAAGTAAAACCATACATTAGTAAGCTAATTTTATCAAAGTGGATGATCTTCGAATTATAATAATGTTTAAAGCATGTCATGGTTTTAGGGTTAAGGTTCAAAGTATCTCAAGTGTCCCAATTTTCAAAAATGGAGTTATGTTGACCTCAAAAAATGGTAAATTTCAGGGAAACATAGTAATATGTTAGAACTTAGAGACTCTAGTTTAGAATAATAACTAATTCATCCACTCCACTTGATCAATGCCATTATCCAGATCATTTTATGGTTGAAACAAACCTTGTACTTGAAAAATAGGGATCAAACATTAAGACATAGCCATGTTGTGTGTGTGATTTGATTCCACTTACTTTTTTCCATGGGATTCATGGGAAAACTTCTAGGTTTCATATATTTAATCATTAAAATTGACTTGGAACATGTTAAGATATTCATTAAGAACCATGCTTCTAGTTTAGGGAAGGTTTGGGCATTTCTCTACTACTAGCTAGACATATATATCCCTGATAGAGATGACTTTGGCTCCACTAATGGCCTTACTCTACTATCATCTAGGTGTCCATATCCCTGATGGAGATTACCAAAATCACCTATGATTGAAAAGATTTTGATTTTGTATTATATTCTTATTTTTTGTATTTTAGATATTTTATGCTTTCAACAAGGTTAGGAACTATGGTAGCCAAGTTTAAGGATTTGTTCAAGTGTTTGATCCTTAAAAAATCATGTATGGCTATAACCATTGTCCTAGTCAAGTATGGTTGTTAATTGCAAGCATGACTATGCTTCAAAAGATTAAGATTTCATCCTATAAGTGCAAATATTCTTAAGACTAAATTTAGGTCAAGATAATGTTTAAGCTCTCATGGAGTAGTTAACCTCTTCCATTGGTCTTTACTAGTTTCTTCAAATCACAACATTAGGCTCACATTTTAGACCCATGTTAATCCAATGTATTAGGTTCATACCCACATTCTTAGACTTTGGAGTTTCAAGTAAGCTAAAAAAAACTTTGAGATGGGATGTCCAAAAGGACTTATTAGAAACAAAGAACAAGGCAACAAAAGTAAACACACAATATAAAGTATCAAAGCAAGAAACAAAAGGAAAAAAAATAGTTATATACATGATTATATACAAATAAGGGATAGGAAAGAAAAAATTAAAAGAATCTAACTAGCCTACCTATACTAAGTCTAACCATCTTACAAATTTACTCCATAAAGACCTTAGGGGGAGTAATAGAGAAGTAATGCTTGAGGTACTACCCATTGGTGGGTAGTGTGAAATCTATTCCTTGTAAGTCTTTTATTTTAAAGGTGTTATCTCCAAGCGTGTCTATGATTTGATAGGGGTGAATCCATAAAGGTGTGAGCTTGACATGCTTGCCCTTAGCCTCAGATGCTTTATTCTAAAGGATAACTAAGTCCCTTGTATGAACACCTTAATTGATATTTTTTCAAATCACCTCTTCATTGTGGTCTCATGTCTACTAAAATTATTAAAATCCTTCTCATGTGCATCTTCCATCTAGATGATGTCAAGCAATCTTGAACTTGCAATCTCCTAGACTTTTTCTAAATACTCTTTAATGAATTTATACATAGGAATATTGAGAGTGATAGGGAAGATAGGATCTTGGACATACACCCAAAAATGGTGATTCCTTTAAGTCTTTCTTATCCTTATCCTATCTTCCCATAGGGTATACTTGAAAAGCTTATGCCAAGTCTTGGGCTTACCTATAGCAGACTTCTTAATTGATTTTATTAGGGTCTTATTGGTAGACTCAAACAATTCATTTCTTTGAGGATAATTTTTAGATGAAAACTCAAGACCAATTCCATTATCATATGCCCATTCTATCATCTCTATGGATATAAATGTGGATCCATTATCACACACCAAAGAGACTAGAGTTCCAAATCTTGTACATATGTTCTCCTCCAAGAAATTGATCACTTCTTCAGTCTTGCATTATTTGGTGGATACAACTTTAGTCCACCTTGTGTAATAATCTATGGTAGTTATGATATACTTATAAACTTTTCATGAATTGTGGTTGATTACCCCTATAAAGTCCAACCCCTATTGTGCAAAAAGTTTATCAACCATGACTAGTTGTAAATGCATTGAAATCTTAGGATCTTTGGTGCTAAAGATTTGGCATGAGTGACATTCCATAATATGCCTATGTACATCATTGAAAATAATTTTCCAATAGTAGCCATCTCTAAGGATCTTATGGGATGTGGTATTCCTAGATGTGTTCCCATTGCTGAACTTCTCATGGAAGGTGCTTATGATTTGGGTAGCTTCTTATTTTGAGACACATCTTAGGTATACCCCTTAAATTTTTTTATATATAAAACCCCATTTTTGATTAGATAATGGGTTGTCTTGAGCCTAAGGGTCTTATTTTACTCCTTGGTTAGTCTTGCAGGACAAGTACCATTAATTAGTAAATGAATGATAGAATCATACCACACACTAGCTTGAAAGCTTTGCTAATCAACTTGCATAATAATTTGCTTATGGTTGGTATTATAAATAATTTGAATTGGACCATGGCACCTTACCAGATTTGTAATTTTCATTTATATGTCATATTCTTGTAAAACTAACATCCATTTACCTCTACATTCTCCAAGTTCATTTTGGCTTAGCATAAGTTTTGTGGTAGGGTCAGGTAGAATATAATGCACCTTATTTCTAAAGATATAGTTCCTAAATTTCTTCACTACCTTAACTAATGCATATGCTTGTTTATCAATCAATGAATAACTCAATTAAATATTATTAAGGTTACTACTAATGAAAGCTATTGGGAGATCATACCCATCAATCTTTTGAGTTAAAACTATATCCATAGTATGGTCAGATGAAAAATAATAGAGAGAGAAGTCCTTTGAAAAGTTAAGACTTATCAATAATGGAGCTTGACTAATTACTTCTTTGATGTAATTGAATGGCCTCCTAGATTCCTCATTCCATGAGACCTTGGCATCCTTCTTTAACATGTCATTCAATGGCTTGATAATCTCTGCAAAGCCAAAAATGAACTTTCTTACAAATTTTATCTTACCAAAAATTAATTTTAACTCTTTTCTACTATTTGGAGGCTCTATCTTAGATATAGCTTCCACTCTTTCAGGATCTATGGAGATCCCATCTTTAGTTATGACATGGCCTAACAATTTGCCTTCAGTAATAAAAAAGATATTTTTCTTGGGGTTGAGGGATATTACATAACTTTTGTATCTCTTAAATACTTATTGTAAATGCTTAAAGTGATCTTCCCTATTTTTAGAAAAAATGGTTAGATAATTCATGTATATAATGATACACTTACCAATCAGACCTTAGAAGGCATGGTCCATGGCCCTTTGAAAATTAGCTCAAGCTTATATGTAAAGGTACCCCATTTAGTTTTGAAATTTTTATTCATTTTATCTTCCTTGTCAACTAACCCCTATTTATGGCCTAAAAAATAATGAATAAAAGACATCATGGTTGATCCTGAAACAATTTGTATTACCTGGTCAAGAGAGGGAATAGGATAATTAACTTTTTAGATGCTTTATTAAATTTTTAAAGTAAATGCATAGCCTAATATCACCATTATTCTTCCTAATTGGCACCAAATTGGCCACCCAGGTAGAATTCCTAGTGGGAAACATAATTCTAACATCTAGCAATCTCTTAACCTCTTTGAAGATCATTGGTTCTAAGACATGGTTCATAGGTCTTTGACTTTGCCTAAAGGTTTTGAAAATTTCCTTAAGAGGTATAGTATGGGTGATGAATCTTGGATCAAATATATTTAAGTCATCATAATACCAAGCTATGACATCTTTGTACTTTGTTAACAACTCTTTGGATCTCTTATTTTCAACACTAATGCAAGCTTTTCAAACATTAACCAGTTGAGGCTAATCTTGAGGGCCAAGATCAATTGAATTATAATCCTTCCCACTTACTTTTGGAATCTTAGAAACCTCAACAACTTGTCTTGATCAAATAAAATCTCTAAGGCAATCATCCCCTTAAGGATCTTATTTATCATTTAGTTGAATGACTTTAACATCAATTTTGCCTTCCGTAAGTGCATTTTCATCAGTTTCATCAATAATTTGAGCCTCAAATGATCTTGAACTAGTCATGAAGTTAAATATTTATTTATCATCACTAAATACCTAAAAATGATTCACATTATCTAGGACCAAAGAATAAGGTATCAGTTCAATGTTGAAGTTGGGTGAGTCTTGCATAGGCATGAGGTTGGATGTAATAGATGCCAACTCATCAAATTTTTTCTACTCTTTAGGGATGGATAAAATATTAAAGGAATAAAAAGACTCAATTATATCCCAAAACTTGAACTTATACATCTTGAGGTATGAGAGTTTGCATTGATATTTACTCTTTACTTTGTTGACTAGTAGTTTTGAGTCACCATAGACTAGTAGCTCTTTGAATTTATTTTTTGTGGCAAATTGCAAGACTAAAATGAGGGCCTCATATTAAACAAGGTTATTATTTCATGGGAACTAGAGCCTATAGGAATCATGTTATTTATTATTAGTAGGATCAATTATAATAATGCCTACTCCAAATCTAGCCTTACACCTAGCACCATCAAAATGTAGCTTCCACAGCCCAAGCATAACATGAGTATTATTAGGAACACATATATTTGTAGTATTTATAGTGAAAACCCCAAACTTTGAGTCAATTGTTTTGACCCTTTCATTGACAATATTGTACTCAGTGATCATGTGCTTCGTTCTTGGTTCTCTTTCAATGTTGATTTGGTTTGGAACTCCTTTCCAAGGTAGCCATAAATGTTAACAATCCATTGACATGTAGAAATAAGAGATTTGGTCCATTCCATACTTAATAATATCCCATAGAAATTAGGAATGTCAACAACTTGGATATCAAAAAACTATTGTAATCTAGGCTTAGAGGCCAATTGCATATGAACATTTAGTAATTCCCCAATCACCTTGACTCTAGATTTGTCTAATTGAGAAAAAAATCTATCATATTTAATAGGTTTCAAGCTAGGTTGTTTACAAATACCTATTGGCATGATATTAGTAAATGCACCAAAATCCAATAAATAATTATGCAAATTGTTACTAAACATTCTAACTATGAGCAAGAAAGGAAGAGTTTCTACCTTAGCTTTATGCATAGTCATATTAGCATTGTTAACTTTGGGTAGTTTGTTGGATTTATTTGATAATGATTATATCAAGAGGTCCCTTTATTCTATGATCTATGTTAATTCATGCAATTTAATGTTATCTTTTATCTTCTTCATGTCTTCAATAATATTATAACTAGTCTTTTTTTAAGAATTAGGAACATCAACATTATGCTTAGAGGTACTCCCTTTGGGTGGTTTTGGATCATTGCTTGAAGAATTTTCTAGAGGAGCTCTAGAGTTATTTGGAGGAATTGAGGTAGTCAAGGACTACCTCTTTTATATATTTCTCAAAGGATACATCTTCTTCAAGAGGCCTAAAACTCCTTAGGTACATCATTAGGTTGTTTGTCCTCTTGAAAATGAAATTCAAATGTTTCCACCATGTTTACTTGATTAGATGATTTGGATCTCAAGGTACTTACACCAATATCCTTATTAGGAACCACTTCAAATGTGTCTAACTCTTCTTAAAAATATTCAAAATCCTTACAAAACTTATTACAATCAATCTCTCCATGCTTGGTTATACAAGGCACTCTACAATAATTAGGCAAAGCAATGTTAGTAAGATTAATGTTCATAGTTCTATTTTCAAAAGATGGTTCATTGTTCTTATTATTGTAAAAACTATCATTCTAAAACCTATTATTCATCCTATTAAACCTTCGAAATTATAAGTTACTATTAGAGCCCTCTCAATTATTGCCAACTTATTTTTCTAGGTGAAGGAAATCAATGCTTAACTTTTGGAAAATTTTTAGAATAAACTAATTTTCATTTTTGGGAGTTTTAAAATTATGCACCTGGTTATTTTTAGTACTAGTAGCTAATAATAAAGCTCTTTGATCATTTGTATTAAATCCTTTAGCAATAGGATGCCTTAAGAATCCTAAATTTTGATTGGGAACAACATGACTCAAAGGCAATTTATTTAAATTTGGGAGTTTATTAAAAGTTGGATCATTCTGATTATTATTGGGGAAGATGTTCAGATTGGGTAAATGCGGGTTGATATATGGAACATAGTAGGCTAATTGTCCTTGGGGCTATATTTTATCATTGATGATCACTACTTTAGAATAAGCCCTAGCTAATGAAGTTAAAGGTGGAAGAGATCTTTTTAGAAATATATAAGTCATAAGATCTACTACATCCTTGTATATTTTTAGAGATAAAACATCATTAGGCTTATAAATGTCTATGGTCCTACTATACATTTTCTATAGCCTTGTATTAAAGGACATTATGGGCTTGCTTGCATCCCTCCTGATAATGGTGAATTAGTGGTTTATAACACATGGACTAATTTTTTTTGCCAAATTAGTTTATAAAAACATCAGTGAAACCATCCCATCTAGTAATATAATTATTACGAAAATTTAGAAACCATTCATATGCAACATATTTATAATTAAAGGGGAAAAATCTAGATGCTACATCTTCATGTATGAAATTTTGAAACCTTAAAGTAGCTTTGAAAGATTTAATGTGCTCTTTATCAGTTATAATACTAGTTGGACTAAATCTTAGAAAGTATTTTTTAGGATTACATAGGAGATCATGTACCACACCTAGAATGTTTATTGAATAATCTCCTAACCAAACCATACCTAGATGAAGGTTAAAGGTAGGGGTACCTTGAAGAGGTGAGGTCGGCAAAGATTTTGAACATCTATGCCTACCTTTATCTTGCTTGGATCTTTTATGGACTTCAAGCTCAATAAAAGTTTCTCTTGTCTCTAAATGTGATCTTTTTTGGATCCTTGGTAATTACAACTTAAATATTGAAGATCCTATTAGAAATATGATGCGTCAAGTTAATCTTTATAAATAACAAGGATTAAACTTTCACATATTTGCATAAATAATAGTAAATGATACAAATATTTGACTAAGCTAGCTCAAAGATGTTTCTAATTATGCAAATATGGTATATCTTTATAATTCCAAGCTCAAATAAACCTAGATATATGAAAAATATACCAATTTCTAAGTTATTCTAACCTCAAATACCATGGATTTTTAGATCTTAAGCCATATTTACCAGAATTAAGAATCAAACTTTAAATAACTATGATATTTATTTAAATAAAGCATAGATATATATCATAAATCAAAAATATAAATGATCTTTAGGCTTTTGAGCAAAGAATTAAGCAAAAGTGCAAAGGTAACACCAATATTAGATGAAAACACTAAGATTAACAAATATTCAACCAATTCATAAAGATGGCCCTCCTATCACCAACAATACTTATTGATGCCTCTAAATGTATCACAGGTGGCCTTAGTGATCAAAAAACACTTCTCATTTTAGAATTCTAGGAATTTAGAGCATGAGTAGTAGGTTTTGGAAACTTATGTTACCTGTGGTGAAATAGTGGCAGAATAATGTTTAACTATTTCAAAAAAATTATATTAATTGATGGTTGGGAGCCATCATGGACTAAATATTTGCAAAGTGTAAGTATCTATGTTAATAATAGTGACTTAAGATCAAAGATTAAACTACAGACTACTCTAAATAGACATTTACAATGAAATTTAAACTAAAGTGATATGGTTAAAAAAGAAGTAAAAGAGAAGGGTAAGTTATAAAAAGAATAAGTGATTACTAATCTTATCCTCAAACATTATGACAAAGTTTCAATTACAAATGAGTATGCATTTAACTAGTATATAGTGCAAAATAACATAGGCTTAGATCTCACTATACACCAGACAAACCTCCAAGGATGATATAAATAAGTATAAGTAAGAACTAAATTTAATTTAAAGATTTGCTACCACACTCAAATAGTATTTGTACATTCTAATGAAGAGAAAATTAAATAAAGTAAATTTAAAATCATTCAACTAATCTAGCATAAGTACAAATTAGCAACCCTATAATCAAAGATTTAACTTTGAATTCATAGAAACTAATCAAATTCAAGACTTAAGACTAGAAATTAAGAGAAAATCCATGTAACAATTGACATAAATAAATTTTGGAAATCATTTCAGAATTCTTTGATTGTATTAACTACTCAAAGTATACAAATTTTTCTCAAAAATCTCTCTTTAAAAAATTGTAGTACTACCTTTTATAGGAGGACAAGGTAGTATATTGATCAATTACAAGATAAAAATGTAAAAGAAGTAAGGACAAATATCCTTTTTCTATAAAGTTTTAGAATACATTTGATTTTCCAAACTAAACTAACCTAGAGGCAATATGCTAACAAATTATCATATACCTTTACAAAAGAATATTCCTCTTTTAATATATTACAAATATTTTACAAAATGGAATATTATTTAGCTAGTTGGTGGGACCTACACCTGATAAATTTTTTGTTGTTGTTTGAGGATGTTCATATCCCTCTGATGTTGTTCATTAACTAGCTCTAAGTCCACAACTGGTTTCAAGAAACACTCTTCCTCTTTGTTAGCAAGCTCATTTAATTCCATATCATTCCTATCCATAGATTTCTTAATGCTCTTGGCCTTAGTTATCCTTTCACCTGCATTGAAGACAATGTCTAGGATCTTGTTATTATCTACTCTAGACTAGCCTTAACTTTTACTTTTTATTTATTGAGTCATCAAAGTAGCCCTATATTTGAACTCATCATCCTTGATGATGCCTAGGATAATGGGTTGTGTAGGGTCTTTGAGAATTGTCACAAAGATATTTTAAATCCTTTCCATTATTTCCTCATAATATTTTAGGATTCTCTCTAGTTCGTATGACCAAGCACATAAACTATGGACCTTATCAATAACAATTCCTAGAATTGTATTCAAATGTCCCAAACTAATTATTTTAAAACTAGGAACTTGATTTTAACTTAAATGTTGATTATCCTTATTATTTGATCCTTTGAATATTTTCATTGGTTTATTAGACCCTTAACTACCATATTCTACTATGTCAATTCACTTTCCCTTAGCTTCATTAATTTTAAGGCCTCAAACACATAATATAAGGATTCAATCTAGCAATTTGATCATTACCTCAGGTACTGATAAGACACATGTGTCTTCAAATCCTCATTTTCCTTCTCTAATTTGGATATTCTTTTCTTCATACCCCTAATGCCAACTTTAACTTGAGTTAAGTGAGCCTTTGTCAGTTCTTCAATGTCCTCTACATGGATGGGGTGCTCACTAGGTCTCTAACCTCTTATTGGAGTTAATCCAACAAATGGTTTGACCTTCTAAAAGGTAAAATATTCAATCCCCACCATGGATTTTATAGTTGTCACTCTCTCTAATCTAGCTGTCTCTAGATTTAATTACATAGTAGTAGTTGGTTTAGTGTACTTTGGAGGTTTAAGAGCTTTCATCTAGGTACTACTTGATACTCCTAAATCAGCCATATACTTTTTATCTGACCCTAAAATAGTCACTATTATTATGTCTTCCTCTTCCTTCATCAAATCCCTTATCCATGGATTGATGTCATCATGCACATTGATGTTAATAGTTTGGGTTAGGGCTTATAAGTGGGATAAGGAGGGGATCTTCTACATTTTCCCATAGATGAACCAATCAAGGATGATTAGTCCATGGATGGGGCACTCATTATTAAATAAGTTAACCTCACTCATGGGGTGAGTGAAATTCAACTTTGGCTTCTTTGATCCAGTTAGGACCATAGCTAATTCTACCTTTCTCTTCTTCAATGGTGCCACTAAGACTAGGTCCAAAGTAACTTATTTCCTTGTTTCTTTCTTAGCCTCCTCTATTTGGGCTTGTGATTCCTTAGTATTCTCCTCCTCTTCATCAAATCCATATGCCTCATCAATAACCTTAAGGTCATCCTCCACTATCTCATCAAGCTCTAAGGCAATCATGTCTAGGTATTTAACTAGAGATGTTGGTCTTTGGAGAATGACTAAGGTTGATGGTCCCTCACTAGGTATATCTTCCATTTTATATTTATTAAGACCCTATGTAATCTATGCTTGTGGATCTTACCCTTCCATTTTTGGTTGCTCTTGAGGGGTCCTTGAAGATCCAAGAAGAAAATGGTATTGCCTAAGGCCCATTTACCATGTCTCTAGGGTGCTTCTGATCAATGGTCAATCTATGCTTAAGTCTAATGTTATGTTCCTTGAGCCTAGCTAATATTTATTCAAAATTGTTTGCTTTGATATATGGTTTCATGGAAATTAATTTCATGTACACACACTAGCCTAGATAATTGGTTGGATTTCAATTATGTGTAGTCCATACTATCAAGGTTCCATAGCTTCAGCTCATCAAGTTGTAATTTAAAAGATTCCCTATGTTTGACCATAATATTCACCTAATCCTAATTGTGTAACATAGTTCTACCAATGGTTAAATGAAAGTAATGGAGGAGGCCTTTCATCTTGTCTTTGCATAATCTATCCACATAATTAAGAAGTTGCTATATAATTTCTTGCTTTACCAGCTTGGTGGGAACATAGATAGGAAACCTATAAGGTTTCATCAAAATCCCTTCAATTCTAATCACTTTATAATCTATATATATCTAGATGTCTCCCATTATCTCTACATATTTCTTGATTAAAGAGCTTACCCTAGGCATAAGGATCCCTATGATGGCTTCTACCAATGCTAGATACACATAATCACAGATGAATTAGATGTTATGCCTATATTTTAATATGTGTAGCTTTGAATAGTGGTATGATATTTTAAATCTTCCCTTAGGTGACCAATTTTTTATATAAGGGATTTGGGTAGAGGCTAGCAAAGCATCCAACAGATAAGACATCATGAAGAAATATGTACTAGTTTTGTTTTTAATGGTTGTGAATTGTTATTCTAAGTAGATGTTGATCATCTCTTTAATTGGGGGACTGATATCTTTATCTATCATGAAGTAGATGTAAGACACCCAAATTTTGTTAACATAAGTGGTTGAAGGAGATCCTGATATTATATTTAACAAGGTCATAATTACCCTAACCCACTTTCTAAATTGGGAAATTAGGATGCTGCCAGTAGGGTCTCAAATCACATAGTTTCCTTAGAGTATCCATGGCCTAAGGATGGTTTCTATATCATTCATTCTAGTCCATTCTTTAATAATGGTTAAATCCACTTGGGGTTTCTAAAGTTTGAAATAACTTTCAAAGACCAATAGGGAAAAGAATTTAATTATTCTAAAGGTCATTTCATGAATAATTCAACCCTAATTAATCATATAGTTCTTAAAAATGGGAGCAAAGATGTTGATATAGTGGATTACCTCTAGTTTGGTAGCCACATGGTGGAGACTAGCCATTTGGACTGCAACTAGGTCATAATAACTTTTGGTTATAGTGGGAATCTTCTATTCTTCTTTCATGATGAGTTATATATCTTGAATGGTTGAAAAGAGATCAAACCAATTCTTATTACCTATGCTCAATACAATAGTGTCCAAGTCTTTATCCTTGAGGACCCTCCCTTCATTGTCTATAAACAAATACAACTTTGTATCATCTTTTTATAGTTGCCTCTAAGCTACCATGGCTTCCAAACTTTGTAAATTGCTTATTGTTATGTTTCAAATGGTCTCTAGGTCAATTATTTTGTGCTCAAATTATAATTAGACTCTCTTTTAGCTTAATTATGATCAATCTAATCTTTAATTACGGATTTTATACATGTTTTGGGCTCTCCTAAAGCTTTAATTGTGATGGCTTAATTAGACCTTAGCTCATACATGCCTCAGATTTTATTTTGACCTTTGCCTTTATAGTTTGCATTTTTTAGCACATAAGATCATTTTGTCATTTTGTACTTGCATGGCACTTATTTAGCATCTATCTATCAATTTTCAAAACATTTTTCATAAATGCTTTCAAAGCACTAGTTGTTCTTATTTAAAAATTATTTTTTGCTTCACACTGTTTGATCAAGATCCAAAGATCAATGTGGGCCATTGATCATGATCTAGGACCTCGCATATCATTATCCATCTTTGCATCAAGACTCATGTTTGTGCCACCTGGCATCTCTATGGGATTTTTTATCTTTGATTCATATAATAGTTATATATTGAACAAGCATCTTCCACATGTTAAACCCACATGATCTTGTAGAGCCATTAAAAAATCATTAATGATCTCAAGTGATTGGATCATCTAGGCCTGACACAACATGAGTCGTTATTCCTTCAAAGTGTACAATATTTAATCAATATATGGTTGTATAAATTAACTTAGGTTAATATGATTTTAGGTAAGTTTATTTCATATTAATGAACATGCCATAGACTTAGGTTAAACAATTTTATGCTATGTTTTAAAGCATAATATCAAATGACCCCTCAAATGATATAAAACATGTCCCTTTGTCCAAGTAAAAATGTTAGATGAGATTGAATTTGATGACCTCACAAATGTTAATGATGACTATATGGACTTCAAATGACATTCATGAGGATGTTAAATTTAAACTTGTGAAGTCCTTTAGGTTTTATGAGATTAAAATTGATAGTCTTGCAGACATCAATGATGGCCTTGTGGCTGTCAAATGATGATCACAAGAATGCCAATTTTAAGCTCATGAAGTTGTTGTTAATGTTAAGTTTCATAAATGGGATCAACACATGGTGACCCCATAGGACTTCCTCAGACATTTGAATTTTTGACATTGTCTTCACTCTATTGGATCTAAATCTATGAGTGATCATGAACCATGGATCATGATTTGAGGACTTGTATGTGATTGGTTCCTTTGATTAATTAAAATTAAAAACCTAATTTTTAAACTAAGGTATTTTTGTATTAAAATATACAACAAGGCCTTATGATAAAACTTAGGCTTAAGCTTATATTTAATACTAGAGCCCATCCAACCTACCCTTATGATGTTCAATCTTTGGTTCCACTTAAGCATGAGCCATTAGATCTAAAAATAAGCAAAATATTTGAGTTAGGACTTGGAAAGATAGAAACTAAGGCTAAGTCATTAAGTTTAAGGTATAATTTGTGTTGATAAACATGAAAGGGGCCTTAGAATTAAGACTTTAGGCTAAATATATAACAAAGGGGACCATGCTAGAAAAAAATAAAAGTGGCCTTGCCAACACAAACATTAGACATGGTTAGAAATATAAGAAATAAAGGGTGAAAATAAAAGGGACCAAGTAGAAATTATAGGTTAAGGTTTGATCATGTTAAAAAATATGACTAAGCCTTAACACGAAAATTAAATTTAAGTCTAAAGTAATTTAAAATGTTCCCACCAATTTACTCTCGCCAAATGTAAATTTGAACTAAGAGCTTGAGCTAGGGTTTTTTAAAGGAGAGATTTCAAAAAATGAATCCTAAATAGAGTTAATATGTAAACTCTAAGCATGATCTATCAGTAAGAGATCTATTAATTGTCTTTAAGACATGAAGTCCAATTATCAGCAACATTAGGCAAGCTCAAAGCAAAACCATAAATTAGTAAGAAAACTGTATCAAAGTGGATGATCTTAAAATTATAATAATGTTCAAAACATGCCATGGTTTCAAGATTTAGGTTAAAATTATCTCAAGGGTCCCAATTTTCAAAAATGGGGGTATGTTGACCTTGATAGGGAGCTTACCAGTTGGTTGGTGAAGCAGCTACATGGTGGGCCAATAAGAAGTTGGAAATAAATCTTAACTCTACCACAACCATCACATGAGAATATTTTATGACATTGTTTATATCATGGTGTCTTCCATAGTTATACTTTGATCAAAATTATATAGATTTTTAGAATCTTAAACAAGAGACATATCAGTGAATGAATACTAGGAATAGTTCACCAAATTTCTAAAGTATATACCTTAGTATTAAGAGATAAGAGGTTCAAAATTAGGAAGTTCATCATAGGATTAAAACCCAAAATTAGTGGTTAGGTGGATGTGTATGGGCCATTTATCATGGATTAGGTCTTTGAGAAGGCAATCAAGTAAGAAAAAAAATTAAATCTCTTGCTCAAGTCAGAAATAAATTCAAGAAAAACTTTGGAAGTTGTAAGCCAAATTTCAAAAACAAGAACTAGAAGCAGAGGAGTAGAGATTCCAAGAGTTAGTTCAAGATTTACAATGATAAATTCAACATTGGAACAAGTAACAGGAAACCTATTAATCATATAAAAGGTGGTTTTAGGGTAAACCAATAGTCTAATAGGAAAGGACCACTTAGAGGTTGCTTCATTTATTTAGGTGACCATTTTACTTATGAGTGTACCCAAGATAAGTTAAATAACAAAGGTTCTACTCTATAGAAGGGAACTTTTCAATAGTGGATTCATGTAATAGTTGACAATCAATAAGTCTAATTTCAAGATTCACCCATAGAACTGTCAAGTATTTTGTTTGATTATCTAGTTTTTGTTCTAATTGATACAGGAGCTACATAATGATTAATTTCTCATAGAATTATTAATAATTTATCTATGAAAGTTGGATTTATGAAAAATGCATGGACAATATAATATGGGAATGAGTCAAAGGTTAAATTTGATAAGTGTTTAGTCAAATCTAAGATTAGGTTACCCAAATTCATAATAGTATTTGATCTTTATGCAGTACCGCTAAGGTCATATGATGTGATCCTAGGAGTAAATTGGCTTATGAAGCATAAAGCCAAGGTTGGCTTCTATCTAAAAAAGGTTGAGTGTCAAGATGATTTTGTAAATAAAAAACAAATTTAGGGTGAGAAAAGAGAGTTTAAGCTTAGGCAAAAAAATTTAATGAAATTCAAGAAGGCTCAGAGGAAAGGGTGCCAAACATTTATTGATAAGGTAAATGAGATGGAATAATATAAGTAACCATATATCAAATATTATCCTTTTATTAGTAATTTTCATGATATGTTTCTAGAGGAATTATCAAGATTGCCTCCCAAATATGAGTTTGATTTCTCAATTGATATCATACCTAGATCAGAACAGGATGGTAACCATTGAATTGTTTGAGTTAAAGGCTCAACTTTAGGAGTTGTTATCAAAAGTTTTGATTAAACCAAGTGTGTCACCATGGGATGGACTAGTTGTCTTCATCAAGAAGAAGGATGGTACTCTTTGCCTTTGTATTGATTATAGAATTTTGAACAAGGTGATATTCAAGAACATATATCTACTACCTCGTATTGATGATATTTTCTATCAGATGTGAGGAGAAATGATATTTTATAAGATTGATCTTAGAGTAGGGCATCATCAGTTGAGGATCAAAGATGAGCATATAAACATTTAGAGCTTTAAATGAGCACTATGAGTTCATAGTGTAACCATTTGGGTTAATAAATGTTGTTACAACATTTATGAATCTCATGAATAATGTGTTTATATATTATCTATATCACTTTATCTTAGTTTTTATAAATTACATCTTCATATATTCTAAGGATTAAGAAGAGCATCTTCAACATATAGAACTACTTTGGCAATGTTTGTGGAAGCATAAGTTGTATGGCAATTAGTCAAGTATGAATTTTTTCAAGATAAAGTGAAGTACATCCAACAAAGATAAGATCCATTATGGAGTGGTTAAAAGATAAGAATGTGCATGAAATAAGAAGTTTCATGGGATTAGTGAGTTATTATAGGAAATTCATTTCAATTTTCTATAAGATAGTTAATTTGATTACCTCTCTACATCAAAAGAATCAAATTTTTATCTAGTTTGATAAGTGTGAAATAGCCTTTCAAGAACTAAAAATGAGGCTTACTCTAGTACTAGTGCTAAGAGTTCCTAATCTAAATGGTCAATTCTCAGTGATCATCGATGTGTCTAGGGATGGACTTAAAGGATTTCTTTAGTTAAAAGGGTTCAGTTGTTGTAGATGAGGCCAAAAAATTGAAGTCATATGAGGTGAATTATGCCCCTCATAACCTGGAACTTGTAGTAATTATGCATGTTTTACAAGTTTGGAGGCATTATTTATTTAGAAAAGCATTTGAGCTCAATACTCATAACTTCATACTCAAATACATCTTCACCCAATCAAATTTAAATGATCGTAAAAGATGCTAGTAGAGTTCTTATTTGATTATGACTTTAGTATTAACTATATAAAAGGTAATGAAAATAAAGTTGTTAATGCCCTGATCCATATGAGGTACATAAAAATCATAGCTAGTATTATGAGTACTTCCATGGATTAAGTTATCAAATTTTCATTAGGAGATGAATTATATAATTAGGTCAAAAAAGCATTGTTTGAGAATGCTCAAAATCCTAAGTATAAAGGATTCATAATAGAGAATGATGGTCTTTTGCAGTATAATGGTAAGATGTATGTACCACATAGAGAGAATTTGAGGAGTAAAATATTAAAATAATTGAAAAATGCTCAATATTTAGGACCCCAAGAGTAACCAAGCTCATGGTTAGAACTACTTATCACCCATAGACTGATGGTCAAACAAAGCAAGTTAATCTTGTTTTAGAATATCTCCTTCATATGTATTGCATGGATCAATAATATAAGTTGGATTAATTTCTATTGGTTGATTTCTTATAATAACGCATGCCAATCAGATTTTAAGATGGACCCATTTGAGGCATTGTATGGAAAAAGTTGTAGAAAACCAATCAGTTGGGATAAGTTGGAATATAGGGTAGTCTTTGGACCTAAGATAATTTTAGAAATGGATAGATAGATAGATAGAGGTT